>OX382206.1:10240444-10887944 GCA_947507515.1 Eulithis testata | reverse complement strand
CTGGGGCTTTCGCCCTCGCTTCCGTGTGGCGCGGGCCATGCCCGACGCCGAAGAAGCTTGGGAAGAAAGAGACATGACGGAAGTGTCAGACTCTTCTCCCACATCGCTCGCCATTGGCGTAGCCGGTCTCGCGAAGCCTCTCTGCTTCGCCGAAACCCTCCCTTCCTTCTTACGTGAGCTCCCGGAGCTCGCGAGGCGATTGTCGCCCCCCCCAGAGTACGAGGGGCAGAGTGCCGGAGCACTGCGGGATTCTCCGACGTCAGAGACGCCGGTACCCGCCTGGGGACCATTTTCACAATCGGCCTTATTCATTTTTTTTTTTTTCCTCTTTGAGGGGTGAGGTCCCCGAAGATCCGCAGTAGCGGCTGATTATACCGACCAACCCGCCTGGTCCGCGAACCCTCCGTGGACTTCCAGGATTGGAAGTTCACGGATGGATTCGCCGAACAGGCGATCTGTTGCGCTGCGTAGCCACTCCAAATATCAGGGTTTTTTAACGAGGTGAACTCCTCCAGGCCCAGGCGGCAAAGCCAAGACCCTAGGACGCTGGCAAAGAAGACAAACTCTTCAGAGCCTACCCAGAGGCAGTGCAAGTGCACACCGGGCACGTCCCGCTTCATCCAGCGCTTTCTCTGCTCAACAGAGAATGCCTAGAGAAGCTCCTATCCCGGGGTAGTCAGGGCGGGTTTAAGTATGGGAAAAATCCCATCCCTAATCCCCCCCCGAGCACAAACCCCCCTGCGCTGATCCCTCCCTTCAAGCCTTTCCGTATGGGTATTCCTGCGGTATAGCCTTGAGGATCATTGGGATGTGCACGCCCACCGCCGCCTACTCCGCGGCTTGTGTCGGGTTATTGGCCACCGCTAACAAGATCCCACGAGTGAGAAGTTATTAGCGGTGTGTACCAGGGTGCACCAATCCGCGACTGCTACCGTTCCCCAGGACGAATCCAAAGGGACAAGTAACAGCGCAGACCTCTTGGAGGTTACCCGACCTAGCACCCCACCCCAACCTAACCTAACCTAACCTAACCTTTTTTTTTTTTTTTTTTTTTTTGCGCTGGGAAAATGCAAATGACGCATCCCCCCTCCACTGGAGAGTGACAAGGGGGGTATGTGGGACTCCCCGGCCTCCCCAAGGCCGGTATACCCACTAAAAACCCAGCGGCGCTCCTGCGTCGTCTTAGTGGGGGGGACTGGGAAACCGGCAGAGCCTTTACATCCAGTCCCTCCCCGACGAAGCCCGCCATTACAGCGGGGCCCGCACGCCCCTCCCCTGCAGGGTGGGGCCTGGGAACGGCAAGCGACTCGGCCGTTCCCGTCCGCCCGCAAAGGTGGCGAATGTGTGCAATGCGGGGCCGGGGCTCCATGTCGGCCCCACCATTCGCCACCATGCGTCAGAGCGGCGCGGGACAGTTCCGCGTCGTCCCGCGCGCTCTTCCCCGCTCGGGGGCCCAAGGCCCCCCCACGAAGCGGCGCAGGAGTGTTCCGCGTCCTCCCGCGCGCGCTTCGCCGCCTTCTATGGGACCGCTCGTCCCCCACGAAGCGGCGCAGGAGAGTTCCGCGTCCCCCCGCGCGCGCTTCGCCGCCCCCTTCTGGGACCAGGTCCCAGAAGGTCGTCCGGGCCACCAAACAAGGGGGCCCGGACCCACCTGGGTAGACCGAAGTCTACCCTGCCTCATCACACTGTGCCCTCTGCTACTCAGAGGGACACGCGGAGAGGCCCACCGTGTCGAGTTATTGGCCACCGCTAACAAGATCCCACGAGTGAGAAGTTATTAGCGGTGTTTACCAGGGTGCACCAATCCGCGACTGCTACCGTTCCCCCAGGACGAATCCCAGGGGACAAGTAACAGCGCAGACCTCTTGGAGGTTACCCGACCTAGCACCCCAACCTAACCTAACCTAACCTAACCTAACCTAACCTAACCTAACCTAACCTAACCTAACCTAACCTAACCTAACCTAACCTAACCTAACCTAACCTAACCTAACCTAACCTAACCTAACCTAACCTAACCTAACCTAACCTAACCTAACCTAACCTTAGGTGAAAACCGAAAATATTTTTTCTCGACTCCAACTTTCAGTGACCATAGCCGTGCGCTACATCATTAGAAGCGGCTCGACACGCTCTATCCGTGGAGCGAGTCCATTTGGGCACTTGTCGTAGGAAAATATTCGAAAAACTGCGATTTTCCGTAAATTTTGGTACATTTGGGTCTTTTTTGAGCGTTTTTGAATTTTGTCGCGTCCATCTTGCGTGTTTCTGCACATCCCGTGGCTGGTTCACCTCTGCCCGACGTCCCCGCACGTACCTGCAAAAGAAAAAACACGATTATCGACAAAAATCAAGAAAAAATCGCCCTCCCACCCACCCAGATTGCAGTTACTAAGGTAAGAAAAGTCGTTTTCTACAGGGGAAGCCACCTTCATACCTTAGTAACTTCTAAAATATTGCATATTTTTTGACCCGGTCTTCGAAATCCTTATTGTTCAACGACGCGCTTTTTAATTTGTGACACCTAAAAATTCTTTATTGTCCCCACCTTCTTCTGACATTTTCTAATTTTGGTTTTTACCAAAATTGTTTTTCACTGCCTGTTTAAAGGCGAAATTATCATAATATAAGACTGTTCTTGCTAGGAACATAGCATTAGGTTAGTTTTTGTTAGAAATAGGCTTGTACATAATTTGACTTTATTTTATACGCATTATTTTAATTTTATTTTATACAACTTTTACAAATTTTTTAATCTATATTACATTTACAACTTTTACAAATTTACATAATCTATTTTTACATTTTTTACAAATTTACCTTAGATTTTAATTGTGTCCCTCAAACTTCTTCCAAAATGTTCGGTTTCCGCACCCCTGCTAAAAGCGGCAAGACTTCGAACGAGTTCCCCAGAAGAACCTCAACTACACCACCATCTGTGCATGACAGGCCTTCAACTTCAAGCGTCCGCCGAAGTATTGGGGAGTGGGAAGCTGGTAAAGCAGACCCACTTACCCCAACCACCCCGAAGAAAGTTGCGTCGGTGGACCCCCCAAAGACAAAAAAGGTGCTTTCACAGGGAAATAGAGTGGGTGTGAAAGCACCGATTGAGGCTGTGGGAAGCCCACCGGCGCAGCCCAAATACACCAGCCGGCTTGCGGAAGCGAAGGCCTGTCTTACGAAAGCAAAGGTTAATATGGGGAACTCGAGAAATATTAAAACGGAAATTAAAAACGAGGTGCTACTTGCTATTGAAAGGCTGTATCAGCTTGTTAAAGAGTCGGAAAGCGAAAATGATAAAGGAGTGAGGAAGGTGAAGAAACCGGAGAACGGAAAAGAGCTGGAGAAAGAAGAAAAGCAAGAGAAGGAGGTGAGAAAGGAAGAAAGAGACCTCATTGAGAAGCTGGAAGAGCATGCAAAGTTGATACGTGAAAACAGTGCAAAGATGGAAAAGCTACAGGAGAAGATAGAAATACAGCAAGAGAAAATGGAAAAGCAGACTTACGCGAGTGTAGCAGCGGCACACCCTGGGAGGCAGTTCCCTGAGCATGCCGCGCTATACTCGGTAGTCGTAACATCCAAGGATGATCAGGATACGGGTGAGGAAGTCATGAAGAGGATAAGAGATACGGTTAAAGCGAAGGAAGGAGGAATAGCGATAGAAAAGATCCGGAAGGCAAAAGACAGGAAGGTGATTGTAGGATGTAAAACCGAGGAGGAAAGAATGCAAGTTAAAGAACGACTAAAGGGTGCGGAAGAGTTTCTAACGGTGGAAGAAGTGAAGAATAAAGACCCACTTGTAATTCTTAGAAATGTTTTTACATTTAATACCGACCAGGATATAGTTGAATCAATCTGGAAACAAAATAACAAAATCTTAGAAAACTTAGACCAATTAGTAAACAAAACGGAAATAGTATACAAAAAGAAATCTAGGAACAATCAGACGCATCACGTCGTCATGAGGGTGTCTCCCGCAGTTTGGCAGCGTCTGGTCCATGCAGGAACCGTCGTCATAGACCTCCAGCGAGTAAAAGTGGCTGACCAGTCACCACTTGTGCAATGCTCGCTGTGTCTCGGCTATGGCCATGGACGTCGGTTCTGCATGGAGACCATTGTAAAATGCAGCCACTGTGGGGGACCCCACATGAGGACGGAATGCGCAGATTGGCTCGCTGGTGCGACCCCTTCCTGCTGCAACTGCGTGGACGCCAAGGCCGAAAAGGTGGACCACAGTGCCTTCAGCCCGGAGTGCGCGATCAGGAGGAAGTGGGACGCTCTAGCGAGGTCAACTATAGCGTACCACTGCTAGGAAAACACCGATGAGCATAAAACCAAAGCTGTCCAAGTAAACGGTTGGGGTCATGATTACCATGGCCTTCCGCTTACCCCTGAGTAGCTACACAACGCTTTCGGTGCTTAAACATGAAACAGCCATCTGCAAATTTGAAAATAAAACAACAATAGTCACAATAAAATTTTAAAACCTAGTTAATAAGTCTTGTTGGCATTTATATATTAAGTATATAAATACAACTAGCAGCAACTTTAGAAATAGACTAAACAAAAATAGTAACACAGAAACAGTAATTAGATAGTTAAAAATTCAAACGCATAAAAACAAATTTAGTAGTAAAATGGTATTAAATTAGAAGCATATAAAAACATTTAAGAACATAATTTAAAATAGTTATCAGTATTCCAGGTGGAAAACATTATTTTTAGATTACGTAGCATCACAACGTAACGTATAAAGTAAAATTTAACAAGTAAACTTATAATAAAGAGTAAAAATTTAAATTAGTAAAATTCAATATTGCAAAATTTAGTAAAATTGAGTACATAAAAAATGGTAAAATATATACATTGAAAATTTTTTTTTTTTTGAAAACACTATTGTAAAGAACTTAAACCAAACGAAATAAAAAAGTCTCGGACCTCCATGTCTGAGGGACACAGGGGGAAAAAAAAAAAAAAAAAAAAAAAAAAAAAAAAAAAAAAAAAAAAAAAAAAAAAAAAAAAAAAAAAAAAAACCTAACCTAACCTAACCTAACCTAACCTAACCTAACCTAACCTAACCTAACCTAACCTAACCTAACCTAACCTAACCTAACCTAACCTAACCTAACCTAACCTAACCTAACCTAACCTAACCTAACCTAACCTAACCTAACCTAATCGAGAACTGGTAAGAAGGTCACCCCTAGAGAACCGGAAAGAGAACCAGAAACTCCTAAAAGCACTGAGAACGCTGAGCTCCTGAAGAGACTCGAAGAGCATGCCCTACTCATCCAAGAGAACACCCAGAACATGGAAAAGCTGAAAGACTCGATAGAGAAACACCAAAAAGTACAGGAAGGGCTAACCTATGCGAGTGTGGCGGCTGTGACCACTTCTGCGAGAAGGCAGATCCCAGAACAGACGGCACTGCACTCCGTGGTCATAACCGCCAAAGATGAAACTGAGACAGGAGAGGATGTAATGAACAGGATCAGGAAGGCAGTTAATGCAAAGGAAGGAGGAGTGGTAGTGGAAAGGATAAGGAAGGCAAAAGACAGAAAAGTGATAGTCGGGTGCAAAACGGAGGAAGAGCGGCAGATAATAAAGGATAGACTAAAGAAAGCTGAAGGCCACCTTAACGTGGAAGAGGTGAAGAACAAAGATCCTTTAGTAATCCTGCGTGACGTTTTCCTGTACAACACAGATGAAGATGTCCTAAAAGCGATCCGGATCCAGAACAAAAGTGTTCTGAGAGGCCTCGACGACACCGATATCAAAATCGAGATAGCCTACAAAAAGAAGACCCGAAACCCACATACAAACCACATTATCATGCGAGTGTCCCCCAAAGTGTGGCAGCGTCTAGTCGAGGCGGGAACGGTGCAGGTAGACCTCCAGAGGGTGCGGGTGCTGGACCAGTCTCCCCTGGTACAGTGCTCGCTCTGTCTGGGGTACGGTCACGGAAAGCGCTTCTGCAAAAATGAGGTTGAAAAATGTAGCCACTGTGGAGGACCACATATGAGAACCGAGTGCGCAGACTGGCTTGCAGGATCGGCACCATCCTGCTGCAATTGCATGTACGCCAAGTTAGACCGCACAGAGCACAGTGCCTTTGACCGGGACTGCCCAATTCGCAAGAAATGGGAGGTCTTGGCCAGAGCCACTGTCGCATATTGCTAAGGTGGTCCCGGGCGTGAAACTCCTCTCAGATAACGCAAAGACGTACCTTGTTGCTCAAGCAAACCTGCAGCGTAAGCAACTTGCAACTCAGGAATTACTGCTCGAGGCAACTGAGAGGGGAATATCGATTGCATTACTTCAGGAACCATACGTGGGGGCTCAAGGTAAAATGAGAGACCACAGAGGAGTTAGAATTTACCAATGCACAAACCGGGAGGACAAAGTGGTGAAAGCGGCAATAGCTGTTTTTGACCACGACGTCGACGTTATCCTATGTCCAAACCTAACCACGCCAAACATCGTAGTGGTTAGGATCAGAACAAGTGCTTGGGAAATTGCCATGGTCTCCTTTTACTTTGAGCCAGACCAACAAAACCTTGACGCATACCTGGAACACCTGAGAGAGATTGAGCGAGCAGTAGGGCCAAGAAAGATAATAATTGGCGGGGACGCCAACGCAAAAAACACATGGTGGGGCAGCAAAAGTGTTGACCAGAAAGGCGAAGACCTGGCAGGAACTCTGGACGAAATCGGCTTGCACGTGCTGAACGAGGGAGACACGCCTACCTTCGACACAATCAGGGGAGGGAAATCCTACACAAGCTTCGTGGACGTAACTGCCTGCTCGATGGAGGTGCTCAACTTGATTGATGACTGGAGAGTAGAGGAGGGCCTGACGAGCTCCGACCACAACGCCATTATATTTCGGGTAAGGTTGACCAAAGCTAAAGGAATAAATATAAAAAGAACAACTAGGTTATTTAATAGTAAAAAAGCAAATTGGCCAGTCTTTCACGAAAAACTGGCCAACCTAAAAGAACTAAAAGAATTAACTGCAGATCAAATCGAAAAAATAGAAAGCAAAACAGATTTAGAGCACATTATAGTAAACTACATAGAAGCAATAATAGAAGCAAGCAAAAATAGTATGCCTAATAAAAAGTCAAATGAGAAACTTACCTTACCGTGGTGGTCGGAGGAGCTCGCCAGACTGAAGAGTGAAGTCAACACGAAGAGACGCCGAATCCGCTGCGCAGCACCGATCCGAAGAGCAAACGTAGTCGATGAGTACCTGAAATCAAAAGAAAGATACGAATTAGAAGCTAGGACTGCCCAGACGGAGAGCTGGAAACAATTTTGTGGGAGACAAAGTAAGGAGGGGCTCTGGGAGAGTATTTATAGGGTAATAGGAAGGACCATGAAAAGGGAAGAGGATCTACAACTACTGAAGGAAGGAAGGCTATTGGACAGTAAGGAGTCTGCAAAGGCACTGGCTGAGACCTTCTACCCTGAGGACAAACCGGAGGATGATAACGCTTATCACCAGCAGGTCAGGATAAAGGCTGAACAAGTAAACGGTCTGGATCATAGTGACTATGATCCACCGTTTACCCAAGAGGAGCTAAAAACCGCTGCTAACAGCTTTAACCCGAAGAAGGCACCAGGATCTGACGGCCTTACAGCAGACATCTGCGAACACGCAATCTCTCATGATCCGGGATTCTACCTATCACTGGCAAACAAGTGCCTGGAACTGGGCTACTTCCCAGATATTTGGAAAGAGGCCACAGTCATAGTCCTGAGGAAGCCGGGTAAAGATAGGTATACAGACCCGAAATCCTACAGACCAATTGGACTCTTGCCAGTGATGGGTAAAATACTGGAGAAGATGGTAGTGGGAAGATTGAAGTATCACCTGATTCCAAAACTCAGTACTCGTCAGTACGGCTTTATGCCCCAGAAAAGCACCGAAGACTCCCTCTATGTATTGGTAAAACATATACGCGAAAAGCTGATACAGAAAAAATTGATTACAATGGTATCCCTAGACATAGAGGGAGCCTTTGACAATGCGTGGTGGCCAGCGATCCGAATCCGACTGGCTGAAGAAAAGTGTCCAATAAACATCCGTCGCATCCTGGACAGTTACCTTGAAAACCGTAGGGTGAAGGTGAGGTACGCTGGCGAGGAGATTGCAAGAAGAACTACCAAAGGATGCGTCCAAGGGTCAATTGGAGGACCGATCCTATGGAATCTCCTATTGGACCCACTCTTGAAGGGACTGGAACTGCGAGGGGACTATTGTCAAGCCTTCGCGGACGACGTGGTGATGATATTCGACGGCGACACAGCACAAGAAGTGCAGAGACAGGCCAACGCTGCTCTCGCCTATGTTCAGGAGTGGGGTGTCATGAACAAACTCAGATTCGCACCACACAAAACACAAGCGATGGTACTTACGCGGAAATTAAAATATGACACACCACTCCTGAGCATGGGCGGGGTCCACATTGGCATGTCAAAGCAAATCAAGATCCTGGGGCTCACCATCGACGATAAGCTGACGTTTAATGGCCATACTGTAAATGTTTGCAGGAAGGCTATTAACATATACAAACAGCTGTCGAGAGCCGCCAGGATCAGCTGGGGTCTTCATCCAGAAGTGATCCGCACAATTTATGTGACCACGGTTGAGCCGGTAATACTATACGCGGCCAGCGTCTGGGCAAATGCAGCCAAAAAACTGGGGGTACAGAAACAGCTAAATGTGGTCCAGAGAGGATTCGCCCAAAAGCTCTGCAAAGCTTATCGCACTGTCTCCCTGAGCTCGGCGCTGCTGCTGGCTGGAATGCTTCCTCTCGACTTAAGGATCGAAGAGGCAGCAGCATTGTACGAGGCCAGGAAAGCACTATCCCAGGCAGCGATAGGAGACAGGGAGATAGAGAAAATGGTGCCCTTCTCAAAAATCTCTCACCCCGCAAAGCATATGAGTCTGGACTTCATAAACCTGATAGACCAAGAACAGGTGGAAAACCATAACACCCAAAACGTCAGAATCTACACCGATGGCAGCAAACTTGAGGGCAAAGTCGGAGCCGCGCTGTCCTTTTGGGACAGCGAAGCTGAGACCAAAACCCTCAAGTTAAAGCTGGCATCATTCTGTACGGTATACCAGGCAGAAATCCTGGCCATATGCAGAGCAACAAGAGAGATTCTACACCGCGAGGAGGAATCATTCGGAATCTACAGCGACTCAAGATCAGCATTGGAGACTATCACAAACTTGAGATCAACCCACCCCCTTGCAGTTGAAACCCGTGAAAACATCAAGGCCATAACACTCCAGAACAAAAGAGTTACATTATTCTGGATAAAGGCCCACGCGGGATTGGACGGAAACGAGCGGGCTGATCAACTGGCCAAAGACGCTGCAACCAAGATGAAGACCAGGCCGGATTATGAAGAATGCCCAACCTCATTCCTCAAGCGTGAGATTCGTGAGAAATCTATTGGGAAATGGAACAGTAGATATCAGGCGGGCGAGACGGCCAAGGTCACAAAAATTTTCTTTCCGGACGTAATCTCTGCGTACAAAACCGTCAAAAAGTTTGAACCGACCGGTGTCATGACCCAGGTGTTGACGGGCCACGGTGGGTTCTCAGAATACTTGAACCGTTTCAAGTTAAAAGAGAACCCATCGTGTATATGTGAGCCCAATGTTAGCGAAACAGTCGTCCACATCCTAACTGAATGTCCTGTGCATGCTCTTAAAAGATACGAAGCCGAGCAAATACTAGGCCATAAAATCACGGTCGAAAACCTACAATTTCTTGTTAAAGACAATCAGAGTAGACCATTGTTTATGAAATATTGTAAAGAAATAGCAAGTAAGGTGATAAATAGGAATAAAAATAGATAAATAAGTTATGTTGTATAATATACTGAGTTTATATTAGTATCAGCATAAATAAGAAATAAGAGTTAGAAAATAAATAGCAATAAGGTGCTAAGATTGTATTAGATATAAGAAAGTGTAATAAGCAGAAATAGTTAGAAAACCTTTAAAATGTAATAAAATAAGATATAGCATAAGTTGTACCGAACCCACAGAAAAAAGGGTCCCATCCTAAGGGATATTTTGAAAAATAATAAGAAAACCCTGTCTTCAATCTCCTGAGCAAACAAGATCCCTGACCATGTTAGGGGAACGATAGTCGTCACCTAGTGCCATTTTGAGATGGTGGCACGGGTAGGAAAAAAAAAAAAAAAAAAAAAAAAAAAAAAAAAAAAAACCTAATCGAGAGGACCTCGGAACCGCTTTCAGATTGGCAGAAAGTTAAGTGGAAGCCTTGTTACCACGACATTTAGTTTTTATGCAGTTGGACTTTTATTTTAAAAATTTATATTTCAAAATTGACAGCGACAACATATTGTTTTTAGTAGCCTAGATTGTAGATTTCCAGTAGTAGTTTATGTAGTAAAAAATTTAGGTAGGGTTAGTGCTTAAAAATTTCGAGTTATTGAATTTACCGATTGTAGGTCAACTGCAATTGTAGAAAAAGCCTTGTATCTCCTAAACGGCTAGGATTTTTGCATTTTTAACGTCAGCTTGGGTATCTAACCAGAGGTTAGATACCTAACAAACTTGTAAATTGTCAGCCGGACACATTCCCCCCAAAAAATCATCATCATCATTTTTCGGATTTCAAAATTTTTACAAATTTTCTAAGTCCAGTGATTTCGGAGAAACGCCAGTATCTCCGAAACGGCTGGGAATTTCCCTTTTTTAACGACAGCTTGGGTATCTAACCGAAGGTTAGATACCTAAGAACTTCAGAAATTGTTAGCTTAATATATTCCCGTAAAAAGTCATCATCATCATTTTTCTTGTATTTTTAAGAAATTCTCTAAGTCCAGTAACTGTATTTCGGAAGCTCCAAGTTGGACGCGGATTTTGTGTTAGTTTTAAGTGAATTGTATTTGGACCGAGTTTTGTTGGTTTTTAAAATAGGCGGCCATTTTGTTCCGCCATTTTGAAAAACTGTAAAGCTTCATATCTTTATAACCAGTAGTCCAAATTTGACGGGATTTTTTCTACACAGTAGAAAATTTTTATGCCTACCGTTTCGCATACAGAGACTGACTCTACATAGAGTGGGAAATTTTTTGTTTAAAATAAGTACTTGCGGACTTAACCAAGGAGTTGGTTATATCGAGACTAGATAGAGTGCTGTGGCAATCAGCAAAAATCTGGTAGAGCCCTACTCTACAAAATTAAAACTTACCGTGTTCTTCTCGCCATCCACGACGCGCTCCCTCGCTGGAGCTGAATCACCACCTGAAATAAAAGAACACGATTAGTAGGTATAGAGTAGGAACAGTTTTTAGGGAAGTTGCTTTCGCAGACCTAACCAAAGTTTTGGTTGTATTTAGTTTTAGATCGTCATAAGTGCAATTGCACTACTGAGAGAGCCCTACTCTACATAGAGCTCAGCAGGAATTTATTGTGCTTCCTTTCTTCCTGCGACGCGACGCTTCATCGAAGCTTGGAACACCATCTGAAACAGAAAAGAACACGATTAAAATAGTAGTAGGACATTAAAAGAAAATCATTTTATTTTATTTTATTTTATTTTAATTTTATTTTAATTTTTACAACTTTTACAAACTTATACTTATATACATTTGTGACGAATTCCTTTGACGGCAAAATGTTTGCCGCCCTCCACACACCCGTCAAGAAGACCAGCAACAGCAAGTTAACAGAACTGGACTCCCAGAAACGTTCTCCGGAAATTGAGCAAGCAGGGCCTTCACGACAGGGTGATGAGCAGGCTCAGACCTCGAACGTAAGGCGGAGCGTAGGAGAGTGGGAGCTGGTTAAGAAGAGGAGGTCAAGCTCGCAACAGCCCAAGACCCCGACCCCACCAAGAAAGACCGCAGCGATAGCCCCTCCAAGGCCAAAGCCAATGATTTCGCTTTCGCAAGAAAGTAAAATGACAGGGCGCAGACTGCAGGTAGACTCTGGGAGTCCACCGAAAGTGGACAAGTTTTCGAGCAGGACAGCCGAGGCAAGAGCCTGCCTCTGTAAAGCCAAGACCAATCTCGAACTCTCGAAGAATCTGAAGACAGATATTAAATCGAACGTACTACAGGCGATAAACCGAATGTACGAGTTGGTTAAGGAATCCGAGGCGGTCAATACACTTGACAGAACCATTACCCTAGAAAAAGAACCTAGAGAAATCCAGAGGGAAGAGGAAAGAAGGCCGAAAAAGACAAGTGAAGAAACTGAATTGAAAAAGCAGATTGAAGAACATAGTAAGCTGCTGAGAGAGAACAATGAGAGGATGGAAAGCTTGAAAGAGGCAATGGAAAGGCAAAAAGAAATCCTTGAGAAAACCTCCTACGCGAATGTTGCGGCGGGCCCACCAAGAAGGCAACCCAATCAGCAGGCCGCGCTGCACTCCGTGGTGGTTTCCTCAAAGGATGAAAAAGAAACTGGGGAGGAAGTGCTTGGTAGGATAAGGGAGGCCGTTAACGCCAAGGAAGGCGGGATAAAGGTGGACAGAGTGAGAAAGGCGAAGGACGGAAGGGTTATAGTGGGATGCAGGACCGAAGAAGAGAGACAAAAGATCAAAGACAGACTCAAGAAAGCTGAGAAGCATCTAAATGTCGAAGAAATCCAAAATAAGGACCCTCTCTTAATCTTTAGAGACGTCCTGTCATTCCACAGTGACGAAGAAGTCCTTAGAGCACTCAGGAGCCAGAACGATGAGATCTTCAAGGGGGTGGACAAAAAGGAGGATAGGATCGAGATCCGTTACAGGAAGAGGGCCAGAAACCCCCACCTCTGCCACATCGTGATGAAAGTGTCACCACATATATGGAATCTGATGGTGGAGGCAGGGGAGGCCCACATCGACCTCCAAAGAGTAAAGGTGACAGACCAGTCACCGCTTGTACAGTGCTCCCAGTGCCTCGGATATGGCCACGGCCGACGTCATTGCCAGGAGAGCACGGCAAAGTGTAGCCACTGTGGTGGCCCGCACATGAAGACCGAATGCGCGGATTGGCTCGCTGGTGAAAGCCCCTCATGCTGTAACTGTAGGCACGCGAAGCTGGAAACATCGGAGCACAATGCGTTCAGCCAGGAATGCCCCGTAAGGAGGCGGTGGGATGCATTGGCGCGAGCCTCCGTGGCATACTGCTAAAGGCTCCACCGATGGCAACCCTACAGTTACACCAAACAGTGAGAAGCCCTACCGTGTCCTCCAGGCCAATCTGCAGAGAGCAAAAACCGCCACAGATGAGCTCATCATCGAGGCCGACAGGAGAAAGGTGGCATTCGCTCTGCTCCAGGAGCCATATGTGGGTGGGATTGATAGGATGAAGGGGTATAAGAGTGTCAGAGTGTACCAGAATACTAAACACGGAGAGGGCACTGTAAAAGCGGCAATAGCCGTCTTCGACCAAGATCTGGATGTGATACAGTGCCCAGAACTCACCACGAATAACATCGCAGTGGTGAGGATTCGAACTAGTGCCTGGCTGATTACTGCCATCTCATTCTACTTCGAGCCAACCCAGCCCATAGAGCCATACCTGGAGCAGATCAAAAGAATTATCGACAAAATTGGACCCAGGAATGTCATTATTGGCGGAGATGCAAACGCAAAAAGCACCTGGTGGGGCAGCAACACCATAGATGACAGGGGTCAAGATGTGTCAGGTACTCTTGAAGAACTGGGAATGCAGGTGCTGAACGAAGGGGACAGACCAACCTTTGATACCATCAGGGGAGGAATAAACTACACTAGCCACCCTGACATAACAGCATGCTCTGTGGACATGCTGGACCTGGTGGACGGATGGAGAGTGGTGGATGACCTCACGAGCTCGGACCACAACGGCATTGCTTTCAATGTTGCGCTCACGAAAGCAAAAGGAATAAGTGTCAGCAGAACAACTAGGCTTTACAATACAAAAAAGGCAAATTGGAGCCAGTTTCATGAGAAACTGACCCAATTAAAAATAGAAAACCATATAACCACCGCGGAAATAGAGAAATTAGAGAGCAAAGTAGAGTTAGACCAGGCAGTAGAAAAGTTTACAAACATAATTACAAAAACATGCATAGACTCAATTCCTAAGAAGAAATCAAAAGAAACACTTACCTTGCCGTGGTGGTCCGAGAAGCTCGCCGTGCTGAAGAGGAAGTCCATCACCCTGAAGCGTCGAATCAAAGGTGCAGCGCCTGCCCGAAGACCCAGAGTTGTTGAAGAGTACCTGGAAGCAAGAGAAACATTTTTAAGTGAGGTGAAAATAGCACAGGTTCAAAGCTGGAAAGGTTTCTGTGAGAAGCAGGATAGGGAGGGGGTCTGGGAGGGGATCTACCGGGTAATAGGAAGAACCGCCACAAGACAGGAGGACATTCCACTGGTGAAGGATGGGAAGCAGATGGACCCTGAGGAGTCCGCCAAAACTTTGGCATGTACTTTCTTCCCGGAAGATAACGAAGATGAGGATAACGCCGACCACCGACAGACCAGGAACATGGCAAGCCGAATAAACGACCGGGTGCATGGTGAGCTACATGACCCGCCGTTTACATTAGAGGAGCTAAGTGCTGCGGTGGAGAGCTTTAACCCAAAAAAGGCTCCGGGAATTGACGGCTTCACTGCTGACATATGTAGCCATGCCATAGGTAGTGATCCAGAGGCCTTCCTTGCACTGACCAACAGATGCCTGGTTCTCTCACACTTTCCGACCATCTGGAAAGAGGCCACAGTCGTGGTCTTGAGAAAACCAGGCAAGGAGGACTATGCAAGCCCGAAGTCGTATAGGCCTATAGGACTGTTGCCAGTACTGGGGAAGGTCTTTGAAAAGATGATAGTAGGACGGATGAAGTGGCATCTCATCCCAAGGATGAGTACTCGCCAATACGGCTTTATGCCTAAAAGAAGCACCGAAGACTCCCTCTATGTCTTAATCCATCACATCCAAAGTAAACTTGAGGAGAGAAAACTGATAACAATGATTTCGTTAGACATAGAGGGAGCCTTCGACAGCGCGTGGTGGCCCGCAATTAAAGTAAGGTTGGCTGAGGAAGGGTGCCCAATCAACGTAAGGAGGCTCGTTGATAGCTACCTTCAGGATAGGCGTGTTAGGGTGAGGTACGCGGGTGAGGAGTACGCGAAGAATACCAGCAAAGGATGCGTACAAGGGTCTATAGGGGGTCCAATCATGTGGAATCTCCTTCTGGATCCACTCCTTAAGGGACTCGAACAGCGTGGCGATTACGTACAGGCCTTTGCGGATGATGTGGTTCTGGTGTTTGATGGTGAGACAGCTCTCGAAGTTCAGCGACAGGCGAATGCCGCCCTTGCCTATGTTAGGGAGTGGGGTATCAGGAATAAGCTCCGTTTTGCGCCACACAAGACCAACGCGATGGTCATAACTCGCAAGCTTAAGCATGATACACCACTCCTGCGCATGGGCGGGGTCGACATTGGCATGTCGCAAGAATTCAAGATCCTGGGGCTCACAGTGGACAACAAGCTAACATTTAATGCTCATGCTGCAAATGTTTGCAAAAAAGCATTAAACATCTACAAGCAGTTGTCCAGAGCCGCCAGGATCAGCTGGGGCCTCAGTCCAGAAGTCATCAGGACCATATACACGGCCACAGTAGAACCGGTCATCATGTATGCCGCAAGCGCATGGGCACCTGCAACCAAGAAAATAGGGATACAGAAGCAGTTGAACGCGGTTCAGAGAGGTTTTGCCCAAAAGCTCACCAGAGCGTACCGAACCGTCTCCTTGAACTCAGGACTGGTACTGGCCGGGATACTCCCTCTTGATCTCAGGATTCAAGAGGCAGCCGCCTTATATGAGGCAAAGAGAGGAGTACCCCGGCCAGAGTTGAGGGACAGGGAGGTGGAACGGCCAACACCATACGCGCTGACCAGGCATCCGGCTGAGTATGCATGCCTTAGGTTCACAAACCTTGAGGACCAAGAGCAAGTGGATCTACATAGCACACAAGCGGTTCAAATTTACACTGATGGCAGTAAGATTGAGGGTGAGGTCGGAGCGGCACTATCTCTTTGGAGTGGTGAGGCCGAGATCAAAGCCCTCAAACTCAAACTGCCATCATATTGCACAGTGTATCAAGCCGAACTTCTAGCTATATGTAGAGCTACACGGGAAATCCTCAAGCGCTCCGAGGGAAGCTTCGGGATTTACAGCGACTCCCGGTCAGCTCTACAATCCGTAGTCAACAACGGGTCTTTCCATCCTCTAGCCGTGGAGGCTCGGGAAAATCTCAGTACCAGCAGACTCCAGAATAAAGAAATTTCTTTATTCTGGGTCAAAGCCCACGCAGGATTGGAGAGAAATGAGAGAGCGGACCAGTTGGCGAAGGAAGCCGCTGTAAACACGAAAAGAAGGCCCGATTACGACTACTGTCCGGTTTCATTCGTTAAGCGACAGATACGTCTGCAAACGCTTGAGGAATGGAACCGGCGGTACAAGCAGAGCACGACAGCCAGCGTCACAAAACTGTTTTTCCCAGATGCGGTGCAGGCCTATCGAATCGTTCGCAAAATAGAAATTACCAGCGTAATGACCCAAGTCTTTACAGGGCATGGTGGGTTCTCCGAATACCTGAGCCGGTTCAAGTGTAAGGAGAACCCATCGTGCATATGTGAGCCCGGTGTAGACGAAACGGTAGTGCATATATTGTTAGAATGTCCTATTTTCTCCCTAAAAAGATATGAAGCTGAGCATGTTCTAGACCTAAAGCTAATCAAGGAAAACCTAAATGAAATTATGAGTAGGAAGGAAACAAGGAAAGAGTTCATAAAATACTGTACAGAAATTGTAAACAAGGTAATAATAAGAAATAAGTAAGAAAACTATGTTAAATATATATTTTGAGTAATATGTAAATTAGCATAGAAAAGTAGAGAGTTTAATATAATGAATAAGTAAAATGTACAACATAAGTAGATAATTAAGTAAATAGTAAATATATAAAACAAGCGTAGATTCTAAGTTAGCACCTATTATTATTTAGTAACTAGTAACAATTCTAAAAAATGTAGTAACTTTAGTTGTAAGTAACTTCGTAACATAAGCACCTCCTAGACCCATAATGGGTACGATAAGAATGTAAAGCCCTCCCGTAGATAGAAATAAAGCAAACAGACTTTGATTCATTACACGTCAAAGGAACGAGAAAAAAAAAAAAAAAAAAAAAAAAAAAAAAAAAAAACCTAACCTAACCTAACCTAACCTAACCTAACCTAACCTAACCTAACCTAACCTAACCTAACCTAACCTAACCCGCCCAGTACTCACTCTGTATCGCCACTATCAACACGTCGCTCCGCGATAAAATTAGTTAAAAATTATTTACGATTTAATAATAACAGTGAAAGTGTTGTGAAGTGCTTCAATATACCCCAATTCACCAGGATTCGCGTTTTCAACAACATTCGAGGACGCATCCCTGAGCCACAACCCTCACAAATTCCCCAAGAAATAACTCAGCAGCGGTAAGCACCACTCTTACGCTACTTACATTAACACGTAGCTGGTGCTAAGACGAACATTACAACAAAAGTTTCAAGACGATCCGACATCAGGAACCAAAGTTATTAGCTGCTGAAGTTCCAGTTCCAGTTCCTTCAAATCCGCGGTGACTTAGCTAAAGTAGGTCGAACGTGCCGGCCGTTGTGTGACGCGTGACATACTCGCACGTACATCGGACGTGACTGCCGCGCCTGAAGACACCTCCGCCGGCTCGAGGACTGCGCCGAGCTGAAGAAAGCCATCACCACGGAGACAAAAGGCACCACTAGGGATCTCCTGAACCCCTTATCCTAGAACCCTCCAGTTTGGACTCGTTTTATCGGGAACAGAGGCCCCCTTTCGTGGCACCTTATCACTTAGCCCCTCTCACCCCCGGCATCTCTTCCTTCAACCTGAGGAAGTATCCCTGTGACACTTTCACCCCCCCCCCTCTTCCCCCCTCTCTCTCTTGGAGGTACTCAACCCCCTCTCTGCCACATCTCCGAAACCCATAGAGATAGACCCCCACTGTTTCGGGTCATTCGAATCGGGAAAAGGAAAGGAATTTTTTGGCTCTGCCAGAATTCCCCCCACCCCCTCTCCTGCACGCCCCTTAATGGTACCTATCCCTATTGCCATATCTCCAGACCCAGAAGAGATAGACCCCTACTGTTTGGGTTCATTCTGATCGGGAGAAGACAAGCAACAAATTGGCTCCGACAGAACCTGGAAAAGTCGCAACACCAACACCATCAAGAAATAATTTCAAACCATACCCAAGAAAGAACATCAAGAGTACTCAAATCATCAGCATACCCCGTCGCAGCAAGCGAAACACACCTACGGGAGGTCCAGAAGAAAGCTTATTAAGGTTTACTATACCTAACTATTATTGCAACTTAATTTAAAAAAAAAAAATATTATTTCCATATTTATTTATTGTTAGTTATTTAATCGTATTAGTTATTAAGATTTAAAATCCGAACGTGCATTTTGTGTCTAGAAAAAAAACAGTTTATTTCACAATGTCGACCACATCCAAAACCGGCAAAAAAGTAGCCACCGAGACTGCACTGCCCACCGAGAAGACTACGGTGGCTCGCTCAACGACATCACAGCGAACAACACGATCGCTTAGGGAAAAGGTTCTCACCAAGGCCATCTCACGCAAGGCAACCGAGGAACCAAAATCGGAAGCACCACAGAAAGCTGAGACGGCCTTGGTGAAACCCACCGACTCGGATGCCGACCTATCTGAGAACTCGTCCAAAGGAGCTGCTTCAGACACAGCGCGTCTTGCCGATACATCGCAGGAGGTGACGCCGCAGAAACTGGAGGCATCGGGGTCTGTAGAGGAAAGGGTGGCAGCTTGGGCACAAGCTGAGATTCCCCCTAGGCCCATTGACTCTGATGACGAATCTGCGTCTTCGTTCCCTGAGTTGGTAGCCCCGGAGACGCCATCAGTGAGAGGCAGACAGAGCTTTATACTCACGTCTTCAAAGCGTAGGGCAGGCGTCGAGATGGATATGGCGAACAAGTTAGCAAACGAAATGCTTCAGAACGGGAAAGAGGCTCTCGAGCAAGCTGGGAATATGAAGAAGGAGTGCAAAACTATTGCTCTGGAAAGTCTGCAGACGATGTATGAAACGGTGCTGGCGATTTCCGACTCCAGGTCTAGGCACAAATTTAACCTGGAGAAAGAGAGAACAAGGCACGCTCAAGAACTCGTCAGAGTAGAGCGTGCCCACAACAAGCAACTCGCGGAAATGAAGAAGGACCTGACCGCAAAAGTACATGCAGCCAGTTTAGACATCGAAAGCACTATGAAAGAGTCCAAATCCATCAGGGACTGGCTAAGTTACGAGACAAGGAAACCCCACTCCCAGATAGCAGAGATGAGCCAGGCAATGGCCAGGCTAGAAAAGACGACAAAAGAGTTGACCGAGAGCGCAAGTTTAGTCACAAGCGACAGACCCAACGAAGCCGGAAGTGTTCTCCTCGCGGAACAAAAAAGGCTGACATGTTGCATGGAAAACATCTCGCGACAGCTAGACGCTCTTAGAAGGGATACGACTCAGTTGTCTGAAAACTCATCGCAAGCGCAGACGACCAGCGCAAGAGTAGTGGAGCTCCTAGAGTCTCGTCCAGCCGCCTCGACCAGCACCGAGGGCCACACACACCGCCTGGAGCAAGAGGTGGCGGAACTGAAGAAAATTGTCACGGACCTCAGAGATGAGATCCACAACAAATTAAATGACACAACCTCCATCAATACCTCCAATGTAGCACAGACTACGGAATTGGCCGAGCACCTCCAACCCATCACCGAAAGGCTAGAAGCGGTATCGTCGGAACTAAGGACGATGCGCGAGCAAAGGCAGCGTACACCACCACCAGTGCGCAGTCTCGAAGCAGAGCTTACCCAGGTGGATGAAGTTAAGGCGCGGAAGCCAAAGTCTCAAACATACGCCCAGATTGCTGCAGCAATCCCAACCCCTCGACCTAACCACACCCTGATTGTCTCCTCAGCGGATCCCAATAAGACCGGGGAACACATTATTGAGACGATCAGGCAGGCTCTGGACAACCAACAAACCGGAGCTAGAGTGGATAGGGTCCGGAAGGCAAGGAACCAAAAAGTCGTACTGAGCTGTGGTACAAAAGAGGATCTGGCCCTAGTGAAACATCAAGTAGGTGCCAACAAAGGACTAAAAGTTGAAGTAGCCAGAACAACGAACCCCCTTATCAAGATAAAAGACGTTCTTGCCTACCACAAAGACGAGCAGATCATCGAACATCTCAAAGCCAAAAACAAAGAAATCTTTGAGGGCATAGAGAAAAAAGATGATCTGATCCGAGTGCGGTACCGGAAAAGAGCGAGAAATGCGTTGGAGTGTCACCCCGTGCTAGAGTTGTCTCCAGTTCTGTACAAGAGATTCATAGAGGCAAGGATGGTCTATATTGGGATCCAAAGGAGGCCGGTTGAAGACCAATCCCCCTTGGTACAATGCGCCAGATGCCTGGGATATGGGCATACAAAAGCGGTCTGTCGGGAGGATGCGGACCTCTGCAGCTACTGTGGAGGAGCACACTCCTGGGAGAAATGCCATCGCAGGCAAGAGGGCACCGCCCCCAGCTGCAAAAACTGCATTAGGGCCCAAAACACCTCCACATCCCAGGCACATCCTGCCTACAGTACAGATTGTCCAGAGAGGCAAAAGTGGGACGCTATAGCGCGGTCCCGAATAAGCTACTGCTAAGGGCGACCCAATCTCTTCAAGCTCATCCCCTCAAAGTACCAGTCCCGGAAACAGGTTGCAGATCATCCAAGCAAACCTGCAGCGCTCCAAACTGGCGACGGAAGAACTGATCCAAGTCGCTAAGGGAAAAGGTATCTCTATTGCACTCGTACAGGAACCCTACGTGGGTCGAAGCGGCAGTATGAGTCACTATCCTGGCACGCAAATCATCCAGTGCACCCTAAGCCGTGTAAAACCAGTTAAAGCGGCAATCATCATATTCGGGGACCAACTGCAGGTAATTCACGACCCGCAGATGGTGACCGAAACAGAAGCTGCAGTGGTATTGGTAGCGGGGACCCTAAAAATCGGAGTGCTCTCGGTATACTTTGAGGGAGACCAAGACATTGAGCCATATCTCGGCAGAACGCAAGCAGCGTGCAACAAAATATCAACAAACAACATCTTGGTAGGGGGAGATGTAAATGCGTGGAGTCACTGGTGGGGCAGCAGCTCTGAAGACCAGAGGGGTGCAGCGTACAACGCCTTTCTTAACCAAATGGATTTACACGTTCTCAATGTCGGGGATACCCCCACATTCGAAATCCACAGGGGTGAGAGGCTGTGCACGAGCATAGTCGACGTCACTGCGTGTAGTCAATCTCTGCTAGGGAAAGTGGAGAACTGGAAGGTGGACCGAAGTCTCATAACATCAGACCACAATGCCATCACTTTTGCCTTACGACTCGATGGTAAACTAGAGTCGCTAAAACCCACTACGACTCGAAGGTACAACACAAAGAAGGCAAACTGGCCAGACTTCGCTTCACATTTCAGAAACTTTCTCGTTGAAAGGGACATCACACCGGAGACTATCGATGCAATAAGCACCCCCAATGAACTGGACGCCATGGTGGAGGCATACACAAGCGCCATGCAGGATGCGAGCGACAAAGCCATCCCGAAAATTGGAAATCGCAAAGTGGATGCTAAACCACCCTGGTGGTCACAAGCTCTCGACCAGCTCAAGAAGGAAGTTTTACGCAAAAAACGAAGAGTACGAAACGCGGCCCCACACAGGAGACCGGCAGTAATCGAGGACTACGTTGCAGCAAAAGAAAAATACGCAGCCAAAGCGAGCGAAGCCCAAACTGAGAGCTGGAAAGAGTTCTGCTCGACGCAGGAAAGGGAAAGTATGTGGGACGGAATATACAGGGTCATAAGGAAAACTGCAAGAAGGCAGGAAGATATGCTTCTCCGGAACTCGCAAGGGGAAACCCTGAGCCCAGAGAACTCATCTGAACTTCTGGCCAGCACCTTCTATCCCGACGACACTATAGCGACCGACAACACCTATCATACCTACCTTCGAAACCAAATAGACAAAAACACTGAGGAAATACAAGAGCTATCGGAAGACGATCCGCCATTCACGGAAGCCGAACTGGAAATGGTGCTAAAAGCACTAAACCCAAAAAAGGCACCGGGACCAGACGGACTTACAGCCGACATATGCACAGTGGCTATCCGAAGCGAGCTAGGGGTCTTTATGAAGCTTGCGAACAAATGTTTGCACCTGTCATACTTCCCTAAACCGTGGAAGGTAGCCCACGTTATTATTCTCAGGAAACCGGGTAAAGAAGACTACACTCAACCCAAATCCTACAGACCGATAGGATTATTGTCTATTCTTGGAAAAATCGTCGAGAAACTCAAAGTGTGCAGACTTCAATGGCACATCCAACCCACTCTCAGCAAAAGACAATACGGCTTCACGCCGCAGCGTAGCACCGAGGACGCTCTCTATGACCTCATAAAATACGTGAAATCCAACCTAGAAGACAAAAAGATAGTGTTGATGATCTCGTTAGATATAGAGGGCGCTTTCGACAACGCATGGTGGCCGGCGCTCAAACAACAACTGGTTGAGAGAAAATGTCCCAAAAACCTCTACGCAATGGTATGCTCATACCTTCAAGACCGCAAGATCATAGTCAACTATGCCAGAGCAACAAGTCAAAGGGAAACCACGAAGGGCTGTGTTCAAGGTTCAATCGGAGGACCGACCTTCTGGAATACCATCCTAGACCCACTGCTACACAAACTGGAGGATGAAGGAGCATACTGTCAAGCGTTTGCAGATGATGTGGTGCTGGTGTTCACCGGTCATACGATTAGCTGGATAGAAGAGACAGCCAACTCGACACTCGACACAGTGGTAGAATGGGGCGTACAAAACAAGCTAAACTTTGCAGCACATAAAACCAGTGCAATGGTGTTAACCAAAAAGCTTAAGTACGATTCACCACAGCTCACCATGTCGGGAAGTAGGCTCAATCTCGTAACAGAGATGAAACTTCTAGGTCTGATCATTGATCGAAATCTCACCTTCAAAACGCATGTAATCGCAAACTGCAAAAAAGCGGCGGACATTTACAAACAACTAGCCTGTGCGGCCAAGGTGACGTGGGGTCTGAACAGCGAGATAACCCGCACCATATACGTCGCGGTCATCGAGCCGATCATCATGTACGCCGCTAGTGCGTGGTCCCATGCGACAGAGTTCCAAATGATCCGAGATCAGCTGGACTCACTGCAACGAGGCTTTGCACAAAAGATCTGCAAGGCGTACCGCACGGTCTCCCTCACGTCAGCGCTAATCCTTTCAGGCCTTCTGCCATTAGATCTAAGAATAAAAGAAGCAGCCAGTCTATACTCTCTCAAGAAAGGCATCTCCACAGACTACATTCCACCGGGCAGACGACTGGAGCAAAAGTTGAGTGCTGCAAGCCAGCCACACCCTTCCCAACTCATAACAACAGAGTATGAACTCCTGGAAAACATGAGCCCCGAAACTCTAGAATCCCACAAAATAACCGGACCACAAATCTACACGGATGGTAGTAAAATAGAGGGCAAAGTCGGAGCAGCCCTCACGTGGTGGGAAGAAGGACAGGAGCTCAACTACTCAACATTCAGTCTTCATTCAGCGTGTACTGTGTTTCAATCCGAACTGTATGCACTCCATAGGGCGGTTGACCTGGTAAAGGACAGCAACAAAAAGTTAGTCAATATTCTCAGCGACTCACGATCATCGCTCGAGCTACTGGCGAACCCTAAGACCACCCATCCACTAACCAGTGCGATCAAGGAAAGCATCAAGAAAATCAGATCGGAGGGAAGAGAAGCACGGCTGTTCTGGCTCAGAGCGCATGTGGGAACTACCGGAAATGAGAGAGCAGATGAACTTGCAAAAAAAGCGGCCTTAGAGTCAGCGTGTAGCCCAGACTACGGTGAAGTCCCAGTGTCCTATGCGAAGAAAAAGATCAGAGAGGAAACGGTACGTGTATGGCAAGACCGTTACACTTCCTCCAGCACAGGGTCAGTCACGAAAATTTTCTTCCCAGATGCGGCCGAAGCGTACCGCACAGTGAGGAAAACAAAACTGACACCCCGACATGTGCAAGCCTTCACAGGACACGGCGGCATGGCGGAGTACTTGCACCGGTTCAGGCTTAAAATTAGTCCCGAGTGCGAGTGCGACCCCGACACCAGTGAGTCAACCTGGCACATAATACTAGAGTGCCCTCGTTTTGCGGCAGCCCGAATGGAACTGGAATTTCAGCTCAACACCGCGCTGGAAAAGTCTGTTCTAAGTAGGGTAGTTTCAAACGACGGCATGAGACCGCATTTCTTAAAGTTCGTGGAGAACTGCATTCGGATAGCAGCCAAAAGGAACACAACGCTCACCACAAACATAGAATCAGTCCCAACAACCCAAACACAACCAACACAATCCTCCTTAGCCCCAACGCAAACACAAAGCCAAACCACCCCGATGCAATATCACCTGCTCGAAAACGGAGAAATAGGAACACCAGGCATAACAATAAAAGGCGTCGCAACATTCATGGACGACAGTACAGAGAGGCTTGGCATATGCTTTTGCAACGCTAGGCGACGAAATACTGTCACTATCTCCCCCGGCCTCGCCCTTCTTCTGAAGGGAAGCAACTTTAGAGCAACAATGCGCAAAAAGATCTTTGAAGCATTGGCCGAAGTTACCATAGCAGATCACCGCTGTCGTATAGTGCGAATAAAAAACAAAGTCATAGCACTATTCGTAACCGGCGACGACGCTACAGAGTTCGCCCAGGCGTGCTCGTTGCTTTCCACTTTCGGGAGAGAGGTAGACGGCCAAGGTAATCCACCAAGGAAAATCAGCGTGGACGCTATGGTAGTCGCCTTTGAAAAAGCTGAAGCAAGAGACTACATGGGAGTCGTGCGGGCCTCCAAAAATCATAGGCTAGTGGTATACGAGGACAGAGGTCAAAATCTCAGCCATCTGAGACCGTACCGACCTGATATCGAAGCCGCAACGCAACCTATTGACAGCTGGGGCCATCCCATAGGAAATCCAGAAGACCTGAGTGGATCCGAACGTCTCCAACACAAAACAGCAGAGGCCAAACAAGAACATCTAAAGCAAAAGCGTGAAAAACAGCCCCGAGACGTATTGAGGACGGTAGCTGGGGTGTTTTCTAGTGCATTGCATAATGTCGTGTCGAGGCCAAAAAAAGGAAAAGTCGAGAAAACTCGAGCATCGGAGAGAAAACCCACGGATGTAACACGCAAAAAAAGTGAAAAAATCATCAGCTCAATCCGAACAAAGGCAGAAAAGGGTTTGGTAGAGCCAGCGAAACTCGTTGAACCGGAGAGTGTAGCGGACCATCTGTCAAATGCATTCCTTGAGTACCAAGCTGTTCTAAGAGCCACACTTGTTGTTAAAAAGGATACCTGCAAATCCATTTTGCAGACCTTCATCAAGGGCAACGAAAGACAGCTGGAGATGGAACTCGAAGAGTCAGACGCCGCAGTGTACGACAACCACACATCTCAGGTACTGCGAGGGAACGTGGCAGGGCAGTACATGGCGGCATACAACCTCACCAGTGGGTTTGTGCCGCTCGACGAAGAATTGACCCGGCAAGTCGAAAGACTTGTCTTTAAAACCCCCCAAAACGACCCCATCGTGGTAGTTGCTAAGTGTACAAAGGTAATGCTGGAAGAAAGGATCCTGGAAATGGCAGAAAGCCTGTCCGGAAGAATTGGTACCAGCGGCGCCCTTAAGTACCAAGCGACTCCAAAGATAACCTGGATCAACGGAGTTCCGGGTTGTGGAAAAACCACGTGGGTAATCAACAACATCAAAAGTGACGAGGATATAGTGACAACAGCAACCACAGAAGCGTTACGTGACATGAGGGAAAAGTTGGCCCCCAAGATGGGTACAGCCGTAAACACCAGAGTGCGGACCATGGCCTCGTTGTTGGTAAACGGACAGAAGACAGACGGAGTCTGTAACCGGGTGATCATAGACGAGGCCCTGATGAGTCACTTCGGGGCAGTAGTGATGGCAGCCAAACTAACGGGAGCCGCAGAAGTCCTACTCCTCGGAGACTACAACCAACTACCCTACATAGACCGTGACAACCTCTTCGCCATGAAATACACCCGACCCAACCTGGCTACCAAAATCACTCAGGAGCTGCTCTGCACGCGCAGAAACCCCTTGGACGTAGCGTATGTGCTAAACGAAATCTACAGTGGCATATTCTCAGCAGTGCCAAGAGTGAGATCCTTAAGCCTGGAGACCTACGACGAGTCACGGATCCCGAAGAAACCGAACACCCTCTATCTTGTTCACACCCAGACCGAGAAGCTAATGTTGATCGATCTGGGCTTCGGTAAAGTGGAAGGTTCGCAGGTCCATACCATCCATGAGGCTCAGGGACTCACCTTCAAGAGTGTCATAATCGTCAGGACTGCCAAAAAGAAGACACAACTACACAATAGTGTCTCTCACGCAGTCGTGGCGATCACAAGACACACACACAGCTGTGTGTACTACACAGCTGGCCGTGAGGATGACGCAACGGCCAGGTTCATACAAAGGGCATTGTCAGCAACGTCAAGCCAAATAAAGGACTATAACATCAACATGGCGATCCGTAGTCGCAACCTAGTGGTCGCGGACAGTTTGCTGGAAGTCGGAGAAGGCGAAGTACCGGGTCAATAGATCGGGGATAGTGCAGTCTCTACTGAAAGCATCGTGTTACAGCTTTGACACAAAATAACGTTACAAAAAAAATGTATAACATATAGAAATTATTATAAAAAAAAAAAAAAATAGTTTTTTAACAAATCTGTATAAAAATAAGCATGTACTAAAAAAAAAAAAAAAAAAAAAGTAATAATATCGCATGTTTAGAATAAGATAGACAAGTTAAGTAAGCAATATTAGGTATAAAACATTTAAGAACTAATTGTAATTATAGTAAGCTTTCATAATATTTGTAACAAAATTTGAGTACTCCGAAACGGAGCAATAGACGTGATAATTTATATTATTTAATTAACAAAAATTATGTAAACCTAAAAAAGGGTATGGGCGCTTAAGCCTATAGAAAAATGTAAAAGATTTAATAAAAAAAAAAAAAAAAAAAAAAAACCTAACCTAACCTAACCTAACCTAACCTTTTTTTTTTTTTTTTTTTTTTTTTTTTTTTTTTTTTTTTTTGTTGCGCTGGGAAAATGCAAATGACGCATCCCCCCTCCACTGGAGAGTGACAAGGGGGGTATGTGGGACTCCCCGGCCTCCCCAAGGCCGGTATACCCACTAAAAACCCAGCGGCGCTCCTGCGTCGTCTTAGTGGGGGGGACTGGGAAACCGGCAGAGCCTTTACATCCAGTCCCTCCCCGACGAAGCCCGCCATTACAGCGGGGCCCGCACGCCCCTCCCCTGCAGGGTGGGGCCTGGGAACGGCAAGCGACTCGGCCGTTCCCGTCCGCCCGCAAAGGTGGCGAATGTGTGCAATGCGGGGCCGGGGCTCCATGTCGGCCCCGCCATTCGCCACCATGCGTCAGAGCGGCGCGGGACAGTTCCGCGTCGTCCCGCGCGCTCTTCCCCGCTCGGGGGCCCAAGGCCCCCCCACGAAGCGGCGCAGGAGTGTTCCGCGTCCTCCCGCGCGCGCTTCGCCGCCTTCTATGGGACCGCTCGTCCCCCACGAAGCGGCGCAGGAGAGTTCCGCGTCCCCCCGCGCGCGCTTCGCCGCCCCCTTCTGGGACCAGGTCCCAGAAGGTCGTCCGGGCCACCAAACAAGGGGGCCCGGACCCACCTGGGTAGACCGAAGTCTACCCTGCCTCATCACACTGTGCCCTCTGCTACTCAGAGGGACACGCGGAGAGGCCCACCGTGTCGAGTTATTGGCCACCGCTAACAAGATCCCACGAGTGAGAAGTTATTAGCGGTGTTTACCAGGGTGCACCAATCCGCGACTGCTACAGGGGACAAGTAACAGCGCAGACCTCTTGGAGGTTACCCGACCTAGCACCCCAACCTAACCTTTTTTTTTTTTTTTTTTTTTTTTTTTTCCCTGGGAAAATGCGTTACGCATCCCCCCCCATGGGGGATGAGGGGGGTATGTGGGACTCCCGGTCCTATAAACGGACCGGTTTACCCACTAAAAACCCAGGGGCACTCCGGCAACGTCTCTGTGGGGGAGGACCGGGAAACTGGCACAGCCTCGACTTCCGGTCCCCCGCCGACGATCGCCCGCCTTGACAGCGGGCCCTTACACGCCCCTCTCTACAAATTGAGGAGCCCGGGAACAACCGCGAGTGCTCGGCCATTCCCGCCCGACGGGGGTGGTGAATACGTGCAATGCGGGAGAGGGCGCCCCCGCGCCTGTCTCCCGCTATTCACCACCAGGGGAGGCGTCTATATATGACGCCTTCTCCCGCCCCTTCTACGCCTTCGCAGAGGCGCTGCGAGAGGGTCTTCCTCCCGCGCGCGCTCTGCTGCCTCCTTCTGCGACATCACGTCCTCGCAGAAGGAGGCTACTGCTGCCCACGCCCCCTCGCTTCCAAGCATGGAGATGACCACGCTGGGAAGCGAGAGGTCTGGCCCTACTGCCGCTACCAGGCCGCGGCGCGGCTCTGACCACGACGGGCACACTTCGAGTGTGTGCTGCGCCGTGTCCTCCGCCGCGCCACATTCGTGGCACGACGGGCTCTCCTCTCTCCCGATCCGGTGCAGGTATGAGCCGAAGCTTCCATGCCCGGATAGTACCTGCACCAGGCGGAACGAGAGGAACCCGTGGGGGCGCTCGAGCCAGTCTACCAGGACTGGCCCGAGCGCGTCCAGCGTTCGGCGACCAAACGTGGCGGAGGCGAGGTCCTCCGTCCAATGATGGACGATTGCGGCCCTTGCCTCTCGCCGCACGGCCTCCCGCTCTTCCGGGGCGGGGTGCTCTCCGAGCGCCCTACGCCCCGCCGTCCACTCGTAAACTCTGGCGAGCACCCACGCCTCGAGCTCCCAAGGCGGGGTGCCCGCCAGAGCGCACGCCGCCGAGAAGCCCACTGAGCGGTAGGCCCTCGCTACCCGCTGCGCGATGGCCCTTTGGGGCCTACGAATCGCGGTGGCGTTCTCCCTCCTTTGCAGGGAGTCCGCCCAGATTGGGGCCCCATACAGGGCCATGCTCTTCAGGATGCCGGCATAGAGCTGCCGGCACCGCGATTTGGGCCCTCCCAAATTTGGGAGGAGCCACGATAGGGATCCCGCAACCTTCAGCAGGCGCGCCGACAGCCCGCTGAAGTGCGGGCCGAAGCGCCACCTGCTGTCTAGGACAAGGCCCAGATATTTAATCTGGGCCTTAACGTCAACTCTGACGCCCTCCACAAAGATGTGGGCGTCAGTGGGGATGCGCTGCCGAGGCCCGTGGAAGAACACGGCCTCGGTCTTGTGCAGCGCCACCCCCAATCCAAGCCGCCGGATCCTACCCGCCACCAACGATCCGCCAGCCGAGGCCAGGCTCGCCACCTCCCTAAAGCTCTTCCCCCGGGCAGTGAGGAGAGTGTCATCCGCATAGCAGATGACACTCGTGCCACGGAGGAGGGCTCCCCGCAAGAGCCAATCAAAGCCGATGTTCCACAGGAGTGGTCCTAAAACAGACCCCTGCGGAACACCGGACTCCGCGCCGTACCGCCGAAGCTGGCCAGCTTTGTCAACCAGGAGGACGGCTCGGTCCTCCAGGTAGCTGGCCAGCAGACTCCGCAAATAAGGAGGCACTCCATGATAGCGGAGTGCCTCTAATATAGTCGAGTGGGGGACGGAGTTGAAGGCGTTGGCAATGTCAAACGACACAGCCAAAACCCCCTCCCCCGCCTCCACTGCCTCCCGCACCTGGCCCTTCAGGCGGGCCAACGCGTCCACTGTCGAACGCCCCCTTCGAAAGCCGAATTGGGCGTCCGACAGGTTCGGCCCCACCTCCAGCAGATGGCCGTTCAGCCGGCTGGCGACAATCCCCTCGAACAGCTTACCGACCTCATCGAGCAGAACGATGGGCCGGTATGCCGAGGGGGAGTCTGCCGGGCGTCCCTCCTTTCGGAGGAGGCACAGCTGCCCCTCCTTCCAGGGCTTCGGGAACCTCCCAGTCGTGAAACACGCACTGAAGAGGTCCCGAAACCTCCCCTTCATCTGGGTGGCGGCGATGGCCACCACCCGCGCAGGAACGCCGTCCGGCCCTGGGGCCGTCTTCTTGGCGCGGATCCGGAGGGTCTCCGTGGCCAGCTCCTCCTCTGTGACCGGAGGGACCTCCTCCTCCGGCTCAGTCGCCCCCCGTGGAGGGTCCATCAATGGTGGGGTGAATTCGGTGGTCCCAGATGGAAATAGGGACCGAACCACCCCATCCAGCAGTGCTGGTTCGAGGGACTCCGTCAGCGGGGGACCAAAGGGGCGCAGTTTATTCCGCGCCGCCTTGTAGGGTCTCCCGTACGGGTCCCTATCGAGACCCTCCAGCATCTCGGCTCGCGCTGCGTCCTGGGCTGCGCCCATTGCCGACTTGAGGACCTTCTTTGCCTCTACATAGGAGGCATATAGAAGGTCCTCGGCCTCGAGGTCGCGCCGACTACGCCGCCGACTCCGCGTGTACGCCCGCCGTGCTGCCACGCAGGCGGCGCGGAGCCCCGCTAGCTCCTCCGACCACCAATAGACGGCGCGGCGGGGAGGTGGACGGCGAGACCGAGGCATGCTATAGTTGCACACCTCGGTCAGGGAGTCCCTGAGCTGGCCCGCTGCGGAATCCACGTCCAGGACTTGGACAGGGGGCGCGAGCCAGTCCTGGAGGAATGCCGCCTCCTTTGCCGCCTCGCGGTCGAGGCGGATAAGCGCCCACCGCGGAAAGGGAGAGCGGCCCGAGGGGGCCGTCCTCCGGGGGCTCTGGGTGGAGATGTCGAACCGCACATATCGGTGGTCCGACAAAGTCTCCACCATCTCGACCCGCCAGTTCACGACGCGGGCGGCTAGAACAGGGGTGGCGAACGAAACGTCCACCACTGACCCTCCCCGTTGCCGCACACACGTCTGAACCGTCCCTCTGTTGAGGAGGGACAGACCGGACGAGGCCGCCCAGAGCTCGACGACGCGTCCCCGGGCGTTACATGAGGCGGCCGGGTTGCCCCAGGTCGCCGATTTGGCGTTCAGGTCGCCCAAAACGGCGACCTGGCGCGGGGCCGCTCTTCCGGCAACCGCGCTGAGGATTTCGAGGAAGTCCTCGAAATCCTGCAGTGGGCGGTTAGGGGAGAAATACACGCCCACCAGGGCTATTTCTCCCCACGCGGCGGCCACGTATCCCGGTCCCCTCTCTAAGAGCGAGAGGGGAGGGGAGTCTGTGGAAGACCGCGTCACCAAAGCTACCAAGCCGTCCCGATCACCCAGCCAATGGCCAGGTACCGAGTACGGCTCGGCGACTACTGCCGCGTCCACCAACCACTCAGCCATGACCTGCATCAGCAGGTCTTGGGCTGCTTTGCAGTGGTTGGTGTTCGTTTGGAGGATGCGATGTTCGACCCTATCCATTTAATCGGAAATCGCACCTCCCTCGTCAGCCGCCGGGGACCCTGCTTCAGGGGCGGCGGTCGCAGCGGCAGGTGGGGTCGGCGCCTGCTCTTTGCCCTTCTTTGGGGGAGGATTGCAGTTCCTCCCCTTCATAACATGGCCCGCCGGGCGGCCACTGGCTGCGCACACTGCGCAGCGCGGAGTGGCGACCTTGCAGGAGGCGGACTTGTGCCCCTCCTTGCCGCAGCGGTAACAGCTGTCCGTCCTGTCCACCTTGGACGGACAGAGGGCCCGCGTGTGCCCGATTCCGAAGCACCTGAAGCAGCGCAGAGGCTGATCTTCAAGTGCCTGGACTCGGCAGGAGCTGAAGCCCACCGAGAGCCGCCCCTTGGCGATGACGGCTTTGGCCGCAGCGACTGGGCACTCAAGGCGGATAGTGCCCATGCCACCGCGGCCAGGCCTGATGTCCCGGCCCTGTACCGCCGCGACTTCGCAGCCCCCTAGTGCTGCAATCGCCGCCATCACCTCCTCCTTGGTGACCGAGTCGTCTAGATCGGTCACCTCCAGGGCCGTGGACCTAACGGGCCTGACCACCTTGGCCGCGTCCGCGATGACCTCTCGCAACTTGGTTGCGAAGAGGTCCGCGTTGGCGCCGCCCTGGGCCCCCGGGAACTCGAAGATTCGAGCCCCGGCTTGGGTCCTGCGGCACGCGACCGCTCCGATCCCGAGCTGGGTGGGATCGACTGTCGTACGAGCCCGCTTGAGGACGGACTCGTACGTCTCTCCTCGCTCCGCAGCCTCCGCGGTGATCGTCACCACGACGGCAGCAGTCTTGGGAGGAGCCAGAGGCTTCCTCCCACCAGCGGGAGCCCTTTTGGCTGCGGGGGCAGCGGCGGCGGGCTTGGGGGCCGACTTTTTCCCCTTCCCCTTTCCCTTTCCCTTGCCGGTCGCCTGGGACGGGCAGGGAGGGGCGGTGGGGGGGGCGGCGGCCGCATTCGCCTTTTTGGCCTTGCCCTTTCCCCTCACCACTTCCGTCCAAGGCTGGTTGGACGGAGTGGTGGAGGGTAGTTGGGCGTCCTCCCTTTGGGAGGGTGGCGCCGGCTTGTTGGGCCTCTTGTCCGCCGCTAGAGGCGGTCGGAGGCGCTTCTCCGGTAGGAGCCTGTCCTCGATGCCGTCGAGGCAGGCTCTTGTGAAGGCCCTTTCCTCCATGACAACCTTGCGGATGATATCCTCAAGGTTGGAGGAGGAGGAGGGGCCCTCGGCCGCCGGTCTGGGGTTGGCCTGGGAAGGCCGGGCCGCGGCCTCGGCCGCCGGTCCAGGGCTGGCCTGAGCAGGCGGAGCCGTGGCTTCAGCCAGCTTCTTGTGGAGCTGGCTGACCTCCGACTGCAGACGGTCGACTTTCGTCTGCAGTTGCCGCGTTTCGTCCGTGCCGGTGCGCTGGACCAGCTCCCGAACTATGCCGCGCATCGACGCGGCCCGGCACTTAAGGGACTTCTGGCAAGTCCCCTTTAGGTTGGAGGACTTGGAGGCGACCTCCTTAATTTCCTCCTCGTCCTCCTGAGCCATGCGCTCCAGCTCCGCCAGGGAGTAGTCCGAGTACAGTACGGTTGACGCACCGTACCCGGACTTGGCCCGCGCAGCGCGCGCCTGCTGCTCCTTGGCGGCGACCTTCTCCTCAAGGTCCTCTTGGAGCTGAGCCCGCTTGGCCAGATTAAGCTGGCGCTGCGCGTCTACCAGACCCACTTCGTGGGTATCGGCGACGGCACCTGTAACGGCGGGGGCTTTCTTGCCCTTTCCCTTCTTCTTGGGTTTGCTCCTAGTCGACTCCGAAGTCGAGGAGCAGGACCCATCCTTCATAAAGGCCCGCTTCCGACCTTGCTCGATAGCGAGCGTCGGAACAAACGTAATGGACTCGTCAGAGTCCGACTCGTCCGCCCTGCAAAACAGGCTGACCGCAGCAGAAGGCGGCGTGCCTTCATCCTGGCCCTGAGAAGGGCCTTTTGGTTGGCCCTGAGGAGGGCCTTTGGGTTGGCCCTGAGAAGGGCCTTTTAGGAAACGCCCGGAGGCGTCCCGCAAAGGTTTAGGCTTAGAAGCCTCCGCCATTGTCGTAGATACCGCAATTAAGTCTACAACGCACAGTTCTTTTAGCCGAGCCCAGTCTGCCACTCCGTTACGGTGGTCAGAACTGGGGATCTCGTTTCCAGGGGACGCGACGTGGACGCAAGAACTGTGGGGTGTCCCCCACCCCAACCTAACCTAACCTAACCTAACCTAACCTAACCTAACCTAACCTAACCTAACCTAACCTAACCTAACCTTTTTTTTTTTTTTTTTTTTTTTTTTTTTTTTTTTTTTTTTTTTTTGCGCTGGGAAAATGCAAATGACGCATCCCCCCTCCACTGGAGAGTGACAAGGGGGGTATGTGGGACTCCCCGGCCTCCCCAAGGCCGGTATACCCACTAAAAACCCAGCGGCGCTCCTGCGTCGTCTTAGTGGGGGGGACTGGGAAACCGGCAGAGCCTTTACATCCAGTCCCTCCCCGACGAAGCCCGCCATTACAGCGGGGCCCGCACGCCCCTCCCCTGCAGGGTGGGGCCTGGGAACGGCAAGCGACTCGGCCGTTCCCGTCCGCCCGCAAAGGTGGCGAATGTGTGCAATGCGGGGCCGGGGCTCCATGTCGGCCCCGCCATTCGCCACCATGCGTCAGAGCGGCGCGGGACAGTTCCGCGTCGTCCCGCGCCCTCTTCCCCGCTCGGGGGCCCAAGGCCCCCCCACGAAGCGGCGCAGGAGTGTTCCGCGTCCTCCCGCGCGCGCTTCGCCGCCTTCTATGGGACCGCTCGTCCCCCACGAAGCGGCGCAGGAGAGTTCCGCGTCCCCCCGCGCGCGCTTCGCCGCCCCCTTCTGGGACCAGGTCCCAGAAGGTCGTCCGGGCCACCAAACAAGGGGGCCCGGACCCACCTGGGTAGACCGAAGTCTACCCTGCCTCATCACACTGTGCCCTCTGCTACTCAGAGGGACACGCGGAGAGGCCCACCGTGTCGAGTTATTGGCCACCGCTAACAAGATCCCACGAGTGAGAAGTTATTAGCGGTGTTTACCAGGGTGCACCAATCCGCGACTGCTACCGTTCCCCCAGGACGAATCCCAGGGGACAAGTAACAGCGCAGACCTCTTGGAGGTTACCCGACCTAGCACCCAACCTAACCTTTTTTTTTTTTTTTTTTTTTTTTTTTTGCGCTGGGAAAATGCAAATGACGCATCCCCCCTCCACTGGAGAGTGACAAGGGGGGTATGTGGGACTCCCCGGCCTCCCCAAGGCCGGTATACCCACTAAAAACCCAGCGGCGCTCCTGCGTCGTCTTAGTGGGGGGGACTGGGAAACCGGCAGAGCCTTTACATCCAGTCCCTCCCCGACGAAGCCCGCCATTACAGCGGGGCCCGCACGCCCCTCCCCTGCAGGGTGGGGCCTGGGAACGGCAAGCGACTCGGCCGTTCCCGTCCGCCCGCAAAGGTGGCGAATGTGTGCAATGCGGGGCCGGGGCTCCATGTCGGCCCCACCATTCGCCACCATGCGTCAGAGCGGCGCGGGACAGTTCCGCGTCGTCCCGCGCCCTCTTCCCCGCTCGGGGGCCCAAGGCCCCCCCACGAAGCGGCGCAGGAGTGTTCCGCGTCCTCCCGCGCGCGCTTCGCCGCCTTCTATGGGACCGCTCGTCCCCCACGAAGCGGCGCAGGAGAGTTCCGCGTCCCCCCGCGCGCGCTTCGCCGCCCCCTTCTGGGACCAGGTCCCAGAAGGTCGTCCGGGCCACCAAACAAGGGGGCCCGGACCCACCTGGGTAGACCGAAGTCTACCCTGCCTCATCACACTGTGCCCTCTGCTACTCAGAGGGACACGCGGAGAGGCCCACCGTGTCGAGTTATTGGCCACCGCTAACAAGATCCCACGAGTGAGAAGTTATTAGCGGTGTTTACCAGGGTGCACCAATCCGCGACTGCTACCGTTCCCCCAGGACGAATCCCAGGGGACAAGTAACAGCGCAGACCTCTTGGAGGTTACCCGACCTAGCACCCCACCCAACCTAACCTAACCTAACCTTTTTTTTTTTTTTTTTTTTTTTTTTTTTTTTTTTTTTTCGCTGGGAAAATGCAAATGACGCATCCCCCCTCCACTGGAGAGTGACAAGGGGGGTATGTGGGACTCCCCGGCCTCCCCAAGGCCGGTATACCCACTAAAAACCCAGCGGCGCTCCTGCGTCGTCTTAGTGGGGGGGACTGGGAAACCGGCAGAGCCTTTACATCCAGTCCCTCCCCGACGAAGCCCGCCATTACAGCGGGGCCCGCACGCCCCTCCCCTGCAGGGTGGGGCCTGGGAACGGCAAGCGACTCGGCCGTTCCCGTCCGCCCGCAAAGGTGGCGAATGTGTGCAATGCGGGGCCGGGGCTCCATGTCGGCCCCGCCATTCGCCACCATGCGTCAGAGCGGCGCGGGACAGTTCCGCGTCGTCCCGCGCGCTCTTCCCCGCTCGGGGGCCCAAGGCCCCCCCACGAAGCGGCGCAGGAGTGTTCCGCGTCCTCCCGCGCGCGCTTCGCCGCCTTCTATGGGACCGCTCGTCCCCCACGAAGCGGCGCAGGAGAGTTCCGCGTCCCCCCGCGCGCGCTTCGCCGCCCCCTTCTGGGACCAGGTCCCAGAAGGTCGTCCGGGCCACCAAACAAGGGGGCCCGGACCCACCTGGGTAGACCGAAGTCTACCCTGCCTCATCACACTGTGCCCTCTGCTACTCAGAGGGACACGCGGAGAGGCCCACCGTGTCGAGTTATTGGCCACCGCTAACAAGATCCCACGAGTGAGAAGTTATTAGCGGTGTTTACCAGGGTGCACCAATCCGCGACTGCTACCGTTCCCCCAGGACGAATCCCAGGGGACAAGTAACAGCGCAGACCTCTTGGAGGTTACCCGACCTAGCACCCCACCCGACCTAGCACCCCAACCTAACCTAACCTAACCTAACCTAACCTAACCTAACTTTTTTTTTTTTTTTTTTTTTTTTTTTGTTGCCCAGGAAAACCTTTGATAGGTACCACGCGGTCTGGGGGGACCGGTGGTTATGTGGGAGTCCCGCCTTGACAAAGGCAGTGTACCCACTAAAAACCTGGGGTGTTCCACATCTCCGCAAAGAGGGGTAGTCTTAGGATCGCTATAGCGCCTCTTTGACATACCCAGCGGGTGCCCGTTTGGGCTCTTCCTTCCTAAGGCCGTCTAGCCTTTTTCTCCGCTTAAGGCATCTCGGAACACATGACGAGATGCCTTTCAGCTCGGGACCACTCAGGTCAGGCAACAGACCCCCCGATCTATTACCTGAAGTCCCCATTACGGTTGCATGCGGCTGGCATATGCCAACCGCCTGCGGCCAGTTCTTCTTCGGCGTATTGGGTCCGATAGAGCATCGTCTTCTCGCTCCCTCTCCGCCGCCTCTTTGTCGCGCATCACCGTTTCCGCAAAAACGGCGACAGCCCTCCACTTATTCTCTGAGTCGGCAATGGCGCGTATGATTGCCGACAAAGAAAGGTCACTACCTATCACTGCCACCATTTCCGCCCGTGGCACTGCCCAAGCTGGGCACTCGGCGCGGGTATGTTGCGCTGTGTCCTCCACTGCCCCACATTGATGGCATACCATTGTCGGCTCTCGTCGTGCCACTCGGCACAGATACCTCCCGAAGCAACCATGCCCCGAGAGAATCTGCGTCAAGCGGAACGTCGGGGCGCCGTGTCGACGATCGACCCACTCTAGGAGAACCGGCCGAACGGCGGCAACTACATCACGGCCTGCAGCCGGCGTCTCCAGTCTCTCCGACCACTGGCGAAACAGCTCCTCTCGGCCCTGCTCTCTCCAGTGCTTTATTTCTTCTGGCATAGGCCAGCCTCCATTTCGTTTGACCTCCGCGCTGTGCTGGTATACCGAAGCTAAGACCCCGGCTTCGAGGTCCCACGGCGGAGTACTTGCAAGCAAACACGCTGCCTCAAACGAGACAGTGTGGTACGCCCGGGCTGCCCTTATTGCAATGACCCGCTGCGGACGCGGAAATCCTCATGATCCGACAGTGTCTCCACCATCTCTACCCGCCAGTTCACGACGCGGGCGGCAAGAACGGGGGTGGCGAACGAGACGTCCACCACTGACCCTCCCCGTTGCCGCACACACGTCTGAACCGTCCCTCTGTTGAGGAGGGACAGACCGGACGAGGCCGCCCAGAGCTCGACGACGCGTCCCCGGGCGTTACATGAGGCGGCCGGGTTGCCCCAGGTCGCCGATTTGGCGTTCAGGTCGCCCAAAACGGTGACCTGGCGCGGGGCCGCTCTTCCGGCAACCGCGCTGAGGATTTCGAGATAGTCCTCGAAATCCTGCAGTGGGCGGTTAGGGGAGAAATACACGCCCACCAGGGCTATTTCTCCCCACGCGGCGGCCACGTATCCCGGTCCCCTCTCTAAGAGCGAGAGGGGAGGGGAGTCTGTGGAAGACCGCGCAACCAATGCCACCAAGCCGTCCCGGTCACCCAGCCAGTGGCCAGGGACCGAGTACGGCTCGGCGACTACCGCCACGTCCACCAACCACTCCGCCAGGGCCTGCATGAGCAGGTCCTGGGCGGCTTTGCAGTGGTTGATGTTTGCCTGGAGGATGCGATGTTCGACCCTATCCATTAGTCGGACATCGCACCTCCCTCATCGGCCGCCGAGGTCCCTGCTTCAGGGGCGGCGGTCGCAGCGGCAGGCGGGGTCGTCGCCTGCGCTTTGCCCTTCTTTGGGGGAGGGATGCAGTCCCTCCCCTTCATGACGTGGCCTGCAGGTCGGCCACGTCGGTCCACCTCTGCAGCGACGGCAGTGGGCCTCGACGTCCAGGCCTCTACCTCAGCAGCCTCAAGCAGGAGCTCGCGGTCCAGCTTTTTCAGAGCCCAGCGAGGCGGGTCACCCAGCAGGGGACGCCACGGGTCAACCGGGATAGTGGAGAGAGCAGATATATCGAATCGTACATACCTGTGATCCGACAGCGTCTCCACTCCCTCCAAAACCTCCCACCCACAGATGCGGCGCGCGAGGGCAGAAGTCGCAAACGTGACATCAACAATCGAGCCGCCAGCTCGCCGCACACACGTGTCGACTCCCCCAACGTTCATCACCGTGAACCCGCCTGCGACAGCCCAGTCTTCCAACTCCCTTCCTCGCGCATTCGTCACAGAGGAGCCCCACATCGCCGACTTGGCGTTGAGGTCTCCTGCGACAAGCACGTGGCGGGAGCGGCGACTAGCGACCAGTGTCTCCAACTCACGTAAGTATCGTTCGAAACGAGAGAGCGACGCGTTCGGAGAAAAGTAGACGGCGACTATTAAAGTCTCGTCCATCTCCCCGGCGACCCACCCGCGCCCCCTCGACACCCGTTCCAGCGGCGGCGCTCCGCGACAATCGCCACCTGTATCTGCCACTGCGCTAGGCTCTGAACCAGCAGGTCCTGGGCTCGAGCGCAGTGGTTAAGATTAACCTGCATAAATCTGCTGACGGCCATCTAAGATGCCGTGTCCATGCCGGCCGCCGCTGTCCCCGCCCCTGCACCGGGGGGCGTCGGGCGCTCGGACTGCGACGAGGCGCTAGGGCCGCCGCTCGCCACTGCTACTCCTCGCTTCTTCGGCGCCGCACACGCTACCGTATCGTACCTCACCGCAAGTGACGGCGGTCACCTCACACGCGCCTACTCGCGCCACCGCCGCAGCGATCTCAGGCGCGGTAACCGACTCATCGAACCCGGAGAGCCGCAGCTCCGCGGACTTCACCGGCCTGGATACTCGCACCTGTGTCGCGTTGAGCTCCTCCGCAAGCCGGCGGGCTAGCGCGTCCGCTTTCGCACCGGCCGCGGCACCGCCGCCCGCCACCTCCAGCATGCGCGCCCCCGTAGCCGAAACTTTAAACTGCACGCGCTCAATTTCTAAGGAGGCAAGGTCTACCTTAGACCGCGCCTCAGCAATAACGCGTGCGTAAGTTACGCCCTGCTCTATCGCAGCGGGCTGCAGAGTGAGCACCACGGCGGCCGAACGCGCAGGACGCAGCTTGCGTGCGGCCAGCTGGCCAGGCGGCAGCGTCGACGGCGGCACTCTGGCGGGCCCGCGTAGCCCTCCGGGCGCAGCGGTGTCCGCGTTCTCCGCATCGGGTACACGGCGCCCTGCCATCATCTTCCTCCTCCTACCTCCTCGCCGACGGCCACGAGTGGGGGCCGCCTCAGCCTCGGCTTGCGCCGCAGTCGCGGCAGGCCGAGGCTCGGGTGCAGGGGAGGGCTGAGCATTGTCCTCCACAAACACTTCTTCCTCCATGTCGTCATCCACGACAACCGTCTCCACCGTCGCAGGCACCACGGACACACGAGGCGCCACCGAACGCGGCGGAGCAGCAGGTGCGGCCCGCGCAGCAGCTCCAGCCGACAGCACGGTACGCACTGGGGCCGTTACTGATCTTGCTACTCTCGACGCAACCAGCGCGGCAACGCGCGCAGGAGGCGCCGTGCGCACCGCGGCACCCGCAGCGGTCCGTGCAACAGATCGTGTGGTGGGCCGGGCCGGTGGCACAGCACGCACCGGCACGGCCACTGGCGGCGGCACCGCTCGAGCCGGCGCAGCCACAGGCGGCGGCGCCGCTCGAGCCGGCGCAGGTCGTCCGACCGCGGCCGCATACGAGACACGCCCGGCAACGGCAAGTGGCGGCCGCAGGCGCGGCTCCGGCAAAAGCCTACTCTCGAAGGACTCGAGTCGGGCATTGACCATGGTGCCCACCTGCTCCATGATCGACCACCTGCGTCCCTCCTCATCTACAAGCGCCACGTCGGTGACGGGCGCAGTGCGGCGCAACGCCTGCATCTCCTCCTTCAGGAGCTGCATGTCGCGCTGCATCGCCGCCAGCTCAGCACGGAGTCGTCCATTCTCTTCCGCTCGCCAGTCTGGTCAGCGCGCGCGCTAGCCACCACGGCAGCCGACCCAGACCTCACCTGTGCTGCATCCATCACGGTGAAAATCCGTCACAGACACCACGCACACAACACCCACAAAAACAACACACACAATGTTGCAATTTCGTGTCCAAGTTTGAGGTTATATTTCAAACTCGAACACAAAACTACACACAAGTGTGCTGCGCCGTGTCCTCCGCCGCGCCACATTCGTGGCACGACGGGCTCTCCTCTCTCCCGATCCGGTGCAGGCACGTGCCGAAGCAACCGTGCCCGGACAGCACCTGCACCAGACGGAAAGAGAGGAACCCGTGGCGCCGCTCGAGCCAGTCTTGCAAGACTGGTCCGAGCGCGTCCAGCGTTCGGCGGCCAAATACGGCAGAGGCGAGGTCCTCCGTCCAGTGGTGGACGACCGCTTCTCTCGCCTCTCACCGGACGGCCTCCCGCACTTCCAGGGCGGGATGCTCCCCGAGCGCCTTGCGCCCCGCCGCGCCGTCCACTCATAAACTCTGGCGAGCACCCACGCCTCAAGCTCCCAGGGAGGGGTGCCCGCCAGAGCGCATGCCGCCGCGAAGCCTACCGAGCGGTACCGAGCCTACCGAGCACCGCCTCCCTCACCTGGCCCTTGAGCCGGGCCAGCGCGTCCACCGTCGAACGCCCCCTTCGGAATCCGAATTGGGCGTCCGACAGGTTCGGCCCCACCTCCAGCAGGAGGCCATTTAGCCGGCTGGCGACAACCCCTTCAAACAGCTTACCGACCTCATCGAGCAGAACGATGGGCCGGTATGCCGAGGGGGACGTCCCTCCTTTCGGAGGAGGCACAACTGCCCCTCCTTCCACGGTTTCGGGAATCTCCCAGCGGTGAGACACGCGCTGAAGAGATCCCGAAACAGTTTTTCCATCTGGGTGATGGCAATCGCCACCACCCGCGCAGGGACGCCGTCCGGTCCTGGGGCCGTCTTCTTGGCGCGGAGACGGAGAGTCACCTCGCCAAGCTCTTCCACCGAACCTAACCTTTTTTTTTTTTTTTTTTTTTTTTTTTTTGCGCTGGGAAAATGCATGACGCATCCCCCCTCCACGGAGAGTGACAAGGGGGGTATGTGGGACTCCCCGGCCTCCCCAAGGCCGGTATACCCACTAAAAACCCAGCGGCGCTCCTGCGTCGTCTTAGTGGGGGGGACTGGGAAACCGGCAGAGCCTTTACATCCAGTCCCCGACGAAGCCCGCCATTACAGCGGGGCCCGCACGCCCCTCCCCTTGCAGGGTGGGGCCTGGGAACGGCAAGCGACTCGGCCGTTCCCGTCCGCCCGCAAAGCTGGCGAATGTGTGCAATGCGGGGCCGGGGCTCCATGTCAGTCCCGCCATTCGCCACCATGCGTCAGAGCGGCGCGAGACAGTTCCGCGTCGTCCCGCGCGCTCTTCCCCGCTCGGGGGCCCAAGGCCCCCCCACGAAGCGGCGCAGGAGTGTTCCGCGTCCTCCCGCGCGCACTTCGCCGCCTTCTGTGGGACCGCTCGTCCCCCACGAAGCGGCGCAGGAGAGTTCCGCGTCCTCCCGCGCGCGCTTCGCCGCTCCCTTCTGGGACCAGGTCCCAGAAGGTCGTCCGGGCCACCAAACAAGGGGGCCCGGACCCACCTGGGTAGACCGAAGTCTACCCTGCCTCATCACGCAGTGCCCTCTGTTGATCAGAGGGACACGCAGAGAGGCCCTCCGTGCCGGGTTATTGGCCACCATGAAACACGTCCACAGTACTCTGCGGGCGTGTTTCATGGTGTTTCCAGGGTGCACCGCGTGGAGGTTACCCGGCCTAGCACCCCAACCTTTTTTATTTTTTGTTGACGGGGGGAATCTGCTCACAGACACCTTACCACACTTCAGGAATGTGGCAAGGTAGTGTGGGGATGGCGTACCGACCCACTAAACCACCCCGGTGGCCGGCCTCTCTGCCTGTCAGGGGGCTCCGGGACCTCTAAAGACCAACGCCGGTGCCCCCCTCGCAGTTTGCCTGAGCACATCCCGGGAATGCCACCCATTGACACCCCCGTGCTCACGGCGACACCTGCCACCAAGTGTCGCCGCCCTCCCGAGATCTGCATACTGACCGACCGGAGCCTGAACTCCGGCCGATCGCAGACCCGAAAAGGCCCCTGTATGGCAGGGGCTACCACTCGCCCCCTCTCGGGGCAGGCAGCGCTGGGCCACTGTCAACAGCAACCTCTCGCCGCCTCCATCCCGGGCGCATCAGTCCCACCGATAGCGCCCTGCGGCCTCTGGAGAGCTGCGGAGGCGGAGGTACATCCCATGCACCAACCGCCACATCGCTCTCCTGTGACACGGGGGCTGCGGAGACGGAGTTATGCATTGAGGGCCAAACACGGCAGAGGCGAGGTCCTCCGTCCAGTGGTGGACGACCGCTTCCCTCGCCTCTCGCCGGACGGCCTCCCGCACTTCCAGGGCGGGATGCTCCCCGAGCGCCTTGCGCCCCGCCGTCCACTCATAAACTCTGGCGAGCACCCACGCCTCGAGCTCCCAGGGAGGGGTGCCCGCCAGAGCGCATGCCGCCGCGAAGCCTACCGAGCGGTAGGCACGCACCACCCGCTGCGCAATGGCCCTCTGGGGCCTGCGCAACGCCGCTGTGTTCTCCCTCCTTTGGAGGGAGTCCGCCCAGATGGGGGCCCCGTAGAGGGCCATGCTCTTCAAGATGCCGGCATATAATTGCCGGCATCGTACTTTGGGCCCCCCCAGATTTGGGAGGAGCCACGAAAGCGCGCCCGCGACTTTCAGCAGGCGCGCTGAGAGCCCGCTGAAATGTGGGCCGAAGCGCCACCGGCTGTCGAGGATCAGGCCCAGATATTTCATCTGGGCTTTCACCTCGACTCTAACGCCCTCTACGACGATGTGGGCGTCGGTGGGGATGCACCGCCGAGGCCCGTGGAAGAACACGGCCTCGGTTTTGTGCAGCGCCACCTTCAATCCAAGCCGGCGAATCCTTCCCGCAACCAAGGATCCGCCAGCCGAGGCCAGGCTCGCCGCCTCCCTGAAGTCTCTCCCCCGGGCAGTGAGGAGAGTGTCATCCGCATAGCAGATGACACTCGTGCCTCGGAGGAGAGCTCCCCGCAGGAGCCAGTCGAAGGCGATGTTCCACAGCAGGGGTCCTAGGACGGACCCCTGCGGAACACCGGACTCCGCACTGTACCGCCTTAGCTGGCCAGCTCTGTCCACGAGGAGGACCTCTCGGTCCTCCAGGTAGCTGGCCAGGAGGCTCCGCAGGTACTGAGGCACTCCATGATAGCGGAGCGCCTCTAGTATTGTCGGGTGGGGGACGGAGTTGAATGCGTTGGCTATGTCGAACGACACAGCCAAAACCCCATCCCCCGCCTCCACCGCCTCCCTCACCTGGCCCTTGAGCCGGGCCAGCGCGTCCACCGTCGAACGCCCCCTTCGGAATCCGAATTGGGCGTCCGACAGGTTCGGCCCCACCTCCAGCAGGAGGCCATTTAGCCGGCTGGCGACAACCCCTTCAAACAGCTTACCGACCTCATCGAGCAGAACGATGGGCCGGTATGCCGAGGGGGAGTCCGCCGGACGTCCCTCCTTTCGGAGGAGGCACAACTGCCCCTCCTTCCACGGTTTCGGGAATCTCCCAGCGGTGAGACACGCGCTGAAGAGATCCCGAAACCGATTTTCCATCTGGGTGATGGCAATGGCCACCACCCGCGCAGGGACGCCGTCCGGTCCTGGGGCCGTCTTTTTGGCGCGGAGACGGAGAGTCACCTCGCCAAGCTCTTCCACCGTGACCGGAGGTACCTCCTCCTCCGGTGGAGCCTCTCCCCGCGGGGGGTCCATCGCTGGTGGGGTGAAGTTGGTCCTGGACGGGAACAGGGACCGAACCACCCCATCCAGCAATGCCGGCTCCAGGGACTCCGTTAGCGGGGGACCAACGGGGCGCAGTTTGTTCCGCGCCGCCTTGTATGGTCTCCCGTACGGGTCCCCGTTGAGCCCCTCCAGCATCTCGGCTCGGGCCGCGTCATCGGCAGCCCTCATTGCCGTTTTGAGGACCCTCTTTGCCTCTACGTAAGAGGCGTATAGAAGGTCCTCACCTTCGGGGTCTCGCTGGCTGCGCCGTCGACTCCGCGTGTAGGCCCGCCTTGCCGCCGTGCAGGCGGCCCGGAGCCCCGCCAGTTCCTCCGACCACCAATAGACGGCACGGCGTGGTGGTGGACGGCGAGACCGAGGCATGCTGGAGTTGCACACCTCGGTCAAGGACTTCTTCAGTTGGACCGCCGCGGAGTCCACGTCCAGGACTTGGACAGGGGGCGTGAGCCAGTCCTGGACGAACGCCGCCTCCTCAGCCGCCTCACGGTCGAGGCGGGTGAGAGCCCATCGCGGAAACGGAGAACGACCGGTGGGGGCCGTCCTCCGGGGGCTCTGGGTGGAGACGTCGAACCGCACGTAACGGTGGTCCGACAGTGTCTCCACCATCTCCACCCGCCAGTTCACGACGCGGGCGGCAAGAGCGGGGGTGGCGAACGAGACGTCCACCACTGACCCTCCCCGTTGCCGCACACACGTCTGAACCGTCCCTCTGTTGAGGAGGGATAGACCGGACGAGGCCGCCCAGAGATCGACGACGCGTCCCCGGGCGTTACACGAGGCGGCCGGGTTGCCCCAGGTCACCGATTTGGCGTTCAGGTCACCCAAAACGGCAACCTGGCGCGGGGCCGCTCTTCCGGCGACCGCGCTGAGGATTTCGAGGAAATCTTCGAAATCCTGCAGCGGGCGGTTTGGGGAGAAATACACGCCCACCAGGGCTATTTCTCCCCACGCGGCGGCCACGTATCCCGGTCCCCTCTCTAAGAGCGAGAGGGGAGGGGAGTCTGTGGAAGACCGCGCAACCAATGCCACCAAGCCGTCCCGGTCACCCAGCCAATGGCCAGGGACCGAGTACGGCTCGGCGACTACCGCCACGTCCACCAACCACTCCGCCAGGGCCTGCATGAGCAGGTCCTGGGCGGCTTTGCAGTGGTTGATGTTCGCCTGGAGGATGCGATGTTCGAGCCTATCCATTAGTCGGACATCGCTCCTCCCTCATCGGCCGCCGAGGTCCCTGCTTCAGGGGCGGCGGTCGCAGCGGCAGGCGGGGTCGTCGCCTGTGCTTTGCCCTTCTTTGAGGGGGGGATGCAGTCCCTCCCCTTCATGACGTGGCCTGCAGGTCGGCCACTGGCTGCGCACACTGCACAGCGTGGCGTGGGGACTTTGCAGGAGGCGGACTTGTGTCCCGCCTCCCCGCAGCGGTAGCACGTGTCCGACCTGTCCACCGTGGACGGACAGAGGGCCCGCGTGTGCCCGATTCCAAAGCACTTGAAGCAGCGCAGAGGCTGGTCTTCAAGTGCTCGGACTCTGCAGGTGCCGAACCCTACAGGAAGCCGCCCCTTGTCGAGGACGGCTTTGGCCGCAGCGACCGGGCACTCGAGGCGGACAGTGCCCATGCGTCCGCGGCCAGGCCTGATGTCTCGGCACTGCACCGCTGCGACGTCGCAGCCCCCCATTGCTGCGATCGCCGCCACCACCTCCTCTTTGGTGACCGTATCATCAAGATCGGTCACCTCCAAGGCCACAGACCTAACAGGCCTCACCACCTTGGCCGCGTCCGCGATGACCTCTCGCAACTTGGTTGCGAAAAGGTCCGCGTTGGCGCCGCCCTGGGCCCCCGCAAACTCAAAAATTCGAGCTCCGGTCTGGGTCTGGCGGCACACGACTGCACCTATCCCAAGTTTGGTGGGATCGGCGTTGGCACGGGCCCGCTTGAGGACGGACCCGTACGTTTCCCCTCGTTCCGCGGCCTCCGCGGTGAGAGTCACTACGACGGCTGCAGTCTTGGGAGGAATCAAAGGCTTCCTCCCACCGGCGGGAGCCCTTTTGGCTGCGGGGGCAGTGGCGGCGGGCTTGGGGGCCGACTTTTTTCCCTTCCCCTTTCCCTTTCCCTTGCCGGTCGCCTGGGACGGGCAGGAAGGGGTGGTGGGGGGGGCGGCGGCCGCATTCGGCTTTTTGGCCTTGCCCTTTCCCCTCACCACTTCCGTCCAAGGCTGGTTGGACGGAGTGGTGGAGGGTAGTTGGGCATCCTCCCTTTGGGAGGGTGGCGCCGGCTTGTTGGGCCTCTTGTCCGCCGCCAATGGCGGACGGAGGTTCTTCTCCGGTAGGAGCCTGTCCTCGATCCCATCGAAACAGGCTCTCGTGAAGGCCCTCTCCTCCATGACAACCTTGCGGATGATGTCCTCAAGGTTGGCAGAGGAGGAGGAGGAGGGGGCTTCCACCGTCGGTCGAGGATCGGCCTGGGCCTGAGCAGGCCGGGCCGTGACTTCAGCCAGCTTCTTGTGAAGCTGGCTGACCTCGGACTGCAGGCGATCGACCGTCGCCTGTAGTTGCTGCGTCTCCTCTGTCGCGGTGCGCTTCACCAGCTCGCACACGATGCCGCGCATGCTCGCGGCCCGGCACTTCAGGGCCTTTTGGAAGGTCCCCTTTAAGTTGGAAGACTTGGAGGCGACCTCCGCAATCTCCTTCTCATCTTCCAGTGCCATGCGCTCCAGCTCGGCCAAGGAGTGGTCCGAGTACAGGACGTGGGACGCCCCGTACCCGGACTTGGCCCGCGCAGTGCGCGCCTCCTGCTCCTTAGCAGCGACCTGCTCCTCCAGGTCCTGCTGGAGGTGCGCCCGCTGGGTCAGACTCAGCTGACGCCGCGCTTCAGCCAAGCCTACATCGTGGGTATCGGCCACGGTGGCCTTCTTGGCCCTCACCGCCTTCTTCTTGGGCGCGCTCTTCGTCTGTTCCGAGGAACTCGACCCAGAGCCGTCCTTCAGAAAGGCCCTCTTGCGCGATTCACCATTTTCGGTGATCGCCTTCGGGCCTGCGCCCGACCGCGTAACGGTCCCGCTGTCTGAATCCGAGTCCGAAGACTCGTCCGCATTGCCGTGAAGGCCGACCGCAGAAGTTGCGAGGCATACCGCCGCACCTTCCTCGGGTTGGCCCTGAGAAGGGCCTTTTGGTTGGCCCTGAGAAGGGCCTTTTATGAAACGCCCGGAGGCGTCCCGCGCATGCTTTTTAGGCATTCCGCAAGGTTGTAGATAACCGCAAGAAAGTCTACAACGCACAGTGCTCTTTGGCCGAGCCCAGTCTGCCACTCCGTTACGGTGGTCAGAAAGGGTCGTTTCCAGGGGACACGACGAGGACGTAAGCACTGTGGGGGGACCCCAACCTTACCTAACCTAACCTAACCCATTCGCGCTCCAACCGCCCTCGGAAGCGCCACGAAATAAGCCTTCTCTCCACGCAAAAAATCGAAAAAATAGTAAAAAGTGCTCCAATTTTATCGAGTGATATACCAAAAGAAGCGGCAAGTGACGGCGCACGCGGCGGTGAAAACCGCTTGGGCCTAAGTGCAGTGTGTACAAAAAGTTATCAGTGAAAAACCAGCTTCTAGCCACAAAAAGTGATTTTACTCGAGTTCTGCAGCGGGGACCTGCACCTGCACTTTCATATTTGTAACAAAATTTGTGTACTCCGAAACGGAGCAATAGACGTGATAATTTTATATTATTTAATTGACAAAAATTATGTAAACCTAAAAAAGGGTATGGGCGCTTAAGCCTATAGAAAAATGTAAAAGATTTAATAAAATTAAAAAAAAAAACCTAACCTAACCTAACCTGACACAAAATAACGTGACGAAAAATCTGTTACATATAGAAATTATTATAAAAAAAAGTTTTTATAACAAATAAGCATGAACTAACAAAAAAAACGTAGACCGATGAGCAATAAGAAGTAGCTGTCCAAGTAAACGCCCTGGGCCATGTTGACCATGGTCCACCGCTTACCACTGAAAGGTGAAGAACGCTCTCGGTAATAAAATGTCTCGCGAGCGGAAACACCAGAATTAGCAATTGGTAAACAGTAGAAAAAAAAAAAAAAAGTCGACATTTTTAAAACAATAGTTACATAAGACTTGTTGGTATTTATATAATTTGTTATAAATAATATAACATAATTTGCTGTATTATTAGAATTTGCTATAACATAGGGTACTAAGTATTAGAAAGTAAAATCAAAATTGAACAAGAAAACTTTGGAACGATGAAATAGGCCTAAGCATTGAAATATTGTAATAAAATAAAATAGTTTAGGATTCCAGGTCAATAACATTTTTTTTATACAGTGGAAGGATTGTGGAATGTAAGAGAAACCAGTAAAATAAGGCGCATAAAAAACCAAAATATTAGTATATTTTGCAACATTTTTAGTAATTCTAAAATTTGTAAACATAAAATAAACGGGAATTTACTTTGTTTTTGAAAAATAAATTTGTGGTTAAATAATACAAAAAAACGTATTAAAAAAGGCTCGGACCTCCATGTCTGAGGGTCACTAGAAAAAAAAAAATAAAAAAAAACTAAACTAACCTAATGAAGAAAAAAACTAACCTAACTTAACCAAGAAAAAAAACTAACCTAACCTAATGAAGAAAAAGAACGTAACCGAACGAAGAAAAAGCTAGTAACATTAACCTTACAATAGTACTAGTTGCACGCACATTGTTAGTAAAAGTTACGAGGTCTTCATGAATGAAAAACTTTGAATTCTCAAAAGTCCCGCAAAACCTCTTTTCAGACTTAATAAATTACTAACGATTTAATTAAGGGTAATTATGTTAAACCGTGTATAATTGTATTAATTAATTACTTAAAAAAAAAATTAATTTTAATATATACATTTAAATAATACAATTATTATTGGAAAAACTTATGTTATTTTAGATAGTATAATTCAAATGATTTACTTTAATTTTGTTAAGCAATGTTTTTTTCACGCTTTATATTATTAGCTTCACTTTTATGTTTATATTTTGTTTGTAACCGGCTCCTTTGGGCGCAATTTTGACCCACTTTAATGGGCCTGATTTCATTAATACTTTGTAGATTTATCGAGGACCAATTACAATACACTAATTTGATAAGATTATTCCATTATTCAAGTTGCAAAATAAGATTTTTGTCAATTTATATTTATAACACGCTTTTTCAACACACTTTGTTTGCTGTTGTAATGAATGGTGATTGAGTTACCTATGAATTTTGTTCTAATACGAAATAAATACGTTTTTATAAATAAACCAAATTAAAATAAATAAACTAAACTAAAAAATAGAAAATAAAATGTTATTATTCTATGAAACTATTTTAAAAATACTGATACAAATACTAAGATCAATAAATGTTTGCTAGTAAGTTTTATATACTGTGGTTAAAATATAAAAAGAGGTTAGGGGGCAACACTGGTTTAGAAAGAAAAAAAAAGATGTAATGGCGGTCTCGGTTGTTTTATGTTTTGTTGAGGCAGAGTTTTGAAAAAGCTTTTTGCAACTTTTTACTTTTTATTTTGGATTTTTACTTTTTATTTATGGGTTTGTAAGGGTTTTTAGGGGTTTGTAATTTTCCGTGCGAAGCCGGGGCGGGTCGCTCGTACTATTATAAAACTGTAAAAAAGCAAAAAAACTAAAATTAAAGATAAAGTAAACTAAGTAATATGCAGATCTACTGAATAAACGAATCTGATTCCGAAAATGGAGTTTTTCTGTTTGTCTGTTTGTTGGTTCGCCAATCACGCCTTAACTACTGGACCAATTTCAATGAAACTTATACCAATCAGAAGCCCTTTTTCCGGATAGGCTATATTTTATTGAAATCAATGACGTGGATTCTTAGACACAGCTTGACCTCTATAAACCAAAAGCAGCCTTTGTGACGAGGTTCATCGTATGTTGGCGGACAGATATTTTGGTGGAAAGTTTCGCACGCGTACGTATCAGCTAGTTTATTATAAAAGTAGAATAATTAAATTATAAATGTTATTATGTGAGGGAATAATAAAAAGAATATAAAAAGAAAAGAAATCATTCACGGCGTCAATCACGAACACAGCGTTGCAATATAACAGAGTTCCAGCAAATAAAAAAAAACCTATCAATAGTACAAAAAAACAAACCAAACTAAAAAGTTAACAAAACTAACCTAACTTTCGGAGCCTATTCCTTATTATTTTTTCCTTATTCTAATTTAATATAATAAAGTCCCTCGTTCCTAATCTACCTACCATGTACCTTACCTACCCACATAGTATCGTGATAGCATTTGGATGACAAAACATCGAGTTTACAAAAAAGAAACTACTTCTCAAACGTAACTAGAACTGAATTTGCACCGAATGCTTGAATTTTACACGATAAATAAAGCCAAATTTGTAACCTGCATAGTTTTTGAAAAAAGTAAAAAGAACTGATATAACCTATACAGTTTTGGCTCGGATCGTGAACAGTTTTGGCTCGGATCGTGAACCTCGGTGGGCGAGTCCATTTGCACTTACTTTGTTTTTCAAACCAGTAAAACTTATAAGTACCTACTATCGTATACCTACAAAATTCTATGAGGATTGGTCAAGCGGTTCAAAAGATTTCGTCGAACCAACATGCCGCAGGGGAGTGCCGCAGGGATCATGTATCGAACAACTGCCGCGCCGGCATTCGCTGAGCTCGCTAAGGGGATTATTGGACAAAAGTTCACGCAGGGGAAAACTGGAGTGAGCCATCGAACATAATCCCTCTCATTACGTTACCGGATTTATCTAGGATTTATCAAAGAACTCTGTCTCTAACTCGTGTTTTGGGCTAAACTAGTGTTTTTCATATTACGAAACATGTTTTCCTTCACCTTCACCGAGGTCTAACTATAGTATAGGCCTGTCGTCGTCGTGCGTAGTGTCGTGGCTTAACGAGCCGAGACCCACGGTCACCCATCCAAATAATGACCGCGCAGAACGTTGCTTAACTTAGATAACCACAACGCATGCTGTGTTTACTATATTAGAAATTACACCGAAAATGATTAAATTAAAAAAATATGTTTTAAGTTAGGTTAGTGTATATTTCAAGTTGTAAACCAAATAATAAAAAAAAAAAAAACATAGATAACCTGTGAAGATTGACTAAGAAAGCGACGCCACGAGCGCTTCATCTCGCTGTTCTGTGGCGATGACCAAACATGGACATTCGTTGATGTCCTCATCCAAATAGTAATCGCGCTCGTCAACAGTAAGGTACTATTTTAAGTGAACGGAACGTCGTCGGCCATTCGTGATCACCTGCCTACCGATCTATAGGTACATAGCGTGCTCTCAAATAGTATCGAACAATGCAATAAATCTGGCTCGACCGCCGCCGCCGGAGCCGAGCGGGCCGGCGGCGGCGCGGGACGGGGTGACTATTGTGTCCACGCAGTGCCGCTGATGCGCGAATCTATTTTTCGTCGCAAGTCGATGTATTTATCGATGCACTTAAATGGCAGTAGCGGTGCAAGTGTGTGCGCTCGCCTTGTAGGGCGCGGCGGCGGCGGTGGCGGCGGCCAGCGCCGAGCGTATATAGCGGCGTCGCGCGCTGCCTGGCTCACTTCCGTCGCTGCCGTCGCCCTATTCGCGCCGTGAGTTCCAGCCCTATTACTATCACTCACTAACTCGATCGATAGTGCTTCGATTCGCTGAGCTTGCCGTTTAAAAGCTTAGATAGTTTATTGTTCTAATCAATCAAATCTGTAACTAATCAGTGATCGGGTCCTGTAGTTATAATAAAGTGAGATCTAGCGTAACAGCATCGCTTTTGTGCTTATTGCAGGATACCTGCGCGGAGTCACCAGTCGAAGGAACCAGCCGTTAGTAAGCTAAGAGGATGTGCGACGAGGATGCGGGCGCGCTGGTCGTGGACAACGGCTCCGGCATGTGCAAGGCGGGCTTCGCGGGAGACGATGCACCGCGCGCCGTCTTCCCGTCCATAGTGGGCCGGCCGCGCCACCAGGGCGTGATGGTGGGCATGGGCCAGAAGGACTCGTACGTCGGCGATGAGGCGCAGAGCAAGCGCGGTATCCTCACTCTCAAGTACCCGATCGAGCACGGCATCATCACCAACTGGGACGACATGGAGAAGATCTGGCATCACACGTTCTACAACGAGCTACGCGTCGCGCCCGAGGAGCACCCGATCCTGCTAACGGAGGCGCCGCTAAACCCGAAGGCAAACCGCGAAAAGATGACGCAGATAATGTTCGAGACGTTCAACTGCCCCGCGATGTACGTTGCGATCCAAGCCGTGTTGTCGCTGTACGCGTCTGGCCGCACCACTGGCATAGTGCTGGACTCGGGAGATGGCGTCTCGCACACCGTGCCCATCTACGAGGGGTACGCGTTGCCACACGCAATCCTGCGACTGGACCTCGCCGGGCGCGACCTCACCGACTATCTCATGAAGATCCAAACGGAGCGCGGCTATTCGTTCACGACGACGGCGGAGCGCGAGATCGTGCGCGACATCAAAGAGAAGCTGTGCTACGTGGCGCTCGACTTCGAGCAGGAGATGCAGACCGCGGCAGCGTCCACCTCACTCGAGAAGTCATACGAGTTACCGGACGGGCAGGTGATCACGATCGGCAACGAGCGGTTCCGCTGCCCCGAGGCGCTGTTCCAGCCCTCGTTCCTGGGCATGGAGTCGTGCGGCATCCACGAGACGGTGTACAACTCGATCATGAAGTGCGACGTGGACATCCGTAAGGACCTGTACGCGAACACGGTCCTGTCGGGCGGCACCACCATGTACCCCGGTATCGCTGATCGAATGCAGAAGGAGATCACGGCACTGGCGCCCTCCACCATCAAGATAAAGATAATCGCGCCCCCCGAGCGCAAGTACTCGGTGTGGATTGGCGGCTCCATCCTAGCGTCGCTGTCCACCTTCCAGCAGATGTGGATCTCGAAGCAGGAGTACGACGAGTCGGGCCCCGGCATCGTGCACCGCAAGTGCTTCTAGTCGCATTTCTACTTTATTCTATTTCATTAAGCTGCTGCATTAAGACTGCACGCCAGATCGGTTATCGTGTAAGTTGTTTATTAAGTTTACTTATTTTGTTAATTATTGTTATTATAATTTTTGTTACCTAATCTGCGAAAGTTTTATTGAGCCCTCCTCCGTCGCATTTCATCGTATGTAACCAGGGCCTCTACTGCGAATATACATTTCTGAAGATTCGGTAGTGACGTTTCTGTTACACTGCGCGGTCGCCTCGAGCGATGGTCTAGGCTCTTTCGAAGTCACAGCGTTACTGCGCAGTGTAGCACAAACGTCACCACCGAATCTTCGGTAATCATTATTCACAGTAGAGGCTAGAGGCCCAGGCTACGTACCTACTTAGTTAGAGCCATACATGGCGTGGGGTGTCGTGTCGTGGCGTGGCGTTGCGTTGCGTTGCGTGGCGTGGCGTGGCGTGGCGTGGCGTGGCGCGGCTGCAAATAGAGATCGAGGCGGCTGCCAAACGGCACGGCGCGCGGCGGCCGCGATCGATCGGATCGCAGCTTCCAATAAATAGATCATCTACCTATCTATTAATACTTAATCCGAGTAGATACCTATATATAGACAGATAGGTACATTATCTACAACTTTTTGTTTCAGTGGTAGAGCAGCTACTTCAATAGGTAGGTAGGTACCTACCTAGGTCGAAATTAAACGACTTATTTATTTTTATAATAAACTTTGTTTTATTTGGAATTTGCAAAACAATTGGGTACTAGGTCCATGTGCCCACATACCCACAATATTTACAATTTTAAAATAGTACTTACTGACTAGGTAGCTGTACCTCTTACCTACGCAGTATAACTACATAAATATTTATTTATTTATAAGAAAACCGACAGCACATCACATGGATTAGGTAACAAGAATGGAAACAGTAGGCCAATTAAAGGTTTTCACGAGTAGAAAAGGAATAGATAAGTAAAATGGTGAACAAAACATAAAAACAATAGGTAGGAAGGTACGTAGGTAAGTATTTATTTACACATAAACCGTTATGATGACCAAGAAAAATATACAATGTCATTCTTCTTCGTTCTTTCGCCTCGGTGTGCCTCGGAAGTAGGTAGCTACCTACCTACTTATTCTCTTAAGGCGCAAGAAAAGTTGCTACGAACCACAGTTTCGGTAGGGGATAATACCTAATCTGCTACGTATAGTAGGTTAGGTATAACCGTTGAGCCTAATACTTTTTTTGACCATTAATGAACACATGGCACTTTCACATAAGGATAGGGAAGGTAGCTAACTGCGTACTTACGTAACTACACATAAATACATTATTTTGTTCGATGCACAGAAGACGAGCCAGGCGACTCATCACAGTATCACCGATCGGAATTATCGATCGGCAAAGACGCTGCAGGTTGCTTTACCAACTTTAGTACCCGTTTTGTCCACGAAGCTATTCTACATCGCCATAAAGAGGATCGGTCGAGCAGAATGCACACCAGTAGGTCCGGGGAAAGAACCTCGCAGAGCGGCGATGACGACATCCAGAGGGGGGTGGGGGGAGCAGGTGGTAGCACTTAGTTAGAGTAAGCGCACGTCGGGCGTCGCTTCCTCGTCACTGGAGCCGCGCTCGAACCGGATGTGACGTGTACTGCGGCGCCGCTCTCCCGCCTCGCCCCCCTCCGCGAGTCATACCTTGTCCTCGCCTCCGCCGCCGCCGCCCGCCGACCGTACGAACTGGAACAAGAGAGGAACGCGCATTAGCCGCCGGCGACCAGCGACAGGCACCTGACCTCGGGACGGGAGCCGAGTACCTACTCACCGACACGGTGGTTGCGGTGGTCGAGTTGGCACGCGGCCGGAAAGTGAGCACGCGCCAGCGGCGGCGTAGCTGCGCGAGCACCTCGCCGTTGCAGAAGCAATAGAGCACCGCCACGCACAGGCCCTGCAGCGATGTGGCGAGCGCGGCACCGTACTCGTACGCGAGCCACCATCGCGCGGCACGCGTCGGCCGCACCGGCATCAGCAGGTACTGCAGCCCCAGCAGCGGTGCCAGCAAGCATGTGGCGCGTAACGCGTGTAGCGCTGTACTAGAGGGCCTGGCCCCCGCTGCACCGCCGCCCGCGCGCAGCTTGCTGCACAGCACGCGCACGATGTTGCACAAGAAGGCGAGGTTGAGCAGAACCGCGCCGCCTGCCAGCAGAGCGAGCTCCAGCCGCGGCGACTCCTCGTCGGCCCAGCACACCGCGCCGCCACCCGCTTCTGCCGAGCGCCTCCCCGCGTACACTGCGATCACAGGCGCTGGGAGGAGCCAGCCTAGTGCCAGCAGGCCGCGCACTAGGCGTCGCTCCGACACGAAGGCGTGCACGAGCACGGTGTGCAGGTAGAGCCCCTCGCACAACATCCACGTGTACGTGCTGAGCATGCAGTACTGCAGCGCAGCGTGTAGCGCGCGGCACCAGGCGGGCGACGCGCGTAGCGTCTCCGGTGCGCGCACCACCACTGCGTACCAGCACAGCCAGCCCGCGTTGTTCAGCGCGAACGATGCGAACAGGTTCATGTGCACCGTGATGCGCGCGCAGCGCAGTGACCTGCCGCAGAGAAGGAGGAGGTCACGGACGTCACGGTTGGAAGCTGACGGACGGAGGCCAGCGAGCTGCTCACCTGAAGTAGAGCAGGATGGCGAGCGACAGCAGCAGCGCCACGAGCGAGACGGCGTAGCCAGCCTCGTACACCGCGATGATGTCACCGACGTCCTGCGAAAACAGGAGGCGTCAATGTCTGGTGACGGTCGGCGAGGTGACGTCACCCAGCTACTCACATCCTCGGGCTTTACGCATGTCGTGTAGTTGGACCAGTGCCGGCCGGTGCCCGGGTGCCGGAACCAATCGCCATCCGCGTCGCACTCCTTGTGCGCGAACACTGCAACCAAGTTGACCGGTCAGAGCGACGCGACGTCCCTTGCACGCGACGCATTAAGACGGCACTTACGCTCGTCACTGAAGCCGGGCACGAAGGCGGGACAGCGCACGAAGGCGGTGGTGTTGGCACGTGTCGCCGGCCAGCACAGCCACGTGTCGTACGTGCCCGCGCAGTACGGCGCTGCAAAGGAACACTCGGTCAATAGTTAGTGTTGCACCGTGGCGGAGGGCCACGGAGGTAGGAGCACGCACCTGGTGGCGGTGCGGTGAGGTTGTTCTGTAGGTCGCAAGCAACGTGCTCGCGCGCCATGCGCTCCTCGTCGTCCATGCTTTACTAGCACGCCTCACCACATTGAGCCACGCTTAGCGTAGCCAGTGCTGATGCTACCGCCTCCACATACTCCGCCTTCCGCGGCGACAGCGGCGCTCACCTGAAACAATAAAACCCTAGTTTATTATATTATCCTATGCCTCGTCTTCGACTCTGTCCACGTTTACACGTTCACGTGTACTGTGATGAAAATGTGCCACATGGTGCCAATAATGTACCATAGAAACCCCAGAATTAAACACGATGAAACACGCCGTCTACAAGCGTTCACAGGTTGGTTTCCATACATTAAAATCACTTTTAAGTCATTTACTCCTGAACTATAAGTTTGAGCACAAAGTACTATAGAACAACAGTTCCTTAGTTTTGATATAGTAATCGAATGGCATAGTCAAATTTATGTAATTATGACTTTGATTCCTATGTCCGAGCTCTTGCATAGGCTCGATCCACTGTGCATGTATGTAACTGAAGGTTCGTGTCTCGCCAAGTCACCCACCACGGCCACCACACAACACAAGGTCAGAGCTATACAATTTGTGAATTCTAACCCGTTTTGAATACTTTACAGTTGAACCAAGTAGTTGAATGGTCTGATTGTGTGTGGCACTGCGCCTAGATTGCGCGTTCTAGCGCGTTCATTATACGTAACGCGTGCGATAAGTACATGGGATATCCTTATTGGTAAGATGTTTTGATAGACAATAAAAATAAGTGCACATGACAACCATATTATAATGCTCTAGCAACAGGTACCTAGTATTTGGTGGGTGGAAGTACTTACTACCACAAGGAAATAGACGAAGGGGTAAGTTTCGATTGAATTCGGTGGTGGCCGGCGGCGGCTCTTGTACTTACATCATCTGCATTTATTATTAATGTGGTAAGTGAGGGAGGTTTCCACTTCCATCGGAGAACAACCAGAAAAAAAACTATGATTAGCGCTGTCTCCTTATAAGAAGTAGGTAAGATATGGCTGCTTCCAAGATAAACGTTCACTAAAAATATGACAAAAACCATTATGGATTAAATAGACAAAGGAAAGTCTTGTAAAAAGTAAAGATTTATTGGCCGCGGAGCATCGAAGCGCAGGAGGCGATAAATCAAATTAATTTGACGCGCCTCTGATCAGCGGTCTGTGTCGTCTCGGAAGGGGGACGCTTCTACTAGTAGGTACGCAGCCGGACACGTTCAATCGGTACGTACTAAAACGCTTTGCCTATGGACACCTTTTGGGTTATGAAGATTACGTGTAGAGACTTTATAAAAAAAGTTTATGGCAATAATTCAATTAACAGTTTTCATGCAACGTAATAAGTCTTTTGTGTGTCCATCGACAGCTTTCTTCTTGACAAATTACAATTGTAATTGTAGCAACTGCAACCAATATTGGTAATAAGGTTTGTGACGTTATTTATAAAAGACGAATTTAAATATGAATTTGATGATATTGGAAAAGTGTCTGTGCTTTAATTTCCTGTGTGTCGCGCCGCATGGGGGCCGGGAGCGAGACGGGACGGGACGGGACGGGACGGGACGGGACGGGTGTGGCGGGCGGCGGCATGCTATCTCGTGCGTGACGTCACGTGTCGTTCGTTGAAACTGACAGCGGAATTGGACAGGAGTGTCAACCATCGACCGTGCAGTGCCTCTGTTGTTTAATTACAAGGCACGCTGTCGCATGTCGACTCTACTCGTGATTATTGTGGAGGAGATGTGCTTCAAAAAACCAATCCGATTTTGTTATTTCCACATCTCTTCTCCGATTAGCTTCGGTGGAAATATTGGCTCAACAAATGAACCAAAATATTTTTATATGGTTTACCTATTTATTTGTAGCGTTCGTCTTTATGTGTAATATATTATAGTTGGTAATAGTATCGGCACCGCGAGCCATGAATGCTGATCGAAGGATAGCATCCGTCGATGGGATCACGTTCCGTCCCGACGCTGAATCGTGCTTCACACTACAAATAAGCTTGCATTCTATGTTCAATTTTACGATGCGATTGCTTCAATAATCGGGAACGTGGTATTTACTAACTTAACATAATTAAATTAACTATAGTGAAATAATGAAAATATAAAAATACTAACTACATATTGTATGTACCTATCTACTTATCTACAGCAAAATAATCATAATAATATGTGTAGTGGTAGAGCATGCGAGCTCGTAGCGCATTCGTAGCGCTACGCCGTAGCCTCGTAGCACTTACGTAACAAAACAGTGCATGCGGCGCTAATTTAAAATAAATAATCGTAATCAACAATTTCAGTATTAGTATCGTTGGATCGGCGAGTTTGTTGTATGTATGTATTGTGGTGCGTGTATGCCGACAGTACTTGGAGACGAGTAGGGGCTCGCCTGGTGGACGGCTCTCCATAACTACGAGACAAGCAACACAAACTGCGTAACATAATTATACAAGTGTTCCACCGAGCAGCCGGTCGAGAACTCTCCCTCTGCGAGAACAGAATCACATCGAACATTAAACATATTATTTAATTGACCTACTTAACAATACTCCTGCGAACCAATTTCATATACTTATAAGTAAGTACGTATATAAGTAAGTGTATAGTAAGTATCTATGTAAGTATAAGTAAGTCAAACACGTAACAATCGAAAGTGTTTGTGGACGTCACGTATACGTATACGTATACATATAGTATAGTATAGTATAGTATAGTATAGTATAGTATAGTATAGTATAGTATAGTATAGTATAGTATAGTATAGTATAGTATAGTATAGTATAGTATAGTATAGTATAGTATAGTATAGTATAGTATAGTATAGTATAGTATAGTATAGTATAGTATAGTATAGTATAGTATAGTATAGTATAGTATAGTATAGTATAGTATAGTATAGTATAGTATAGTATAGTATAGTATAGTATAGTATAGTATAGTATAGTATAGTATAGTATAGTATAGTATAGTATAGTATAGTATAGTATAGTATAGTATAGTATAGTATAGTATAGTATAGTATAGTATAGTATAGTATAGTATAGTATAGTATAGTATAGTATAGTATAGTATAGTATAGTATAGTATAGTATAGTATAGTATAGTATAGTATAGTATAGTATAGTATAGTATAGTATAGTATAGTATAGTATAGTATAGTATAGCATAGCATAGCATAGCATAGCATAGCATAGCATAGCATAGCATAGCATAGCATAGCATAGCATAGTATAGTATAGGTCGACTAGAGAGCGGAGGTTCTACGTGGGATCGTCGACGTCGTCATGAAGCTCGTAGAGCCTCTACTCGCTACGCGCTACGACCACTCTGACCACATACACTTACAAAATATTATTATATTCTTATAATGTGACAAGTTACTATATTATACATTTAAAAATGAGTGAGATGTAAAACTGAACAGATATAATATCAGCAAGGTAGAGAGTATGAATAGTAGCTACCTATTAATGAAACCTAGCCGTACGTGATTCACATCTAAGGAAGCACCCAATTGAATACAGAATACATATTTAATTAGTGTCCGTAAACGTAGTTAGTTAATAGAGGCGCTACTAATGGACAGAGCGAGCACCTCATTATTCGGCACTCAGGCGATCTGACACCCACCTGACATTTGGTCCTCTACTAATTTATATACACACTAGCTGATACCCACGACTTCGTACGCTTGCGAAACTTTTCATCAAAATATATGTCAACCAGCATGAAGTTCGCAAATGGCTGCTTTTGGTTCAGAGAGTTCGAAAGGTGTATCTAAGAATCAACGTCTTTGACTTCAATAAAATATAGGTGGCCTATGTTTCAATCCGGAAAAAGGCCTTCCGAATGGTATAAGTTTCATTGAAATTGATCCAGTAGTTAAGGCGTGTTTTGCAAAAAAACCAACAGACAAACTCGATTTCCGGAATCAGAATCGTTTATTTAGTAGATCTGCATATTTAGTTTATCCATATCTTTCATTTTAGTTTTTTACAGTTTTATAATAAGTAGATAGGTCATTATACTCGTATTTAATAAACGCGGGATATTTGCTATGTTTTTCGTTTGAGTATTAAAATTAGATCGCATTCCACATTAATACTAAATACCACATGAACACAACTTGTATTATGTAAGTAGACTCGTCACAGAATCAGCTGCTGCTGCGTCACGGAGAGGCTGAGCTGAGCTGAGCTGAGCTGAGCTGAGCTGAGCTGAGCTGAGGGTCACTCTACGAAGTGCTCTTTACAAATGAACACAAGCACACGCGCACACCACCTTTAGTGGGTATTGCAAGCTACCCTACCCGCAGTACCCATGTATGCCTCTAAGAACCCAAAGCTATTTTTAGTAGGTAGGTGATGAAACTTAGCCACAGATCATACAATACTATGTACTAGTAACTCAGCGGTTTTGTAATAAAATAGCCATGATAGGCCAATCAACAAAAATAATAGGAATCGTGTCTTAAATTATAAGTAGGTAGCATGAGTAACTCCACCGGAGCAGAAAAACAACATCATAATATCAGAGCGGTCCGCAAGACCGGAACTAATCACCTCAATGTAGACACCGCCTCTATTGCTATCGATATAAGGTTACAAGTGGCGCGGCACACGTGAATAGGCTCTGCATTGTTTCAAGTCAAGTGAGAGTCCACTCCGCGTGAGAGTTGACGTTTATGAGATTGCCGATATATTGTCGGGAGAATGTGATTTTACTTGAAATATTTGTGTTTCGTGTTTGAGGTAGAAGATGCTCTTAGATCATGAACGCCGGCTTCCATAATTACTGACCCTTGGGATTCCATGGTTACGGTATATGGTATTTCATTAGGTCAAATTCTTCGTTTAAGCGTGGTTTATAATACCTTATGCTAGTGGGTTAGCTTACTTAGTGTGGCGATGGCTTTTGTAAGTGATACTAAATAATTACACGAAGTACAAAGAAGAATGCTTGGTATTAGTTGTTTTAGCTTGAAACAGTGTTAAACGGCATACTCGACTCAAACCCCGCCATTCATTACTTTGTAGGTACTTTACCGATCTACACAACTCGTAAAAGAGTTGAAAGAATTTCATATGAACCCGCTTTAGTGCGGTCTCGCCCTAGTTGAGTGGAGAGCTCTCCATGCAAATGCGAATATCGCTATAAAACCAAGATCGCCATCCTTCGCTCAACGAACACTCGTAAATAACATAAATGCTTAGAATTAAATATTTTCTCCAGAAACCTTACTATGTATTATACACTAGCTGTTACCCGCGACTTTATACGCGTGTAGTATTTTTTCTTAGCAAGATTGTTACGTTACGCTGTGATGTTAGGTAGTATTGCGAGCGCGGTGATTGGCGCCGGCGCCGGCCGCGGCGGCGTGCGTTCTCGTCAGCATTCAGCTTACAGCGTCAACGTATGTATTTGAGTTATATGTGTGTATGGCGCGTTGCGCGTCAATGCCAGCTCGACTGCCACTTTGTTGTAGTACAGTGTCACCGCGCAGTGTATCTGTCTAATGCAGGAGGAAGAAGATCCTTGGCCATGAAACAAAAGCGTTTATTAATAAAACAATTTAGTAGGTAGGCACAGCTAGTCGGTATGGCTGCCGGGAAAAGAGGCCGGGGCGAGACCACGTGGCGTCATATATACTAAGGAACAGCGCCCTACAGTGGCAACTGTCTTAACTAATTAGCTAACTAGTCTATGTAGTACTCGAAGTGAAAGATTAATTAGGTATCGGCTTACCTACTTATTTAGTTCAGCCGTTGAACCACAGATGGCGCTGTGTTCAACAGTATCTCGGATACGCTAGCGTTACGTTACGTTTGCGATTATAACATTTATTCGTGATGAAGGCACAGCTTTTTTATTATTCTAGCAGTGCCATCTAGTTCTGTTTTGATCAATCTTAGGTTCCGCTCGAAGCAAACGACGAAACGTCGTCTTCTTACTCACGAGTAGGTGGTACCTATTCTCACAAATAGTGAGTTCATGTTATGATTATTTCGTGTCGCTAATAGTGTTTGCCGACGCCCAGCCCCTAGGGTTGTTTGCCCGGAGCAATCAGATACACAAACACGAGGCAGCTGTGCGTCCTCCAGTCGAGCGAATACCTAGTCTCCGGTCCCGTCCCGTCCCGGATCCTCAGGGCTGCCACGCCGCGGTCCCGTCGGGCCGGGCCGAGTCGGGATTGTCGTAAACCGGCTCATAGCATGTTGAGTACCGCACTGATATTTTATTTTGATTTGGAAGGTCTCGGGGGCGCCACGATCTCGGCGGTCGCTGAGCCGCCGCCTGAGACCCTCATTCCGCCGTCTCCAATAAAAAGTATTTTTTATCTGAACTTGTTACAAATTCTAAAATATCCAAGATTACTTTTCTTAAAACTCTCGTCGCCAGCTTGCGAACAAAACAATACACTGACCCGATAAAAGCACCAAGATTTATATTTAGTAGCTCCTATTTAACCGGCGGTCATTGCTCAGCGACGCTGATGGCTCAATTATCTGTTTTATTATCGGAACGTTGCGATTCTAACTCAATTTATATTTAAAAGCTTCATAAATAAACATACGGATTGAGTCGCTGCCGCCGGCCGGCGCGGCTGTAGGTGGCGATAGGGAGCCACCACTAATAATAGTTGCCTATCAATCGACAATTTGGGCGACTGATTGGTGGACGCGTCTCTCCTCTACCAGCCGTGGAAAATAAAAACAAAAGTGCACAGCTGTTAGTGATGGGCAAGTGACAAGTGTATCAGGGGCAGGCCGCCGCCGGTACTCGCACGCGTTTGTCTCGGCCGTTCTTGCGAGCGCTTGATTCCCTAATCTGGTCGTAATGAAGCCATACGTCACGGTAATCCGGGAATTTACGGCTCGATTGAACACGATGTAAGTGCCGGCCGAGGGGTGAAAGGGCTTACTGAGGGGTTAAGGGGGGAGAGTGATGCTTCGAGTCTTACGTACGGCGACCATACTGCCAAACGTGGTTGTAAGGCTAATTTATGCTAAAATTAATTCAAAATGTACGGTGATTTGCTTTTCAAAGTTGTTTATATTTTCAATTAGAAACCTCAACAACACTCGGCAAAAGTAGTTTAAAAATTGAGCATCTTTTTCGCGTTCCAGAGTTTAACCCACAAAGCTGCAAAGGTTCAAAATTAATAATGAGTTTTTTGGGATTCGCGTTCCTCGCATGCCTTTAAACACGTGTGCGTAGGTATATCTAGTAGGTACGTGTATAAGTATGTAATAATTATGAGTTTATTGCTCGTCTCACTAGTACTTCCGCAGTTGGCGAAAATGCAATATTCGCGCGAAACGAGAGGTTAATTCCGTTATGCACGAGTCTAGTACCGAGGCATGATGCCGTCAGATCGGCATCGGTCGGGTATCGATACGGGTCACTGCACTGAGTGCCACTTGGACTCACTCCTTGCCGGAGATCTCATCTTAATGGATGCACTCAAGTGTCGGTAACTGTTGATTACAAACACAGACATGTCACGGAGAATGTAACATTACGTTCACGCCCCACTCGATGAAGCCAAGGGGTGATTACTTATGTTAGTAGTAAAGCTCCTTGTGAAAGGGCTCCTCAAAAAGTGACCACTTATTTCTACTGCCAAGTGCTGGATGCTGGATCATGCAACACAGAGCACGTCCACTGAAAACATTACCTACTTAGGTAGTAAGTTGTAGTAACTGATGAATTCAGATTGACACTACACACACGTCTCTGCTTTAGAATTCATAAATTATAACTCAATTTTGAAATGCAATGTTCAGTTCACTCACGTTTCAAAGTTTCTAGAAAACGTACACGGGATAAAGCAACAGAGGAGCGTGAGATGCAACCGAAATACTTATTGCAAGTTCAGAAACATTCAACGTCGACCGCAGAGAGGTGATCACGAATAAATCTGACAGTCACCGCGTTATGTAAAACTAACGTTTGGTATCACACTGCGCGTCGACGCCAGCTCGACTGCTAATCGTTTTAGCATCAACGCACAGTTTTTTTTTTATGCCATAGCTGGCAGACGAGCAGGTGGGCCACTTGATGGAAAGTGGTCACCGCCGCCCATGGACACCTGCAACACCAGAGGTGATGCTAGTGCGCTGCCGGCCTTTTAAAAGGAGATAAACACGCCTATTGAAGGACCCCATCTCAAAACACCGAGGAAAAAAAGGCAGTGTACCTCGGATGTGTTGACGTTACGATACGATACGATTATTACACTTATTCGTGATCAAGGCACAGACTTTGCCACGTGACGGAAGCTTGAAGAAAATTAGCAAACAATATTGGCACTTTACAGCATTGCACGAGAGAGGGATATCGCGTGCAATTCAGTACAATTACAAAACAATGCGTTGTTACATTGATCCACTTGGCTCGTCGCCAGATACTATAGTCACAGACCATATAATACTATCTATAGTAAACCCGCCTCGCACGTGTTATATGCTGTCCATTTAGCTGGAGTGGAGTAACGAACTAGCAAGTATGTTCTAAACTGTTGCTCGTTTGTTAAAAGTTGAACTTGGTGGTGGCGAGTTAATTTAATTAGAACAAAGTTTGAGCTTTCAAACATTTAGGTACGTCTCGTCGTCGGGGAAGTACTTCCAGTACATAGGTACATACCAGCACCCACTGTGATATGATCTGAAGAATTCACAGACTCTTACATACATATAGGTAGCTGAATAATAAGCATCAATACTCTTGTGCTATAACGTACTCGGACTCGCACGGAGCGGAGCTCACATCGCGTCAGATACATCACAACTTTTGTACTTTTTATGAGAACTTCCTGAATACATTCTCGTAACTATGTACTTAGTAGGTAATACATTTCTGATCTGATAAATATGTCCTCGCGTGTCGGTTTGATTTCCGCAATGCGCAGGCGAAATGGTAATCGACTTTGTAAGAAAGATCTTTTTAACTTATTATTCAACCCATAAAAATATATTCCGCGATCGTAAAATTTCTATTTCTTATTACTGTGAGCTGTTTTTATTGAGCTCATACTATCGCTGGTTAACCAGCACATGATGATGCATGGTGAGCAGTACTGAGCAGTTCACATGAAGTTTTTAGTGAATCCTATCACGTAAAAATGTATCCAACAGGTAGCCAAACTCGCCTGACAATACGCGACGCGTCCACATTGCTACGCCGTAGAGCAACACGGTAGCTGAGTCTACGTACGGGTCGAACCGTGCTACGCTGTGCTACGCCGTAGAGCAACACGGTAGCTGTGTCTACGCACGGGTCGAACCGTGCTACGCTGTGCTACGCCGTAGAGCAACACGGTAGCTGTGTCTACGTACGGGTCGAACCGTGCTACGCTGTGCTACGCCGTAGAGCAACACGGTAGCTGTGTCTACGTACGGGTCGAACCGTGCTACGCTGTGCTACGCCGTAGAGCAACACGGTAGCTGTGTCTACGCACGGGTCGAACCGTGCTACGCTGTGCTACGCCGTAGAGCAACACGGTAGCTGTGTCTACGCACGGGTCGAACCGTGCTACGCTGTGCTACGCCGTAGAGCAACACGGTAGCTGTGTCTACGTACGGGTCGAACCGTGCTACGCTGTGCTACGCCGTAGAGCAACACGGTAGCTGTGTCTACGCACGGGTCGAACCGTGCTACGCTGTGCTACGCCGTAGAGCAATATACTGTCACAACCACAACTCACTTGGTTCGTCACAGTTCAGTCAATAATGGATGCATGCTATACTAATGGGGCAGTATGTAAATATACCAGTATTGATTGGACTCTACACTAAAATAGTTCTAGTAGGTGTCACATTCCAACATTTAGTTCCGATGTGAACTCTGCATTTATTAGTTTATGGTTATACCAGCCAGCGTTGCTAAGTGCCTACATTCATATTCATTTTGAGTTTCGTAAAAACACGTAAAATCATTTTACATTACGTAAATATAAATGGAATCTACAAAGTTATAGGATTATTCAAGAAGCGTTATATTTTCCGCTAAAAGCAAAACTTAGTAGAATTTTCTGTATTTATAAATGGAGTAAAAATGTACTTGTGAATGGTTACAAATAGGCTTGAGAGCGGAACACAAATTGTATTAGTTAGTGAGGGGAGGTGACTGGTACTCAGCTGCGTAGGTACCTAGTAGGTACACAGCTGAGTACTGCGTGCCTCGCTCGTAACGTCTCGGAGCACGCCGTCACCGCCTCGACGACACAAGTGGTGGTTTGGCACTAATAACATTAATAACCACTCAAACATAAGAATTAACACTAATTCCAAAAAACTAATAAGTAGGTGTGCTTTACAATATTAAATAGGAACAACTTTACCAATCAAATATTTATTAATCAGAGTCCTTTGCCGGTGCCTCTTCTCTTTACACACTCTGTACGTACGTACGCGTCACAGTGGCACGCGTCGCGTCGGTAACATGACGTCACTGCTCGGAATGCAATCAGCGAGCAGCTGACCACCAATGCAACATGCGACAGCCAGTTGGCGTTCACAGCTGTAAGCTAAACCAAAAGTCAGTAAATATTGCGCAAAACTCATATCGCACTCATTGAGTTTTGTACATACTCTATAATCAATTACAACGTCAGCAAGGCGCGGCAACCCTCGCGTGCCAGCCAAGTTGAAATTCTACAACCGCTACAGAATACAAACTAATCCAAAATGTATTCGAATTACGATTCTGAACGAAAAGTCACGACAACAAGTCATTTATGATGCTTATTCTCTATCCATGGAAAGTGCTGGGCAAGCCTACTCCATCTGCACCTCGCAGCATTGTGCGTTACGATCGCGAGACCAAGGCTTTTACATTGTCCCGGGCACTGCAGTGTGTCGTTAAGTGCAGGCATGGGTTGCCTCCTGACGCTGGATAAATCTTGTGCAGTAGATGTAAAGGTATATTTATTGTGCACCCTATTTCCGTCCTCAAACGTGTATGAGCCGCGAGCATTGAATCTCTCAACGAGCGCCAAGTTTGGTCGCCGGCTAAGTTCCACGAGCGGATGTGAATTGTGAGCTTTTTCAGCCTTTTCTTTCATCCGTTGGAGCAGGTTGTGACATCCTCGCTGTTTCTTGTTAAAACATAACGCGGTTCACTTTCTAACTTTATATCTTTTTATTAAAACCTTTATGTCGTACAAACTAATAATTTAAGGCACAAAAACCAGAATTAGCTATTTTGGATGCGCCAAAATAAGTGGCCAAAAAATAACACTGTTAACTTAAATTGGCGAGGAAATGAAAAGTAAGCAAACTCGAGTTAAGTAACCGAGAACAAAGGTCAATGGAATTAAAGTTAATTAGGCGAAGACTCATTACTGAGAACCCTTTCCTTGTCGCACCATTTATTATATCGGCCGGTTTGCTTCAAGAGTGCAGGCACCCTCTTTCCTCTTATTGAGAACCAACTCGCGACTTGGTCCCGTCACGCCGCCGCCGCGCCGCCGCCGCGCCGCCGTGTCGCGCTGATGCTTCCCCTTCACTGATAGCGTACAAAATCCTTGCAGATGCGCCCTTTTTTGTTTAATTCACAAAAATATATTTTTATCTTCGTTACTTTGGTTTACTAATTAGTTGAATGCTTGATTAATTTATTTAACCGAATTTTACGAATTTCCTTAATATTCATAAGATTCGGTTAATTTCCTTAGTATTCCTTAGTATTTTACTTATTACTTAATTAATTCATAGGTCGCCAGTTTGTTTGAAAAAGGCCTCTCGTTATTAACAGCTCCGTCTGCACCTATCCAACTATTTGTATGGGATATACTTAAGAGATCGCTCTCGCAATTAAGACTTTTTGGAACTAGCTGGTTTTCAACACATGAATAATTTATCGCGCACGGAGTGGGGTGGTCGACACTGATACTGGATTATAAACTCATGAGTATAACTCAGTAGCCGCAGAGTAACGGAACAACGCTCTGCACTCGAGCGCTTGATGATGCGCCGTGAAGCATTACCGCTGGCCATATGTAGCGGCACAACACCCCGCACCGACTGCACCGCATTGTGTTCCTGTCACGTCACGTCACGTCACGTCAATGGTTTGATACATCATCGTCATTATCGTTTCACATCAATCTGTCAATAACTAGACGAAAGCTTTGAGGATTGATAGTAAAAATAAAGATTAGCAGTATAACTTCAGAAATAACTTACATAAAAACACAACCTTCTAGCAATAATTATTACAATTGAGTAGGTAAATAAATGAGAACCAATAGTTAGCAAGCAAGCATGGTACAACACCTTATAGTGATGGCGTGCTATGGCATGGTATGGGACACAAATCGGGAACAATAACAACATAAAACTGTTTAACGAGGCACACCTGGCTGCTCCCGATAAAACAAATAAATAAACAATAAGTACTTACACGTTTAATGTAACTCCGTGGACAAGTTCTACATACATTATGTACACGACGCACCGCACCGTGCTAATGATAATTATGTGATGCAGTGATTCAAGCTCTTGTTCGCGCTATCCTCATCTTAAAATTAAAGATCATTCTGTTTCAAAACTATAATTAATATCTATGAGATTGCTGACCGAAGCTTACAAAAGTATGCTGCAAAAAGGATTCGCAAACCATTTAGTAAGGATCAAAACCTTATTACAGATTGTGGATGAAACGGATCACATTGTCTCGTGCCAGTAACTGATGCAGGGTCAAACCGAGATATTATTTGGATTTTGTCATCAATGGGTCCCCAATATTTTTAAACAACACCAAAAAAACGTTACGTTCAGCACATATTTCCATATTATATATGAATCAGAGCTGTGGCACTGCTGCTGGAAAATATTACGCATCAACACCGTTTCGTTAGAATAATTTTAAAACATCGCAATAGTGTAAACTGCCGCAAGTAGGTCAAGAAATGCATGGGAAAAGCTTTATAGTTCCAGATAAGATTATAAAAATATTGTGAGAGTTTCAGTATGTAGGTATAGTATAAGTAGGTTCAGAGCGTGTGTGGCGCCGCGCCGCGCGCCGGATGGCATCACACCGAGTGCTTGGATCGGCATCAGTGCTCCATGGATCAAAGTACATAACGTTCACCAGATTAATGTGATACACAACTTGTTATTCATTAATTTTGCTTATTTATTTGAAACTGTCTCACAGTGACACGCGAACATTTGGATGAGTATCTTAATTATGTTGGTGCCAGTGCTTTATAACAATAATGTTAAAAGAGTATATTGTGGACCTTATTTGATGGGTAAATTGGTTGCAGTGTCGTGCAATATGCACGAGTACATTGCCATTCCACTTGAGTATACGTGACAAACTGCAAACTGCACTTATTGTGAGGTATGAAGCAACAAATGAACACGCAAACTTAGTCTAGCTGCAATGGATTACATTGCGATGGGAACATTATTTTGTAAGTTTGCCAGGAAGGAGCACAATATTGGGCTCTAATTGCTTGATTGTGGGTTCATTTGAGTTGTAAATAATACAATGAAGGGGAAATTAGCGAGTTCTACATAATTTAAACATAATTTTCTAAAACCCCTGTTGCGTCAACCGGGGGTTTCGTAATTCAATTACCTCCTGACAGCTTGATAAATCGTGTTCTAAATAAATAAAATAAGTAGACAGGTGGTGAATACTTCATTCACTTTTAACATTTCGAAGCGACGTAAACGCATAATAATAATCATTATAATATGTTACAGTTATTCTGAAATCATAGCTATTTTGAAATAGTCTTGAAGTCGGAATTTATGTCATACTTACAGTGTAATGTCTGAAAATTGTTTAACAAGTCGAAGTAGGTAACCAACGATAGAGCACGAGAATGGGATAAGTAGAAGCTATCGAAACCCTTCAGGCGATATATAGTAGCTCAGCGCCAGTGCCGGCCAAGCACCGACTGCGGACTTCGAGTGCAATGCAGGTACAGTAAACGTTACCAATCGGTTACTACTCGACGGAGATTTCTTACATTGTTTTAATGTAACAATACGCTATTTTGAACGTATTATTTAGTTCAGTTGTTTGAAATGAACTGTGAGTGGCACCTTCGTTGGAATCTATCCACCTGGAGGATGTATGGCGAATACGTGGATCAGTCCCGAGGGCCATGGCGTCTGGCGTCGGTCGTCACCGGGTTATTGGTGAACTGGTTTATGGCGATCGATAGCCATAACCGTCACTTTGATGATGATTACATTTTGGTGTCGCTCGTAAAGACAACGACGAAACGTCTCGTTTGTGCCATTCTATTCTATATACGTCATTGTTCCGATATTTCATTTGGTTCCTTTTCTCTACATAATGGTCTAATAATATTGACAGTGGTCATATATTTGATACCTACGACGACGTAAGTTAGTTCAATAGTGCCTACTAAGTATGTATAACGGAAGGATGGGTTGTTCAAGATACGTTGCGATACCTAGTCAGGTGAAACAAATCAACACACATTGCTTTTTATTATTCACGGAATAAAGAGCGCGGCGGTGTTGATAACTTGTAAAACATCTGCTCTACGAACCACTTGTGTTGGCTGAGTTGAAGGCAAAGTGAACAAACAAATCACTGTCCGATACGGTGATGGGTGGAAGGGTCAGGGGGGGGTGGTGGGGGGATGGGATAGCCGGTGTGATGCTGGAGGAGCTTCGGATATTGTCAACGATATTGCCTGCCGCGTTACTGTGCAAAGTTTTAAATGTCTCCGACAAGCAAGAGAGGAATTCCCCCTATTTGTGTTATATTAGCTATACTACTACGCACTACTCTACACGTTGACTATTTATATTTACGTATTACAATAAATTGCTTCGACGAGTGTTAATGTTTCCGTACTCTCCGATTGAGTAGCAACCGAACTCTACAGTTCAGTAAAACAAAATTTTTTTTTGATCACTACCGTTTTTATTTTTTACGGATTACTTAAAAGTTGATATCACACCAATATGTAAGTAGGTAGGTGGTTAAAACGCAACTCGTTGTATCCTTGAATCTACACCTACCGCCATATCACATAAATACTAATATTCGCCTTTTTATCTGTATTTATGAGCACTAACCACTGCCTAAACTGTCGCACGCCTTCCGGACTCGAGCACAGAGAGCGCGGGTAAAACAATTCGTAACGCTATAAATAATATAGACCAACAATAGAAATCGCGAGGGGCAATAGATAGGTACTATCATATCCAGCTCTCCTAACTGGTCTGCATAAATTGGTAGGTGTAGAAGACCACCTAGATAGGCAGCTAATGAAGATATATCACCTAATAAATCGTTCGTCACACAAAAATTTGCTAAATAAATGATGTTGTATTTATAATGAATGGGGAAACATTTATGTCAGGATACGTTACATTTGCGTTGTGGTTTGGCGCGCGCCCAACAACTCGCTCTCTCAATGATTTTACGTGTCGTCTCTCACCACACCCTGCACCGGGCTAAATAACTAATTACCTACCTATGTGTATATTATTATGTATGTTACTTAATTTTATATTACACTAAAGTATAGACTAGTAGTTCAAATATTTTGTGGTAGCTTTGAATATATACACCGTGTAGTGTACACCGGAGTCCTGAATAAACAAACACACCGGCGGCGCCCCCTGCCGGCGCCGGTTTAATCCGACAGGCTCCGTGTCCCTCCATCCAGTAGGTATGGTAAAACCGCGGCCGCCCGCGACACACACACAACTTGAATACCCTCTTTGTTGGATTGTTGGCACAGAATTTGTGAAAAAAGCGCTTTATAAAACTCTTCCCTCTTCAACTAGTGTTGATCCCTTGCATTTGCTCGAATAATATGAGAGCCAGTAAGTGCCAGATTTTACAAACTGTGTCTCGAATAATAATTCAAAGTGGTTTTTGTTTTTATTGAATAAAGAGACGCTTGGACTTTGAATAGCAATCTGGTTTATTAAGTCTAATGCAGGGACGAGGGCACCTTACAATCTCAAGAAGGTAGAATTTAATTTAAAATACTTAGGAATAGTTGAGCTTCATGCAAATACCAGCGAGGAGAGACGCGATGCCTCTCAGCTCAGTGGAGTTTAGACTTGTATTGTAAATTTGTAATACGTAGGTACGAGCGCACTTTGTCCTGACCTGATCAACTTAGAGACGATGGTTTTACACAAATTAATTAGTGCATTATGTAATATACCTACTTAACGAACAGTATAAATTAATTTATTTTTACAAAACGCTTGTTCTTTAAGTATAATAATGAATGTAGACCGCGGCAACTCAATTGATTTTGGTGCAAAACAAAATAACAAGGGAAAAGCAGTTCTTTGGTACAAGTCCATCCAAACCTCGAGATTCGCGATTCAAAGCAAGACGAGGCTTGGCAAGGAAATAATATTAGAACCGGTTCCAAAGTGTCGGAGCGACGAAACATTTTATGTAAACTGTCAACACTGGCCTCGCCGATATCGACATCATTTCAGTCGTCGGTGCCATACGCCAGTCTCAAATAACCGCTTTAGTAAAAGCTCTAAAAATATTTGAAAGGGCATATTAGGTCCATTGTAAGTAGATTCATAAGGGAAAAGAATGGAGTGTAAGCAGAGTCTGAATGCAAACCAAATACGCCCACTAACGTCCACCTGAGAGGTTGTGGGTTACTTTGAGCCCATTCGGAGTGTGCCGGGAAGTGGTACGCGCGGCGCGGCCGTGATGGTGACCTCCCTAGGGAGCAGACGGAGCAAGGGCTAAAGAGGCCCTCGTCCTGAGTTATTGCGACATTTCGACAAAATGAACGTCGTCGCTGAGATTAGCTACAAGGAGACACATTCTCAGAATTTACAACTTAATGATTTTTGTGTCGTAAAATAATGGAACTGGGTAAATAATGGTTACATTACATAATAAGTTTTTTATCTTGGTTTGAAATGTCGAGATAACTCAAAAGTTATTGGCATGACAAATCTCTAGAAGATTTTACGACAACTTGTTAAACTGATTTTACTCAAAGACTGCATTCTTTCTTCATGGTTGTCTAAGTAAACAGGTGGATAATGTAACATGCATTCCTAGCGCGCCCGTCGGTTACTGTATCATAAGCAAGCATAGAGCATCAGGGTACATATTCCATGGTAACATAGCGAATTCTCAATGAGCATGTCGCAAGTTGAACTAACAGAGGCCCACACAACACAACTAACGCACAATTACAACAAACTCCGCGAAACTAACACTAACTGGCTATAATTGTCCGACACGCTCCACCCCATAATCGCATAACCCCTTGTCCGCAGTCGGGCAAGTGCCACAGTGGCCTCGCGATTGTAATCCTTATTACCTAGGCAGTAAGGCGTGTGTGTGCTGGATTATCGTAAAAGTTATTGTCGTGTGTCGCGGTCGCTGCACTGCGATAAAGTGTTGCATTCAGCTCAAGCTCTACTCAGATTGAATGCTCAGAGGTTGATGACCTAGTTTTATGAAACCCAATGGGAAGGAATAGCCGTGTTGTACGTTTTGTTTGGTAACTAGTGCATGGTGCAAGTACCTAGGTACTTAGCAACAGAACTAAATTACAAATTCAATACAATAGTATGGTAGGTAAAGTATTTAGGACGCTCCGCTATAAAAGCTTTGCGGGCGAACATTTGGAGCTTCGAGTAGTAATTTGTAAAATTTCCATTCGTTCGGAGTTGCAACAGGTGGTTGGTTACTGAAATTGGCTCCCTCGAGTGTTCACCTCAGGCTTGCCTTTCCCGTTCTCTTGCGAACGAATCTTTTTTGTAAGTATTCAAATGTAATCTCACTCGTCGACTGCGTACCTACTATATAGAGGTACAAAAAGTTTCGTAAAATTATGCAATGATTCTGGAACCTTGTGTTTATAAATCCCACTAAGCAAATTATGAGTGGGCTCGATGGGATCTTTTTTTCCCATCTTGCCCACCAGTGGGCGGATAGGAATAACCCATAGGTGTTATTTTTTTGCATAATAACATAGAATGATTAGGTAGAGCACAAAAAATGCTAATACAGTAGGTACTTACTATACTTTGATGAAATACGATTCGCGACGAAGCCTTATTACTAAGAGGTACATCTCATCACCTAGCTTACGGCGGCGCTTATATTCAAAAAATATATCTCTCGATACAAGGCCATAATGACAGTTCTATATATTAGATTTTATGACAACTTCACCTACCTACAAGCATTGTAACTTGTACCATTGTACCTACTAACCGAATTTATGCAAAATACACCTTATGGTGGGCATACACGCTACGAGAAATCGTTACGATCAGACTGTACAGTTCGAACGGTACCGATAAATGGCTACATGTATGTTATAAAACATGTAGCGATTTAGCGGTACCGTTCGAACTGTACAGTCTGATCGTAACGATTTCTCGTAGCGTGTATGCCCACCATTACATTTCGAGAACAAAATATTATCAGTATAATCGTCAAAGATTTGTCGAAAGTAGCGAAACCACATGCTACTAACTGTACAGCTGACAACATAATATCAAATGGTTTTAGTACGCACAAATGGCCATGAGTTTTTTTCAGTAAAAAAATTATTGGCATATTTAATTTTTTGTAATATTTAATGAAAATAATGGGTAAGTTTTTGACGCATACTACCTAACCTACCTGCCACTTTTCAAATAACATTATTTGATTTACAGCTAGTTATCATAGCGATTATGAGGTACATTTTATATGTCAGCTAGTTTTCATTATATTGCTTCTATCCTAATAAAAAGCAATGCCACAGTAAACGCGACCCAGAACGTCCACCCGCGTGTGTTATGTCAGCACTCCGCTAACCCCACGGCCCGCGCCAACGCAACGCAGCGCTCACAGACAATGAAACGTATCGTCAGCGGATTCGTCAGGGGCTCGACTTCTTGCCTCACCAGAATACTTACTAAAATACATAGAAACTATCAAGATGATGCAAAGATAATTCGTAATTATTCAAACACTTTGTAGGAAGAATACTTCGTTCTTTATTTAATTTTGATAATAGAGATATAGAGAATTACTGTTCAGTTCATACATATAAGATCAAATTCGTTTCATTAATTTGAAAATCTTCTTTTGTAAGTAGGGGGGATAAGTACAATAATTAATTTACGTGAACAAAACGATTGATGTAAAATATCGGTTAAAGAGGTAATCGCCCGCATAACTCAATCCATTACTCGTTCAGTAGTGCTCTTATTGCGAATATCTGATTGACGGCGTGATGTGTGCGAGGAACGTGCTGCATCGCAGCGCCGCCGCCGAGGTACGGTACGAGAGGGTGTATGTGGCATAAATCATTCGATGTTATAATTATTATCTTATTCATGCAGAAACATCGGTGATTTTTCAGGAAATCAGAAATGATACGGGATTCATAGCGCATTACATACCTACTCATAGCGTGCTAATATTACTTATTCATATTTATTACGACTGAAAAACGGAGATAGGTATAGCTTAGTATTTCAATTAAGTCTTCAACTACCTATATTCACTGTAACTCTAATAATAACCCTTTGTTGCTTCGCGTAGTTGGGTAAAAACATCGGGCATCATCAATCAACCACGTCAAGACCGAACAGACGCGTTCGAAATGATAAAATAAAATAAAATAAACATTACAATAAAGTGTAACGTGGTAGCAGACGGGCGCGGGCGCGGCGGCTCCGTGCGGCGCTAATCTCTACGAGCTGTGGACCGGGACGCGGGGGCGAGCCGCGAGCCGGGATTATGATCAATCCCATTCTTTAGACCCGGGATTACACGATATCTTGTATTTTTTAATTAGAGTTTTAGTTTACGTCATCGTTCCTATTAAAGTATTCTACGTATGTATTAGTTAGTAGTGAGTTAGTAGGTGGCCGTGTCACCTGTCACTGGATGGTCAGAACTTGGAATAATATCAATAGTGTCAAGTAACTCTACATATAAAATATGTCTTAAGTAATATAGGTAATACCCTAGTTATACATAGTATGTAGTACAGATTATGAAATTTTAGTGTTCAATAATCATTTTATTAATGTAACTAGACGCTACTAAATATATGAATAAGTTAGCTATCCCCGCTATTAAAATCCCGGAGATGTGACGCTGTCCCGGAACAGCGCTTTGTCCCGAATTCCAGATGTCTGAAAATAGCCACGGCTAATAGTTGAATGTGCTTCGTGGGAACCAACACCGTGCGATAAGTTCGCAATAACTAACACGTTCATTTTAAGTCAGACCAAAAACGTATATAAATGGTTTTAACGTAATAAAAACGTGCTGTCATTTCCATGAATCGTGGAACTGGAAATAGCGAAAAAGCGTGGATTTTTTGTAACGTTTTGAAATACGAGCACAAGTCATTATTGGAAATGTGTATTCTTTCTAAAATACTAACTTTTCTACTAATCGTAAATCACTTGAAAGAGTGATATACATTTTTGCGGCGTGGAGGCGTGGTAATGCGTCTCCGGTCGATTGCCGAGCCGGTGCCGGTGATGGACGGCACCAGTCAGTGGTCCGCCGCCGAACAACGGAACACTGAACTACTGGGCTAACCCAACCATTTTAAAATTGTCTTTAAGTAAATCCTACAAACTACTTACACTATTTTAGGAGAATGTATTAAATGATCGCGCCAAGAGCACGTGATTTTTCAACAAACAGTTCACGAGGTAGAGCAGCTGTGAAGTGTCATGCCGTGTACCGGCGAGTGGCGCGGCATCTCGATCGGCATGCCGCGTGTGTCGGAAGCCACGATCACAGTAGGTATTTACAGAGTTAGAAAGTATAAAAAGTAAAATGTATGTATGTATGTTGTCATGTTGTAGTGGCAGTCGTTCAGCAGTAGTTTCGATACATTTTGATTAGTGTCATTGTGTCAACTAGGCCATAGTATTAAATAATCTGTGACTCGGCTAAAGTCAATCGGGTCTTTGTCGGGGCGTGATGTTGGCGTGACGTGCTGGATACTTTTATTTGTGTTGCTATAACACGAATATTAGAATGTCGGACGGAAATGTTTCGAAAATATTGGTTCATTTCACTGAACGCTTAGATTCGTTGCGAAGGTTTTCATGAAATATTAAAAGGTAGGTACGCAGTAGGGTCCGTTCCTTTCATTACCACTTTCATAATGTGGTTATTTTAGGAACAATAAAAGCAGCTTTTATGAGCCAAAACATAACTCATAAGCGACATCTACTTTCAAACTTAGTCTTATACTTAATTATAGCCCTTTTTGACGACTGCTTTTTGTTTGTAGCACTGTCTCCAGGCACACAATAATTTAATATACAGTAAATATCTCTTAAATTACCTTCCCTGAATCCGACATCGCTCAGTGTAAAATCATTGAGTCAATAAAAACTAAGAACCTACTCACTAAGCCTTCAGAGTTTACAACAAAACAAATCAAGTCGGAAGAACATTCTATTTAACATAAACCAACAACAAATTTTAATTATAATCCAATGGAACATCTGTCTTCCGGAATACGAATTCCCTCAACATTTTTGTGCACGTGTGTTCATATTTTTCAAAAAATACGAAATATTCTATCTTTTTCTTGATGCGGGATCGGTTGACTAAACAAAAATAATAAAATTAATGATTTAGTCAACTCATCCCAGTGGGATAAGTTGGAGCGGCCTCAGTTTACTAAAGAGCCGAAATAATGTCATTAATTACTTACTTACTACGAAAACGAAAAGTAATCGTAGATGTCTAATAGAAGCGACACTCCTCGAACTATTTAAATTAAAATAGCGCTCGTATGCTGACACTATGTTCGATAAACCACCCGTATGCATATTGATGACACTTTGTTTAAAATATCTGAATCAAGTTTATGATAGATTTTCTTGAATTTTTAAATTTATAAACAACCGGGATGCTCAATTTACATATCAATTTCTATTGCGTAGCTGGTAATAAATAAGTAAAGTATAGTACTGTAAGAAGGTAAGATAAGCAATCGAGTGTCACTTCGATATCGAGTTATCTACTAAAATTTATTTAAAACACCTTTCGGAAGTAGGCACCAGCCAGCGAGCTGCGCAGCGCACTCAAACAATATCGGAGCAATGAAACTTCGTCTCAACGAGCCTATCCACAACTTTGTATATTATCACTGCTGGCATGGCATTCATTATCATTGAGGTTTGCTCTTACAATAATAAGGTCACACAATTTGAATACAAATCTTTTCAGGCACAGAATACCATGAGAACAAAAGGAATTGAGCGAGGCTTTTGTATTCGCTAAAAAGTTTGATTGATATAGATCTACCCACTTTCCTAGGTATCTTACAAAACTACAAGTAAGTACAAGTAGATATATATGTAGTTGGATGTTTGTAACTTTTGTAGGTCGCCAGTAACTAGTAGCACTTTATAGTAGAGTTATAGGCACGCGTTGTGGTTCATAAACCCTCGAGACCAGCGCGTGCACTTTGTTTAACTGTTTATAATATATATAATAGGTACTTACTTTAACTACTCCTTTAAACTGTTTGTGGTCTTCTTACAATACTGATACCGAAAAACAATATCAATATAGCTACTAACATTTAGCTGACAAAAAATTAGAGCACACTTATGACGCGCTCCAAGTCATCGATGGGCGCGGTTCATTTGCATGCTAATTCTTCATTTTTCTCCGAGAGTGGGCTACACTCAGTAATGAGCAGTAAAACACAAGTAAAGTGCTAGATTATAAAATAGTGCAATATGTGTTTTTGTTTTAAAACCTACACAATTTAAAGAAAACCTCCAATTGAGTAATTTTGACAGCAGTCATGATTAGACTCTATTGTACTAAAACTGTATTAGCTGACATGCCTTGTATGACAATCAATCATCAATGTGTGAATGTGGCGAAATAAATGAAATGACCAGCATGAGTCGGCTCCGCCACTTTAGAGAGCTCGAGTCCCGCGCCCGAGCCCGAGCGACAGTCGCGTGTGACCCGAATGCTCAGCTCGGACCACTAAACACGTTATTTTATATTTCCTGGCAGCTTACCTTTACAAACATGCCTTTATTACTGAGCCCGGAGCGGAACAACAAGGAAGTGGAACGTTTTGTTCTATTATAAAATCATAAATGGGTAAGGTACGGACTTGTTTGTGACACGCATCAGTTGTCAAATCCCATACAAAATACCAACAATTCAATAAATTGAATGTCAGCGATGGAGGTGTATCGGGAGCTTTCTGTCAATCCGTCGCATCACGCGCGTGACTCGGCCTCGATCTTACCTTGCTTATTCCAAGAGTCTGGAAAACTCCATTCCTTATAATCTGAGGGATACATGTGATACAACGGGACGCGACGGCAGACGTACTGTACTGACCATGGTACGATAGAGCTTGGGATACGTTTCACCACAAACCCAGTAATGTACATTCCTCGAGTTTTTGGATGTAGAGTAAGATAGAGTTATTTAGAAGTTGAATAAACATAACTTTAGTCGGTGCTTTTCATAAAAAAATAACTGAAATATTTCAAATAATGTATAGGTACGATTCAAAAATGTCTCGTTTTAAATCGGCAACCACAGAACAGAACAGTCACCACCCAGTCAGGCACCCAGTCGAACGGCGCGAGGCGTCGCGCCGCGCGCGTCGTCGGTATGAATATTCACCTCTAATTAAAATGTCACCGAATTCAAATCGAAGGATCAATCCAAAGTAGATAAAGCTGAGAGTGATTTCAAATTCAAAATTAAAAAAGTAAATTATTGGAAATCGGGAAAGGAAAACGCCCCAGTATCCAATTTAGCATCAAATACATCATCTAGCTACGTGTTCTGCGTATATTTAGATTACACAGTCATATTTAGGTTTGTTCAGGAACAACCACTGCAAAGAAATAATTTTGAAAACAACAACAATAAATATCTCGTTCAGAAAATCATTCAGATCATAAAGTCAAATGCCACATCATATCACAGACTGACGTCATAATATATCCCACCTCGCGTCAATAAAGCGTCTAACAAGTCAATCGACTATGCAACCATTAGTGCTATTGCCAAGGCAATACTGTTCTTATGAACAAAGTGACAGAGTTCAAGGGAGCCGATGGATGCCGATAGATGCGGCTGACGACGGCAATCGGTTCACGTCGACATTGACGCGGCGCAAACAAGGGGTTTACTCCGTCCGTGATACAGGACAGGGCCACAGTGCTTCGAGATGCAAAATAGTTCAGTACACGCAAACCAAGAAACTCACTTACGAAGTTGTACTTAAAGCTCTGATCACTATTAGAGCTTTAACCCGAACATCCACCAAAAGGTACCTGAAAAAAATTCCATTTATAATTCCAGTTTGTTTTGAACTGCATTCAACTTTGTTGACATGATTGCAATATTATGCCGAAAAGTGTAACAGTAGATTTACTGCAATAGCTGCACTGTGGCTATTGATATATTATAGAGCTCGTCTATAGAAGCCTTGAAGACGCTACCGACTGGAGGAGCCCTCGCCAGTAAGCCTGATTGACATCCCCTTGCACCCCTCCCCTCCCCACCCCGCCCCTCCCCCGGTACAACAGGCTGGCTGGCTGGCGTGTTGTCATAGGACGGAGTTATGACAGGCAAGTAATTAACCTTCGTGAGTGTCGACTTCACGGCTCTCGATACTGACAGCGTATCCGCATGTGTGACTCTTCTCTGCGTCAACTGAAAGCGGCCGAGGCTTCTATTAAGTCAGTTGCTTTACTTTTTTTTATAATACTGCTGGATAATCGTTCCACGTATCCAGAAAGATTTTTCAAAGACACAATTAATATTGAAAGTTCACCTTTTTATCACTTTACATAACTATCATGTATACCTAACTAACCCTATGATAAAATTAAATAAATGTTAACATCCATACTGTGATCAGTAGCAGCAGATAGTGCGCCTTATTGCGCCGGTATCTATAGTAGAGGTGTCGCGTTACATATAATGTACATAGCGAGTGATCCCCTGCTGACCCTGCGGCATACATTACGAGCTGCGTCAGTGCATCTCTGTAGGACGATAGATCGCGCACTCTGCATATTGCCACTATATATCTCCACCCACCCGCTACTCAGACACTTGAGTTGCTTCTTTTTTAAAACGAGTTTGCATTAAAGTGGATGTATCCTCTCCGACCTTAACAAATAGGCTAAGCACCTGATTTAGTGAAATCAGAAGGTGATTTCAAAAGGTTTCAATAAACAAGTCCGCGGCAGAGTTCCAGGCTCGCGATACAAACGAGACAACTGGACCGAACGACGAACATCAAAGCCTCTACTTTTCGCATCGCATTACCGAGGAGCATTATTCGGAACTCCACGGTACAAAGAGATATCTGCTTACACTACATTTCACGAAACAAATGACACTTCGAGTAGAACCTACTAATATTGTATATTCTGTGGTATAAACAAACATCTTACTCAATAATATCTGTGGTTATACCACATACTACTGATATTGTGTGCTCTGTGGCATAAGCACATTATTCAAATCCAATGGTGAGTCGACACAATAGACAAAAATATAGAGCGTAAAGTGTAATGTAACGTCATGGACGGATTTGTTCATTCTACTTCGCACATTTAGCGCTTTTCGTATGGGCTTTTGTCTAGCGGTGCTGATTCGATCGGGTCCTATAAAACGCGCACACGACCGCAGCGAAGCGGTGGAATTCAATAATACTTACTTATCGACAATCCCAATCCGAACATTTTAATATTGTACCATTTTCCGATGTTAAAATACGCAGGGACCCGACTCATCAACTATTCAATACTTTTCTCTCCCTTGGTAATAAAATAAATTACACGTAAAATATGTATCTAAATACTCACAAGAGTTTTTTCTTACATAATATAAATAAAAGAGAACATATTTCTCGACTTGTTTTGTTAAACTATTATAACGCCAAACTATAAAATATATGATATTCGGCATGGAGTATGTTGCGGGCTACCGGTATCCTTATTTAATGCTGGTAGCAAAGTACCTACTCAAACTACTCATTATTATAATGTAGTGAGTAGCAGAGAGTTTTGTCAGAGTGGTGGGGAAACACCAAGGATAACTGTTATTTTTGGTGTTTCCCAACCACTCTACCACAGATTATAATAATACTATACTAGTAACTCTACATTGCCCAGGTACCTATTATACATAGTTACATTATCTACCTACCTATGGTCTAAATGCAAACAATAGGAGAAGAGTCGCACACTATGACCCAGTATCCGCAGCGCGCATACTGTCACTATGCGTAGGTACATTATGACTATATTCCACCACCAAAGTTGGCCACTGACCACATACTAACTTGATGAGTTGATTGTGAATGGATCATGAGGAATGTGTGATCTACAGTAGGTACAGTTGTTATCGCACTGGAAGTAATTAAGAGCAATAATTGTAGCCATCTGGTACAATATGTTTAGACAAGCTTCAGCAATTAATATTAGGCAGATAACAGATCGCTGTAAAACATTGTAGTTAATCGAACACATACGCTGATTATTGTAGAAGCACATCATCATTCTAATAGAACTAAGTAAACTACGTGTGCACTAAAGCGTATGAAATTCCGTAAAAAAACGTTCAGGTAGAGTAGGTAGAGGCGTGTTATACTTATAGGTACCTACATAATAAGCCTAATTTAATTACCTTTAACAATTAAGGTAGTACATAGTAGGTAGTTACGCTTACAAAACTACTCTTCCATAGTCAGTACCTAAAGCTCTAACTGAAAAATGCATTTATTCTTTAGGTACCTATAACCTTTAGCTTTCTGCACTTATATAAGTGGACGCATTTACAAATTAATTCGTGAATTTGTCTTTACAAAATAATATACTACGTAGAATAGAATGTTGAACTAAGTTATAGCGTTTTCGGAACAATGGTAGGTACCTATTGTATCGGCGACAATGCGAGCCGCGACAATACCGCGCGACATTTTGCACAAATATGCCGTCTAATTACGTAGCACTCGCTCGCGGCAATTAGCCCGGCGCGGCGCGGCGGCGGCGCGCGCACACGAATAATTAGTTTCTTCGATGTAGGGTTGCGTCACACCGGGATATTTAATAAGGTAATTTTTCACGCATTGCCTGTGGTCCGATTGAATGGACCACTTCTAAATGGTTTAATAAATAAATAATGCAGTGCCGCTGGTAATTAATAGTAGATTATTAACCTAGGGGACAAAGCACTGTCTTGACGTCGAGTGGGCTCTTGAATGCCGAAGTCACGGAGGATCCTAGTGTTTGACACAACAGTGCAAATCGGTCGTGTATATGTAGGACGTAGATCTAATAAATTTTATTAATTTTATGACATTATAATGAAGTATGAAACAATTGTAAAAGGGAATAAATGGCTTATTATTATTATTAGGTTACAGAATACATAACAGTTACTACGTATGAAAAAAGGCGGCAAATAATGGCTTGCTTTCGGTTGGGTTAACATAACATGTAATCGGACGTTGTCGAGTAGCAAGTGTGAAAAATTTATTTTATACTACACCTGCTTGGAAAGTACCTTGATACTTTATCAAATTTACGGTAGAAAGTACGTCATTGCATATCGAACAAATATGCGGGGAAAAAACGCATCTGAGCGGGAGAGAAAAGTGTATGAAAATCCATTTCTTACGTGGTTTTTCTTTTTTAATTTTGGGTAAGACTATGCGCCGGTAACCTAAATATCAAAAGCCAAAAAGTTTTTACAGTGAGTTTTTATCTCCAAGTTCGCAAAATGACACTGGCCACTAGCTGTGTGTTGGATGGTGTCGGGCTGGCAGTGCGACCCTGCGGCGGCAGGATAAACAATTTGAAAAAAGAACATGTGAAAATTGCAGACGCCATTGGCGCCATTTTCAATTTGTGTGTTGTTTGAGGATTTAGTTTTAGTTTTTTATTTTCCTCGTAGGTGTAGTATAAAGCACTATGTATCACTCGAGAGAAACTGCGATTCCCGATCTCGGGTGTTTTAAAGCCCTCGCCGCGGTAATCGGTCACTTTCTCCTCTCGGTGAACAATGTACTATACTATGATACCTAAATAAGAGTTAGTATGGGCTTTTTTTAGTAGGCAAGTCTATTTAGGATTTGGTAGTAATTAGAGAGCGAATGGTAAAATATATTGTATAGCTTGAATTGTACGTGCCGTATCTTCCAGTGAGTAATCCAAGTGGCAGGTCTACCTTCAGCGCTGGTGAATACTTCAAGCTTGTTTATAATCTGGAACGTAAGCTTTTACCTCGCTAATTACTTGCCGAGACACAATGCACCATGTTTCAAAAAGGTAGAGTGAATACTTGAAAACTTTAGTTCAGGCAGTGGAAATGTTGGAAAATACTGTCTTTGCGGAAAAAATTCCAGAACCGTTACCCGTTTTCACATTTACCTTTGGTTTAGCAGGAAATGACAAAATCTATTGCGTATCAATTTTAAACCATTACTGGCAATTTACTTATTTTTGGAAAATTTAAAAATTCCTTTATGAAAGATCAAAAAGTCGGAGAATTCTGGCCTGAGATGGTAACCCTGGCCACCACGTGTGCGTATCATTGTACGTAATGTCACGACATTGTGCTCCCATTAGACGCGGTAATACCACCATTGTGTGGTGCTCGGTTACCACGGGTTACGTTATTGTCTCGCAAGGTTACCCCGTTTGTCATTATCTGTCATTCATGGCAGTACCGCACACCGCGCCGACAAATCCAATGTCTGATCATTTACAAACGTATTATAAATAAACTGATTTAGGTTTCACGACAATCTAATACTCGTAGTAGAACGGGAACAACTATCCAGATGCATGGTTCACATATTTTCTGGTGGTCTTTCAATGCCAGCTTGTCAGAGCCTACAGCCATCCGAATATTAACTTCATTTAACTTTATCTTTGCATTTACAAAGTTATTTCAGGTAAATTGAAATAAAGTCGTTAAATTCAGTGTCAACACGACATCTAACGATATCGGAAAGGCATAACCCGCGGTCGTAACGTCAGGACAGTCGCCATGCCCCGGGACACAACTCATCACGTTCATGATGCCCAAAATAAATTCGTTTATAGCCAAGTACCTTCATATTGCTTGCTTCCTTGCATGCTGACTGTCGAAGTATGCCACCTGGCACACAATGTGCAATAATAATTAGTCACAAACACTATTGTCTATCGAGTCACATAGATAAGCGCGTTGACAGTAAAACAGCCACCCTGGAAGTAATGCTCTACCAAATTCAGTATGGATAGACAGATTTCAATAAAATTGAATTGATGACTTCAATCAGCAGTAGCCAGCTTGTTTGGTTTGGTAAGCGAAACCAATAAGCAGTGGCAGTCGTTTTTTGGTTACAACAATTTATCGGTCTCCAGTGCACTATGCCACCCACCGCACCAATCCCTAACTTTCACCAGCTAATAGTACGCAACTAGTGAATAAAAGACGGATTTAAAGCAAGGGCCATAAATGAATCACGAGCAAGTGAAGGATTCTAACGACAACCTCCTTGCGCAAAAACAATAAATAGATGAAGGTCAAATATATTAGTGTGTTCTAAATTCAAACCAAAACAAAGTGCTTTTAATTCACTGTTTTCAGTGAAAAAATAAGCTTTTTAGAGGGGGAATGGTATAAATACTATTTCATGTAGGGCACATAATAGATATAGAGTTGACCTAGTGCCTTCCCAGAGCAACATGGCTGGTGACGGGTACGCGATATTTGGCAACACATAATTTAGAGGCATTCCACTCCGTAAAGAAGTACTTCCCGACTACTTCAGGCTGATCATGATGATGACGAATTAAAATTAAGTTGCCTACTAATTAAATGATAAGTAACACTTCTTAGTTTCGTCGCTGTCGTCGGTGCTCCATACACCTTAGTATGGAGCACCGCTGTCACCTCTGAAGTAGAGGTTACTCTATCAGTGTGTCAGAGAGGTGTGTGGAATACAGTGAAACCCTGCAATGATCGCGGGCTACCTGTTGCTCCCCCCGCCGTCACGTGAAGAGGGAGGAAGGGAAGAGAGGGAGGTGAGGGAGGGGGGAGGGGTATTTGCACTCAGCGCTCATTTACGCACGCATTATTATTTGTTTGAGTGAGCAACACTTAATGTGATTGGACACTTTATGCGACAGCCGACTGATACATCTCGCCACTGATGCTCGCTGCCTTCACATAAATGTATGAGAAATTAAAAAATTGGTTTGTTGGAACGCTCTCCCTTCCCAAATCTATTTAACTCTAGTAGGTACTTACTTACTCGTAGTAAAATGAAGTACTTATCTACAAAAATAGAAATTAAAAAAAAATAAGTTAAAAAGAACAAGTTATGTGATCGTAGTTCATTGCGCATAGTACTATTAACATACTCACTTTTACCAATAAAAGATAGATAAGTTAAATACAAACTTTGATGTTTATTATGATATAGGCACAGAAATAATTAGAAAATGCTAAGGTTTTACAAAAGAAATCCCATCTCTTGTCTCCACAATTCGACAAGCCTCCCATAATTAATGGCTGCCGCCGGCCAGTGCTATTTTTACTCACAACTCATAGAGACGCGACATTTTTATTTTAGTCATGTCCAACATCAAATACAGATTATATTAACAATAAAGATTCAATCAATAACTTCAGTCAGGCAATGCACTCTTTACATTGAATGGCCAAATCAAGCATAAAATAGGTATATTATTGATAAGCAATTATTGTTCAAAACACACTCCAAAAGTATTAAAATAAGGGAAACGCTAACAGTCGGCCGTCCTACCAATGGAATGTCCCTATTCCATCCCCGGCCATTCGATAGTGGTGCATGTCTCTGACACAATGAAATGTAACAGTATTTTAAACTTAGCTTAAGTGTAACCAAGCAATACCTAATCTATAAATTTCAAGAATAAAGTGTATGGCAGGTACTCATAATCAATACAACAAAAATATAAAACCTGTAAGCCATATTCACGGTACAATTAGAAAATTTTAACCAGAGGCTTGGTACAAGCTTATATTTCTTCAAACATCAGCTTACTGTATAGTTTATACATAATTATATAATTAAGTTATAAGTTTATTCACAAAGAAAACCACAACTAATACAGTATTTACAACATTCACAAAATACACATGAAACAGTTGAGCTCTCTACAACCAATATACTACCACAAGTTATATAATTATGTACTCTTTATCTGCTAAAATTCTACACCCTACATGATAGAGTGGTACAAAGATATCAACACATGGCTTTTGTTGAAGTGTTTACACGTTCAATACATGGCTTTTGTTGAAGTGTTTACACGTTAAACGTGAACATAACTATTATAATTAAACTGCTAAATATTAGGTAGTACAAGTAGTTGAACCAAATTTAACTATAGAATAATATACAACAAGAGTTAATAATTTTATGGTGTATCTCATCTTGAACTAGGTGACCCAACCGTGTCTTGGTTCTATGGATAATAAAATTACATACATACTGCAAAACTATCTTATTAATTTCTATGCTAATCTACTTCAGTAGCTTCACAAAATAATGACCTAAGAACATAGGGAAAATGTTTCAATGACTAGTATATTACATGAGTTTTAACTATATTTTAACAGTAATTGTATTTAATCGTCAAAACATCCATTGTTATGTGTGATTAATTATAGTCAATTTATTTAAATGATGTAGCAGTAAGTCAAGTTCAGTTTTCTATCTTATGAAATCATCTACTAGGTTCTGACAATACCGAATTCATGATTTAAGAATATAACTAAATACAAACATTATTACAATTATTAGGTACTGTTATTTAGAGTTATTTATAACAACATCTTATTGAATAGGTAGCGTGAAATATACTTTCCAGTTAAGTTTAAGTACCCAGATAGTTATAGCATTGTTGAATGTAAATCCTATTGACTATACATACATAAAGAGCCATGCTCATAAAAGCCAAATAGTTAGACAGGTTGATTATTATAATCTAGCTCTGTGACTATTTCACATTACATGTTAGTAATAAAAACAATCATTCCGACAGCTGACTAAAGTTCTGCAACGTTTATAAGTAGCAGGTAAGTTTATTTAATCTAATAACATAAGGTTATACAATAGACGAATACCTAACTCATAGGTATTCATTATACCAGCATGAAACAATAAATGCATCTAATCTATGATTGTTGGCGCTGCACATATACGGAAGATAAGTGGAAGGTCATCTGTAAAAAATAATAGAATATTAATCATAAGCTTTAATTTTGATTTTGTTTTAATGTAAGTCGTAACTTCGGTTGTGAGTGCTTGACTCTTATTTCGAAACTATTTTTAGTTTTCGCATTAAAGAACATCTTTGTCGTTACCAAATATGATGAATAGCTGGAATATCTGTAAAAATAAATAAAATATAATTATGGGAATCTTCCACTTCATTTGCAAATAATCTTGAATTGTTTTAAACTGTTGTATATCTTTATTAAGAAGATATATCTACAGTGAAGCTCGTCTGAATGTGACTAATAAATATTTACAAATTGAGTAAGGTTTCTTTCACTCTGTGTGATTTGCTTAGTAAAGCACGATCATTATTTTTATTTGGTTTTGAGTCAACCAAATAAATAAATGCATGTTATCAAAGTCATTAGTTGATTATTATTTTTGCATTATTAAATAAGAATGAAATAAATACTACAAGTTTTGATGGTACATACAAAATAAATGATCACCGCAATATGTTTCATTTATTTAGTTTACCTGAAAAAATATTATAAACATACACACTGATCATTGCAATAATAGCAGCAAGTCTCACCTTTATTGTCTCGATGATGATCAGTGATCACTGCAATATAGCAGCATGTTTCACATATAGAACATCGACGATGATGACCAGTGATCACTGCAATATAGCAGCATGTTTCACATATAGAACATTGACGATGATGATCAGTGATCACTGCAATATAGCAGCATGTTTCACATATAGAACATCGACGATGATGACCAGTGATCACTGCAATATAGCAGCATGTTTCACATATAGAACATTGACGATGATGATCAGTGATCACTGCAATATAGCAGCATGTTTCACATATAGAACATTGACGATGATGATCAGTGATCACTGCAATATAGCAGCATGTTTCACATATAGAACATTGACGATGATGATCAGTGATCACTGCAATATAGCAGCATGTTTCACATATAGAACATTGACGATGATGATCAGTGATCACTGCAATATAGCAGCATGTTTCACATATAGAACATTGACGATGATGATCAGTGATCACTGCAATATAGCAGCATGTTTCACATATAGAACATTGACGATGATGATCAGTGATCACTGCAATATAGCAGCATGTTTCACATATAGAACATTGACGATGATGATCAGTGATCACTGCAATATAGCAGCATGTTTCACATATTATTATTATTATTTATTCTTTATTTCAGACAACAGCAATCCATACAAGATTAAAATTAAACTTAAGTTAAAATTACACAATTATGTGAGAGCCTCATTTGGCTCTTCTAGGAAAATACAACATAAGCAACGAAATATAATTATGTAGGTACTTTAAAATAAACGAAATCGAAGAGAAATAATTATGTAGGTATAACTAACTCAATTCATTAAGAGAAAATTGGACAGTCAACCTGGTCCGCAATTAATTTCAAAAACATCGACGATGATGATCAGTGATCACTGCAATATAGCAGCATGTTTCACATATAGAACATCGACGATGATGATTCGTGATCACTGCAATATAGCAGCATGTTTCACATATTATTATTATTATTTATTCTTTATTTCAGACAACAGCAATCCATACAAGATTAAAATTAAACTTAAGTTAAAATTACACAATTATGTGAGAGCCTCATTTGGCTCTTCTAGGAAAATACAACATAAGCAACGAAATATAATTATGTAGGTACTTTAAAATAAACGAAATCGAAGAGAAATAATTATGTAGGTATAACTAACTCAATTCATTAAGAGAAAATTGGACAGTCAACCTGGTCCGCAATTAATTTCAAAAACATCGACGATGATGATCAGTGATCACTGCAATATAGCAGCATGTTTCACATATAGAACATCGACGATGATGATTCGTGATCACTGCAATATAGCAGCATGTTTCACTTATACTTTACGATTTTGATAATTAGTGATCACTGCAATATAGCGGCATGTTTCACCTATACTTTACGATTTTGATAATTAGTGATCACTGCAATATAGCAGCATGTTTCACTTGTACCATTACGATGTTAATAATTAGTGATCACTGCAATATAACAGCATGTTTCACTTATACTTTACGATTTTGATAATTAGTGATCACTGCAATATAGCAGCATGTTTCACTTGCACCATTACGATGTTGATGTTTAGTGATCACTGCAATATAACAGCATGTTTCACTTATACTTTACGATTTTGATAATTAGTGATCACTGCAATATAGCAGCATGTTTCACTTGTACCATTACGATGTTGAAGATTAGTGATCACTGCAATATAACAGCATGTTTCACTTATACTTTACGATTTTGATAATTAGTGATCACTGCAATATACAGCATGTTTCACTTGTACCATTACGATATTGATGATTAGTGATCACTGCAATATAACAGCATGTTTCACTTATACTTTACTGTGTTAATAATTAGTGATCACTGCAATATCGCAGCATGTTTCACCTTTAACAGATAAATATTATGATTATACCCACACTTACGAGATAGTAATCACTACCATTATGGTAGCATATTTCTTTATACAATTATATAATGGCAAGTATCAAAATAAGTGATTATTTTATCATTAAATACTTTCAAGAAACTCGTACCAATTCGTCTGTTGTACTACAATACAATCAGTGAAACACAACATGCACAAAGACAAGACAAAATAGACACTCTTGTCGTTTAATCTGTTTGTCATAACAATAATATAGTAACACATATTTATTCACATAAAAACGTGTATAAAATGTTGTGTGATGTTATTTTAAGTGTGATAAATAGAATTGGAATTAAAAGTCACCAGCCATATCAAATAATTATTAAGTAGGTATAGGTATTAATATAAAAATATTAAGCAACTTTCTGTAGGTATAGACTTAACAGTCGATCAACATAAGAAATAAATGAAATAGATACTAATGACTACCTTCATCTTTATTATTTGTATCTATTCTTGACTGAAGATACGTAATAAAACAATGACATTAAATAAAAGAAGGTTGCTCAGAAAAAATGCCTCCACTCAGTAGGTATGACCAAAGTGGCCCAATGGCTCCTATTAGGCACATTTACCGCAGTGGTTTAATTACCTGGCTGGTTCCAGTATGTGGTAAATGCAGGTATTGATTACCTACATCAAACTCACTTAATACATAAAGTGCCATGCGACCCTTCGTCTATGTTTTTGACGTTTCCAAGAATATCAAATGCAGCAGTCAATGAGCTGAAGAAGTTTTGACATAGGCCTTATTTTAAATCTACAGCAGATACTTCAATGGCAGGTACTTATGCGTCATTGATATCATTGACTAATTTGTTTATACTTCGCTCGTGTCCTGACCAAAAAACTATGTTATGCTCATTCCAGATTACTATGATTTTCAACCAAATTGGTCCAGTCACTCATTTCCAACAATAAGGCTTAGACGTATTTCAGTAATCACACATATATCTCATACTTTATTGGTAGCAATTAGAATATTTTAACAATTTTAGTTTCAGTCAACAAAATAATAGAAAATATTTGATATTCAACATTTTTATAATAGTAAAATTATTGATTAAATAGCTAAAAAAAAATTGTTTAAATACCATTGTAAGGTCAGACTAACATAAGGATAACTCTCTAAAGAATCGCAAGTAGGTACTTATTGAATGTTTTGGTTATTTTTTTCGGCAGTTTTACTACAACCCTCAGTAAAGGGCTTGCTTAGACATAAATCAGGTGAAATGCTATAAATTACATCAGTTGATGTACCTTATAATTTTATTTAATCTACCATTCAATTACAGTGCTTTACACCACGTACACTGCAGACTTACTGCGGTCAGACTATTAACTTGAACTAACCAATCCAAGAAAATCTGTAGGTATCTGTATAAACACTTATTGTGCACGCAAATACATAATAAAGTAATGTATTTCACCAGTACCATATAATTTAGTAAGTAAATAATTAGTAAGGGTAAATTTCTAACATTAGAAGGTTGTATACAATTATAAGTTGGATTTGTAAGTAGGTAATGTAAGGTACCTACCAATATCAATTTACACAAGTTTTATTGTAGGTAATAAACATTACTTAAGGTACTTATACTAAAGTTACAATGCAGTTTTGAATTAAAAAGAAACACTTAGGTGTATAGATACATTAATTGGTGTCTTCAAACTACTATATACTTTGTAACAATAACTATATACTTAGTATAGTACCAAACCTAAGTGGGTAATCAGTTTCATTCAATGATATTTATTCTATAATGAATCCATATTATCACAATGGGGTCACATCACGTGGCCTGTTTAGATATTTAATGTCATAAACATAAAGTCACCTATTTAAAGGACTTTAATGTGTTTGTAACATTGATATGACAAAAAAAATAAGAAGACACCATATAAACTAAACAAGTAAGTATATAAGCACTTGTCACTTTTAGCCACCTGGCAGTTAATACTATTCGTGACCTACCAGGGTTCATTATTCGTAGCCGTCATCTACTTATTAAAACTCCTTTGTAGGTAGGTACAATATAAATGTAACAAAGATCTTGCATAAGAACTTTGAATAAGTACCTGAGCATCACTATGCCAATCTCACTGCATCAAGAAAAATATGCAAATATTGTTATCCCTACTACTAGGTAAGTATTTCTTTAAGTTATTAAATAGTTCATGATTTAATAAACCAAAATGACTGTTCTGTCCTGACTGTTTCCTACTGAGCAGTCGATCCATATGATACTCAACATTCGTGTTCACCACAACAGTAACCACAAACACTGCTAAACAGTGGGTATCTAAACATTAGTATGGTACAGAAGTAACTCTAATTCTTCTGCCTTTCATTGTTTTTCGAGACTTCTTAATGTTGCAGTTAGTAATAAATTGAAGAATACTTATAGGTATTAAGTTTTGCAAAGCTTATTGTGCTTATTCCACATATACCGTGGAATGAGTTTAAAATAACTCAAGTATAAACAATAAAATTAATATCAAACTTTAACACAATTAACCATTTTAACAACCTGCACCGCTAAGAATATTCGGCCAAAGTCAAACATGGTTGATATAGCGTCTGGCCAATAGACGCGCAAACATTGTGTTCGGAATAGCAGTTGCATGGAGAAGATTTTTTTTTTTTTTTTTTTTTTATCGTTTTAATACACCATATCTATTTTAGTATCGGAACTTTAAAATTGGTTATGAAACTTGTGAAATTTGTGTCATCTAACAATAGACTCGCTAATTCGTCAGCCGCCGACATTACACATTTGAAAAGCAACAAGCGTAGATATCTATCTTTTTACTCATGCTTTACAGATAAACATAAACAAACATAGATGCCCAAAACTTAGATAATCTTTAAAACTTTTATGTACTTATTATTTATTATTTTAGAGTTCAACGCGACTCCATACCTCCTGCAGTAAAACTTAAAGAAGCAAACATACTTAAGCCTTCAAATCTATTGAAGATGATTAAAAATAAAAACAATATAGCTCGAAGACAATAACAGGAAAAAGTACTTTATCTCTTGCTACTTAGGATTGATTTCAGGATTTGTGACAAGGTGCTGTGGTTGTGATAATACTTTGTTCAACCACACCAAACAAGTAATATTTTATTATTACCTTTGTATGATAGGTACCAAAGAACGCACACTTGTTCACAAAGAGTCAACAATACTACTTCATAGAAGGTGATACCATTTGAACCAATCTTTTATAACATCCCTTCTTACTACTCGGTTCAAATCATAAAAAATAAGTGATGAACATGGAAATAAATTGATTTGTGCTAGTTTACCTTCATAGGTAGTAGACATGCACAAAACAGTGCCTTATGTAGTAGGCAATAAGATAATATGGTATCATATTTTGTAGGTACAGAGAAACATCACATCACATCATCACCCCCAAACATTACCTGAGATGTAACTGCCGGACGCACTAAAACTTGTTGTGTGATACTTAGCATAATGTAACGCTCAGGTGCAACTCAATAGTAATTATTGTCAAGCATAACATGAGATGATGCGAATTATGTAATATAACATTTAACCTTATGTAGTCGACAACATGGTTCTAAATTAAAATTTTAAACTAATAAATGACAGGTGCAAGTGCAATTGAGCCCGCACTCCTACTCGCACGGATTGAGCGAAACAAACTGACTCATTGCATAATTATATATGTAGGTAAGTACAAGATGACTAACGGAATGTGATGTTACAGTACGCGGTTGGGTATCACTGCGCGTAATGCATCACTCGACTGACTTACACCTGTCTAGTAGATAGATAGGTACCACATTGACTAATGCTCAAAACAATACACTGGCATTACTTACTATATTTCGGTACCTATCTACAGATCCAGTTAAAACACACTACAGTACAATGTGAGAGTCGAACTCACGAGTTTAATATTGTTCTGGATACCCAGGTGCTAAGTATCTATCACATATAGCGCCAGACACATTTTACATACTGATTTTACATTAAGGATGGTCTACAATAAAATCCAGGTGTGGGTCTAAGTAAAATGATAAAAGTACATACCATCGTGAGCTGGTTATCCCGGTTCTGAATTATTAACATACTCACTTTTACCAATAAAAGATAGATAAGTTAAATACAAACTTTGATGTTTATTATGATATAGGCACAGAAATAATTAGAAAATGCTAAGGTTTTACAAAAGAAATCCCATCTCTTGTCTCCACAATTCGACAAGCCTCCCATAATTAATGGCTGCCGCCGGCCAGTGCTATTTTTACTCACAACTCATAGAGACGCGACATTTTTATTTTAGTCATGTCCAACATCAAATACAGATTATATTAACAATAAAGATTCAATCAATAACTTCAGTCAGGCAATGCACTCTTTACATTGAATGGCCAAATCAAGCGTAAAATAGGTATATTATTGATAAGCAATTATTGTTCAAAACACACTCCAAAAGTATTAAAATAAGGGAAACGCTAACAGTACCTATGCGTTTAATTATTCTTCGTTCACCCTGAACCATACGATCACGTCACACGTGCAATCCATTACACTCGAGTTCACCAACACTTGCCTTTATCTCTAGATAACTATTTGCATCGCTCATAATACCTAATCTTGGCATCTGAATAAAAGTTTCAGTCTATTTCATCGTATGTGTGTATGGTATTGGTGAACTTGGGCTCAGTGAATTAATCCCAAGATTGTGTCTGGCAGAGGTCGTTATTCAGCGCCACATCTCGCGGGTGACGCGACGCGCTGCCAACCAGCGGCGTGTGGCGCCAGGGCCACATTACTGAGCCCCGAGCCTGTGCATTTGTTTTGACTTTCGACTCGAGTATAGCACACGCAAACGCATTCGCATTCAAAGCGAGTTTTGTAAGGAATTGAACAATTCCCAAAACTCCCGCTAGAGGCGCTTATCTGGGTTTCATACAAAATTTCTGGCTTTCGACGTACCGTGCCGATAGTGGCAACACTGAGCAACGACCGAAGCGATTTCAAAATAATTGAATTTGTATTACTGTAAATCGCCAAATACCACTTGGTAATATTATGATGTACCCATTCAGATGCATCCATGTGACTCTACTATGGACACTCCTGCTACTATTATGAATAAATGTCTGTCCAGTAAGTGTACCAGTCTCATACAATAACGTACCGACGCGACGGATTATTTTGCTATGGTACACGCTTCACTCAGAAATCATTGGTACGAGTAGGTATGTGCGTAGAGACACCATGCGCCAGGAACTTATAACGGCATGTTTGGACGCAGCATGGCGCCTTCGGGAGGTATATTTAATTAAAGCTCTACAGCCATTAGGTAAGTTTGCGACAAGTGCTCGGTAAGTGCTCCAATCAATGAACTTTATCTATTAACCAGCGCCATCTAGCCGCGTGCTTATTCAAACTATTTCAGACTAGTTGAACACTATTTGCATAACCGGCCGATCAAAAGCAAAACCAATGTTGATGTTACTGAATGAAAGCGCTCGTGGCTATGCTTGCTTAGCCAATTTTCAGCTATTATCTAAGTTAAGCGACGTTCTCCGCAGTCACTGTTTGGATGGGTGACCGCTTGTGGTATCTGACTGAGCGCTTCCGTGCTTCGGAGGGTACTTTACACTGTCGGTCCCGGCTCTAGCAGTCATTGAGCCTAGACGGAGGCCTTGGCGGGCTATAACTCCGTCACCAGAGTTGGCCACTGACTCATACGAGCTCGCTTTACTGAATAAAATACTTTGGTTACGTGTGTGTGGGTTTAAAATAGTGGTGACAACAGACAAGTATCCCCAAAGCACATTACCGTCAGATCCAACCAGTAATAAGTCTCCTATTACTGTTTGGAGCAAAATCGGTGTGAGTCATTGTCGTCATTGAGCGGTCACTGACTGTTTTGTAGTTGGAAATCAGCTGAAGCACACGGAACCCTTGGATTTATGAGGTTCAACGCAAAATCAGATAAACGGCTGCGTAAATCAGAACAGAGCAGTTGGAAGCAATCTACGGACGCGTAAATCTAACAAGAGCGCTATCTACTATATTACGAGTGTGTTGAGTCGATCTGTGATGTGAGGGAAGTCGATAGTGCGGGTACTTTGATCACATACTTATAGCGAAAAGCATGTAGGTAATTAGGTCTTAGAAGTTTTTTTTCAAAGTCTCTGATTTAAAGTAGACGTTGCAAATACAATTAGATAGAGTAATTAATCTGTTTTAAGAAACATCGTGGGTCTAAAGGCTTCTGTACAATCAATGGCCAAACTAAACCACTTTGATTATTCCTTTGAACCAACTCTGATAATGTAGCCCTTCGCCTTCGTGTGAATAATGCTTTAGAGAGCTGTCTAAGGGCACTCACTATCAGTCCTTAAGGAAGGGTAGTCCGTAAACAGCCAATATAAACGTAAACATTCACGACATTCCCCAACTTTGGAATTTAGGACGTTAATTTGAATGTTATTGGACAATTGAGGATAATAGGGAAACCCCTACCAAAGTAAATCTCAATTCGGCGTAACCTTTCTATAAAAAAACAAATACAGGCTTAGGAAAGTCTCCGCCTTCCTTAATTAAGAACTTAGTAGGGAACCACTTAGAGTTATTAGAACTTACCTACCCATGACGTACCTAAGTATATAGACACGAGTCTACTTACCTACATGCGACTAAAAGGGTATTAGAAGATTAAAAGTTTCACATACGTACCAGCAACTAGCCACTTAGTTATATCTAGGGACGTAGACCTTGCCACTAGTATACCTAAATGTATATTAGGTACTAACTAAAACATAATAAAATGCATACCTTCCAACATTATTAAGCTGTCCCTAAATAATTGTTATTACAAGCAAGTCGTAGCGAATATTGATTGAGATAATTATGCAAATGTGTTCTAGTTGAGTATTAAACAAATACTTGTAGAGCCCTAGCACAGCAATGAGCTCCTTCGATACTCCTTATGAACAAAACCTATATAAACCATAACTCAATAAACTCACTCACGGAGAGAATCTGCCGATCGGATGGAAGTAGGTACAAGTTGACAGAGGTCGTTTGTCAGCAAAATAATAACGGAATACAGAAAGCCCGATATGTAGCTTTTTATGGACTTTTCCTCGAAATAATGGGCGTGTAGATATGGAGGTCGGAATGGGATTAGCTCTCTCAAGAGCAGGCAGAGGGCGCCACTCGCGCCGCCATCTCCAGTAGGCAAGAGCTCTGGCGCGAACAAATCTTCAATATTTTCCACCTGTTGCTACGGTCGTGTTTACGTACATTAGCTAGGCTCTTACATTATTTTTTAATGCTTGTTTGCCCTAATAATTTGCCTTATTCTGTACCACCACTGAAACTTTTTACCTCTGACAGGCATCACAGCACAGCTCAGTCGGTGTCGGGCTCTGCCTTGGATTGTGGTGGGTTCAATTCCCACTAAGAACAAACATTTGTGTGTGGCAAACATATAAATGACGTATGTTCTATGTCTGGGTGTTTTATGTGTACCTGATTATAATTGACTTTAACAGTGCAAGCTTTGCCTAATTTTGGTTAGGGCACTGTGTGAAACGACAGATTACTTGTATTATATTTATACTTTTTTTATAATTAACATCACGAATAATATTTTTGAGCCTGACAGAATCGATTAGTTTCTCACACCTCTAGTTTAGTCACCGACTGATTTATCATCGTACGCAGTCTTGCTTCTGCCATGCCACGTGATCCTGCGCTGGTCAATAATGAAAGTTATCAAATTAGGCACCGCTATATAACCGATTGACTAATGAACACCGTTTCCTAAGAACCCCCTGACGGGCCATACATCACATGAAGCCAAATAAACAGATTCTTTTTCCAGTTTGTATTTACGGCGCAAATCAGCGCAGCGCTCCGTTATTGCAGCTATAAAGAGTTCCGAGAACGCACAACCAGATAAAAATGTTACTACAGCCAGACGAAATATACAAATCAAATCGTACGGCCATGACATACCTACTACATACATAATGTAATTTGAGTCAACGCAAACCATTTTTTGAATGTGTTACACGTTATATTATTACAAATCCGCAATAGGTTCTATGCTAATACAGGCTTCGTACTACGACGTCCGTAGAAAAGCAATACCCCAAGGTTAATCGTGTCGTCCAATCGTGTATCCATTCTAGATATAAGTATCTACTCTTGAGCGTACGTAACCGTATGCATAGTGCACAGAAAAGAAAAGCCACAGTGTCACAAATGAGGTACATAGAGTTTGTTTTGTACATTTGGATTAATCAGCAATTTCAAATTCAGACAAGACACAGCGGCGGCGGCGTCGACGCTCATGAGCTCATGCCGGGATTATAGCAACTGGCTACGATTACAACGATAGTCTATCCAAACATCGCGGTTTCATCAATACATACATACCTACCTACAGATGTGCGTAAAGTTAAACACACAGAATAAATTGCTGATCCGATCAATCCCTATCATCTGTATCCGTCGGCTTTTTAAACCGAAATAGCAAAACTGATAGGGCTACATCCGCACATGGAATACATAAAATAGGAAAATAAACATTTTATCTTCAGTTTACGTTGCTTGCTACTGTATTTGGAGTAAGCTTCAATAAATCTGACAGTCGCAATCGTATCGTAACGCTGAATAGTGTTACATACACTGCGCGCCGAAACTGCAAAGTACGGCAGGCGAGCCGTATTTTGCAGTTTAAACAAACTTTATAGTTGAAACACAGGGCTCCTGATTATTTTGTTTCATTTTGCTAAACGAACCTAATTTCACAGCACTAAAGTTCCTTATGAACTGAAACAGCTACCATTTTACAGAATTGAGTCCAGTGTACTTTGAATTTGGTGTGTTTGCAGATTGCAACGATTGTTCGATAATATATTAGTGCTGGCTGTACCCCATGTACCGTACTGTAGGTAGTACACGTACCTACAGCTACGCTACGCAATATAGGTTAGGTACCGCAAATGTTCGGTTCGTTATCCAAATAGCTGAAGCACGCGGTGACTTTCCGGCCGATTGCGGAAACTCAATAATGTTGATTGCTGCCATGCTAATAAAACGGCAGCGCAACTCAACGTGACGTGACGCGACGTGACGCGACATGACGCGACGTCACAGATTATTTATTACTATACTAGTAGCGACGTGACGCGATGTTCAGTAAACAGAAGTAAGAAAAAAAACCGTATTCCAGTTGGAGCCCTTCTTTCAGAGCTACGAGCGCACAAACCGACAGCAACACAACTCCGAAAACTTATACACCCCGTCCGATGTTTGGTCGGTTAAAAAAGTTTGGTTTGCAGAGCCCCAAATATTCAGACCGGAAATTAAATGTCTCATGTCTCTATGAACGCATCGCAAGGTTCTTTGAGTATTTAATTGTACTCAAGTGTCGGATCTCGGATCTGTTGTTAGTGGCCGTTTGCACACCGGCTGATAGTACCTACCGATAACTACATTGCAGGAAAATAAATAATCTGATGATTATCCTTAAATTGACTTTAATCATAATTCAGAACTTAAACATTCAAAATGATAATAATTTAGTTGTTCTCATTATTTTTCGGAATAAGCCGAATGCCCACCTGATGTCAAGTAGTAACCTCTGCATATAAAATGCATTGCCTCACTGAACATATCCGCTATAGACGTGCCCTGTGATGCATTGCACCCTTTCTGGGAAGTCTCATGTGCCTGCAGTAACACCAGCAGAAATAGGAGCGGTGGTAGTTACGTCCCCGGACGAGCTCTATCACAAACAGCCGAACTAGTCCTAATAGGTAGTAAGTAGGTACGTTGATTGGACAACATCAAAGTACTTTGTAGATCGGGAAGCTCACCCCTTGAAATGCTGAAGCACACGTCAGCGCTACGCACTCCAGCCAACATTCACAAAACAATGTCGAACAATTTCCAGAGTAATTTCATCCACGTCGGTGACGTCACGCACAAATCGAGTTCCGCGAGATCATATCCGCGATTCGGGACAAGTAGCTATGTAATGTACCGACAGCAGTAACCAAATATCTACAAAGTGGACTAAAAGGATTCAACCCACTCAGTTATTGCGAGTTTCATAACTTGGTAACATTGAGCTACACAATTTAGTTGTTTTCTAAAGATTGAATTTTTTTAGTAGGCTACAACTCTTACAATCCGTATATACTTACTAAGTAGACAAAGCTGACGCATTTTATCAAATGTCCCATTTATTTATGTGATTCATGCGATCTAATTCCAATTTATAAAATGTTTATTTTTTGTATTTGTCTATGTAACTCTAGGTTTTACCATACCACAGTTTTACACAAAACCGCCAAAACGCGTTTTAGCGCTCCGTTCGGATGACGTTTGCATGTCAATGTCATCTTGGTTGGTATAGTACCCTTAGTACGCGTGCTTTGTATGATTTTGTGTGTCTAGATTACTACCGTTCCTAGTAGGTATGTATGGAAAATGTAATTAAATGATGTCTGTGAGATAAAGCGTTGACTAAAATCAAGTGGAACATTTACTTTATACTTAACAACAAAATATAATTCAGCATAATTGAACATGTTTATAAGAATCTCCGAATGCAAACGGTACACGCAAGTTTACATAAATTCCCCGTGAATGTATGGTATCTCCGCACCATTATGAGGCGTCTCCTCAAATTGCTTTCATGGGATTTGGAGCATTCGTCTCGGCAGAGTGTGGATGGGATGGGGTGACATGACAACCCATCATTCCCGAGATACGAGAATGCTTGGAAATATTGTGAAGATGTTAATAAATAGCTTATATTACATCCAATATGTGGTTAATTAGTTAGTTATTTCAAAACTTGTGACTTTATTGAACCCAGTTTCTTTAAGTTGAAGACAAAATCTTAAAATATACTTATCGGTCTATGCCTAGCCTACGCCTTTCCATTCCACGAAGGTGAGTAAGTACATAATTATTATTACAAGTAAAGTTTTGGCAGAGGTACTGCCAAAACTTTACTTGAGATGATTACCTAAGTACTATAGTTGGCGCGTAATTCACACATTTTAACAACTTTTATTTAACTACAGGGAGGTACGCATACTTTATCTAATTAGCACAACTAACTTAACACATACAAAAGCAATTAACACTTTTATTATATGTAATCGTTGATTTGTATTCAAAACTCGAAATGATTACATAATTTGACCGGATACGCGGGGCCCGGTTATCCGGTTGCGGTGCCGTGATATTCACGTCTCGTGCCGCGTTTTCGGCTATTCTGAGTGGAACATTCAGAGTTCCGTGCACCTAAAGATAGGTGGGAAGCATGTACCTACATGTGTCAATTATAATAAATTGAAGTTACACTAAGGATTTGAACAAGTCCCACCAACATGCTCAGTGGGACAAACGGGAGTAAATTACGCTTATTTTTTGAATTTGCATTCGTCCCTCCAGTGGGACGATACCCAGTGGGACGGGAATGAACGTGCTCATGCAAAAAAGCTCTGCGCGTGAAGTGGGTGAAAGCGTTTTTGCTAGATTCAATATATTTTCTCCATCAAAAATAAGTATGCTTGGCAGAGTTTTTCCTAGCCATTTTATTGTTTCTGTTTAATATGTCTGCCTACTAGTGATCAATAAATCTTCATTATTTGACAATGCAGCACTTACAGCTATAGGATAATTACACAGGCTCTAGGCGCCGGCGACGGCGGAGGCGCGGCGGTACGTTACTTCGTGGTTGAAAGCAATCGCGCCGGTAGGTACCTACTAGGTACCCCACTTTTAACCCACAAAAATGGAAAATGAAAATGTAAACCTCCTTCACGGCCGTAGATAATCATCGCTTGTTATCCTAGAGTCAGTTTGTTACATAGTTAGAAGTTGGTAAGAACATTATATATTCCGTATTCCGAGGTATAATTTAATGACACTTATTATGTTCTTAGAAACAAAAACTTCATGATTTCATTTCTGAAAAGATACTTTACAAAATCGCTATCATGAAGCCCTAAAGATCCAATGATGTCATAGAATTCTCGCAGCATGGTCAAATTATAAAACATTCGGTTACTCACATTTCATTTTCTAAGAATGTTAGTACAGCGTAGGTGCGGAAAATATTGGCGAGCAACACTTTGGTGCGAAAAGTGGAATGGCGAAAATAAATATTTACCTACCTGTAATGTAGTTTCGTACGTACGTTAGTAGGTAACAATAAGCCACTAACACTAGTGTTTTGTATCTAACTATTAGCAGCCTTTATGCAGGATAGGTACCTACCTAAGTGCTACGGCTGGTTACTAGCACTTCTCGAAGCAATTAAGTTAAAATTAAAAATACACTTACCAACAAGGTTGTAAGCATACCTATCTCATGGGCTCTGTCAAGAAGAGAGATTATATCAAGCTCCATGATTGATAAGGCAGATGGGAGCCGGGTAACGTAAAAGTACCTACTTATCGTTTCTCATGGTAAGTAGCGCTCGTAGACAGGTACCAAACACAAGTTGGTAAGTGGTTTCGAATTGTTGCATACAAATATTCAGATGGTTGTCGGAAAATATGATTTAAAAAAATAATTTACTCTACTCTATACCTAACCTACCACCTACCTAGTACCTCCCTGTATTAACTTAGTACTTCCTTATACCTAGTAATCTACTTAGAAAACTAAGTTTTCCAGAGAACTTCAGTAACTTTTACGAGAGATATGTGATTAAGACTTACCGAACCCCGTCCAACGCAACAGTTCCTCAAACCGCCGAGGTCCTTCTCACAATATCACAGTAGGTGCCTATCGAAAGATCGTTCGCAGTACAAGTTGTTTGAACGAGTGTCCTTACTCGTAGCACGTGTGCTTGGTGAGGCGCGGGCGACGCGCGCGCGGTCCAGTGTCGACTGCCGCGCGGGCCGCCACCGCGCCAGTCGCGCGAGCCGCGCTGCTGGACAAACCAATTCCATCACTCATAAATACTTGCTAACAATTATACTACATAAACAAACATCAAAAATTTCAACCAAAAAGCCATTTAAATAACTGTATCATATTTGGCTTAAAAATTGTTTACCTGACTGTAATCAACAGCTTCCATTTGATTTTGTCCGAAACGTCAGTAACAAAAATATTAAAATCCAAAGTGACATTTGTGAGAATTTCTCCAAAACGTCAGCAAGTCACTTTAATGAGGTATCTAAGTGCGTATTGAATTTTTAAAATGGTAGGAAAACTCTATATACTCAATACTCAATACTCAATATATTTATTGCTTTCACATGGTTTAGTATGATCTATATTTTTGTATGATCTATTTAGGCTTACAATAACGACTTACACTGGTTTAAAAAGTAAGTAATATGCGTTACATTGATTCCAAGAGAACATTATTCAAATATAGAAACATTTTAACAACATAAACACCGTCCGGTAATAAAAGTTGATACAAACGACACAAATATTCGAGAATTTACAAAAACGTCTAAACAGAGTAACGTAAACAGTTAATTAAACACGTCAATGTGATTCTGTGTTTCGAATGATTTCATCTCGGCGCGCTCTTTCGCAAGTATTATATAATCTGTGGCAACAGTTACTTGGTGCTCTTACAAATAGCAGGAATCCGGCGACTATCGCCGCCGCGCGCCGCCTACTCGCACCAATGTTCCGACTCACGGCTCTTCCAGATCAAAGTGCTAATGTTAATTAGAAATATCGTAAAATTATATAGCCTAATTAAGTTTTCGCCATTGGGAAATCGTAATTTCTGTTTTAGTGCGCGTCCTGGGGAAATGAAAGTAAAGTTTAATGAAATGTGTCGCAGGAGCCGACCGGTGAAGATGGCGGCCTTGAGTCCGGACTTCAAGAAATAATGAATTTGGCCGAAGTTGGGGCGTTTACACGACGATTGTGACCGCGCAGTTTTTTCATTAAGTCTCCGTTCCTCGGCTACAAAGTAGGCTTAGTTTACATGTAAAGCCGGGCCCGTGCGGCCTGATAACCAGGCTCATGCTCATGCCTACTCATGCTGGTTGGTGGGTGAGTTTGTAGGATATCTTCGACCACTTCAGTGACCACGTGCTACCGAAATCGACTGTACCATGTAGATCAGATATTTTTTTTGATCACCACTACTTTATATCCGATCATAACAATAAAGAACGAGTGTCGCTGGTTGTGTCGTGTCTTGGCGCTGGCACATATCATATAATACTAGGTATAGGTACTAGTGCTGGCTACCAGCATGCGATGTGAGCGTTGTACTCAACTGTTATTACCTACATAATATACCAAGTATTCGTGAGAAGAAAGTTTTGTTTTTTAACAACAATCAAAACTTATGAACCGTAATAACAGTGTTTCTAGGGCTTGTGTAATTTATGGCTGAACTTGTTTGTTAGGATTGTTAAGCACAATAAGGTACCTTTATGTACTTAGCAACTAACAATGTTCAATGAGTTGTATTTATTATCCACTATAATCGTAAAACATGAGCAATTAATAAATTATTTATGATTATAATAATAAACGTGTAATTGTATTCGGAACATGATGAAATACATTTTCAGTTTGATTACAGTTTTAATTTGAGTTAGAAGTACCTACAACTTGTTACTTGTTCGGCGGACTTGTTTCCGCAACTAGGGTACAGCTGGGCCCCTTGTGCGTGGTTCAATGTACAACTAACATTCAGCAATGTCCGGGCGGTCGTCACTGGTTTTACATATATCAAACAAAAATGATAATCTAAATGCAAGTATATCAGACCTTTAATACGCCTGTAAAATATGTAAGTAAAGGTGCTCATTGAAAAGGCTTTCAGTGAACCACAATGAGCATCGCCCAAAATAACATGTATACACACACACACACACACACCCTCACCCTCTCATAATTATATGACGACACAATACAAGGTGCTTTACTTTGTATCCATATTATTCGGTACGAAAGTAATTCACTGAACGCACTCGCTGTTAACCTTTGTACTGACACTTACTGAATTCAATCGTTTTTCATTCAAGAAACGATATTAAATATTGTATGAATCAAGTTGGTATTCCACAATCGCTAGAGAATACAAAACGTCCAAAATACAATCAAACCATGGTTACAACTGAATAGAACGTGAACCGTTGTAAATTAGTGGTCCTGTTTTCGTTTATTCCCCCCTGTTCTGTTGAGTAGTTCTGTTGACAGAACTACTGGGATTTTTTCCCATTAGTTCTGTGACTTAAAAGACTATGCTTTACACCTGACTTATCTATACTATTCCCACCTGTTTTGTTAAGTCCGGGCGTGTATCTAAATACGTAGACAATTATTGAATCAGGATAAAAACAACTAGTTGTACTTATTAAGGAAAATGTTTTTTATAATGTATTTACATACCAGCTGGCGCATTAAATAAGACCCCGTTTTGTTATCTTCTAAATATATAAAACTCTTTTAAAGCTGACCGAGAATCAACGCACAGCCTAAACTAAAAATCCTACAGGTATGAAATTTGGAGGGTAGTATCCTTATATAGTGTAGGGGTGTACTAAGAAAGGAATTTTAAAAGTCACACTCTAAAGGGTCTATTTAGAACGCGAGCAACGCCGCGGGTGACGGTTAGTGACAAAATAAAAATAATACATTGAAAATGAAATCTCATTTTCAATCGTAAGCAAGAAGGGTTGTGGATACAATCGTATCCACAACCCTTCTTGCTTACGATGCATATTCCTGTGGTTGAGAGCCGAGCTGCTTGAACATCCGGGTCTTCATGCAACGGGACAGAACGATTTACTTTATGATGAATAACCTTGCTGGGTGAGTCTTTTTAGGAGCTCGCCTATATTATGAAGGTCCTATATGTGTGTATCCTACATGTTTTAAGGTTCCTTTTTTGTCATCTGTGTATTTTACTGTGTACAATAAGGAATAAAACTAGATTCAGATGATGGACCCTTGAAAAGCTCATTCTTTACCTCGGTAATGTAAAGGAAAGCTCTAGTGACAGGTAAACAAGTATTGTAGGCGTATAATACAATACACGTACCTTTTGTTTGACGTGCTGAGGTGAGGGGGAGGGGGGCGGGGGGCGGGGGGAAACTGGACCGCGACTTCCTCTGGACCTCTAATCGCAGTAAGTACACTTCAGAGATTGGAAGGTGAAACTGCGATAACTTAATAAGCTACCAACGCTCTTTAGCAGCCGTTTTAAAAGACGAATTGAGAATCTAATGCCCGTATTCTGATAAGGAACCTAAGCATGACAACCATAGATTTGAGTAGAAATTCTCTTGCAGGAACAAATCTACATTGATCTAAATGATTACAGCTTTTACTGAAAGGTGGGCTGTTGTCTGTCTGTTTGTTTATCTTTAAAATGTCTTTGAACCAGAGAATGCCGAGCCCAAAGACGTGACCTTGAATGAGGCCACGCTCTCTCTTCGCCAACTGAGTTTTGTGATGCAATTAGTAATTTTATGAATATATGTATACCTAACCTTCTTAGCATGCAGCACGGCATCTACGTCCCTTCAAGGTTTTAGAGCGAGTCGTTCTTATATCTATACAAACTCTTCATAAAGTTAAGTTACGATTGAATTAAAAGTGGGCCAGTTGATTAGGGAATAATCACCGGCATTCTCAGCCTCCGAGGCGTCGCGAGCTCCGCTACAGAGCTGATAAGATACCTACGTCTCGAGTGCTGGAACCATCGATACACTAAACCCAATCCTTCCTCGCAGCCAAGCCTTGAAGACTTGCCAACAAACTTACGAATGAATATTTCAGTGGTAGGTGGAGCTATAAGTTTCTAATGTAAAGATCAAAGGTAACTCCAAAAATGTATACTTTTAAAATTATTTACAGTTAATGAAAGTTGAAAGTGAATGTTTCATAATTAAATGTTCGTTGCAGACATTATTATATAAAAACAATAATACCCTCGGCATATAACAAGCTCGGGGCCTCTCAATGTCCTCTCGTTTCCGTTTCCTAAGTCATTTCTTATTCATTAGGCACCTATTTTATGAAATCTCAGATTTGTCTGTTCATTCATCAGTTGAATTTAAAATCAGCAAACAAAGCGTACTTTTGAGGCTTAACAGGCGGAATATAAATTCACTGTGAACTCATTATGGATTTATAACTTACTTAGGCACTTTCCTTTGATCTTGGGATCACTATTTCATATTCCGTGTTATTGGATTTTTCCTACTAAAGGAAATCAACCGCCCTGACTCGACTGATGGAGTCTTAGTAGTACATAGTCTTACTTATCTAAAAAGGACACGACAAGAGACAAAGTATGGTTGCATAATATGTCCGTACACATGATATTTACTATCAAATAAGTCCAGCAGTGGACCGATATAGGTTGATGATGATCAAATAAGTACTGGCTGGAAATCGGAAATAAGCTTGAACGGTAGGAACAACAATCATTATAGTAGGTGCCAAATAACACCACAATACAGGTCATTCACCCACCTTCACCTCGATGTCGCAAAATTCAATTTATGTATGGTAAACAAACAGCACTACGAGATTCAAGCGATTACCGTCTTAGCGACATGTTGTAGTTTGTATGGAAAGCGACAGAATTAGCCATTCATAAATTGAATTTTGCGACATCGTGGTGAAGGTGGGTGAATGACCTGTATTGCGGTGTTATTTGGCACCTACTATAATAACTAACATCAAACGAGCGATTATAAAAACTAACATCGCGGCTCCGCAACTAGTCTATAAAAACATATTTTCTTTAGACTACAAACACTATTTTATTCATTGTCCATTGAACGTTCGTAAAGTTTATTTGTCCAGTTTAGTTGTGCGATCCCGGAGTGATTGCATCCCGCCGCGCGCCGGGGCCGGGCCTCGCTCGCCACGACCTCGCACTAAAGGCATGCACATACGACCCGTTACCGACACCCACTAGTGGCCAGTCGCTAACAGTCATTCGAGACAGTCACTAGTGGCTAGTGGCATTTTGAATGCGGATAAATTACCAGTAGTTCAGTCAACATAATTATACTCAACAGAACAGGTGGGAATAGTAGAGATAAGTCAGGTGTAAAGCATAGTCTTTTAAGTCACAGAACCAATGGGAAAAAAAATCTCAGTAGCTCTGTCAACAGAAATGGGAGTAAACGATTTTGAAGTATTGTTATTGTCATTCGCGAGTTGACAAATAAGCCATTTTTGCTAACCTATGAGCCCTTTATCAGCTGAAATGTAATTTAAATAAACGATATGTATTAAATATTTTATTTATTGTCGCGAGTGGCCGGTGTGCACGAGTCTTTACTAAACAAATGTGCAATAAACTGCATCTCTACATTCTTTGCTTTGCAATCCAGCTACTAGGTGTTCTCTGTCTGACTATAAACAAATCATTTTAATATATCAAATAAGTGATTGATACACAGCGCTTTCTCCGGTCTCTAGATCCTTATGACCTTTTAGTTCAGGGTGTTGTATCTAGTACTACCTGATAGCGGCTACAGTAGTCAGGAGCACGTTCTTAAGTAATCAGTATTTAGTAAATAAATGTACCCAATTTTCAGACAGTAGTACATAGTTAGTCTGCGACGCCGCTACTAGAATACTAAACTCTAAGTTATCCAATCTAAAGCAAATGTTTTTAGAATTAAAAAGGTAGCCTCCTAAATACAGTTAGTAATGCAGTATTGCATAATACGGTATCATTAGGTATTGGAAGCGATAGGAGGCTGCGGTGGTGGGGTGAGTGCTCCTCGCAGTCCTCACTCGGCCGGTAATGGACTGTGAGTATGAGAGGCTATGAGCTCACGCGATACATTACACATTCCACTTGTAGGTGTCTGCACCACACGATGCATTGAAACACTCGAGTAATTTTCTTAATATATTCTAGTAAAAATATCATTGCAATTTTGTTGAATATCATAAGACCCTTTTCACACGTCCCGGTTGCCGAGTTGTCGGTGCCGGCGAGCTGACGGACAAGTATATAGGCATGTACTTTATCTTTCACACGTACTGACGACGTAATTTACCCAACAAGCCACTTGACAGCTGGGTACCCGGCACCGGCTACACGGCAGCCGGGATGTGTGGAAAGGGTCTTACGCCCGAATGCTGAAACGTCACTCAAAATATAAGACCACTTAAAATTGCCCTAATGTAAGAGATAGCAATAACAATATGAAACTAATAAAGTAACGTTTCAGTATTCGGGCGTTAGAGTTCCAAAAATGGCAATTCAAATTGTGACTTTTAGGACATCCCAACCAAATTCCAACCACAACTATATATATATAGAGTAGTTTTTACAAAGCGAATCCATCTGTTATTGAACACTGAGTGAGACTGAGCGTTGTTTGATGTTATATATTTAAAAACTTAGATTAAAGTATTCTTATCAAAGTTGTATACTTAATAAAGTTGAGATAGATATCTACTTAAACGTAACTTGAATTGTTTTATCTTTGCTTAAAGTTAACTTAATTTAAAACAATGCTGTTTCTAATGATATATATACATAGCAATGTAACGTGAACGTGACAGGCGTCATGGCTCAGTCGGTAGTAGCTCTGCCTTCCGTGCTGTGGGTCGTGGGTTCGATCCCCACTGAGAACAAACATTTGTGTGTGGCAAACATAGATGTTTGTTCTGTGTCTGGGTGTTTCTATGTATTATAAGTATGTATTTACAAAAAAAAATGTATATATGTATTCTATCAGCCATCTAGTTTCCATCGTACAAGCTTTGCTTAGTTTGGGACTAGAAGGCGTTGTGTTAAATGTCCGTGAATATTTATTTATTTATTTATTTATCTAAGTACCTACTTGATACTTTGATATCAACAAGCACACCACCCCCTGTCGTTAACACACAGACAAATTCATAAGATTGACTCAGTTTAAACTAGCTATTTATTTGAATTTAAATCTGAAGAGAACATTGTAGGATAGATGTCCTCCTACGAAAAGGGAAGATCTTCCACGCCGAGCGACCTTTGGCTCGGGGTCCGAGGACCAATGGATGGTATTCGGTAGTATTACTTATGTTCAAACTCCGTGATAACTTCGTTTGCGCGATCTAGGATTTTTCTCATGTTAGTTCTTATGTAGCGAGATAGATGGCGCTACAAATCCATTGATTTGCCGTCAGTAGGTGGTACCCGGACTACGGCCAGTGTGCCTTTGACTTTGCAATAATATAAAATGGAATTCCCCAACCACAGTACGTACTCAAGTGAATTCTGTTCCTGACAGGAACTTGGTGAAGGGGCAGCTAGCCTCGAGGTACATTCCTAACTGCAATCTATTAAACAATTACTTTTTTTTGGAAAAACTACATCAACTAGCTTTGTTATTCATGTCTTAGACACATCAGCCGCACCGCTTGCCTTATCTTTAGACAAATCTTACAACATTCATAATATATTGGAACCAGCACATCGATTGGTTGCTAGAGTCCTTTTCATGACAGAAGTCCCGCGGAAATTTCCGGAACTAAATTTTAAAACTAAATTTTAAATTAGTTGTCAGGTGCTGTTAATGTGTTCGGATGCTAGTGCGTTTTTATTTGGTTTCTGTGATCAAAGTCTTGTTTTCAATGCCTAAAGTTGTTAAAAGTGCTGCCCGAGAAATAATACTTAAGGTCGACTACAGCGACGCGTCTGCGGGACTTCTTTCATGGAAAGGACTCTTTATTGGCATGCTACCAAAACCAAAGCAGGGACTCATTTTCAACCTTTTTCATGTCACGTAGTAACTCACATTTTTTTAGACCAAAACATTCATGTCACATAATTTTATTTCTCAGCGCCTAAAGACTTTGATCCCAGCGATCCCGGTCGCGTGTCCCTGTGTACATGGCCGTGTGCATGTGTGGGTGCGTGTCACGTGACGGATCTCTTACAACAGCCAAAGTATATCAACGTAGAATAAATAAAAGCACACAAAATACTATATAGTGTAGATGAGGTACTAATAAGAACAAGACGCAACAGGTAGGCTAGGTGGTTCAATATTAAACATCAAATAAAACACAGCAGTAAATTCGTATTCGTCTACTACATTTACTACGTAGAGGCACAACGTTTCGTAGAGGCTCTACGGCGTAGGCGGCTACGGCGTAGCATTAACCACGATTAATGGGTTGTAAACGTTGTAATCTAGCAACGCGACGCACATATTAATTTTATAGCGCTAAATAATTATTAATGGTATCTAACTTAATTATAATAACAAACAAACACCTTTAATTAATTAACATTTGATCTTTGAAGACGAATTTCAAAGGCTACATAACAATAAGAAACCTTTTGCTGGATATTGCTAAAACTTCATGTTTGGCTTAGACACACACAAGTCAATACGTTTAAGCTTACTACAGAAGTAACCACTTAGCATCAGGTGCGTCATTGATCATTCCGTCACATTTTCTCATAAAAATTGGTGCCGCTCAGTACTGAGTTAAACATTATCTGTACATTAAACATTATAGATAGCCTGCTTTAAGTCTCTTTATCCAACCATCATATATCTCACGGTAAAAAAACTACCCTCAGAAAGCAATGAATATTAAGATTAAAACGCGGCGCGCGGCTCCGAGCGGCCGTCAGTACCGCGCGCTGCATACCGACGAGGACGCGATCAGCACCAATATATATTACAAACTCAACCGTATTGTTACAGTTTCCACGTTACACTGCGTGCCAATCACAGCTCAACTGCGAAGCGTTGCCGCGTCACCGCGCAATGTAACTAGGATACATTATGTTATGATACGATTCTAGTCGTTTCGTGTTCATCCCCCAGAACCTTCGGGAGAGCAATTATCTACGTATTGGTTATTTGCAATTCTTATTGCTTCCGCTAGCTCTCTGTTATTTAGAACTCTCTTTGTTTCTTTCCCGGTGTGTACGTAACAGGCATTTTATTTCGAAACATTGGATTCGAAACTAGAACTAGACGAACGTTAATTTAACTTTTAACTTTTTCAGGAAAGTAGGTGTTTCAGAGCAATGTGGACTATTAGATCGGTTGGATTGGTTGATTAGAAAACAACTGAAAACTAAGTACTAAAGAAAGGCAAGAGAATTAACGATCTACTAGCTATCTATAAACCTCGGCCTGCCTTCATATTGCTATACCCTAAGCAGGGTCCATGAGACATATCTATTTACATCCACCACCAATGTAAAATTTACCTAAACCATGTTAAAGCAATAAATATATTGAGTATTGAGTATTGAGTATTGAGTAAGAGAAACGTCATCTTTCTTTAGTGATCTTACATGATGCAGTAACATGTACGCGGTGGTTGAACACTTTTATGATGAGTAACTATGTACTTAACAAAACTTATAATATAATATCCAATGGAAGACAGCACTGCACTTATTATGCAAAAAAGACTACCTACTCATGATAAAAGCCATCAATCACCATAAGTACACGGTGCCAGCGGTTGACAAGTATCGCTCTCTGCGACAGTAGCGAGCATGGCATCACATCACGCGTCCATGGCGGTGACACCATGATGTATGGTATCCACTTTATTACTTCGCGTCAACTTGAACATTCCTGCCCCTAAACATTATTTTGCAAATTGCTAGTTTTTTACCCGAAACGTTATTTTTTCGCTAAGTAATGTTCTTACACTAGTTTTTCGAATAAAATGAACCGAATCTCACTTCATATTTTCTCGATTGATTCACTTTATAGGCACTTTGGGTATATTATGTGAAACTAGCTTTCACCCGTGACTTCGTCCGCGTCCCGTTTAATCCGTGCGGGGGCCGGCCGGCATTTTTCTATATAAACAGCACAGTCTATGCGTTATGCCTTTATAGACAAAAATAATGTTTGTTTTTTCACACTATAATGGGAAAAAAATTAAGTCTATTTTCAGTTGAGCGGTCGACGACAGGCCCAGACGCGATGGCAACACCTCTCAGCCGTCACGCATCACGCCGCGCTCCGACCCTCGTCACTCGACGGCCCCTTACCAATAATCGCTTCCAATTACATTCAATTAAATACCAGACCTTATTTTGATTGACACAAAATACTTTACGAACCTAAACAAAACGCTAAATGAGCTGGATTTAATTCGCCTCACAGTATGTCCACGCTGCGGATCTATGTTGGAGCTCGGGCTCTGTGTGCTGCATTGATATATTATGCAGCGTGTTGAAATTCATAATTGATCAAGCTAGAAATTAAATAATAATAATAAATAAATATCTTTGGACATTACGCACAACGCCCTCTAGTCCCAAACTAAGCAGAGCTTGTACTATGGGAACTAGATTGCTGATATAATACTTGTTTTTTTTTTTGTAAATACATACTTATAATACATAGTAACACCCAGACCAAGAACAAACTTTTATGTTTGCCACAGAAATGTTTGTTCTTGGTGGGGATCGAACCCACAACCCACAGCACGGAAGGCAGAGCTACTATCGACTGAGTCACGACGCCTGTCAAAGCTAGAAATTGATTGTGCATGAAACTGAGTAGTAGGTATTAAGTAAGTTCAAAATAAAGAAATGCTAAGTAATTTGTTATCGCCAGCAGCGTGTTTATCCCCAGCGGAGTGCGGAGAGTGCACAATGAAGCCGCGGTGCTCCCGAGACCGTTGTTTACTAATCACTGGCCCAGCTTAATGAGGCGACGGTGGCTCGGAGCGCCACTTTGCTACTGAGCTTCATCGTAATCCGAGCTGGAAGTTACTCATTCTACTTTTGAAATGCAAAAACAAAATCACAACCAAAAACGTTATATTACGTAAGGTGAAGTCGCAAAGCTTACTGTTTTCCATTTTACAGTTTAAAACTTCAGTGTAAGTGCTATGTTAGCAGCAATGAAGTTTTAGTAAAGCCCTACACTAATTGTTATATCGAAGTGTGCATGCAGGCTTCAAAACACGTTCTATATATATAATAACATCTATTTAATGTTGTCCTACCCGCAGGTTATGAATACCGAAGCCTGCATGCATAAGCTACCGTGTGCCACCGTTTGCGATTAGCTCTCAGTCACAGAGGAAGACAAGCGCGGCGTGCTGGACACGCCTACACTGTTAGAATGGACACATGACAGTGACAGATTGACAACAGAGGTTATGTCAGTTGGGATAACGACTGGGCGCTAAAGGTCAGTCTTATCCGCACTCCCCTCTTGTTTATGACTCTAGCATCAGCGAACTCGACACTGGCAGAATTGTGACAACTAGCCACAAAAGCCACAAACCAAGAAGTTGAAGTTGAAGGTCAGTCGAGCCACGGGTCAAAAGTTATTCCTGAAATAAAAGTGTCAGGCATCTGGCACTAATCAGATATCAGAAAGTTGGCTGCATGGTGTGAGCGGAAACTATAAAATGGAATAGGTATTCCTCAAATGAGCATTAAATTAGGTGAATTAATATTTCTTAGTCTGGTGTAATTGTAAACATAAAAATTAGTACCTAGTCAATTTCGACTAACCGCTCAGTCCATTCCCCACCCACGTTCGTAGTTTAATTTAGTAAAAAGTAAGTACCTAGGTCCGAGTAATGTAATTGTGTTGAAATGGAATAGCCTCATGCCTCACCTCATACGTGAAGGAATGGTAGAAAACATAAAATCATAGATAAACATACATTATTATTATTAACAGTAAAAATTCTTGTCTGCTTTTTACAAAGACAAGTTTCAAGACCAATTTCGGTATTGTTTTTCTTCACTGTTTGAAAATAGCAAGAATGAACTCTTCCAGCAGGTTGAACTTCTTAGTAAGTATGTAGCAAACTTCATACTGAACATACATGAAACATGCCTCGAGAGGGCCACTGTTAGATTACATTTACCTAGTAATGAAGCCTCTAGAACTTCGACCGCCCTTTCAAGGCACTGTGAGAGCGTCCTCAATAATGCACTGTGGAGTCCTAATCTACACGCTAAGGTAGTACAAATAATTCTTACACTACCTCGCAAGCTACCTCAGACAGGTTCTCCAATATAATCTCATTTACTCTGAAGCGAAAGGTAAAATAGTCTCGACTTGATAAAGCCACAAAAAGGAGAAAAGGGATTGAATACTAGTCATAGTAAGTTAGGTACTGGTATAAGACCGGAAGTACTAAAAGCCTGCGTTATTTCCGCTGACCACTTTCGCTCGGTGCCAGAGATATTGCTCCCATAATAAGATTTTCTCTTCCAAGCTCCGACCTAAGTCAGCTCTTACCGACGACGCGACGGTGGGCGGCGGCGGAGCGTTACGAAATTTCCCTTTGCTTTTATAAATTGGGGTTTTTTACATAAAATAAAGAAAATTTTGACTTAAAATGCATGACCATAATTCCCCTACTACTAAATTGGCCCCGAGTTGAGTAGCAAATACACGAACTTCGTTTAAACTTATAAAAAGAGTGTTTTATATCAGAGTTTATTATATTAGTTTATTCCATATTTAATGTTTCAGTTGAATGATATTTAACCAAAAACTACAAAGGAATCATAAAACCGCTAGTACACTGTGAAATCACGCTGTTGCAAGGATAACTGCTCTTCACCTCAGTTCATAGACAGAATACAATATATTTACTATTAATTTTTTTTTTCTTTAAAATGTCGGAATGTGGTATTTTCTTGTGATTTCAAACGTGACTTAACAAAACTCGTTGTTTTTGGAGCCTCCTACATAGGATGGTAATGTATTGTCGCGAAACATCCATCGGACAGTTTGCCAGCTCGGCTGCGAGCGAGCACGTGGCTACATTATTCACAGCGCGCTGTTTCTGCAGTCCATGCAGAACAGCTTGTCAACAATGCTTGTCGTTTTATAGGTAGAAGAACGGGGGATCAAGATGACCTTCTTGTGACAAGTTATTAATTGTTGACATGAGATGGACGAAACCATGGAATGGATGGAATCAGAATCTAACACTTATTGTAAAAGTTAAATCAAATAAGTTAACCGGCAACAGTAGAAGTCTAAAGGTACGAGTTGGCAGCGGACGACATGAGGCAGCAGCGGACGACGTGTCGCAGCGATACTACTGGTTTCTATGTATTTCTATGAATATGCGTCGCTAGCTTCGTGTCGGTAACTACGGAGGGAATTTCATAGAAATACATAGAAACCAGTAGTGTCGCTGCGACACGTCGTCCGCTGCTGCTTCATGTCGTCCGCTGCCAATTCGTACCTTAAGTAGTTCTTTATTTATTTATTTATTTATTTATTTATTTATCACACAAAACACATTACAACCAGAAACAAAATTAGAAAAAATTAAAAACTAAATACTAAGAGTACTAACAGTTTTGAGCTTGGTTGAAACGTAACAACATGTGCGTACAACTAGTTAGGTATGTAGGTATGTATGTACGAGCAAAGCGTAATGAGTAGCAGGCAAGCAAGAACTTTGTTTGTTACAATACTATTACAATGCAGTTTTTTCATTATAAAGCAGCGGAAATCATTAGTTATTAGACATTTCACTTCCAAAAAAAAAAAAAAAACTTCGAAAAATGCATCTTTTTCAATGTTGTTTATCGTATTTACAGGTGTTTACGTCAAAATAATTACTTTAATATTCGTTTACGTGACCGCTGCTCACTGCTGCTGCATAATACATAGTAATATAATAATAAAACCAACAGAAGTTATGAATAACAAAATGAATCTAAAAATTAATTAAATGCAACTAAACGAAAAACACTGATAAAACTTATAAGTATTAAGTATACATGCCAGTCAGCCTAAACGATACAAGTAGGATGATCGGGTGGCAGGCATGCATATACACTAAACTAAATAACGACTAAATTAACAACTAACAGGTGTTCAAGACACCTGTATTTGGAGAGCAATTCAAATAGAGGATGTCCTTAACGATTTTACTGAATTGGCTCAATTTAGGGACAAATATGTCAAGTTTAGTATTAGTTTTTGCCAGCTCATTGTACTGGCGAGCCATTCTAGTTAAAGGATTGAAGTAGGAAATGTTATTTTTATAGGTTTGCAAACTAAATATATTAACCTTGTTAGAGTTGCGCGCTCTAAATTTGATATTAAATGATATTACCGACAGCAACAAGGGAGAATCGATTACAAAGTGTATAATTTTATAGAGATAAATTAAATCAAAATATATACGTCGTACTTCTAATGATTGGGCATGGAACCAAGATAATCTCTCTTCGTAACTTAGACTGGAACGATCTGGCTGGATGCGATATATTAACATTTTGAGACATTTTCTCTGAGTTCTCTCTATACTGTCACAGTGAACCTTATAGTTAGGAGACCATATCGGGCTACCATACTCCAAAACAGTTCTTACAAGGGTATTAAACAGGTATGTAATACTACGAGGCTTTTTAAAACCTTTCGTAGATCTTAAAACAAACCCTAGGAGTTTGTTAGCTTTTGATGTAATATGCTGGTAGTGCGCACGAAATGTGAGTTTATCATCAAATAAAATGCCCAAGTCTTTGGCAACGTAGGACCGGTGCAGCACCTGACCATCTATGCAATAATCATGTACGATTTTGTGGCGCTTATTTGTAAATGATATAATGAAACACTTATCGATGTTCAAATACATGAAGTTTTGTTTACACCATAGGGAGACTGTATCAAGGTCACGCTGTAGCGTCTCACAGTCATCATCCCCAGAAATAACGTTGAAGATCTTTAAGTCATCTGCATATAAGAGACAATTACAGGTCAAGCGTTCAATCAGGTCATTTATAAATATCACGAAGAGAAGTGGCCCCAAATGAGACCCTTGTGGGACCCCTGATGTCACCACCACTGGCGACGAAACGAAGCCTTTTAATGCCACCAGCTGACTTCTGTTATCGAGGTATGAACATATCCAGCGATATAAGCTACCATGGACGCCGTATAAAGCGAGTTTGCCACAAAGCAATTTGTGACTAACTTTGTCAAAAGCTTTGGAAAAATCTGTATATATTGAGTCGCCTTGTCCACTCTTAGCAAAAGCTTGACAAAGATAGTTTTTATACTCAAGTAAATTACTTACTGTCGATCTATTCCTCACGAAACCGTGTTGCTTATCAGAAAGAAGTGGTTTGATGTGGCTGTAGAGATGGTTGTACACTAGAGATTCCAGTAATTTGGCGAAGCAAGACAAAATACTAATAGGACGATAATTTTCGCAACGGGACTTGTCACCACTCTTATAAATTGGAATGATATGAGCTGTTTTCCATCTCTTCGGGAAAACGCCACTACTTAGTGACTTATTAAATATAATGCAAAGTGGAACTGCAAGCTCTTTACCACAAGACCTAACAAATGATGCAGGAAGTAGATCCGGCCCTGGTCCCTTATTTTTATCTAACTGTTTGATTTTCAACAAAACATCCGTTTCGGATAATAGGACCTGTGATAGAAGGCTTGATACGTAATTGTCGACGGGGACCGAGCGGCTTTCATCATCCGAGTCACACTCGAACACCGAGCCGAAATAGCGCGCGAAAAGCTCACATACCCCATAACCATCAGAAGAAGAAGCATTACCGAAAGTCATGGTGTTAGGTATCGATACTTGACCCCTCCTGTTATTTACAAATCTCCAAAATGATTTAATATCCTTCTCTATTGCATCTTCAGTTGACGAGAGATACCTATTATAACATTCCTCAGCAAGATCCTTACATCTACTACGAAGCAGCGAAAAGGTATCATAGTCACGGGGGTTTCCAAATGTTTTATATAACTTATGAAACTTATTTTTTTCCTCGTTACATTTAATTAAAGGCATTTAATTAAAGGTTCTTCGCTGCATCAGACGTGTAGAGTACAGACAGATACCCAGCTTACTTCTAAAATGAGCTGTTCTGACGGATGTATGTCGGTACGTGTATTATTCGACGTTACTTGAATAAGTACTGAGTACGGTACTGACGAACAAAAAGCTGCAGACATGCTTCTTCTTAGCCAGGCGTCACAGCTCAGTCGGTGCCTAATAGCTCTGCCTTCCGTGCTAAGGGCGTGGATTCAATTCCCACAACAAACAAAACTTACGTGTGGCAAACACAGGTGTGTGTTGTCTGGGGGTATATGTATTAATAAAAAAAAAGGATATCTTGCTACGCTTAGTTTGAGACTAGAGGGCGTTGTGTGAAATGTACATGGATTTACTTATTTCTTTATCTGTCTTTAAATTAAAGCGCGTTGATCTATTCACTAACAGCGACAACAACTTTTCTGTACAATAAACAGAAAATTACGATTCTTATTAGCCACCTAGTGCGCATGCAGCCTTAATACATGATGCCAGCTCTATGGATAAGATAGTCTTGGATGTGTGCAATGTCGAAGGCGACTCCCGCATATAATATTCCACCTTTGCCCTTTGTACTCCACACTTTCATATTCTCCTCCATTTTCATTTTAACGAGTTCAAATCTACAGAGATGAAACACTTTGCTGCGACTCATTATTCTTGCAAGGACTTTACTTTAGCTAAAGCAGATAACTTTAGATTATGACAAGTACCCTCTCGACTTTCTTTAAGAAAAATGTAAATTAGCTTTCTGAAAGCACTGGTATTATGGTACTAGAGTTTAGTTTTATTTTGATAGAAAATAAATTACGAAGCTCAATATCAAAACAATATACTATCGATGTCTAAGTACCTAAGATAAATAAATAGGAACATAAAGAGTAGAAGCTTTCATCTATCGCTGTAATCTGCATCCACTAGCGTTAGAAAGCACATCGTCTGGATTCCAATTCCATTAGCTGCGAGCTTTCCATTTATTACAGTCATTATCCATTTATTACAATTAGGGTCATTTGGATTTACACTGTACAGGCGATGTTGCACGCCCATCACAACCACAAATAACTGGGGTATGGTAATACGCTAAGTAGACTGACGATACACCAACTGTGGATAATAACTATTGAAAGAAAACACAGCTGAATTGAAAAAAATTGTAGATGACTCTATTGTATCTGAACTAAAATGTATGGATAAGTTTTAAGTACGCGTGATCCTACCTCGGTAGTTTCGTTTGGGTCAGACAAACGCGTCCGTAATTTCCATCTAGTTACAGTAAGCTACACGATCCATGTGGTTTCGTTCGGTAGATAAACAATCAAAAGTTTTTAGTTATTAACAAGTTTACGCATCAAATTTCCCCAACATCTGGTGGCAAATCCAGATTTATTGATTGAATAATGTCATAGTTGAACACAATGGAGTGTCGAGGTGCGATACCGTTGGACCGGCCTTCGTCAGTACAGATTTGGAATCGGACAAACGAAGTTAGACAACAATCGAACGATCACCGGTGTATTAATTGATTTCTGATCGGCCAGCGTCGGCCGGAGAGGGGAGAGGGGGACAGCGACCCACTTGGGAATAATTGGAGGAGCGACGAAAACAGCTATTTTTAAAAATCCTGATAGATGTTTAGATGTAGTAAACACTTACCTTGAAATGTTTATGAACTTTTTAAGTACAAAGCTGACTTTGGTTTTACTTTTGTATTTATGTTTTGCTGTTTTGAATCGTAGGACGAGCACCTAATTTGGAGCCACACTCAGCAAGGAATTTCTAGATGTAGTGAATGAGGACTACTGGTGCAGAGGAGCACTTTTGCGTCAGTGCCAGCAAGAAATCTATATAAATTGTTTAAAATTTCATTTTGGCAGCAACATCATGTTACTATTGACATGATTTTTCTGCTAAAATAAAATAAAACTCTTCTGACTTAGAACAAGACAAGTGGTATCCTATAATTAGGGAAACTAGATTTAAGACCTTTGATCTTTCTTGTATTTCAATGTGTTATCTCTGTTGTGTTACCCTTATTAATAAAATAAAATAAAAAAGACATGGTTTACGTCTTGTAAGAGTTGTAAGCTAGTGTGATCTCTTCGCGTGGTACCCGGCGCCACTCGGCCGCCGATAAGGATTCAATTACACCGTCCGCACCGCCCCCCACTCCCCTGCCGCCGAGACTCCTGAGCCCGAGCAAATTCTTTAACTTCATTTTCGGAACTTTTTCAGAAGGTTCTGAAAGAAACATCTAATTCGAAAGGGAAGAGCTTTTTGCGAACTTTCAGAGGGTTTGAGGTGAATTTTAGTGCAAAGTATTTTGCAAGCTTTTATTGGATGGATGGAAAGAAACTTCCAGTTAAAGATCAAAATAATGATCTACTTTATCATTCTAATTCAAGTTTCAATTAAATTTTAATTATTTAGGGTACCACTTAGTAGAGCGTCATCGACTATATACATAGTTTCGTAAAATACGGTCAGCCGTGGATATAGTGTAATTGATCGTATAGGGAGGGGGCGGGGGCGGCTACTGCCGTCGGTGCTGTGGCATTCCTCTACCAGGGAGACCATGCTCCCTCCGCGTATCCACATATGGCACTCTAGCTAGTTTGTTTCAGCTACATGTATGTGCAGCTCGCGCGTCACCTACTCACATGACCAACAAACGAGTTTAAGATTACTGAAGTGAATCGTAGGGAACAGACGTTATCTACGACTCTACGACAACAAAAGTAATTGGAATCAGTAATAAGTAGTATTGGTATTCGGCAGTTAGTGAGTAATTTAAGAGTAATATATGTGTTTGGAAACACGACGCTCACAAAGAACTCTAGCTAAAGCGGACGGTTAATAGACAATAGACCAACCCATAGTTTTCACATTCACCATTCAAAAACATGAATTCAAATAAGTACAAGATAATGTACCTAACTAAATGAATACCAAGCCATCGAATGTTGTTGCGTTCTTTACACTAAAAACAACATTTTATGGATTAGCGGAGCGCATAAACAAACCTTGGCAGCCAAATAAAAAGGTTTTGTACCTTCGCAGTAACCCTCTAAACTACGATATACATCATTTACATTGAACCAGATTCTTTACTGCTGGAAAAATAGTAAAGCTGGCATTTGGGGCGCGACCGTAACCAGTGACACGAGTCCTTTTCTGACGCGGTCGCTGATCTGGCCCACCATTGGGCCAGCAGACAGGCTCTGGGCTCGATGGAAATAACCCGTTGGAAGCAACAGCAGTCGACTACTTCGGGCGGCGACTGCATAGCAAACTACAATCTTCTATTCATTGCAATACATGAAACCGCGTGAGCAGTCACATAGGAGATTGTAGTTTGCAGCGTAAAACAGTCGACCTTACCCATCTAAGTTTATTACATGCTTGTTCTATCAGAGTGTAACTACGATTGAGAGCGCAAGTACCTACACCTGTATAATGCATGCAAGTAAAAGGGAAAGATGCTATTGAGTTACTTGATGGAACACCGCGATATAGAGCGGTGCGGGCTCTCTGTGGCGGAGTGGTAGAGCGGCCGTGTAGAGGGGCCGTTCTGGCTTATTATCGGTCGCGCATCTGATCAGCCTCGGTCGCGTGCCCCAAAACCATACCTTAAGTCCACATAAAGTTTTATGATGTGCCTAATAATATCAGCTCGTCTCTCAGCGGCAGCGGGTGAATACAATCAGTATGTGAAGGTCAAGAGCTAGTTTGGGGCCGTGGTGAGTCTGATGAGAGCATCTGTAAAAATACGCGGCAGTGCCAGGTGTTACTACATATTATACGAGTTTTAACGTTTATAAAGGCCAGTTTACACGGTGCGATACGTTAGCGTTGCCTATTTGTACACGCACCCGAGTCGCTTCCAATATTTTTTTATAGTTTTTTTTATGAACATATCCGTATCTACCAATCAAGACCACAAAAACAAACCATTGAGTTATTTTACTTCTTAGGTTAACTTTTCCAATCATGGCCTATAGCAGCCCTACACATTTCTATGTTGCCTTTCCCAATAATAGCTATTGTTATTTTTATATCAGCAGATGGACAAGCTCAGCGAAACCACGGACCGCATTTGACCGAGAGCGTTTAAATGAAGTCTAAAATAAACAGTTTATAAATAAGCAGTAAACGTACTTTGCATGTTCATGTCCTGAAGGACCAACATTTGTGACTTTTCTCGTTGCTGCTTATGTTTATTTATATTATGTTCACGATACTTACATTTTATTGCGTATATAAAGTTTTAATTCAAAGGGCTTATTCCCATCACGTGTGATATGTCACCAGCTAGTCGCATAATAAAGCAGGGTGTAAGTAATAAAACCACTCTTAAAAACTTCCGATAAAGTACCCGCCAATGACTTTTCCCATGGAAGATTAGAGGCAATTTTTTTTTGAAGTGTACTTATACTTAGGTACTAAGTATAATTATGCTTTTTCAAACACTCCATGCAATACAATGAATGAGTGAATATGAAACGGCTCATAATAGTTTCGTTTCATGAAAACTGGCCCGCATTTCCATTTCAAAGCGTTTTATGGAAAAACTAAACACTTTTATGAACTTTTTAAACAATTGCATTTTGAACAGAGACCTCAGTCCATTACCAGCTCGCGGGAAAGTTTCAAAATAAGCTGCCGCACTTTCACGTCCGCTATCAGTTTTCTTTTATCGACACTCAAGCTTTGATTTAATACCCTGAAGCCCAATGAGTTGCACTAGCAAATCCAGGCGTCTAGGCGCTTAAGCTCTCACCGACTCAAAAGATTCGGGTATACCCAAGGGTGGGGTATATTATATACCCCACCCTTAGTCAATAATGCTTGCTTACTAATTTTTTCATATGAATAAATGATGATTTATGATTTAATTTTGTGGCCCAGGATTAGTCAGGAAAAACCCACCCTTTGGTCAGTCCTCTCCCAAACTAAAGTTAGTACCTACCTACTTACCTTATAATAACTAGGTAGGTACCTCTTATATGGTTGTACGCTAATGAGCAGGATCTAGTGTTTTCTTTACATAACACCTTTATTGTACCTACCTAGATTCACAAACAATAAAATTAATTATGATTTAAAATCTGCCTGAGATGGGTGTAGCCACGTAATATATGTACATTTATACTACACCTGCTTGGAAAGTACCTTGATACTTTATCAAATTTACGGTAGAAAGTACGTCATTGCATATCGAACAAATATGCGGGGAGAAAACGCATCTGAGCGGGAGAGAACATTGTATGAAAATCCATTTCTTACGTGGTTTTTCTTTTTTAATTTTGGGTAAGACTATGCGCCGGTAACCTAAATATCAAAAGCCAAAAAGTTTTTACAGTGAGTTTTTATCTCCAAGTTCGCAAAATGACACTGGCCACTAGCTGTGTGTTGGATGGTGTCGGGCTGGCAGTGCGATCCTGCGGCGGCAGGATAAACAATTTGAAAAAAGAACATGTGAAAATTGCAGACGCCATTGGCGCCATTTTCAATTTGTGTGTTGTTTGAGGATTCAGTTCTAGTTTTTTATTTTCCTCGTAGGTGTAGTATTAAGCACTATAAGTCCCCACGACCACTTTACACTCACATTTGAAAAACAAACGAGAGCAACGTAACGGGTTAGGTACAGTACAGGCAATATGATACATGAAGCGTATGAAAACGACAGTCCCCGCTTTCCAGCCATTGCACAAGAAGACTCGCTTCGGCATATAGGTACTATGTGTTACCAAGAGCACGTGAATACGGGAAATAGCAGAGCGCAAAATGGCACCTTTAACATATTACGAATTTGAAACGATCAGAGGCTGCAAAACTGCAAATGAATAGAGAAGCATTGGTAAGTAATCTAAATAATGCACAATAAGAAGTTGAAGTGGAATGGGGAAATGTCGAAATAATTTTGATTCCGGATTCCGGATGACAAGAGTACGTAGAGTGTCGAGCAGAGGCGTCAGGCTGACAGACATCCCAACACTCAAACAAGAGCGTGTAGAGTCCTTTTCATGAAAGAAGTCCCGCGGAAATTTCCGGAACTAAATTTTAAATTAGTTGTCAGGTGCTGTTAATGTGTTCGGATGCTAGTGCGTTTTTATTTGGTTTCTGTGATCAAAGTCTTGTTTTCAATGCCTAAAGTTGTTCAAAGTGCTGCCCGAGAAATAATACTTAAGGTCGACTACAGCGACGCGTCTGCGGGACTTCTTTCATGGAAAGGACTCTATAAAGTTTCAGGGATATTCACATAGTGGGCCAGCCGGTAGGCTCGATGGGAATAAGCCGTAGGTACTTACTTATTAGGTACGTATTTTTTCTTTTCTTTTTCTATAAATCTACGCATTTCATGTAACTACCAACAACGAAGTCGCAGTGTTTATTTGTTTCTCTTTTTTTTTCAATAATCAGTTTTCTTTTAGAAAGCCTGTTCGAAATTTGAATAAAATCTTTGATAAGTTACCTCCTTGGTTGCCATGTTATGGAGTAAAAGATCGTTCCATTTTTAAATTACACGATAGATAATGAGTTTTGTATGTAATTTATTTAGCCGTTAAACACGACAGAAATGGATTTTCATACATTTATATCCGGCTGCTGCTCGCATATATTTGGCCAATACTGCATTTTCGATTTATCTCGATTAAGGTTGTCAAAATAATGCTGTAATTTCCAAGCATGTTTGAGAAAACACTTTTACTAAACCGACAAACACATCGTTGGTAAAAAAAAACTAAAAAGCTGTTATATTCCAGTAGCACCGGCCTCGGCCGGCACAAACAGCGCCTCCCTCCACCCCGTGACACCTTCAAAGCATTCGGCAAAACTGACGCAGAAAGGGGTCCATTCATTCTATCTTTCTAACAGACTTCTTATCAATGACTGGCAAAAACTTTGTGAACGCGCAAAAACACCCAGATTAATGATATCATTTTAAATTACCCATAGAATACTTTTGGTTATGGTTGTCTGTTGACGCCACCACTGCCGGAATAGCCGGACAAAAACAGGATAATGCACTGAAATTGGATTCATTTTTGTTGGTAAATGGAAAATCGAGAGCGTATACTTACTGTAAAAGATTGAATAAGATTATTTTGTTAGACTAATTAAGAAGACACTTGGCCGTTTTGCGCAAAAGTACCATAACGGCATTTGACCTAACATTAAAACCACAATTTCAAGGAATTCAAACCTCTTTCGTCAAGAATACAAAACCTTTTCGGCGCAGCAGAATGTTTGTCGGACAAGATGGTAATAGGCGGTATTTGCGGCAACTCTAGCCGGGGATTATGAATGTAATTATAAAACGTTGTATTCTGTAAGGCGAGGCCGGAGCGCCGCGCCGGGCGCGCGGGGCCTGCTCACTTATAATTCATTGCCTAATTGTAACGTTCACGTTTCCTATGAAAACGACCATCATATTACGCTCCTAGTTTTGTAGCTCCCTCCCGCAGATTCACTATCGTGGTACTTACCAGGCGGGTGCCTTCGGTGGGATCGATGGATGACGGGTTTATTTCTGCGGAACCCTAAACACGCGTCATGCCTTGACACTGGATGATGATGACTGATGGAGACTTGATTGATTAGCTGAACATGGCACGTCCGAGCTCAAATAATACAAGAACTTGTTATGAAAATCGTATGTGAATTCTTAGTGTGACGTCATGTGATAGCCAGAAGGCTCTAGACTAGAGAATTATATTTTAATGATAGAAGCCTACAGCATATTACGATTGCATTTCTTGGATATGAATCTCAATTTGTTAAACGACTTTTTTGTCTGACTGCCTACTCTATACTAGTAGGTACAAACTTACGCTATCAACGCTAACAAGTTCACCGGAACCTGCACAAGCAGAAACGCGTTACATATGCAGTAACTACTTACTACTGAGTAGGTAGTACAGTGCAGCAGTGTGGCAAGTTTTGTAGCAATGTCACACTGCGCCGCACTGACGACGGACGACGCGACGACGACGACGCGACGACTCGACTGCGGAGCGTTGTTGCGCACAGTGCACAACTGTTGTTGCATCTTTGTACTTATGATTGTGTAAATCGGCCAGTAAGTATGGAACAGACTAGGATGGTATCTAAATTACTACCGTGACATGCTTTTTTTTATGTTTTTTTTGGAAAAACAACACTTGTGGATAGATAAAGCGATTGATTAATTACATTACTATGTAAAACGTAAAACTACTTTGAATTTAGAGCTAGGTACTAAACTAGCTTTCGCAATACATAATTATACTATAGCACCTTTCAGTACAGTCAACCATCCCAAAACAATTGGAGAGTTTTCAGTACCTACCTAAGTAACTACCTCATAATTAGGTGACATGCAATATCACATCAAATTTTTGAATAGGATGAAACTATTTTGATGTTAACTTTTGGTAATCTTCTGAGATCGTTTATGAATACTGATATAGAAGTCAAAGTCAAAGTCAAAGTCAAAAATCTTTTATTCAATAAAATCTCACTGATCACTTTGAATCGTCATTACGTTTTGTATGATTAGGTATGATTACATTTTTTTTATTGGATGAGTTGGAGCTAGTTCGTCCCAAGAGCCTGCCCACTGGGGCAGGAGAGGCCTGACAGCACGTGGCAGCGGGCCCCCACTATATCATAATATTCCTACTAGGAGTACTAAGAAACACATAAACAATCGCGTAAAAACCAAACAAAAGTAAGTACATAATTATAATAAATTGCAATGGGCGGTACATACTGTCTCTACCAGACTGCTACACTATCACAATGATAATTAAATGAAAATATTAAATGTAGACGTTTGTGATCATCATCATTTCATCAAAATAGTTATGAAAACTAAAAGAGCGCTATAGTGTAGGCATACCTACTTATAATTCATATTATGTAGAGTATGTAGGTAGACACACTTTATGTGTAGTTTACCTACCTGGTAGGTATCTACGAATAGATACTGTGACAAATTAGTGTATGTGTAGGTACCTACTGTAGAGGCGGTAGTATTTAGGTGAAGTGAGGCTGGTTATATGCTTGAAGTAAGTAAGAAAGTGTATTGTTCTAAACGGTGCGCAGTGTAAAGTGGTCGTCTTACTACGAGCCTTTAATTTGAATATATAGACTACTAGCCGTCAACCGCGGCTTTGCTCGCGTGGTAGCAGCATACGCATTATTTGGTTAAAATCTTTGATCCTAATTTTAGACCCTTTACGGTGCGGCTTTTCAAAATTCCTTTCTTAGTGCACCCCTACGCTATAATAATATAAGGATACTACCCTCCTAATTTCATACCTCTAGGACTATAGTTTAGGCTGTGCGTTGATTATCAGTCAGCTTCAAAAGAGTTTTATATTATAATAAAGAAGACTATAAACCTCCAATAATGATAACTAAAAGGTATTTACATTGAGAGACTGTGAACATAAAGTGGTGAGTATACACTGCACTGGCTGCTGATATAATAACTGTGCAAATCATTTGTGACTTCCAGAGTAGCGCTCGCTGCCCTGCTCCTGCAGCTGGTGGGGTGGAGTCCAGCTGACGCCCTGTCTATTTACTTTTATCCACCTGGAACCAATCTTATAGGTGAACCATTTACTACATAAATAATTTTTTTATTATCTTTGGTTCAAGGAACTGCATTTTTAACTGACTTCAAAATAGGAGGAGGTTCTCAATTCGGTTATATATTTTTTTTTCATTATCATAATTCGGTATAAGCTAGTAACATAATTCGCGACCAAAGCTAGAACGGGCAAGAAACATAATAGGTATCTTCCTAGTATTCAATATAAGATTACATCTCATAAAGAGATACTTGAGTACCTGCCTAGTGGAGGTAAATATATAAATCAAATAGGGTGTTACCAACATTACAGACAAAGAATCATACGAGTACGTGGTGGTGGGCGCGGGCGCGGCGGGCTGCGCGGTGGCGGCGCGCCTCGCGCTCGCCGACAAGCACGTGTTGCTGGTCGAGGCAGGCGGGAATCCCAATCTTCAGACCAGGGTACGCTTTATAATGTGAACCAAACAAATACGTCATGCAGCGTAGCGTACATATCGTGCCAGTACAGAATATAAAATAAAAACATAAATAAAATAAAATTCCAGGTAAGAATTTTTTTTATCTATCAGCAACCACAGCATAGTGTCATATGGTGCACCATCATCAGTCGCCTAGTTCAGTTGCTCGGTTTCAGATCCCATTAGCAGCCATGACCCTGCTGGGCTCGCGGCTGGATTGGGCGTACAAGACGCAGCCGAACAACGTGTCGTGCCTGTCGTCGCGCGGCCGCCAGTGCCGCTTCAGCCGCGGCAAGTGTCTCGGCGGCTCCACCAGCATCAACTACATGATCTACACGCGTGGCAACAGACAGGACTACGATGACTACGACATCCCCGATTGGTCCTGGGAGGACTTGAAACCGTACTTCCTCCGCTACGAGGGACTCCAGATCCTGGACCAATTTCCGCTTTCGTCCAAACCTTATCATAACACGAGTGGAATAATGAAACTAGAGTTCTTCGCTAAATCGCAAAACCCTTGGAGGGAGAGACTCTTTGAGGGATACGAATCTATAGGGTTCCGTTTCAACGCAGATGTTAACGGTGTGTCGCAGGTAGGTTATACGAACAGCACCGGGTACGTGTACCGTGGCGAGCGCATGAGCACCGCGCGAGCGTACCTTAGCGACACTGCAGTCAAACAGACGCTGAAAGTCGCCAAATTCACATATTGCACGGGAGTGATCATTAACGACCAGAAAGTAGCAGTGGGTGTTACTGTGGTGCAAGGTAATGTTACCAAGACTATATATGCCAGTAAAGAAGTGATCCTTAGTGCTGGAGCGATAGGCACTCCTGTGATACTGATGCTATCCGGCGTTGGACCTCACGATCATCTCACGGAAAAGGGTATTCCTGTGGTTGCTGACCTTCCCGTAGGCGAAAATATGAGCGATCACGTGCTGCCTATTCTTATAGTTCGAGCAGATGGATTGGTACGAGCGGATATTATCCATGGATTGAAAGCTAGCAACGTCAACGAATCTATATTGAGTCCCAGCAACGAGCCACTGGCCTCTAACAATCTAGTCGAAATTAACGTGTTTGCTAACACTTCGTGCTACTGCCCCTCACTCCAGCGGCTGGCCACCTGTGCTGGATGCGAGCTCCCCACGATGCAGATCATCCAAGCATATATCCCTCTAGCCGCAACGACCATCGCAAAGCCACTGTTCCAGAACGGTGTTAACTTTAACGACGATGTGATCGATCAGATCGCAAAAATAAACGCAAAACATCCTATATTAGTATTCTCACCCATCAACCTAACGCCCTGCTCTCGAGGATACGTAAAACTGAGTAGCTCAGACCCGCTGGATAATCCGTATATATTCCCGAACTACCTCGGAGACGACCGAGACGTCGACGAGATGTTACGCTCCATCGGCATAGTCGAAACTCTGATGAAGTCGCCGAGCTTCAAAAATAATAATGCAAAGCTTTACCACTTGAAGTTACCCGACTGCCCAAGCTACGAGGAGGATCGAGAAGAGTACTGGCGCTGCTACATTCGGCACTTGACGTTCTCAGTGTTCCACGCGGTGGGGACCTGCAGCCTGCAGACGTGCGTGGACACGAGGCTGCGGGTGAAAGGGGTGCAGAGGCTGCGGGTCGCGGACCTCAGCATCTACCCGAAGGTGCCGCGCGGCAACACGGCAGCAGCGGCCATCGCCGCCGGGGAGAGACTTGTCGACTTTATACTAGGAACAAAACAATAAACATTTACGTAACAATAAAAGAACATCCGGAAAAAATAAATCTACAGAAACAGTTTTAATTAAGTACTCAATTGACTCAATTAGCTAAGCTGTACATTATATTTATGTAAGTAAATGGATTCGATTTAAAGCAAAATTACTCTAAAATGAAGTATAGATTTAACATTTACAGTTACTCGTTACTTTTCATGCTACGGTTGCCTGGAAGAAATCTATTACAACGATAAGGCCGCCCATTGTACTATACAAAGTTAGTTCTAAGATTTGTACATACCTATTCCTCGTGTACAATAAAGTATTATAGACTATCTAACATGTCAGATACCCATGGCTAGTATAGTAGGTACCTATATTATATTATAATGATCGGTGGCCATGGTAAGAAAATCAATTTTATTAAAATTAAATTAATTACAACACAACTACCTTCATCACTGAATTTTGTTTTTCTTTGAGCATTTTTTTAAGTCTCGGTACATCCTTCACTTTACTGAGAAGCAACATGCCTTATTTTTCTGAAACTAGAATCCGAATCAGCATCACCCGAGATAATTTACCTGCAGTTGCTACACTGTGTTAAAGTTCTCAAAATCAAACAGTAGGCCGGACACAATTGGAATGCCAACTCAAGTACCGGCGGCGGCGGCGCCAGCTCAAACGAACAGGAAATACAATTACATTGATGCGCAGCACACCAATAAAGGTATACATTCGCTTCTGTCGACGTTCAGCAGTCGAAGCATTGTACTGTACACTCAACAACATTTAAGTCGCTATACAAATTGAAATTTTTAAGTCGAGTTCAATGCAGTCCCAAAATGTTATAGGTCTACATAGAGATCTACAGAAACTCGAAACCTCACTAAACAGACAACTAAAAAATTTGATTATTTGTTACAAAACAAATATAAAAGCGGCCAAAACAGTTGGACAATTCTAAATTGTTCATTAACTTATATTGGTGACTGTACCTACCAAGATATCATAAGTGGGCGTTCGAGCGAGGTTCGAAACCTATCACTCAATATTGTAAGGGAAAGTTCTTTTCGTATAAAGTCGACACCTTTCATGATTCCCACAAAAGACGAGCAAACAATGTGAGGTACATTTAGGTATTCTGATATGGGTATCATGTAAACGCTATTAGCAAAAACATAGGCATAGGTACATACAAGTACTTAGGTAGAATAATAAGTAGTAAAAAATGGACAAAATATTTTGGGACAAATTGTCCCAATTTTGTAGCATAAGCAAATCCGTAGCTCGTTACGCTGAGGGCCTACGCCTCTACGGCGTAGCGCGCCTCGTAGCTACGGGAAACAAGCAACTAGGTGCCACTAGGTGCACTGAACCAAAGTGCAAAGGATGGTAATCAAACACTTGAATTTTCTACCTAAAAAAGTGAAAGTGCTTCCACCTAGTGGATGTTTCAGAGAAATGAGGTAGCAAGTAAAAAAAGAGTAGTGCGTGACTCAGCGGTTAGAGTGATGTGTACGTGTACCTAATATACCAACCGTGATTTTATCGTGAAACGTGAAACTGTTTTACATAAATGAATACCTACATGTGATGATCCAAACAAACTATTCCTGGGACGGCATGTTTGCTAAATACTCAAATCAAACAGGAAAGTTTCAATAATGCTATTTGATTCGCGACACGCGGAACTTAGTTGGCAGAAGTTTGCCCCAAAGCAAGTTGCCTTCAAGTTAACCGCAAAACCACTTTCAGAGGGTCTGAATTAGATGTAAATTCGGTTTAGCGCTGGTGTGGCCAGCGGGACCCTGATATGTATAGATTATTTTATTAGTGCCATTGGTCCCACATCGGTTTACTAATTAGGTACCTACCTATAGTAGGGGAGCCCACGAGGCTAAATGGGGATTTACTCGAGCGTCCTAGAGACCTATTGAGATGCAAAGCTTAGATGATATGAAGAAAAAAATGTTATATGATATATACCTTTACATCGGTGGGGGAAGCGGCTATAGATTTTTAAATATGTAAAAAAAATCTGTTGCATGGACATCCTCGAGCGCGTCAGATATTGATAGCATCAATGCCCTACGTATTTTTAATAATGTACGCATGTTAATCTGATCGTTTGCATGATGCGGGTGGTTGTATTTAAGGGTTGAAAATGAAAAAAAAAAAAAAAAATCGAGCGCGTCAGATTTTCTAAGGGAGTGTTAAGTGCACCAAAAAAAAGCTCTCATTCACTAATCTGATGATTTCGATGGGACGCAAACTCGCGGCCATTTTCATAAAGTGCAAAAAAAAATCGCCATTTTGAAATACTCAAGCGCGTCAGATTAAGATATATATGGTTCATCTTTATGTTCTAAACGTACTGTCTCATAATCTGACGATTATCTAGAGGGATTGGCCTGATCTGACAAAAAAAAATTAGAAAAACGGTTCACCTTAAAGGCCATCCCTGCAACTTCCCGCTAATTCCATTCCTGGGCTCTTAAAATTGTACTTATGACATTTTTGAGCTCAAAATATAATTTATGTGATATTTTGAGCTCGCTGAGTTCAAAGAAATAATATTTCTATGCATTTGAGCTCTCCCAGCTCGAAAGTCTGATAGAAGTTTCATAGAACACTATTTTTGGAATTTTCAAACCGTAATAACTTTGTTTGAAAATTCCTAAAATCCCTAAACAGTATGCCACGAGTCTTTATGATCAGCTGTGATGGCGTCATGGCAACAGAAACCAGAGTGGGGACGGAGTGCGAGAGTAATAGATAGAGAAAGAGTGAGAGAGGAATAGAAACGCGGAGAAGGAAATGTAGGCATCACGCAACTGCACGCATTTAACTTTATCGACGAATTTTTGTTATTTCGGCTTGCGGAAATCGTCAGATTATATATTTTTCATTATTCTTGAATTATATCCTTCAAAATAAAAAAAAAATTAGCTACGCTCGAGAATGTCGAGATGACGTTTTTTTTTTACAACTTTGTTGCCCTCCCCTTTTTTTACGTCACTCTCAAATTGTCAGATTAGTGGAATATACACTTTTTAGGATGTAATTAACTCACCCTACCTTAATCTGACGCGCTCGAGAATTTCTGATGGTCAATTTTTTTTTACTAATCTGATCCTGTATCCTTCACGGGCGGCCTTATATATGGGCCTCATGTTTTGTTGAGGTACTTAACCGGGTACAAGGTATCCCCCTGTATATTAATCTGTCGCGCTTTGGTAAATCCCGAAATCCCCGCTTGGGCTCCCCTACTACTACTAGAAAGTTTAGACTGACGATTAAGAAGCGTTCTATTTATTTATTTCTAGTTTATTATTTTGTATGTTTTGTTACTCTAGACTAGACACTTTTTCAACAAATTACAACAGCATAATTGATTTCACGTGCTTTATGGAGGAGTAATAGCACGGAGCAACATGTACACCGCCATACGGAACGTAATAAGCCGCACACCTCACGGTACAACCTCGTACATGGCGAACGCTCTTTATTCAGTGCATTACAAACAAGTTTCGAAGCAGACACGCAAATAAACGAACAACTGAGACGCTCAGACAAAACACATTCATTAGTAGTGTTGGTGTGCAAAGGGACTGCATAATGACGACTCTCAGCGTGGCGGGGCGTGACGTGGCATGACGTGGCGTGACGTGGCGTGACGTGGCGTGACGTGGCATACTAATCTCCCTTTGAGAAGTTTTAAAGACGCTACCTCGCCGTCGCGATACAGACGATTACAGAAAGAGTTCTTTTTTATAGATGCCCTTTACTTGAAGGATTAACAGGATATTCCAATAACCTCGCAAGTAGGTACTTAGTAAGTAGTAGTAGTACTTAGTTCTAGTAAGATTGAGACTTGACCGACGCCGCCGTCAGCGGTCTAATAAAGACCCTAATAGAGAGATCAGATATTTATATAGGTAGATACTTATTACAAGGAGAAATTGTTTAAAAAAATAACCAAAAATATTTGTGAGAGAACCAACATAACTGACTCATATTGTATTCCAAAGTCTTCTACCTGTTCACATAGTAGGTAGGTAATATACATACATACGGTCTAACCCATTGGATTCGTTCACAACATATCGTTGAGTCACGTAATCCCGAACAAGGGAAAAGCTTGCGCTATCGAGCGTAAAACGTAATTTGAATGTCGGAACAATAAATATAAAATATGTGCAAATCTGTCGGTTCCTGTTCCGCTCGCGAGGACACAATGCCCTGCGGAAAGGTGTAGCAATTCATCACTTGAGCCTTTGTACAAAGTTACAGCGCATCATTCGAAATTATACAAAATTCTAATAATATAATGATAACCAATCCATACCTACCTACTACTAGTAGTTCGCCCCGAACTGAGATCTCGTGATGGTCGGAGGTTAATAAAACCCAAACAATTTTTATTGACCAATGGTTGCAATAAACTTTGCAAATCGGATCGAAATCGCCGTCTAGCTACGTACCAGTCTTACTTGAACTACAAAATTATTGAAACTCCAAGAAATGGTAGCTCACGTTATACTGGGTTTTCCAATTTTATAATTTTTACAACAACTCAAAAACTATTAGACCTAGAATCAAAATAAAAACGGGTTTGGAATGTCTAAACAACCCACTTGATATTTTAGTACGACTTTTTTTTTTTATTCCCTTTGGCCCCTCATAACTTCACGACCCCTTGACCGATTTACTTCATTTAACAAACTAGTAAAACTTAAGAGTACTATCCGTATACCTACCAAATTCCGTGAAGATTGGATAAGCGGTTCAAAAGATCTCGAAGAACTAATATACAAACATGCAAACATACAAAGAATTTTTGTCCAAGTTGTCACTAAGATCTCGTTCGCTTCGCTCGCTCGATCAATTATAAAACTGTAAAAAAGCCAAAAATTATAATTAAAGATATTGAAAACTAAATAGGTAGTAGATCTACCAAATAAACGATTGTGATTCTGAAAATCGAGTTGGTCTGTATCTGTTTGTTTGTTAGCGGATCACGCCTTAACTACTGAGGGCCAATTTCAATGAAACTTATACCATTCAAAAGCTCTTTTTCCGGATTGAAACATAGGCTATATTTTATTGAAATCAAAGACCTGGATTCTTAGACACAGCTTGAACTTTCTAAACCAAAAGCAGCGATTTGCTACGAGGTTCATCGTATGCTGGTGAAAGTGATTTTGATTGAATTTTCGAAATATAATTTATAAGTTTAAAGAACTGGAAAAACCGACTTCAATTTGATACGCCTTCATCATCAAATGATGATGATGATGGCAGTTCGGGACCAACCTGGAAGCATACCCTTTCAGATAAAAAAAGAATTTTTCAAATCGGTTCACAAATGACGGAGTTCTGAGGCAACAAACATAAAAAAAAAATACAACCGAATTGAGAACCTCCTCCTTTTTTGAAGTTGGTTAAAAATACATACTTGTATAGTAACAACCAGACACAGAACCAACATGTATGTTTGCACGTGTGTTCTAAAGTGACGTCATTATTTTATTTAATGCACTATACGGTGCAACGATACTTCTCAGAGGCCTTGTTAATACCTACTGCAGTCTACTTACACCTTTGATTTAGTAATAAACCATAGCCGTCTTGTAATATAAGGGCTAGGGGCGCATTTATAATTCCTGCATAAAACGAAGAAAATATCACTCCATGCAGTCTAAGCCCAATTACCTATTTGCACCTAAATTTTGCACACCTTGACGAGGCAGTCTAAGGAGTATAATAATTAATTTTATTTATAAGAACTATGTATTGTAGGTACCTACATTCTCACAAATGAGAATATGATACCTAATGATAAAAAAACTATGAATTTTTTGCGACTATTTACCTAGGTAAAGAACTACACTTTTTTATTGAACGTAGCGTCGCGTCGTCTTGAAAGCGTGTAAATTAATTTAGTTCTGCGCTGCTCCGATAGCACACTCCAGTAGCTCACAATGTTTTCACTCAAATAAAAACACTCAACTATTAAATTGCGTTGCAAACTGATCGATATTCTAAACATAGATACGTAGGTAAATAGTACAATAACACGCACTAACTCTCAATAATGTCATTACAATACCTACAAAAAACAAGTCAATTCACAATACAATTTATATGTTGGTCACATAAACATTTATAGCACCGCGAGAATTGAACCCGCACCCTGAGCACAGCCGGACAGTATCCTGCGGGTTTCCTAGTGGTCACCGAAGTGTACCCTAACAAACTCTATCCATCTATTAGTGAACTAGGTATAGTATGTCTGTATAATATGTTGGTAGCTAATAATTATACCTATTATTTTCTATTACCTATATTTGTTTCGTTCTATTGTAGTGGTACGATTCAGTCTCAATATTTAGCGTCATACCTATAGTTATCACATTTTTTTTAATTTAATCCTTGTCTATAGATACTCGTACCTAGTCCTAATACTTACATAACTAATCTTTGTTGTTTATGTACCACCCTATATATAACAGGCACATTGTGCTCAATTTACCTAGTTATCATCATGAGATTACCAAGTGTCTCTCCTTTATCTCATCTCTTCTACAGATAATATAATAGTATAGTCTGCCGAGTTATGTAGGTACCTACTTTAAAACATATCAATAGTAGGGTAGGTACTAAATTAGACTTGAAAAGAAAACTATCTAATTTTAGGTATATTTATTATACAAGACTACACACAAAACATACAATTAACAACATTACAATAAACAATTATCACGGTCGAATGGAATATATAGCACGCTTGTTTCGGCTAAGTAGGTATATAGGTTCATACAATCTCTGTATTATGTACCAATATAGTACGTAGGCTTCTAAATAAAGAGCTTTGCGTAGCATACACAAACACATGCATGGTATGTAGGTACATAGGGACAACATAAAATATCATCTTAATCATAACCGTAAGTTTTCTTATATATCTCTACTATTAGAAAAGAAAAAAGATATTATAACGGCTACGGTAAGAATAAGGCAGATTAAATCAAGCCAGAGAAAACTGTTCAAAATAGTAAAATAAAACTATCCGACGAGTACCATCGGATAATGTAAAGACTCGCTCTACCACGACTTGGCTGATACTTTAGATTAGACCACATAGTTGGAGTGACTTCGCGAACACTTCGTCATGCGTGCGGCCTAAGGCAAAGTGGTTTGCTCAACTAACATATTAACTGGGAATAGGGATTTTGACAATAAATGCGACAAATAGGAAAGCTTGGATAGCGTAAACCTACAACGGAGCTGTTAGCCACGTTTTAGCAGCTTGCTGGGTTCGCTAATGTAACTACATGGATCAATACAATACACTGATCACAGCTCTACACGTATATCTACTAACATAACATATTACATTGTGCATTATTGTGCATACAATAATAGGCCTTATTGTAATGGCTCCACTTGCACCTATTTTCACCCAATTGTGTTAATTAATTTGCGTAGGAAACTAATTGATTTTCTTCCCTTGATTTTCATAAATGTCAGTAAAGTATAAAATTATATGAACAATCTCTAACGATAACGATAGTTTGGCTAATATTTTTTAGAGATAAATAAATATTCTTGGACATATCACACAACGCCCTCTAGTCCCAAACTAAGCAAAGCTTGTACTATGGAAACTAGATTGCTGATAGAATACTTATATGCATTTCTTTTTTGTAAAACATAATTAAGATACATAGAAACACCCAGACACAGAACAAACATCAATAAAAATAAGTAATCGATTACCTTTGGGTTACATTTATAGGTCCAAACGGGCGTAAGGAAACTCTTAGAACGATTACTAATTCAATTCCATTGCCTTTCGGGCAATGTGTCGGACACAAATCCTTCAACAACTAAACTAAAGATTTGGCTTATAGATAGTCTGACCAAGCTAACTCTGCACCACTTCAAATATGCCAGAATGTAATTAAAAGCGTACGCAGTTAAGTCAGGGTATCAAACACACTGCCCTTTTTATAATATTACATTCATAAATTTTAGTTATACTAATTTATATAGCTTTTAGATTATATTATTTTAGTTTTGTTTGGTTTTTTCAGCCTTAACTTGTTACAATAATTTGGATTCACATTTATTCTGATGAATAACTTGGTTTTTTTTAAATAAAAAATTGGAATGACTATGTATTTGATTTCACTACTAGTACGTCTCATTTATGTTTATACATTTTAATTACCGTAAAACGAGGCAACTTTTAAATTACGGGGCTAGGATATTTCCGATATTTCTAGGACCCGTCTTCCGTTTTGTTATCATCAAAGACGCCCCGTAATTTGAAAGTCGCCTCGTTTTACGGTATCTATTTTATAATATTTTTGCTATATTTCACAAAAACATCAATAAGCTAGTAGACCAACCAAATGTATTTTTTTGTCTGCACGTTATTTATCTTGTTGAAGTATGGCCCTATTTATAACGCGCCAATATAACTAGACTACAGGGAGTTTACTTTTTTGTTATCACCAACCTGCAAGTTTATTGCCAGTTTCTAGAGCTATTAAACCGTGATTAAGTCTAGTTATATTGATAAAAAAAAAACATCAAACGATAACAACGACTTCCTTGGGTTTTAGAAACTACCGATACAATTAGTACTACAACACCCAGATACAATATTTACAGAAAAAATGCCAGTTCCTAGGTCCTAGGTACTTGAAATATAACTTAGTCGGTACTTAAAACTAAATAAATGCTATGCATTGGTATATAATGTTCTTAAAACAAATAAATATTAATAATTTATAGTCCTTTAAACTTGGACGTAAAATCGCAAAATAAGTGCGCTAAATACATTGTGCTCGGCTCTACGATATTGAACCTTATTGTACAGATCTATTAGGTCGATAATGTCACTATTACACTAAAATGCCTCTTGGAAAGTATTGCCAGGTTTTAAAACTATAACTTGTTTTATATACATAAATAAGATCAACTATAAATAATATCTTTCATCAAAAATAATTATAATATATGTCTTTGGTTATTTATTTCCATCAAATTATATAAGCAGTGTCAAGGCGTCTCATCCAAATGATATCAATGCAGATCCTTGTTACGTATTCAGTTAACATTATGTTAATAAAATCTACTTTGGCCACATAATAATAATCTCACGATTTTATAATAACGTCTAATGTAATACTGCAAGCCCCATTGTGAAATGAAACTTATTCCTATACCAGAAAGGATCATTTTAAAATATTCGACGATGCGTCAAGATAAGGGGGTAAAAGTAGTTTTACTTTAGACGTGTCAAACAAGTTTTCTTTTAAAACATATCCCCTACGAAACTCTCCTCAGTTTTTCTTTTATATTACTCATGATTCAATACAAACAGTAAGTGACATTACACCTCCCGTTGTAATTAGTATCAGCAGGGGACGTCACCACGTCACAGCGAAGGCGACCACATTGTCAACGGATATCAACTGCTCCCAAACCAGTAGCAAAAGCATCTGGATGGTCACAGATGTAATTCACTACCGGAAGTAGAGTAGAGTAGAGGTCGAGTGAGGGGCTAGAGAGGGCTTCACAGTAGAGTGCACCGACCGACCCTCCTGCGACGACGCTGCTTCTCTTCTTGTTGCGGATGTGTGCGGATAATGCGCACCAACTGTGGACACAGTTCGAGTTAGTGGCCAGCTCTGGTGACGGAGTTTTTAGACGACTGCTAGAGCCGGGATCGACAGTTTAACGTGCCCTCCGAAGCACGGAAGGGGACAGATGAAAATGCCACCAGCGGTCACCCATCAAAAAAGTGATCTCGCAGAACGTCGCTTAACTTAGATGATCAGTCATAACATTCTGAGCGTGCCACAATAAGACAGTAGATATGTAGGTGATGGTTAGTGTTACCTCGTGGAATGCCTTGTCGACGTGTAGCGGCGGTTCCTTGGCGCTGGTCTCTATGTAAGGCGCGTGCAGAGCGTGCGCGTGATGGTTAGTGTTACCTCGTGGAATGCCTTGTCGACGTGTAGCGGCGGTTCCTTGGCGCTGGTCTCTATGTAAGGCGCGTGCAGAGCGTGCGCGTGATGGTTAGTGTTACCTCGTGGAATGCCTTGTCGACGTGTAGCGGCGGTTCCTTGGCGCTGGTCTCTATGTAAGGCGCGTGCAGAGCGTGCGCGTGATGGTTAGTGTTACCTCGTGGAATGCCTTGTCGACGTGTAGCGGCGGTTCCTTGGCGCTGGTCTCTATGTAAGGCGCGTGCAGAGCGTGCGCGTGATGGTTAGTGTTACCTCGTGGAATGCCTTGTCGACGTGTAGCGGCGGTTCCTTGGCGCTGGTCTCTATGTAAGGCGCGTGCAGAGCGTGCGCGTGATGGTTAGTGTTACCTCGTGGAATGCCTTGTCGACGTGTAGCGGCGGTTCCTTGGCGCTGGTCTCTATGTAAGGCGCGTGCAGAGCGTGCGCGTGATGGTTAGTGTTACCTCGTGGAATGCCTTGTCGACGTGTAGCGGCGGTTCCTTGGCGCTGGTCTCTATGTAAGGCGCGTGCAGAGCGTGCGCGTGATGGTTAGTGTTACCTCGTGGAATGCCTTGTCGACGTGTAGCGGCGGTTCCTTGGCGCTGGTCTCTATGTAAGGCGCGTGCAGAGCGTGCGCGTGATGGTTAGTGTTACCTCGTGGAATGCCTTGTCGACGTGTAGCGGCGGTTCCTTGGCGCTGGTCTCTATGTAAGGCGCGTGCAGAGCGTGCGCGTGATGGTTAGTGTTACCTCGTGGAATGCCTTGTCGACGTGTAGCGGCGGTTCCTTGGCGCTGGTCTCTATGTAAGGCGCGTGCAGAGCGTGCGCGTGATGGTTAGTGTTACCTCGTGGAATGCCTTGTCGACGTGTAGCGGCGGTTCCTTGGCGCTGGTCTCTATGTAAGGCGCGTGCAGAGCGTGCGCGTGATGGTTAGTGTTACCTCGTGGAATGCCTTGTCGACGTGTAGCGGCGGTTCCTTGGCGCTGGTCTCTATGTAAGGCGCGTGCAGAGCGTGCGCGTGATGGTTAGTGTTACCTCGTGGAATGCCTTGTCGACGTGTAGCGGCGGTTCCTTGGCGCTGGTCTCTATGTAAGGCGCGTGCAGAGCGTGCGCGTGATGGTTAGTGTTACCTCGTGGAATGCCTTGTCGACGTGTAGCGGCGGTTCCTTGGCGCTGGTCTCTATGTAAGGCGCGTGCAGAGCGTGCGCGTGATGGTTAGTGTTACCTCGTGGAATGCCTTGTCGACGTGTAGCGGCGGTTCCTTGGCGCTGGTCTCTATGTAAGGCGCGTGCAGAGCGTGCGCGTGATGGTTAGTGTTACCTCGTGGAATGCCTTGTCGACGTGTAGCGGCGGTTCCTTGGCGCTGGTCTCTATGTAAGGCGCGTGCAGAGCGTGCGCGTGATGGTTAGTGTTACCTCGTGGAATGCCTTGTCGACGTGTAGCGGCGGTTCCTTGGCGCTGGTCTCTATGTAAGGCGCGTGCAGAGCGTGCGCGTGATGGTTAGTGTTACCTCGTGGAATGCCTTGTCGACGTGTAGCGGCGGTTCCTTGGCGCTGGTCTCTATGTAAGGCGCGTGCAGAGCGTGCGCGTGATGGTTAGTGTTACCTCGTGGAATGCCTTGTCGACGTGTAGCGGCGGTTCCTTGGCGCTGGTCTCTATGTAAGGCGCGTGCAGAGCGTGCGCGTGATGGTTAGTGTTACCTCGTGGAATGCCTTGTCGACGTGTAGCGGCGGTTCCTTGGCGCTGGTCTCTATGTAAGGCGCGTGCAGAGCGTGCGCGTGATGGTTAGTGTTACCTCGTGGAATGCCTTGTCGACGTGTAGCGGCGGTTCCTTGGCGCTGGTCTCTATGTAAGGCGCGTGCAGAGCGTGCGCGTGATGGTTAGTGTTACCTCGTGGAATGCCTTGTCGACGTGTAGCGGCGGTTCCTTGGCGCTGGTCTCTATGTAAGGCGCGTGCAGAGCGTGCGCGTGATGGTTAGTGTTACCTCGTGGAATGCCTTGTCGACGTGTAGCGGCGGTTCCTTGGCGCTGGTCTCTATGTAAGGCGCGTGCAGAGCGTGCGCGTGATGGTTAGTGTTACCTCGTGGAATGCCTTGTCGACGTGTAGCGGCGGTTCCTTGGCGCTGGTCTCTATGTAAGGCGCGTGCAGAGCGTGCGCGTGATGGTTAGTGTTACCTCGTGGAATGCCTTGTCGACGTGTAGCGGCGGTTCCTTGGCGCTGGTCTCTATGTAAGGCGCGTGCAGAGCGTGCGCGTGATGGTTAGTGTTACCTCGTGGAATGCCTTGTCGACGTGTAGCGGCGGTTCCTTGGCGCTGGTCTCTATGTAAGGCGCGTGCAGAGCGTGCGCGTGATGGTTAGTGTTACCTCGTGGAATGCCTTGTCGACGTGTAGCGGCGGTTCCTTGGCGCTGGTCTCTATGTAAGGCGCGTGCAGAGCGTGCGCGTGATGGTTAGTGTTACCTCGTGGAATGCCTTGTCGACGTGTAGCGGCGGTTCCTTGGCGCTGGTCTCTATGTAAGGCGCGTGCAGAGCGTGCGCGTGATGGTTAGTGTTACCTCGTGGAATGCCTTGTCGACGTGTAGCGGCGGTTCCTTGGCGCTGGTCTCTATGTAAGGCGCGTGCAGAGCGTGCGCGTGATGGTTAGTGTTACCTCGTGGAATGCCTTGTCGACGTGTAGCGGCGGTTCCTTGGCGCTGGTCTCTATGTAAGGCGCGTGCAGAGCGTGCGCGTGATGGTTAGTGTTACCTCGTGGAATGCCTTGTCGACGTGTAGCGGCGGTTCCTTGGCGCTGGTCTCTATGTAAGGCGCGTGCAGAGCGTGCGCGTGATGGTTAGTGTTACCTCGTGGAATGCCTTGTCGACGTGTAGCGGCGGTTCCTTGGCGCTGGTCTCTATGTAAGGCGCGTGCAGAGCGTGCGCGTGATGGTTAGTGTTACCTCGTGGAATGCCTTGTCGACGTGTAGCGGCGGTTCCTTGGCGCTGGTCTCTATGTAAGGCGCGTGCAGAGCGTGCGCGAGCTCGCGCCCGGCGGCGGCGGGCACGCAGCGCGCGGACTCGAGGTCCACTTTGTTGGCGCACACCAACATCGGGTACGAGTCCCTGGCACACACATCCTAATACACTATCTATGCCATCACAACACATCACATCACATCCCGTCTTATACCGGCTTATACTAGCATCGCAATGAAAAACCACCGCCTAGAAGGACTGGATGGAAGAAACCATTATTTGAATGTGACTGTTTCTTTCAACTGCTTTTAACTGTGCTACTTACTCTACTCTTACTCTATCCCAACATTACAGTCTAGGAAGAAGGAGGAAACAAAATAAAACGGGATATTATGATCAAAATAAATAACAAAGCAGTTGATAATCACCTGTCCTTAACGCGAAGGATCTGCGTGTGGAAGTGTCGAATGTTCTCGAAGCTCTGCTTGTCGGTGACGGAGTAGACGAGCAGGAAGCCGTCTCCCTTCCGCATGTACTGCTCGCGCATCGCGCTGAACTCCTCCTGTCCCGCCGTGTCCAGCACTGGAACGTATCAGAGGGTCCGTCACACTGCGCGATAATGATGCAATGTTCTGCAGTCGAGTTGTCGTTGGCGCGCAATGTATATCGGATAAGTTAGGTTTACGTAATGCGACGATTGTCAATAATTCGTACTGACCAGCCGCGGCAGGTAGCATGCCGCGAGCACGCTTATGTCATTCTGTCATCTTTATATCAATCTTCACCAATTATCTAACTTAGCGACGTTCTGCGCGGTCACTATTTGGATGGGTGACTGTCAATGGCGTTTACCATTTACATCAATGCCTTGTTCAATAAATGTGACAATCGCAAACGTATCGTAATACTAGCGTATCCGAGATACACTGCGCAGTGACACTACAACAATTGGCAGTCGAGCTGGCATTGACGCGCAATATAGCTCGATTACGCTAACGCGGCGTCTGACAGATTTGTTCGTGATAAAAGTACTGAGCGTCTCTTTTGTATTTTTAGCTAGAATTGTGTTTTGTTTGTTGATTTTTCTTATAATTTTGATTGGATCCAAATTCTTCACCGAACATTACTTCTCACCACCAGTCATTCTCCATCATGCTAAGGTCTAACAAAACGTGACATTGGAGAAATTGCGGGCAACACTGCAAAGGCCATAGACAAGAATTGAATTGAATTGAATAGGTACTGAGCGAACGCTTCCGTGCTTCGGAGGGCACGTTATAGTGTCGGTCCTGGCTCTAGCAGTCGTTAAGGTACGACGGAAGCCGATAAATGATGTAGAGGCGTATTTAGAACAAATGCTGGTTGAAATGGTTTTGCAGGCTGTTATGTTAAGCCTCTGTTTATGAGTTCGAAAGCAATAGTCAAGCATTTATCTGTAAGTAAAGAGTGTTACCATCGAGTATGCACCACTGTCCGTCCACCTCCGTGTGCTGGATGTACGAGTCCTCGATAGTGGGATCGTAGTCCGTCACGAACAGCTTCTGAAAGAACTGGATGGTGATGGCGCTCTTGCCGACGCCTCCATCGCCAACCACCACCAACTTCACCTGCAAGTAATGTTACAACTGATCCTTGACATTCTACAAATTATATTACTATTAACTATGGGAAGCTGGGGTGGTATTTAGGGGTAGACCGTGGGTTGACCGGATAATATGTCCCAGAACTAGTATAAACTAGTTTGAGTATGGAAAATCATTATGTTGCGTTCACACTCAGCTGCAGTCAGCAGGGAACTGGGCAGGGAAGTGGGAATGAGCATAGTCTAAACACGATAACGCCCCTAAAGAATAATGGCGATGTTGCTGTGGCAATAAATCCGAAATTAATGCCGCCGAGTGTGAACGCCGTATTATAGAAACTGGCAAAGTATTAGATGGACTAGGGACCTTATGTAACCTTAGTGTACTAATGGGGATTATTCAGAGTATCATAATATGGACTAGAGACCAACAGGCCAGGAAGTAGACAAAGTAAAGAGCAGGATTTTATTATGAATTCTGTGAAGCAAGAGTAAAAAGTTTGGCTGTGAGAGGGACCAGTAGGGTTGGTATCTATAGGGTCGCTTTAGCCTACATACACTGTCACTGCCTTGGAATATGGACATAATGCCAGCCGTTACCTCGGCTAGTCTGAAAAGAAACCAGTCAGCATCATCAGTGATTAATAAGCTGTCAATACACCAGTATTTATTCACTGCATTCAAAGTTATGTAGGTTAGGTAGGTGCCCAGATCACTCATGACAAACTATTACATTAGTGATTTGTGATCTATAACCCACAAATTCAATATATAAAATGATGTTTCATTAACATAACTGTATTATGCAGACTTTAGAGGAAATTTACTTAAAAAATAAACTCTTATTATATATTTAATTTTTTATTTTAATACTTACCTAAGTACCTAGCATTTTATTTACCTAGCTATAAATACCAAAATATAATAATACCAAACCAAAATTTAATAATGATGAGAGCTTAATTGCCTTTAACTGTCATAAATGCCAATACACACATGTATTGGATAGAGACCTCGTGTTGCAGTCTGTGGATCTAGGTAATCATAGAGTTGCTGTTTGTGATGCGCAAAGACAATTCACCCATTTACAATTACAACTTTTAGCAAATTGTCTAGATGCGTTGACAGTATTCTATCTTAGCTAACCAATGTTCTTTACCAAACCAAAGTAGGTACCTACCTAAAGTATGTGACTTTAGACTACAATTAGTAAGGCTAGAGACTCGATAGATTGTGTGAGAATTCATGTCATTTTTCAGTACAAAATGACACAATTTCTATCAAGATCTGTTGGATCCAGTTTGGAATGCTGGTGATCAAGAGTAGACCTACTGGTCTCCATTACTACTACACAAGTTGAAAATGTAAGTAAAAACTGTCACAATCCATTAAAAATCGTCGAAATCTGGTTGTGTACACTCACTGTAGGCAGGTTCTCATTGGGAGGTCCTGGTCTCGTCATTTTCAAGCCAAGGCGTTGTTCCTTCGCGCCGCCACCGAACTTTACAACTCCGTTTCACCGTGATCATGGAATATTATCTGTAATTCCACTTCAAATACTGTTTAATCATTTACAGGTAGATTGGATTGAACCATGGGGACTGAGACATAAATTGAATTTTGTTTTAGAGTTTTGGCACTAGTGATTACCGAGTAGTTAATCCATCCACGCCCGTTCGTCAGTTGAACAACATCGTCGCGTCGCCAGACGCTCAAGCTCCTTAGCTCAGCTGATCGCTATTTTATCTACTTTCATAAAACGATACATACAAGTACAACTTACATTTTCGGTCGTGTTCGTCGAATGTGTGTTTTTGTTTTTATTCATTTCATGGTGTTCAGGGCTCAGGGTGTTCTCGTTTTCTGTTTCTTTTTTGTGAACAAAACCACTTTTGGAGGTAGTGTTTTTGAGCTTTTTTGATTGACAGTGACATTGACATTTGCATCACAGAAGCCTGAGTGAACAGCGGCGGCCTGGTGCGTGGGCCGGATTCAGAGGTCTCAAAAATGAACGATTCCTGTGCGCCTGTAACGCCTGCTTCGAATGGTATGATGTGACGTATCTTCTTTTGGAACTAATTATGTAGGCACCTACCTACTTGTAACACATTATAGATAAGAAAATCGAAGTGACTATTTGTACGAGTACTGGACGAATAAATTTTATTTATTCGTCTATGTATTCTCGGATGATTAGCATGTTTTTTACGAATGAGTATATTCATACATAATATAAAATAAAATTTATTTATTTTATTTTATATTCATACGGATATTATTCTTTTTTATGATTAAATTTAAGTTCGACTTTCCCAACCGAGTAGGTTAGGTCAGGGATTTCGGTATGTTCGTCAGGCTTCTGTACGAATAATTATAAATTGCTCGTACAGTACCCGTACTAATAGACACAGCCTAAGAAAATTATAAATGATAAACCTTTTTGGCGCCTTCGAGTCCCTGTTTTGAATGAAGGTTGCACGTAGATTAACAGGTATCTACCACATAGGTATGTACCTATGTGGTAGATACCTACTAGTCTACCAATAATACCCATACCTGCTTTTCATAAAACTGATGTTCATCAACGTAGGGCCTACGGGTCTACGTTGACGCCTACTCTACACGTGGGTGCACAAGATCACAAGTCATAGGGCAAACTAATTTATTACTAAAATTAAATAGCGTTTGATCAGCTACACAAATGATGTGCACTCAGTGATCTCAATTTCAACACTGAACTGAATCAAATTCATAAAATAATAAAGTTGAAGAGAACATGCATTAACAACAGTTCACTGAACACACGATTATTGGTCCATCATCAGCGTATTATCTACCTACCTCATAATGGCAGTGCTCATTCAATCAAATTCATTGATTCGCCCGTTGCCGTTACTATCCCATTAGGTTGTTGATGTAGGAACTTATGTATTTAACTCAATATTTTATATGCACTTAGAGTTTGTTTTAGTTATTATTACTAATTCGATTCAGAGCTAGATGGCGCTGCTAAATCGCTACGCATTGTAACGCATTGTAGATTTATACAAAAAATAAAGCAAATTAATATTAATTTGACATCCTAATATTTATTTCAATACTACTCATAATAACTACTATACTCATAATTTTTATTCTTTAATTCTTTTCTTACCTATTATTGCTCATTCCATAATTCTCATTAATTTTCATTTTTGTATTAATTATTTTTTGTTTTTGCAAACCCTACAGGGTTTGGTAGATTAGGCGAGTCCATTCGCACTTGAACGGACTTGTTTGAAATCGGTTAAAAAGAAAATATTCTGGTTTTTTACGGATTGTGAAACATTTTGTGCTCCGGTGGAAACGCAAAGCACAACAAATCGTTAGGTCTTTACATGCAATCCTCACAGGTTCTTTAGTGAAATCGCTAGTCCAATAACACAAATCATGTAAACCTATAAAACACAATCCTTACAAACGATTGGTTTTTACGATCAAGAAAATCCTTAAAACAGTACAAGATTCAAAATGTCAAACATGCATAATGCACAAGGTTTGGCGGTGGAAACGCAAATCGATATCTTCACAGAGTTGTGCTGTGCATTTATTTAATACTTTATTGCACAAAATTATAAATTTGTTACAAAGGGTGGACTTAATGCTGAAAGCATTGTCTGCCAGCTAACCCAAACGTGGTGGTGTAGTGAGGAGGTTGGCGTGCGACATTACAGGGAATGATATTTATCTTACAAACTAAGAGCTATACCTACTATATAATTTAATATATAACTATTTGATTTGTTTTAGATGTAACAGAACACAGAGGTAGGTAAAACAAGGTGGCATCTACCTTTATCAAAAGGTAATGTTGTGAGAGGTGACATCATGCATTTTAAGAAAAAGCTCGCGGGTCAGTTTTTTGAAGTGTTGCCTTGTCTCTACCTTTATGATCTCGTAAGGCAGTTCGTTCCATAGCCTGACCCCTTCGATTTTTTTTATGTGGAAATCTATGGTTACAAACGATTTATTTTTACAATCAAGAAAATCCAACAGTCTATACAGTACAAGATTCAAAATGTCAAGAAAAAATAAAAAATAAATAAAAGAAAACATGCACAAGGTTTGGCGGTGGAATGGAAACGCAAATTAATATTTTAATTTTTGAAGTTATACTTCTAATGCGACTTCCAACAAGGTTGCGTTAAACGGGAAGACAAAAGATAGGTGCTAACTCACGTTAATAGATGGCAGTGTTCAGAATTTGACCGCCCATGTTTTGCCCGTGACAAAGATAGATGTTGCTGCTGAAATTACTTGAAATCAAATGAGCATCGAACCTTTTCTAACTAAATAAGTACTGCATATTGGTTATGTACATAAAAATAAATACTTAATTAATTTCACATTAAACACAGAGCGAGAGTAAAGCGTGGCACTCGAAATATAACTTCTTCCGCGCGTAGGGACTCCACGCACTGGTTTTTTTTTTAATTTTGTTCTAGCTTGTCCTTTTGCCAAGTCTTTTTTGGTTTTTAACACTTATATGAGCACATAGAGAAATACTATAGTATATCTCTATGTGCTCAAATAAGCATGTTTTTAGTGGAACCTACGGAAGGTTTTATTGTGAATGTTTTTGGTGGAAACGTACAGTAAGAAAGAGCTCTGGCAAGCAGAGCATCTCCAGTGTTGTCGAATCAAAAAGTCTTGGCAAAAGAACACAATCCAGTGCCAGAACAAAAAAAATTTTGTTATGTTGCCAACATAACCAAAATTCAACACAACACAATGTTTTGTTGTGTTCATAAAAATTGATTTTTGTCTAGCTTTGCTCAACTTTGCTGCTGTTGTCGAGATGAGAAAAACAAATGTAGGAATAGGAACCTAAAACGGAAGTTGAGTGCGGAAAGTATTCATTAAACTTACCTAGTTAAACTAAACTTAAATCAAGTGAAGCTTTCTCAATGGATGCGAAATCGACGGATGGGTACAAGATACGGTTACTGGAGTTTATCGACTTGTACAAAAGTTTACCGTGTCTGTGGAACCGGCAGCACCTGGGCTACGCTCTCAGAAACCATCGTCTGGAAGCATACAAACAACTGCTACACAAATACCGGGAAATCGATGAAAATGCCACACTGCACACCGTCAGGAATAGAGTGGGACATATTCGTTGTGGATTTATTCGAGAACTCAAGAAGGTACCTACGTCACGTTATTCTACGTCCTAAACTGTACTGTAATAACATAATAGGTACCTACCTAGCCCACTCACAAAAAAGTTACTGTAATCAATAAAATAAAACAAATAAAAAAAGCGAAAATAAATCTAAAATACTACAAAAGTAGTAAAAACATTTTGAAACATAGGTTCTAGTATCCCATCATAACTACCTACACTTTTATGGTTTCTTCCCATAGCATTGTCTGTCGCACAAATATAATGTACAGGTAGGTACTTGCACAACAAGACTAACCAACATAATGTTGTAGGTAAGATTGTCTCAGGAAATGACATCAGACCCTTCTCTGCAGTACCAGCCAACTCTGTGGTACTACCATAGCTGCACATTCCTTATTGACCAATACTGTCCTGTCAAAAACAAAATGAAAGAATCCGACAACAAAACAGATGAGGTAAATCTAAAAATATGACATATTAGAGTAATGTGGCCTACCTTGGTTACAGTTTTGTACTACTTAACAGTTTATAAGTAGTAGTAGTATAAATTAAGCAGAAATATTGTATTCCTTATGCTACAATGTCGGGAGATGTTTGTGCTCGCAGAGTGGGGCCTGGTGACCTGTAATACAGATTCTCACTAATCTACATCAGGCACCAGTCTCTCACAAAGTTACTACCTAACCTTATCTTGTACTTGTTTGTATAACTCTGCTTTGTGGGAGAAAAATAAATACATTATTATTATTATAGTTATGTACAGTATTACCTACTTTTTTCAGCAGCAAGAATATATTGATGACTCTCAGACAGAAATAGAGTACTTAGAAGAGAGCAGCAATAGCTCTATAGATGGAGATGACTCACTCTCTAGAAAGAGAAAGAAAGTTGAAGTTATGGTCAAGTGTGAGAATACTGAAGACTGTCCTATTCAACTCGGCGATAATGAGACAGAGTGCATCGCGAAGGCCTTTGCATTGCAAATGAAAGGTCTGGATCCGTACCAATCGGCCATTGCTAATAAACTTATATCAGACACAATATTTTACGCTAGACTTGGCAAGCTAACTGCAAACGCCTATGTCGTCGCCGGTGATAAAGTACATGGAGATGAAGATCATTATTTATAATATTTAAAACGTGAGTGCAGTTGTCTACTTTTATATAATTACACATAAATATTACTATTTACTTATATTTATGAGTAGAAAAAAACATTTTGTTAATAATAGTTGAGATAAACTTTGCAAATCGCATCAATACTACAATCTAGCTAGTTTCCAGTCTTAACTGAACTACAAAGTCATGGAAACTCGTAAGAAATGGTAGCTCACGTGTAGGTACTGGATATACCAACAATTTTCACTATAGCTCAAAGTCAACTTAACCTAGAACCAAACTAAAAACGGTTTTGGAATGTCTCAACGAAAATATAAAATACTAGCTGATGCCCTCAAATTCACCTTCGCAGTATTAGAAGATTTAGAAGTGCAATTTGCTATGCAAAATCTTCTAAGCGTTTCTGAAGAGTTAGCGTTCAGTTGGATCCCGTTGACTTTCTGAGATAAAAAGTAGCATATATAATTTCAAGTTTCATGCAAATCGGATCAGTAATTTTTGCGTGAAAGAGTATCAAACATCCATACATACATCCTTACAAACTTTCGCGTTTATAATATTAGTAGGAAGTGACAACCGTCTTAATTAGCAGTTTTTTTCTCCCTTTTGGTTAGGCATTGTAAAGTTATTATTTCAACCCTTACCTATTTACCCTTAAACTTACGAACCTTAGAGACTTAAACCTACTTATACCTACTTAGGTATACTACTATAGTAAGTAGGTGCCAAATAACACCGCAATACAGGTCATTCACCCACTTTAACCACGATGTCGTAAAATTCAATTTGTCAATGGCTAATTCTGTCGCTTTCCATACAAACCTGTCAATGGACGGTATCGCTCGAATCTTGTAGTACTGTTTGTTACCATACATAAATTGAATTTTGCGACATCGAGGTGAAGGTGGGTGAATGACCTGTATTGCGGTGTTATTTGGCACCTACTAAATCCGTATTAAACTCTATGAAGGTTAGATATGCGATCTCTTACAATAAGGTAGGTACATCGCCGATTTACTCAATGATATAGGGTGTCTGCTAGAATGTATTTATGTAAAGAGTCCTGTGTAATTCCACAGGAATTCTTCGTTTATATTAATTCGTTGATATTAATGGAGCTGAGTAGGTCTAAATATATTTCAATAAATATTAAAGACTCAATTGTTATCTATTGATTTTCTTGTGAAGTGGAAGTATTAATTAGCTTTATTAGTAGTAGGTAGGTACATCATCGATCTAGGTATCATTAGACTAGTGACAAACAAATAGTTACATATCTACTAATTACGTTCGTACCTACTACGTACGTGGTAGAACTTAACCTACTGTTAGAGATAAGTAGGTAGGTGAGTGAGTAGGTAGCTCTAGCAGCTAGTAATACTACACAGTAAAGATATAGTAGGTGCCAAATAATACCGCAATACAGGTCATACACCCACCTTCACCACGATGTCGCAAAATTCAATTTATGTATGGCTAATTCTGTCGCTTTCCATACAAACCTGTCGCTAAGACGGTATCGCTCGAATCTCGTTAGTACCTACCTACTGTTTGTTTACTACATAATTTTACATCATTATAACAGAATTTTGCGACATCGTGGTGAAGGTGGGTGAATGACCTGTATTGCGGTGTTATTTGGCACTTACTATAGAAGTAGCCGAGGGTCAGTGACCGGAGCGGCCTTGGAATAGCGATAACCGTTGACCCCGCAAGCCTTTTCAGAATTACTTACGTAATAGCTATGGTAATAGATACCTACCTACGTAACCTACCTACCTTACCTACCTACTCTATGCATGTTTTTACTAGCGTTACTCCTTTCGAATGAGGAGCAGGGTGATTTTCGCTAGTTGTGCCTGATCTTTATTGGTCAAGTCAGTCCAGTCTATTTCTGTAGGTTGGTAATCAAATGTTTTATCAAGTTTACCTTATTCCCAGAAAAACGAGTTCAATAAATCGCATTATTTTTATTTCCTGTATCCTCATGTACCTACCTACCGCTAGCTATATTTTCAGAATCCGTTTCATTTCGCGACACACTCAACTGTATTTCTGTACGTGTGTTGAATTATTCATAAGGGTGTCGAAAATAGGGGGTTTCTTATCTCGTTGGATACGCGGTTTTGATTATGAGATAGACAGAGGTTTAAAATTCTAACTTGCGTAGGTATACCTACCACCACATCGACAAAGGAAACATGAGAGCTAGGTAAGAGCTAGGAAGTTCTACCTAGTAATAAAGTATTTTGAACTAGCTGTGCCCGCGACTTCGTCCGCGCGCCTTTGAAGAACCATAAACATTTCATATTTCCATACAAGGTTTCATCCCCTATTCCCTATTGTTATTTTACACCCTTGAGGGTAAAACTTTTACAAACTTTGAATGTCATATATTTATTTATATCGAATCAACAGCCTAAAAAATAAGTTTCAAGCTTCTAGCTCTAAAAATGACGATACTTCCATACAACTTTTCATCCCCCCTAGTTTTGGGGCGAAAGCGCTACAGACAGACAGACAGACAGAGTTACTTTCGTACATATAATATTGAGTTAGGATTTTAACTTCCGTTTTTCAAGCGGATCTGTCGAATCAATAGAACCCTAGTTGGCGACACTGGTTACTATGTAACTGCTGTATAGTCTGTGGTGGGAGGCTTTCAGCTCAGTTCAGTCAGTGGCACCCCCGCGCTCCGTGACCCCCTAGCCACTCGCAGGCTGTGGCGTGCCGTAGCGTAGCAGTGCGTCGGACCGGCCCGGAGGGAGCGCCCGTCACGTCATCGTTGCCGCCGAAATATGCTTCCCGGTTCACTGGACTGACTATTGTTATTTGTAGTGTTCGCACGACGCGACGCCGCCGCTCAAATTAAAATAAAACAGAGAACAGTTTCTAGTTTGCAGTCCTGTTGTGTTAGAAAGTGTAGTGCCGTTTTGTAGAAGAGAGATGGCGTTTGTTGACAAATAAAGCTATGCTGGAGGGTTGGTGAGTATTGCTCGTAATGGAGGTATTTGCGACGCGTGCCGCGGTTTACTTACCGATGCCGAAACATCTCGACAACCAGGGGTTCTTTTCTTGATTGACTTATTTGTTACCAATTACTGTACATACCTCAGTGTCATTGGGGAGAATTGTTACTGTGGTTTAAATATGGTAGAGCAGGGAAACAATCTATGGTAAAGATTTCCCGCCTTTTGCATTTTCGGCCAAATAGGTACTTTGTTACACTACGATGTCGTATTCTTACCTAATTTTAATAGATCGTTAAATCTATTTGTACATTACGTTTAATTTTACGATGCAATATCAATCAAATCAGCTATAAAAGGAACAGAGACAATGACCTGGATTCTTTGGCGGTGCTCCTGAATAATGTAAGCCTTCATTACAGTTAGTTTCGTTAGACGGACGAGATTTTGGCGCCCAACGTGGGGCTTTATAATGATAGACGAGACAAAGGATAACCGGCTCAACATTTTGGCTCGATGCCTAATTACCAGTAAATATAAAGTTTGATTCCAAAATTGAATATTGGCCTACGTTACTAAGTTCGTATAAATGTACGTTTAAATAAAATTATCTTATACTTAATTAATGATGTTAGGTTAGGTCCTATTTAGGTATACAAAACGAGTAGTCAATGTTTTATTATTTTAAGCTTTACTGGCGCCCAACATGGGGTTTTTTTCGTTACGCAAAAACTGCAGCGTTATTATGTAAACTCATACTTACTGCAATTTTGTTAATACAAAATACAACAGCTTTTGTTACGTCACTTGATATCTCAATACTCAATATATTTATTGCTTTCACATGGTTTAGGTAAATTTTACATTGGTGGTAAAATTAAATCTGGACTGGACTGGGATCTAATCTTAACATGTACCTCTACTATTACCTTAGAGCATTTAGAACATTACTATACTTACCTTGCGACCAATAAACACACTAAGTATACCAATTATCTGTGTATATTATGAATATGAACAAATAAACAATAAAGTCCGAGGCAAAAATAAGGTTAATAAATTAACTTACCTCTTGCGAGCAATAATTTAATTTTCAGGCGACGTAGACAAATGTAGGGGTTTGCCTGCCATATGAACGTATGAGAACACCATATGTATGCAGGTGGCTATAGGTAGGTACGTGTAGATATGTAGTAGCTACGTACGTACCACGTTGGAAAATAGGTACCTACCTAGTACGTATGAGTGTATGTATGCGATAACTTACGCATGAGTGATCCCCCGACATTAAGCGAGGGTTGGTTGGGATATTTTTAAACAAATGTCAGCATTTTTCGAGGATTTTTAGATATAAACCTACCGATTAAAGTTTAAGATATTTATTTCGCCGTGGAATGGAAAGCTTTCTTGAGTTTTTTTATGTAGGTATCTAGTAGTTTTTTAATCCCTAATATAGGTAATGTTTTTATAAACTGTAGAATGAAAAGAGCAAATGCACTTCAAAGCAAATTTTCCTTGTTCGATTCCTAAATTAAAAAGATAATGTTATAAAAGCAATGCCTTTAGGTAATTCTTTTATTTAACTAAGTCTGTACAGCTTTTATCAAAAAATTGGCAGCACCTTGAAACTTTCTGCTGTTGCTAAAGTTTCGAGACAAACCAAACTGTGTCTTTTTTCTTGTAAAACAAGGTTTGTTTAGCTGTGTTTAACTTCCGGGTTCCCTTAGTTTTGGCAGTATGTTTTCGATAAAACGCTCTATGAGTTTAGTTTTAAAGTTATTTTTCGCTTGGGGTGAAGGGTGAGGGTGAACGACCCTCTGAAGCCTCCCCTGTCTCGTTAGTGTTGCGCAACAGTCCGTCGTGCAGTCTGCCGACAAGCCACGGCGTTAATGCTCTCATGTAATTGCTCGTCTACAGGCTTGTGAATTATTTATTTTGCATACTTCTTCAGCTTCGTGGTTTCCCTAAGCACTTTAGAAAACCGTGTACCTAACTACAACTACCTAAGTGCAAATAAAAGTCCTTCGTTAATTATTAGAACTATCAGAATCAATAAAACAGAGGCACAATTAAAAGAGAAAGTGGAACCATTTAGAATTCGTCATTCGCGTCCCTTCGTGACAAACGACAGCTGGGAACGTGTAGGTGAGGTGGGTATAGATAGATAGGATTGTGCGATTCCTGCTAATGGAGGTGATCGCTCCTGTCCTGAAGCCGTTTGCTTCCAGCTCCCCAGTGAGGGGCTGACTGATGGATGCGAGATATCCGTAGCTTGTCGTAGGAATGTCGGGATTCGAAGAGCTTTGGGCAGTTGGACGTGTAGGTAATAAACCACAAACATTTAAAAGATGACAATGTTTTCAACTTGCCTAGTCTTGCCTTTTTGTACTATACCTATCAAAAAAGCGTAAGTAGGTACATATAGTGTAAAAACTAAGCGTAGTGCGAATACGTAAACCATGATTTCTTACTACCTTTAGGTACCTACGACCACATCCAGGGAAAAAGTCATGTGTAATTATTTTAATGGCGCAAAAGCGAAATTACAGCCGCATCGAGGGCGGCTCGCGAGTCGGGAAGTAGGTAGGTACTCGGGGGGTAAGGGGGGTGCATTGGTGGGGGTGAAAGTAGCTTAATACGAAATATTAATTAAATGAATTGTTTTAATTGCTGGTTTCCTGCTTCACATTACAACTTTTTTAATGATTTCGGAGAGCATGAAGATGCGGTTACCTTAAAAGATCATTGGGTAAGGTAACCTATTTAAATTTAAATGTTGAGAGCTCAAACAGATGTTTTTATTCTTGGTAAACTTAACCATAAAATAAACTGAAACGTAGGTGCCTAGAAGTAAAACAAACACGAAAGTGCTAGTCAACTTGGTGTTTATGCATAGTTAAATAAATAAAATTCCCATCAGGGAAGTAGGTGTAGGTTAGGTACGTAGAGTAGTACGTACCTACGTAGGTACCTAGCCAACAATACCCGAAAGCCTCGCAGACAATGGCGACCATAAATTGAGGCCTTGGAACCAGACAGATCACAGTTAACGCCGAGTATACCTACCTACGTAGATAGGTACGTAGGTACATAGAGTATCTACCTACAGTAAGCAAAGCACAGACTACCATTCAGTCACATACGGTGGGGGAAATGTACCGCAGACGCATTGGTGGCCTATGTTGAGTACCTATGTAGGTAGGTTGTGTAAAACTGTAAAAATATATTGTGAATGGGGAAACACTCGATGAACACAATGGTAGTCACAGTTTTAAAATACCCAGGCAGGCATGGTAGGTAGGTAATTAACTAGGCAGGTGGATTACCTATCTAGTTAGATAAGATCGTCGCTCATACCTATTCAGTAAATAAATCAAGCATAGTAGGTAGGTAGGTACCAGTTAATAGGTACCTAGGTAAATCTTAAAATGCTGAAAATAAGCCCCGAATTGTAGGAACTCATTGAAATCACGATTTCATATTATTGGACCAACACTAGTCAGACCGGATTTGCTCGCTTGTTCCTACACCCTCGCCCTCCCAGGGGTAGCAGAGGCACCTTCTGGCACCTGTCTGCGTCCCCTCCGTCGATTTTAAACTAAGTTTATGCGTGCGTTTCCAATGCAATTTACACGAGTGTCGTGCGTGCCGTGTCGAGTCGACGGAAGCAAGCATCTTGTCTTAATCACACTTCCAGTTCAAATGTTTTCGATCAATATTAGTAGGTTTGTTAGGTATTTAGTTTTTTTTATTGTTCCTAGGTACCTAATATAATAAAATAATAATAATAAGAATAAATATTCTTGGACATATTATTACACAACGCTCTCTAGTCCCAAACTAAGCAAAGCTTGTACTATGGGAACTAGATTGCTGATAGAATACTTATAATTTTTTTTTTTTGTAAAAACATACTTATGATAATATGTGCAAATAACGTTTTTTTAAAATCTCTTAAATTGTGGATTGGTTTTAGGGACGCGACTAATAAATTCAGCAAAACCTATTTAAAATAATAACCGATGTATTTATTTATCCACCTTGCTAGGTCCACTATTTTTGCAATGCTTTGAAATGTCATTGTCATGTCTGCAAGACAAATAAGCAAAAGCTAGATCGAAATATCCTGTTAAATTCTAAAGAAGTGATGCAGGTGGTGAACCCTTTGAAAATGAATAGAGTCGATCGGCTTACATTACACAACACGAAATATTATGCTCTGAAGAACCGACGGTGGCAGACCGGCAAATATAAGAAGCGTCTGGTTTTAAAACTGAAAATTCTGTATGCATAGCGAGAGACGCGGCAACTCGCGACGCTGTAATATTCAAAGTGATTTACATGATTGTTTGCATGTTGTGTCTCATCCCCCGTCTGTACCAGTCTACATTATTGTTAGTTATTGGATTGGTACAGACGCTCATTTTGAGCCATACGTTTATCCGGCTCGAAGGACCGTGTTTTCCCAGGATACATGTTTGTACTTGTACCTATTCGGATGTTTCTTATCGCACCTACATCCACCTCAACAGGTCAGACCAGGATAAGTAACTAAAGGCATACCTATAGATACCTAGGTTTTACATTTTTATAGCCAAACCACGTGAAGTTTGTTTAGATTTATCACTAATAATTGTTCAGTTTGTGACATAGCTCTCAATTAAGCCTTTACATAGGCGGGGTGCCTACAGCCCTTGTTAACGGCTGAGCGCAACTCTAACTCCCACCCCTTCCTCCAAACTAGCTCATGGGGGAGTTACCCCCTTGCAGTCCATTCAGACTAGATAACCAGATGACATACCTTTTCAGGGCCAGATGCTTCTGAATGCACTGGAGTGGAAACGAAAGGGGTTGCGAGCGGCCCAACATCATTTTACTTTCTCTTTGATGCTTATTTAGCCGCTATCGTTTCCATTTCCGGAAATAAATAGGAAATGATCACAAATTTTCGCTGTTATTCTTATTGTACAAACACATCAGAAGACATTCAATAAATAAATAAATAAATAAATATTCACGGACGGACACTTAATACAACGCCTTCTAGTCCCAAACTAAGCAAAGCTTGTACGATGGAAACAAGATGGCTGATAGAATACATACGTACATTTTTTTTTGTAAATACATACTTATAATAATACATAGAAACACCCAGACACAGAACAAACATCTATGTTTACAACACACAAATGTTGGTTCTCGGTGGGGATCGAACCCACGACCCACAGCACGGAAGGCAGAGCTACTACCGACTGAGCCATGACGCCTGTCAAGATTTTATATGCAACGATAACAAGAATCCAGCCCGCGCCTGCCACCCTATTATCGCGCCACTATTTTAGACCTATTTATTCTTCATCCATCCGTTTTTACTTGTAAAATACCTACCCAGCTAGATTTAGATCACATCCGTCAGATCACAATACCTAAATTGAAAAAATAAAATCCAATTGCCGTTAGAAGGTGGCCTATCTATTAGGCGGCCGGACGGCACTATGGATTGCTGCTATAGTTGTGTAAGGATGGGGATGGGACTATTGTTGCGTTGCGTAGCTCCGGGAACTGCCTCGGGGAATATAATGTCTGAAATAGGCTTATAATCGATAGTCCTTGCGTAATCTGAAGGATGATTCTTAGCCGGAGAACAAATAGATGATTCGGAAAGCTTTGGATTTACTTGATTTGGGAAAAATAAGATGGCTAGGTGACTGAACAAACTAAATAGGTGCCTAGTGCCTTGGATGTGTGCACGTACCGCTCCCAAAAGCAGGCTTCAATCAAGTTGAAAGTCAAAACATAATTTAGGATGTAGGTGCCCTGCACCAGCAATGTTTGCGCTACGTGTCACGTCAACAATACCTACCTACTGACTGCCGACCAATACAAACGAGCCTCCCCTTTACCAGTGTTAGTAGACTAGTGACATCTCCCCATCACTTTGTAATTCAGCGAAATTTTGCTCCAAAACTGTCGTTTAGAAGGTCATGTTACGCTGGTCAAGGGTCGCAAAGGGTTGTTTGTAATCACGCGGTGGCTAAATGTTTGATGAAGCGCTGTTGAGTCAGGTAAGTGTGGATTGTGGGTCCGCTTTTAGGAGCTCTTTATTGAGGTTTTTGTAAGAATCATTACAGATTACCAACTATAAATCAACTATTCTTCACCTTTAGGTACCTAGCTATATAACGTTTCTACAAAGTACAAAATCTTGGTACGCGCAGCATCTAGTGGAACCTTGATGGTATCTACCTATTTATTGAAAAGAAGATAATGTCGGCAATTGGAAGTTTGCCCGTTTTCTAACAACTTGGAATGTAGTCTAAGCCGCGGAGCTTTTAGCGAATGCTTATTCTGAAGTCACTTTTTATAGTCTCTTTAGATTAACGACTTAAAGTCTTGATGAGATATAGGTAGGTACGTAGGTAGCGGTTAAACTTAGCGCCTAACAAATTTTAAACAACGGTTGATGGTACCTAGATAGATGAAAATGATAAGTCATCGTTACTCGGGTTGAGTTTAGTTTATGAACTTTGTGTTTTGTTTCGACCGTCCACTACGAAATCATCTTTTCGAACCATTTTTATTGAATGTCGGTAAATAAAAACCGAAAGCCATTACCAAACCAATATTTATAAGTTGTAAGCGATAACTCTCCCTCTGAATATTATACGAGTATTGCAATACTTATGCACGACCAAAGGAATAGGACCGAGCAACGAGCCCTGAGGGAGCCCGGACATTTCATTTACCCCACACACGAGTAGCTAGTTGGTGATTTCCATGAGGGGAATGAGAAGTAGGTACCTAATGCATTTATCCGAAGGGTAGTTTTTCCGTCTTTGAAGTCAAAAGTTTCTTGTAGGGGCGACGAGTTTTGGGGTGTTTGGTACGTTAGTACAAGCTTACGGTTGCGATTATTAAAGGTTTGAGTTATGTCGTTCTGTACTTGAAGAATGAACCTAATAAATTGCCTTTCTTAGAACATCTTAGTGGTTTTATTCGAGCACTGTTTGAATCTTTGTTTTGTTGCTCTGGTTCTAAGCCGTTCCACCATTAGGACCACCCCACCACACTACCAGTGGGGTGGATTGTAAAATGCGTTACATTTTACATTCCACCACAAACAAATTTCTGTTTTTCATGATCATGAGCGATTGGAACAATCACTGATCACATTAAATACCCTCGATGTACTTTTTTGGGTAGTTTTTTAGGCGTCGACAACGATCCCACAGATACCTACCTAGTGTATACCAACGCCTTCACATGCCAGCCCGGCTGATGTCGATGTTGGTTCCAGGTGGTGAAGCCATGTGGAGTCCCGTGGAGTACTCTAGGGGCGCAGGCGACAAGCCGGCCGCGGCGCCGTGCGCTCGCGCCAAGCACTCCGCCACGCTCCTCGGGGGACATGTCTATGTGCTCGGGGGGCGGGGGGCGGGGGGAGCCGTGCCACTTCGCGACTTCTGGAGATATACACTAGGTCAGTATAGTACTCTTACCCACTGGGTCACTTATAGGTCCCACCAGCAGGTACTGACTCTGAAGATGTGAGCTCAGATTACATCTGTTCTCAATGTGATATTTATGAAGAAAAAACTCCCTAATCAAAGCTTAGGGTACCTACCCACTATAGAAATAAAGTTCCCTTTCACGAACAAAACGTCATTCTTTCAATGATATCTGATTGACTAGAGCACCATCGAGCTGGCTTCGTCCGTGCGTCAGCGCTTTATTAAGAACTCTCATAATCTCGGTTGGACATTCCTAGACAGCTTCAATGAAAGCCGGTTGCACCTGTAAAAGTAAATTCTTTTACTAGTTCTTTTACTCGTGAATATAAGGTTGGAATAGTTATATGTCCTGAGGGTCACAATGAAGTCCGCTGGACTCGCCAGATGGTTTCCTTCTTCCTTCCTGCAGGGTCGTTCAAAACCCAAAAGAGATCGATCTTCAATTTGCAACTTTCATCTCTCTTTATTACCTAAGACTAGGTACGCGTAATACTACGTAGGTGGCACAACTAAAACCGGTGGTGGTCAATACCAGCGCTGGTTTTATCGACTTTCTGTTTGAACGGGCTCATCTGCCGGTTTACCGTCATCGTCGAGGACTTGTCAATCGCCTCACGCTCATCGCCAGCGCCCTTACATTCGTTCGATACCTCTTTAGGTACAGGGAGGCGAACTTGATTGGAAGTCTTACTAGTTTTCTTTGAACTCGATTGCCATTTCATTCGATCTGTAATTGCTTTTAACTTTTCTACGGAGAGTAACACATAGAAATGCGCCAATTCTAACTACTTAATACCTACTCCCTAACATGAAACACGACATGCTATGAATTCTAAAATAATTGCAGCAAATTTTTAATGTAACTAAACTAATATATGTGTATGGTAGGCGTGGGTTCTGATAGTGACAGTTGGATTTTTAGTGCGAAGTCAGCACGCACTTTGCCTTTCATAAAAAAAAAGTCTTCAGGCTTATGCGAAGTCAGGACGAGCGCCATTTTACCTTTCGAACATCGATACCCGTTAGTAACAACTATCTTCTTACATTCGAGTGTTGTTTCCAGCTACGGGTGTATGGGAGCGTCTCGAGTGCCGCGGCGAGGCTCCGCCCTCGCTGCAGGAGCACACGGCCACGGCGCACGACAACCGACTCTACGTGTTCGGCGGAGAGGCCACCGCACTCTCCTCGGAAACACCACTTTGGATCTACGATACCGAGGTTAGCCTGAACTCCATACACCGGGGCTGACGGACGTGCTTGTAAAGGTTTTGGATATGGGGTTACTCCGCAGCTCCGGACCTTTAGATAAATATCTACTCCAAAAGACACGTTGGGACTTTTAGTGTGGAAAATGACACCCTTATCAATTATCCCATAAAAATCACCGGTTGAGATTAGCATCTTAATGGAGAGAACCCATACTTTTACCTCGTTCCGTTTGAGCCTTTACCTAATAAGTTGAAAGGTTCATAGTTAAGTGGTTTAGTTGTAGGGTGACCTGAGTTGACACAAAAGTATTTTTAGGTCAGGTCAGTGCCTCGATTCTTTTGCGTTATAAATACTATCGCTATTTGTATCCGTCGTCGCGTGCATGACACTCGTGAGCCGCAGCTATGTACTATGTACGAGTACTGAGCGTTCATAGCACGCGAGCGTATGGAAATCACTCACACATCTCGCTAAGGACACAAATATACTTGCGCTTGCGTTTTTCAATACCACAAACACTTGGCTAGTCTTTGATTGACTTACCGCTAAGAGCCTATCCAGATGGGGCGTTTTGCGCGCGAGTCCACTCGCGCGTTTCAATTTATTGTATGAAGAAACGCGCGACAGGGTCTGGACGCGATATATTATGTAGGTAGCTCTAGTATCTCAAGAACGCGCGAGTCCACTCGCGCGCAAAACGCCTCATCTGGACAAGCTCTAAGGAACAAACAACAGTAGACAACTACAAATTGATATGATGATGAGTCTTCGATTTCGGAATCCTACTAATATTATAAACGCGAATGTTTGTAAGAATGGATGGATGTTTGTTACTCATTCACGTGAAAACTACTGATTCGATTTGTTTGAAACTTGGAATGTTGTCCATGACCTGGATTAACAAATTGGCTACTTTTCATCCCGAAAAATCAACGGGATCCAACGGGACGTGAACGAAGACGCGGGCGGAAGCTAGTGATCCAATAAATCATCATCATCATCAACCTATATCAGTTCAATGCTGGACGTAGGTCTCTCCCAGACGCGCCACTGAGCCCGGTCTTCGGCTCTTCTCATCCAGTGTTTGCCAGCTACATGTTTCAGATGTAGCTGGCAAACACTGGACCCCACCTAGCCGGAGGGCGTCCTACACTACGCTTGCCTAAACGCGGTCTCCGGTCTAAACATGGCCGGCCCACTGTCACTTCAGCTTACTAATCCTCTGAGCTATGAATATATGATTGGTTTTTCAGACTCAATTCTGGCGCAAGTTACCGGGTCAGTCGACTTACACAGTGCGCCGGCGTCGGGCGGCGGCCCCCGGCGGCGTGGGGGGCGTGGGGGGCGGGGGGCCGAGTGGCCGGCGGGGGCACTCGGCGCACGCGCTCAACGACTGTCTGCTCATCTACGGGGGGTACAAGGATCTGAGGGGCTCTACCAATGAGCTGTGGGCGTTTCACTACGGTGCGTCCCCCACTCGGATTAACGTTAGATCTAGTAAAATAAACGTATTTCATTTCAAATCTACCGAATAGTAAGTAATAGGTATATCTTAGGTCCTACACAAATAATTTTCCTCTCGAAAAGGTCTCGTTAGATAACATTTACATAAAGATGTCTTCCATTCCTCGACCTACTCCACAACTCCACAGTACTTTTATCCCGCTGTAACACAAGGTGACCTACTCCACTCCATTTTGTTCTGTTTGTAAGATCGCGAGTAACGTGTATAATGTTACATCGGTGTAGAGTCGGAGAGCTGGCAGCAAGTCCGTACGGTAACAGTGGGTCCGGCACGACACCGACACGCGGCCGCGCTGCACGACGCGAGACTGTACGTGCACGCCGGACAGTGCGACCTGAGGGCCTGCAGCGATCTCTGGACATACGATACCAGTCAGTACTTCTCCTCTCCTAGTGTTCATTACACTTCGGACCCACGACCCACCATAGTCGTGTCGTCACGGCTCAGGTGGTAATAGCTCTGCCTTTCATCCTGGGGGTCGTGGGTTCGATCCCCATCAAGATTAAATATAGATGCTTGTTCTGTGTCTGGGTGTTACTATGTATCTTAATGGTATAGGTATCTTTATGTTCGCTATATTTTCTACGTCCGTTCTGTATTTTTCTGTGTGTATGTCAAATAAACTATCTATCCATGTATTTTAAGTGTGTATTTATAAAAAAAAAATTATGTAAGTATTCTATCAGCGATCTAGTTCCCATATTACAAGTTTTGCTTAGTTACGGACTAGAGGGCGTTGTGTAACATGTCCATGAGTATTTCTTTATCTTATCCCAAGTTTTAGTCATTACCGCTTGCATTTTGGTTTAGTGATGGATCAAGCATGCGTGGTCCATCTAATGTTATCCATTCGGAACAATAAAATAGGTGCAGTGGTAGGACTTACCTGCAGAGTTGGTTGATACTATTGGTACGTTAGTGTATACCTATATAGTTTTGTATTGTCGTCACACTGTGTATATTATAGTTGGTTGTATTGTATTGTATTGCAGTATCCCGCGTGTGGAGCGTGGTGCGTCCCGCGGGCAGGGCGGCGCCGGGCGCGCGCGGCGGACACGCGGCGGCGCGCGCCGGCGCACATCTCTACGTGTTCGGAGGCGACGATCCCCACCAACACGCTAACAACGACATGTGGCGGTTCCACTTCGGTAACTACCTACTCGTTACCATAATCCAACACCTAATGACTCGGGATCACTCGCTTGGCTTACTTACGAAGGAAGAATAGCACTGGATAGGGAAACTTTGAAGGGGAGGGAGGTCTTCGCTCGGCAGGGGGAAGACGTAGGCTGAAAAAAATAAAATAATTTCGAGTCCGTAATGGGTCCAAGCCTCCGGTGGCCGCCATCAATGTACGTACCGCGTATAATCACTTGTATTCGTTAGTACGAGTAAAAGTATTCGTTGTTACAGCTACGGAAACCTGGGAGCGCATAGTTCCGTCGACGCAGTGGCCGGCGCCGCGCGTGGACGCCCGCGCCCTGCTCGTGCCCCGCGCCCCCCTGCACGCCCCCCCCGCCCCGCCCCCGCCCCCGGCCCCGCCCCCGCCCCCGCCTGCGCCCGCCACCCTCCTGTCGCGGCTCTCCTCGTTCCAGATGCGTCGAGTGCCGCGCTGCGCGTACAGCGTGCTCGGCGAGCGCGACTCCACGGAGAACCTGCCGCGGGACTCGGCAAACATCAACAAGTCCCGCTCCGCCCACCACCTGGCGCGCCGGCAGCCCGCCGACGGAGCGGACGATCCCAACGAGATGACGCGCGACCCCATCTCGGTGCCGGACCTTGCGGGGGGCAACCTCCTCTACCTCGAGTCCGGCGACGAGGACGAGCTGCGCCGCGAGCGCACCGTGACCGAGTCCACCTCCGTCAGGTTCAGCAGGCAGGTCGCCGGCACCGACGACGAGGGCGAGTTCTCGACGTCGGAGTACGCGAGCGTGGAGCTCGTGCACCGGATATCCGGCGCGTCGCTGGGGTTCAGCAACCCGCACTACCTAGGCCCCGACGTGAGGGCCCTGAGCGCGGCGCTCACGCCAGACTCCGGCCTGGGCGCGGGGGACATCGAGCTGCAGGACCTCAGCGACAAGTTCCCGCGCCGCCCCGACCGGCTGCATCTCCTGCTGGTGGGCGGCAGGGAGCCGCCGCACGTCGCGCGCCTGCAGGGACCTCTCGCCATGTGGACCTATCGCCTCTTGTAACCGCAACCGCTGCGATCACCTCATCACCAGCGACCGATGGATAATCGTCTGCACTGAACGTCCAATGGAGTAAAAGAGGGAGCAAGGGTTGAGCGTCGATCGACTCGGAGGTAGCTGAGCAACTCGGGTGACCAAGTACATCGGCCCGCTCAATACTAGCACCGCAACTGACCTGGAAGGTGTGTTCAAAACTCTGGTGTTCCTTGTAATAAAACTTTGAACAACTGGGTTGATCCTAGGTGCATCGACGGCGGTTCTCGGCGTCCATTATAGATAAGAGCAGTAGAGGGCATTTATTGTAGCTTAGACTAGACGTTGAACTAGATCTATTTTTGTGGCTCTATGAAGGTATTTTAGAAAGGAGCATCGTTCAAAATACTTATAAGATTTAGGTAACGTAACAGAAAATTAGGGTCTCTCTCACTAATAACATTTTATAAGAAAAATCTTATGAGCGCCAGTTAATTAGTGAGACAGGACCAAAGTAAAAATTATTTACATCTTAAATGTAAAACGCTCTAGAACAATTTTGGACTTGGTCAAAAAGTACATAAGTATTAGAGATTCGTCCAATGTTTGACATTTTGTACAATTAGATTATAGTAACTATGTTTGTAGCTGTCGTATAAACTTATTATCTTCTCGCTATAATACGAATATTATATTCGGACTAATAGAAAGCGTGGTTGGCATGAAATGACGCTCTGTGCATAAAATATATGTATCTGTGTTTTTAAATAAAACATGTTTCAGTAGAATAACCAGCCAAATATATAATTAAGATAATTTTGAAGATAATTTCTTACCAGTTTTGTACGTTGTTACACTGTAGAATACTCGAAATATAAGTATACCTACTTATTGTCATTCCTCGGAGTAAAAAAATAGTAATAATGTTTTATTTAGATTATTTTTACCAATCTAGTTTATATATTACTAAATAGATAATTTATTATTTGCAATGCAAAGTTTCAAGTACAATATTGTTATTGCGTTTGACATAACTTTTTGTTATTGTTTTTGTTACGTTCTTAGAGTTAGCTGAAGTTTTTATAAGTTATATACTAGTTTTGTTAAATATCTATAACGTTACACGCTAAGACTGAGTACTGTAGCTGTTTCGTCTTATTTAGCTACCTATCTATAGATTGTCCATTAGTATCGTAGCGAGGTCCGACCATGCCCGAGGTGATTTTGACCAGTTGTGCTACCTAGGGGCGTTTTTAGTATCAATCAGTAGCGGATCTAAGATTTCAGTGTAGTGTTTTCCCTGAAACTTTTGGTTCACTCTTGGGTTGACCCGTTCGTTGGAATGGATCGGAATACCCGATGTGCTCTGGGACGTGAGTGGACAATATTTTGATTAAAGTACATACTGTTTTTGCAAAATAAAATGGTCAGACTAGAGTAGAAAAATAATTCCTTGCCACATTTTTATAAAACTTTGTGAATTGATCAACTATTTCCAATGATAATAAATGTATTGAATCCTCACTAAAGTATTTTATTTGTGCTACAGTTTTAGATACTCATAGGTTAGTACTTTAATTAAGAAAAGCCACAGGCTAATAGTTAATAAAAAAAAAGCCATATTTGATCAACTTATTTTTATTATTGAACTAATATAATGATTGCTAGGTATGAGTATTACCTAATTTAAATGATGGTTATTCCTACTATGATTGGAGAATATTAAGATGAGACCCAATTTTTGAACCATATAACAGTAATCATCTTGTCAATAATAGTTATTGCTATAACAGTCCTGTGTGAGTCCGTAACACAGTGCATTCTAATCACTATTAGATATCTACTAATTGGACTGCAAGTAGGGTACAATGTCACTATGATGATGAAAAACAAACTATTGCAAAACGCTGTGACCATCTTTTGTATGTATTGATTTTTGCAATTACCCAAGAGGACGATTGTGTTGGTACATATTTTTACAGACCTTTATTACAGTCCCTAAGCTTACCTGCTATTACAAAAACAATGTGTAGTCCTAACTTGCAACGTGACATTGTGCCAACTCTAGTATACATTACAAGTTATAATCTAAATAGATAATGATGAGCATCTGTTGGGTTACTCTCTACGACCGCCGCCACCGCCGTTCCAAATTGGATCCGGATTTTGACAGATTTCGTGTCATTTTGTACTGAAAAATGACTATCAAAATCTGGATCCAGATTGGAACTGTGGTCGTGAGTAACCCAGCTGTCAACCATCGAGCAGTCCCTAGGCAAATCCAATGCACATTGTGAAGAAGCCTTCAAGCAATGTCGCGACATCACACCAACTTAACTTGAATGTAATAACTTATAAACGAACAAATCACGTGCATTACATTTTTCTTGGGGTGTGGTGCATCAATAATGAGCCAGTGTATGGTTTAGTTGGAGGCGAGTGTGGGAATGCCGGTCTTTTCGTCGTCGAATGTAATCCCGAGGATGGTCTTGCAGGCCGCGCGCGCCGCCGCCTTGCGAGCTTCCTTCTTATTGGACGCTGCAACATAAACGTTTCTTTCATGTACAGCTCAGTCGGTGCATGTTCTGGGTTCGATCTTCATCAACAAAATATTTGTGTGATATCTAACAGCACACTGATACGAAGCACGAATGTGTTCAGTATTTTTCGATTGTGTGTTGCTAATAAAAGTAAATAAGCTCACCTTTGCCGACGAAAGTTTGATCATCGGCGTCCACTGCGACGGTGAACGTCATGTTCTGAGGGCGGTCTCCCTGTAATACATTTTGTTTACAAACTTTCAATAAAGACACAAGGATGCGTTTGCTCTGAAAGTAGGATTTAGATTTGAATGCGGCTTGTTTTGTAAGAAAGACGATTTATTTGGGATGGTCTTTTGTAGCGTTTACACTCAGCTCATGCCGGTGCCGGCAATAGCCGCGATTAAGTATGGAATTATTGCCACAGAAGCATCCCCTTTCTCACTTAGGGAGCAAGGGCATGAACATGGGCACGAGCCGGGACAGAGGCATAATCGTGTTTAGACTATGCTCATGGCTACTTCTCTGCCCGGATCTCTGGTATTACATTTTTTTTAATTAACTTGGTCAAATAAATGTATCTTCATGTTATGTAGTATGTTCGTAGTGGCGACTAGGTTATGTTACCTCAGATCCGAGTTCTCTGTAGGTGGCGTGGGGTCGCAGGATAGTGAGCAGCATGGCGGGATGCATGGAGGCGGCGTTGTCGGGCACCTTCTTGTGCGGCCGCGGCTTGTTGCCGGCCGCGCTAGCCGCGCTAGTCGACATCTCCTCCTCCTTTATCTGCAGCGCACAACAGCACGTTATCGATGGAGATTCCCGCCGTTAGAGCAGGCTTATGATCGCTAATAGGCAGGTAGTGTTGTGAGTGTGACCTGGCTGGCGTGCCTGGGTCGCAGCTGCGGCACGTGATGTCCGGCGCCCTCCCACTCCGCGAAGAGCTTGTGCAGCGCGAACGAGAGCAGCTGGATCATCGGCAGCGCCTCGCCGCCCTCGCTGTCCAGCACCAACTCCATCGACCCCGACGAACTCGCTGCAACACAACCGTCAACCACTACATTATAACAACGCAATCTCTGCTAAAACTATTTAAAAAAGCGAAACACTGGTAAGCGCTAAGCTTTTTTATATTTCTAACCGTCTTCCGTCGCCGTCAGTTTTGGTGATTCTTTTTTTGTTTGATAGATTTTTGTTCAATGGAGGGTTCCATATAAATTTTACCAAAATCGGTTCAGTAATTATATAACAATTACTGTAAAAAACACGACATTCACCTCCACGACATTGCATATTTTGCTTTCCTGTGAGTTGTTTGTGGTGTTTACGATCAATAGAACAGTCTCAATGAACTGCCATCATCATATCAAATTTAAGTCGGTTTTTCCAGTTTTTTTAACTTATAAATTATTAAGTTGGAACTTACTAGAAAAGCGTTCCCTGCGTGCTTGGCCCACATCTGACGGAAAATGCGTCGAGCGTATCATCGATCGCGTCTACTCACACTAACGTATCTTGGGTTGAGTGTGAAAGGTTGAATGTTTTATTATATTATTTGTCTGTTCTGGCGTTACGCAACCGCTAATACGCGACGTATCTTCGGTCAGATGTGGGCCGACCCTTATTTATTACTTCAATGGTTCTACGCAACTTTATACGTTAAATAATGCAGTAGTACTTACCGTCTGTTTCTGCGTGCTTGTTCATGATCTCGCTGTATCGCTCCATCTTCTTGAGCACGATGTCGCGGATGGCTTGCTCGGCCGCCGCGTTACGCGCCATCAGTTTGTTCTCACCTGCACAATACACGCACATATATAATAACCGCACACCTAACTTTGCACCAAATCAAACAAATCCATCCAATGCAACACGTCGGATGGATTTGATGCTCTGAATCCAAAACGGATATGAACATACAATCAGTAAAAGATTATGGAAGTAGGAGCTTTCTCAAAACCTGTTAAAAACTTCCAGACTCAAAAACAGTCAAGTGTCTGTAAGTCAGCATTTATTATGTAACTAGGTCAATCAAAGGTGTAGTGGTAGCCAGATCCACCCCATCACCCGTTGCGTTTACACTCAGCTGCAGTCAGCAGGGAAGTGGGTATGAAAAAAAAATGTAAAGGAGCATGTAAGCAACATCGTTGCTATGGCAATAATTCAAGAATTAATCGCGGCAATAATGCCGGCAGCGGCATGAGCTGAGTGTGAACGCGGTACAAGAACCGGCACGTGTTCATTGAAGAATCTCAAATTAAATCGTGTTTCTTCACTTAGCTTTGAAATGTTCTTCACCTGTTCGCGATCCTATATGTATAGCAAAATGATAAAGTATGTCTGACCGTATCCCTTGTAAGAGACGCCGTCGAGCGTGAGTTCAGCGCAGAAGTTATGGCCGCCGTTGTTGAAGTAAAGGTTATCCTGCGGCGCCGGCTCCACTTTGAATTGCTGCACAAAAGACGATAATTAATGTTTTTCCTATAGCATTTCCCATCCATTACCATTGTGCTTAACGGTAAGGCAGAAAGCAGGTGGTATCAACGAAAATTCTACCGTCAGATATTTGGCCTCCAAGCAGACAATCTAGGCTTTCGCAAGTTTGTAATATGTTAGGTATATGAGAATGTGAATCCAGCAACACTGGTTTTCCTTTTCGCTGAGTTTTTCAAAGTTTAGATAAATGTACAAACCACAGAGCGGATAAATATACACAAAGTACTGACATTAGCGATCTGCTCGTTGGGCAACATTTCGTTAATGCACATGAGCGCATTCTTGGGCGAAGTCAGGCGCCGGAGCAAAGCGTTCTGCCGCCGGCGACGCTCCTTGTTAGAAATCTTCTTTACTGCAATATATTTTCATAACATAATCATTGTGTCGTTTATTTATAACTGCAATTCAAACTCAAGATCTAACAGGTTTAAGTTTTTCAGGGCATTTGGTGACGGCAAGTTTTTTTTATGGTGTAAGACAAATTAATTCTGTACTAGGTACTGGGTAGGTGACCTGTGACAATTCCGCGCAATCAAATCTAGAATAGGCAATCGATGACCAAGTTTACGCGTCTGCTTCATCCAATATCGAGGGTCAGTTACTAACCTCCTGAGAGCTTGGTCTTGAAGAAAGGCATACGCGAAGTGGAGCGGGTCGATGAGCTATCATCATCCATGGCCGGCGTAAGGGCAGAGTTCATTACTGTGTCCTCTTCCTGTTACATTACATATTATTATTATTTAAATATTTGATTACTTAAATGATGACGGCGCAGAGCTTGGTTACTTTCTAACAAGCACGGGATAGAAGCGACTCAAAGTGGTATTTTGTACTCGTATTCTGGTTAAAGATTCTCCGGCTGATTTCACGTACCACCTTGAGGATAGGAGCGCTAGTCGTAGGAGGCTGGGCAGCAAACGCGGCAAACTCCGGCGGCTTCGGCACGGAAGGCACCACGTACGTCTGGTGGTTCTGCGGGTTCTCCGGATTCTGAAGACATATCAACACTTTATTTAACTTGACCACCTAACCCCACACCAAGATTCCTCTGTGCTATGGTTATCAATAGGTAAATACCATCAAATTTTGTATTCACACTTGATTTATGTATCTCCGAACCTTGCAGGTAGCTCCACGGGCCCTATTCTTGGCTCCGATTGAAGGAAAGTGAAGGGTGGGGAGTGAGGTGCTTAAATTCGGAGAGAAATAGACCGGCTGTGACTATTGTACCCACACCCAGATCAAATATTTACAAATCATTCCAGTCTGGTCTTTCATCTCGCCTAATCGCCACTCAGTTAAGTTCTAACGTTTTTTAAAAGTATCTTACGCGGCACTGCTGACAGTGTGCCAGAGATTACAAGAGTCAAACTAAGACTGTTTGATTCTTGAAATGGAACCAATTTTTGATATGGATTTGGTTTTCGTTGATTCTACGCATTAGTACCTACTGATAATCTACCTAAAGTAATGTAAGTTTTTATGGTTAAGTGCTAGACTTACGTTTTAATGGGCAGGTGAAGCAGCGCTCCGGAGACACCGCGCCCGAGGCCAGCCGTAACCAGCTGATTGACAACATGCTGACACCACTCACTCATTCACTCCAACCATTTATAACATAGAAGATAGTATGTTACGTTCACTAGTAATAGGATAGGGCTTGCTTGGATTTCGATAGACTTTGAATTGAAAAAATATACAAATTTTATCGAAGGGCCACTCAAAATTCAATAGATATAAGTATGGAATTTTCCAGAGGAAAGTATATTGTTTATAACTAAAGTGATTATGTGGTTAAGTTTAACCTAAGAAAACAGAGCTTAAAAATAATGACTAAAAGAAAGGACAATGATTTTCAAATTATTATATTCATCACTGAAACAATAGAGTGAAAGCTGCTTCTCTAAAAAAATAAAATATAAATCTTCATTCAGTCATTGAACATTCACAGTGAGGGTGCCGCAAGTAGTTAACCACCGCCCGTATTCCTCTCATGTGAGCCACAAAATGAAATTGCACTTCCCTCTATCTACTACAGCACTTGCTACAACTTCAAAGAGCACCCACATGTTAGAAGTAGAGCAGCTGTCTAGTCTAGAGAACCCCATATGTACACGAGAGGGCTGTCTCGCAAGCATAATGTATTCTCAACCTACAGGCTACCCTCGGAGAGGCTTGCATCTACATCTCTTCACCTGAATATGGAAAACCAATAAAACTATACAATATGTAATCTGATATCTGGGATTCCAACATCAGACATCAAAATGCTACCATGACACCTTTCTACAAAGGTGGATCATATGGAAATCATAGCAAAGAACTAACAAGCAAATCAAGTTTTGTGCTTATCCTGTGCTATGATTGGTAGAAGATTGTAACCCAAGCTCAGTCAGAGAGTATCCCTTTGACTTTCAGCCGGCGCCAAGGCTTGCGGTTGCGCCAGCTGTGGTAACAAACTTCAGTTAGGCTGAGTGATATCATGTTTTCATACAAATTGTAACCATATAAAAAAACTAGGATAGGTACTCAGTTATTCATTACCATACACGAGGCTGGAACAAAGCTGCCAGGTCGATTGAACCGACCGGAGTTCCTTGTGTTATCTGAAGACAAAGAATATAAATAAACTAGTTATCAAAAAAATCAACCCACCTAATAGGAAAACTATGGATTTATATTCCAATCATTACAACTACTATGTGCTCGGTGAGCCAGATTTTTAGTATGAGGCTGAGTTGGCTGCTTGGTGGCGCAGGGCATCATTTTATGTGCAATCAATAAAATTGTGGACATGGCGCCGACGACAAACTATAGCTAGGCATACGTCTGCGTACACTCTCGTTATACCTAGTTTAGTATAAAAGTATGTCACAGTGTGGAATCTTGAGCTGAATGCAAATCAAATCGGAATGTGTTTGCGTTGTTGGGATAAACCATTTGATCCACCGGAGTTTCTATTGCTGTTCTAGTGTTATGTAGGTAGGTACTTACAGTTTCGGGAATTGTTGTTAGACATAGTGCTGAAACTATAAAAACGACTCAACACTGCAATTAACACGAACTGAATTGAGTTCAGGAGTTGTAAAATATCGCCAAACAAAGCAAAGATTAGACAGGGCACTGAGGGAGGGCACTTTCAATTCAACTTTGCGGTTCACCCAGTGTCTCCATATAAAAATAAAGGATTACCGTGTTGCCAGGGTGAAAATACGATGTTTTACGGTGTGTCAGTTAAAAATTTACCGTAATTACCGTGTAATGTTTAAGTGTATGGTAAAATTGGTAAATAAGTAGATAAAATACAAATTTAAAAGCAATAATTAAATTACAATCAAAATTTAATTTTTAATAGGTACCTACTTATTATTAATTGTTACATGTTTCTAATTTTTTGTAATGAATTTAAACCTACTTATAAAAAACTAGTTCCTTAATCCGAATCTAAGACGACAATTTCTTTTTCGTAAATAGAAGCATTCATTTTGCTGATCATTTCTTTAGTGGGCATGAAATCAACACAGGTTTTTCCTCTTCTTTTTATCGACTGTTGGGCGAAAAGATTTCAAATGTGAAAAGTTATTCATCACCTTATTACGGTAGAATTACGACACGGTAATGCACGTTTACCGTTGACCGTAGATTATGTCAGATTACGGTGCATCTACGGTAATTACCGTGTATATGGAGACACTGGGTTCACCGAACACACAGACGAAGTATCACAAGTCTGTGACCGAACACCTTTATGTACGTTTATGCGGTTCCGCTCGTTTCGTTCGTTTCGTTCGCAAGCAAAGCAAGCAGCAAGCAAGTAACGCAACAAAGCAAAGCAAACAGCAAACAAACACCGGTGAACCAATCAATCAACCAATGAAACAAACAAATTCAATCAATCAAAATAAAATAATTAGATCGTAGAAAGAGTTCTCAGTCTACGAATTAGATTGAGTTTTGGTTTTCTTGCTGAGCTACGCACAGAGCTACGTACGTTCGATTTATTAGTTTCGTATTGTTGTTATACCAATGTTGCTGCCCGTTTGAACCAAATACTGATTATCAAACAGCGCAGCAAAAAGGGGATATCAGCGTACTCCACTGCACTGCAATGCGAGCAAGCTTTGCTTTGGCTACTTTGGTTTGGACTCCACGTACCTACATAGGTTTCTGCTCTGAGCGTGGCTCTGGGGCGGTGAATGCATTTGTGAAGGAAATGAAAAGTTTTCTGAGACCGTGTACGCTTCTTTTGAAGCAGAACTTCTGATACCTACATATAATTAGGTAAGTTTGTGTTAGCGTTCAATTGAGTTCATTGAACCAATGAGACAGTGTAAACAAATGCTTCTGGTTCGACTTTGATATAATCGATTGAGCAAATATTTCCATTGTTACTAATAAACTCGACGTATGCTTGGTAGGTGTAGTTATACCGTGTTGTGTCTCCTTCAATCGAATTTGAATCTGCCTAAGACAAAACACGGCGTAATTATTCCAAACTTGTGTTGAGTTTATTATTAACACGGGTAATGTTTATTTATTCCAGCAATGAGATGATATCCACCCCACAATGTCATCAGTCCACTGCGTGGTCGTATGGGAGTTTCAATCTGGAGGGCAATGGGTACCACACACACCGGGAGTCACTCGTACCCTGGAACGAGCTCACGCTAAAAAGCTGACCAGAGTTGTATTGTCTGATGCCGACCCTGAGCTGAAAGGACACCATGTTAACTTGAGAACATTGACACAGTGCCAAGACTTGCCAGGTTTGTTAATTTGTAGGCTATTGCACCTATTTTATTGAACTCAATATTTTATATAGAGTAGTTTTTTCAGGTAGGAAACTGTAGTGCAAGGCAAGGTTCACACTGAATACTACTTAACAAAGATGACTAGTAAGTACCAGGAATCAGGATATTTCTGTTCTCCATATGGATGTATGGTAGACATGCTTCAAATTTGTACCCTGTCACCGTTACTTACTTGTTACTTGTTCGGCGGACTTGTTTCCACAACTAGGCCACAGCTGGGCCTTTTTTGCGTGATAGGTGGCGGCAGTCACTCCAGCCACCCGATATCCTCCAGGAAGGCCAGCAGCTCGCTAATGCTGGTGCAGGCTTCCCGACGGGTCCCCGGTGTACCGAGGTAATGTGCTTGTTGAGGCGCCACGCTGTTGCACTCCAGGAGCACGTGCAAGGCCATCTCATCTGCAATGAGGCACCCCCTGCACCGGGGGCTGTCTGTAACACCCAAGATAAAGAGGCGTTTGTTCAAAGGGCAATGACCTGTGACAATACCGATGACCTTTCGGAGCCTTTCACGTGTCAGGTTGAGGAGTTTACGGGAGTAGCTCGGGTTTAACGCCGGGAATGCTTCCTTCGACTGCCTGCAATCTTGTATACTTGCCCAGTAATCCTGGTGTAACTGTGTCGCATGTTGTCGGATCCAGGAACGGACTTGACTGAATGCTAGAGGGATCATAGGCTCTGGTCCTGCTGGCTGCATTTCCGAACCTCTCCTAGCCAAAGCGTCAGCCTCTTCATTGCCTCTGGATGCACTGTGTCCCTTTATCCACTGGAGAGTAATTTTGTTTGACTACCCTGTCTCCGTTACCAAAAAAACCCTGTATAAACTCAAACATAATCTGCCATGTTTTGTCTTTTGCATCGAAAAGTAGTTATAAATTGACTGCTTAAGGTGTTTTGCTACGGGGCTGGTTAAATTCAAATCTTTAGTTAAGTGTACACCATGCTTATTGAAAATAGGACTAGTATTTGACAAGTGGTGGATGTGTTCCAGATGGTGGTTCAACAGAATGCCACGTGCGCAGATCGTGCTACAGCGTGCAGTCGGTGGGGGGTCGCGGGGCGCGGTGGGAGTGGGCTGGCCTCTCATCGCCCCCACTGCCTGCGGAGCTGCACTACGAGCCCATGCCCATGGAGGTTTGTTTATATATGAATTGTACAAGTATTGCAAGCAGCGCCGGGGAGGAACAAAATAAAATTACTGATATTGAAATGTTGTAACAAGCTCCCTCCCGCCCTTCCCCCAAAGTTGTTGCATATGTTGGCATAATGTGTTTGGTTGTGGTTGTGGCACCTGGCACCTGGCACCTGGCAATGATAATGTGTTACAGATGCAATGCGTGGTGGAGTGTGGCTGGTGCAGCGGGTGTGAGCGCGTGTCGTGCGGCGGGTGGAGCGTGTCGCCGGGCGCGGGGCTGGCGCGGCGCGGCGCGTGCGTGCGGCTCGTGCGGCGCGCCGCGCAGCCCCCCTACCCCCTCACGCGGCCCACACCCGCGACACCCGCGACACCCGCGACACCCGCGACACCCGCGACACCCGCGACACCCGCGACCGTCGCGACCGTCGCGCCGCCGCCGCCCCCGCCGCCGCCGCCGCCGCACCCCCTGCTCGACGCGCATCCAGGTAATGCATCTGCAACCTAAACTAATCTTTCCTACAAGTCGCATACAATTTTAGGGTGGTAATAGTATTTACATCTCTCATATTCGGTAAGTAGGACCTTATTACCCCCAAATGGGGGTAGTAATAAGAACCTACTTACCTCACAATCGAGATGTAAAGCAAAATAATTAGCTCGGGTCTAAGCATCAATAGCACCCTCGAACTATAGGCGCCGCTGCGCTCGTGCGCCTAAATATGCAATTAATTTAATTTAATTTAATGGTTGCAATTAATGCTTAGACCCGAGCTAACTACTCTGCTTTACATCTCGATTGTGTTACCTCACAATCGAGATGTAAAGCAGAGTAGAAAAAAACCGGCATTACAAGAATAAAATATTGTTAATTGCTGCTTCAGCTTCCATTTTCATTGAATCGGGAGTGCAGCTTATATCTTCATCACTTGCAGAACTCATGTTTTTTTACACACGTAATTATAAAAAAAAATCGCAAAAATAAACAATATTTGAAGTAAAAATCTTACAGCCCTTGGCTACTAATCTACTATTATGCAACTAGTGAATAAAACACGGATTTAAAGCGAGGGCCATAAATGAATCTCGAGCAAGAGAAGGATGATTCATAATTAAAGTGTTAGAATCCTGAACGAAGTGAGTGATTCATGGCCCTCGATATAAATCCGTTTTGCAAGAGTTGCATACTATACTTTATGCCATGACTACGAGAAAAAGAAAGATTGGAGGTTGGATAGACAGTGCTATACAACCTCCTTGCGCAAAAACAATAATTAGATGGATCAAATATGATATATATGGTCAAATATATATTAGTGTGTTCTAAATTCAAACGCAAACGAGTAAAAGTGCTTTTTATTCACTGTTTTCAGTGAATAAAATAAGTTTTTTAGAGGGGGAATGGTATAAACTATTTTTTTGGTCGACCATCCATCATCATCATTTTCCTGCCCTCATCCCATGCTAAATGGGGTGGGCACAGCATGTTTTCTTCTTCCACTCACTCCTCACATTCGTATCCTCCTTCACGCAATCTAGCAACTTCTTCAACAACTCTACTGTACCCAGCCACACTCATATTCATAGCTATTTTCGTAATACGTGTCCAGTCCATACCATGTTAATCTAACACTCTTCACCTTTTCAACAGGCGCCACTTTCACACTTCCCCTGATAAACTTATTCCTTATTTAGCGCACCACATTACGAATTAGCCTTTGTCAGCAACATGGAACCCTCTAATTGGTTGCAGGTCGTCGTGCGCGTATTCCTCAGCAGCACACGGGCTCCAGCGTGCACTCTGTTCAGTCCACTCTGTCCGGGCAGTCTGTTCACTCGGCGCAGTCTGTTCACTCGGCGCAGTCGGTACAGTCGAGTAGAGAGCCGCGCGAGATGGTCGCTGCTCCTCAGGCGAGGGCCGGCGCTCGCAGCGCCTCGCCCAGGGACCAGCGCAAGCCTAACCTCGCCCGGCAGATCCTGCACAACTTGAATATATTCAGTAAGATTTCAAAACTGATTATTTCAACTTGTTCATTTGCTTTATGCAACACCGTTTAGTTTAACTTCGTCGCGACACACTGTTTTGATTTATACTGATGAGTTGAGTGGATGAATATGATGATGAAGAGTGATTTGAATTGAAATAATTTTCACTCACACATAGTTGTAAGATTTAGCAAGTTGAAGCGACAGTGGACGGGCCACATAACTAGCAGAACTGACAACCATTAAAGAATACAGATTGTCGACGACCACGAACCAGAATGCGAATGTAGGATGGACACTTGGAAGGAAGACACTGGCATGTCAGTGGATGGAGAAGGTCTGACGTCGCTTTTTCTAGAAAGATGAGGTCTATATCCAGCTGTGGACTTTACAGGTGATGACAATGATGATGATGAATTTTCATTCATATGCATGAATTTTCTAGTTATCTGTATGCAGGATTATGTATTTAATTTGGAAAAGAAATAATAAATTGTATTAAAAAAAACCATGTAGAAGTGATCCAGTGAGAAGGCACAAGAAAAACGTGAAAACATTTGCAAAAAAATTAAAAACCAAAAGGACATTCGACCGTGACAGGACTCGAACCTGCAATCTTCGGATCCGAAGTCCGACGCCTTATCCATTAGGCCACACGGTCTGTACGAGAAGCCTTCGAATTGCGCTCTAGTTTTAGCGATAAAGCGCGCGCAATGCCGCGCCGCCGGGTCAGTGACCTCGCACCCTTGTGTCCCTTAACTCTCGCGATCAATGAGGTCATACTTTTTTTTGTGACAGGCGTAAGACTCAATTAGGCATAGCATTTTATTGTGAGACTAGTAGTTCCTATAGTGACTTAAATTCTGCTGCATGATACGAGTAGAGTACTTTAGTTCATCCACATTTTTATCTATTCGTGTGGGTTTCCGAACTCTGACGCAATGCAAATGATACTTAAATGAATGGTAGAAAAATTGTCTATGCTTTATTATTGAAACTTTTTTTTAATTTCCAGCTAATTAACTAGCCTTCAAGTAAGACTTTCCAAACGATATAATCCTTAGAATAAATGATACCCACAGGCAACAACAAGCAAGCGGTCCCACAGACCGACACGACGCATCTCACAGAAGCGAACCTATCAGACGAGCCTCGCACCGACACCGAGTGCAGCAGCACGCGGTCCACCAGGCGGCACAGCGTCGACACCGTGTCCACCTACCTCAGTCACGAGAGCAAGGACAGTCTGCAGGTGACGTGAGCGGCCTATCAGACTGTGCATTACGAATCTTTATATTTATATGTACTTTTAAGACATGCAAAGGTTTTACAGTCAACTGATAATACTTCATCATCTGAATACAGCGTCCTGGCAGTGAGCAGTGGACTCGGCGAATAAAAGCAGTTGTCGCGTCACGTAAAACTAACGTATTCGAGTCGCACTGCGCGTCATCTATAGCTCATTACGATACGAGTGCGGGCTGGCTCTTCCTTCAAGCAGTAATGTATGTTGTTATTGTATTGTAGACGGGTTCAGTAGGCGAGTTGTTGAACTGCAGCGGTGGCAGCGACGACGTGTTCGAGGCACCGGCCGACGACGAAGACACACTCGGTTAGTTACAAAACAGTTACAATCGTATAAAGCAAATTGCATCCCGCGTCTGTCTGTATGTATGTATGCTTAGATCTTTAAAACTACACGATACAGTTTTCTTTAATAGATAGAGTGATTCAAGAGGAAGGTTTATATGTATAATACATCATCATCATTCCATTGCACCCGTGCGAAGCCGGGGCGGGTCGCTAGTTATCGATAAACTTCTGATAGTGTTGGTGTAGCACTAAGTCAGCAAAACCTTACCAAACCTTACAAGTCAGATTAGTGCTGTACCTACACAGCACTAATCTGACTTGTAGGACGAGAATGTCACATGAATCCATATAAAATAAATTAATAAATACTCTTAAACATTACACACAACACTCTAGTTTTAAACTAAACAAAGCATATGTATGCCCCACACAAACGTTTGTTCCCAGTGGGGATCGAACGCGAGCCACAGCACGGAAGGCAGAGTTATTACCGAGTGAGGTGTGACGGCTGTAAAACATAATGTAATTGTTGTTTAGATGTGGGGTGGATGGTGGGGCTGGGCGCGAGGTGGTGCCGGTGGGTGCGCGTGGTGTCGTGTCCGCAGTGGGGCGCCGTGTGCCCCGTCTGCATGCGCCCGCTGGCGCACGTGGCGCACGTGGCGCACGTGGCGCACGGGGAGCACGCGCAGCGCGCCGTCGCACTCGCCTCCTGCCAGCACATGCTGCATCTGCACTGCCTCGCCGACCAGCTGAGAACCGCCGTGCACAGGGCCCAACACGCCACGGTAACTATCACACCATTCTATTGCAACTAGGTTCGCTCTGCTTACTAATTCAATAAATAAATAAATATTCACGGACACATAACACAACGCCTTCTAGTCCCAAACTAAGCAAAGCTTGTACTATGGAAACTAGATGGCTGATAGAATACATACATAATTTTTTTTGTAAATACATCCATATAATACATATAGAAACACAGAACACAGAACAAACATCTATGTTTACAACACACAAATGTTTGTTCTCTGTGGGGATCGAACCCACGACCCACAGCACGGAAGGCAGAGCTACTACCGACTGAGCCATTACGCCTGTCATTAATTAATTAATTTATTAATTAAATTGTTAAGTTTTGGTCTATTATTCTCATATAAAGGCTTTCTGTTATCCTTTATATTTTTCATTCACAGTTATTATCTACCTAATGCATGTTATATTCGCCTGTAAAAGATTTTGTGCAGGCTGTGCACAAATTGTTGGCTTACCTAAATAAACAAATAAAATAAGAAATAACCACTGAATAACTTCACTCAACGACAAAGTCCAGGGGCGTGCCTCAACCAGTGTTACATGAGCCGGTTGAGGGTGACCAACTCGAAGACGACGTAGACTAATCTAGAAAAGGCATCTGCTATAAAAACAAAAGCAAACGCCTGCTAGACGCTCGATTAGTAACACTAGTAAGGAAGGATGCTCGTATGAGCTAGTGCCCAACTCTGGTGACCAAGTTTTTAGGCCGCCTTAAGGCGATACCTATTGCGATACTGTCATCCCCAGCTAAAGTTTTCGAGCGGGTACTCCACAAGGAAATTTACAGCCAAGTTGAGCAGTACCTCTGCAATGAGCCACACGGCTTTAGGAAAAAGCGATCCGTTAACACGAACCTTCTATCTGTTGTCAACTATATATCGGCTAGAATGGATCGCGGGGGTCAGGTTGATGTTCTTTACTTTGACTTTCGCAAGGCCTTCGACAGAGTCAACAATGACATCCTACTTGCGAAACTGAGCAGCCTGGGCTTTGCAACAGGGTTACTCAGGCTTATTGCGGACTACCTTATGGATCGACAACAGTATGTTAGATTAGGTGTCTATGAGTCGAGTCCATATCATACGCGGTCAGGGGTTAGCCAGGGGTCAATCCTCGGACCTCTTCTATTCATTCTAATGATAAACGATTTACCATCTGTTATTAAACATGCTAAATGTCTTCTGTACGCAGATGACCTGAAGTTGATATTAGAAATAAAGTCCGAGGATGATAGCCTGAGCCTGCAGCGTGACGTAGACGCGATCTATCAGTGGAGCGTAGAAAATAGAATGGAATTCAACACGTCTAAATGCTATGCTATGACTTTCGGTCGAATGTGACATCCGTTAGTGTTTCAATACACGCTAAGTGGAAGTCACATCACAAGATCCACAGCGATTAAAGATTTGGGTGTCACATTCGATCGAAAATTAACTTTTCATGACCACATCTCCGCTGTTGCCAAGGAGTCCTTCCGCAGGCTGGGTTTCGTGCTTCGTAATGTTCGTGACTTTCGGGGCGACCATGTCGTCAAACTTATTTTTCACGCCTTGGTCAGGAGTAAACTCGAGGCCAGCTCGTGTATATGGCATCCACATGAGAGCACCTACGCCCTGGTGCTTGAAAAGGTACAAAAAGCTTTCCTTCGCTTTTTGTACAAACGACGGCATGGATACATGTTTCCCACAAAGTTTCTTCTCGGCTCCCTGGGGTACAATAGCTTAGAAGTACGACGAGCTAATGACCAGTTGACAACAACGCTTAAGATTCTCCATGGAAAGATCGATGCCCCTGATCTCCATGATGAGCTGTTGCAATTCTACGTCCCTAACAATTATAGTCGCAGTAGGAAGCACAAACTGTTCTTCGAACCGTTTTGCCGTACAGTCGCACGCGCTCAGTCCCCCATCCCGCGAACGCTCTCTGCGCTTAACGCTCTCCTGGATGCTAGCCCTGATGTTGACGTGTTTGCGGATGGATGGAGAACAGTGTTGTCAGAGTGCCTGGAGTTCTGCGAGAAGAAAGTGTGAGAGCTGATCTCTATCTGTTTATTCGTTCCTGTGTTGACTTAATGTCAACACAGGAACTATTGTTTGTTACTATTGTTACGCCGACGTCACTGGTGTCGAATGAACAGGTGGCAACACATACTGTTTGATAGTGGCAACACTAAATAACTATCGTTTGCAAGCTGTCACTGTCAAGTCGGTGTTCCAAATGATTGATTGGTTGATTGATCGATAAAGTAACGCCATCTGTTGGGTAGTAGCGGAACTACTTTGTGAACCATAGAGTAAACACGCACCAGAAATTACTAGAACATTCCCGCGAAATTTCGAACTTGCTAGAACCAACTGGCGCGTAATTTTCAGATATAAAAGGAGCTTTGAGCGGCGACAAGGACAGTTCTGTTTTCGGATACGAAAGCGATAACATCGGAGTTCTAAGAGTGATTTAGTGCGATTGTACAAGTGTTTTGGAACTTTATCGAGTATTGTAGTTGTGACCTAGTGTTTTTGTTGTGTACTAAGTTTGTGTCAAGTATCTAAATATACGTGTATTTTTGGTCAAACCAATCTTTTAGTTCAATCAACCCACAGCTCGTAACAATTTGGTGTCAGAAGTGGGATTGAACAGTACTGGCGCGACCAAAAGAGGACACGGAAGGTATCAGGACTAGGAGTTAACTACAGCTGGAAGTGGAAGCAAGGATGGAAGGTTCTACGTCACAAGTGTCTTATCGAGTTTCTGACTCATGGACGAAGTCAGCTGCTGGATTTTCTGGAGAAGACGGACAAGCTCGTCAGCAGAAAGAGCAGCAGGTTTATCGGGTAGAACAACAGGCCCGTGGGATAGAAGAAAAATGCCGTTGGATGGGAGAATTGCTGGACCGTCGTCTGAAGCAAGAACAAGTCCAATGGAAGGAAGAACATACTCGCCTTTTAAAAGAACTGAAAAGTGTGAGAGAGTTGATCTTGGAAGTGGAAGCTCAGCTTACTGATACAAGGAAGACTCTGGGTGTACTGAAGTCTGGAGCTGGGAATGTGGCTCCGGTAGTTGCTGCCACACCTGCGTTTAGATGCTTCAAGGCACCATCTTTTGACGGGACCACGTCGTGGTTAGCCTATAAAATTCAGTTCGAGGCCGTGGTGAAAACTAATGGGTGGACAAAAGAACAAGCCAAGACCGCGCTTATACTGAGCCTTTGTGGTCAAACTCTCATCATTTTAGAGGCTCTTGGAGAGGATGTAACATACGAGCAACTGCTGGAAGCGCTAGAGACTCGTTACGGTGATGCACATCTGGAGCGCGCGTTCCGTGCTGAATTAAAGAACAGGAGTCAGCGTAGTTCTGAGAATTTACAGCAGTGGGCCGTGGAAATCGAAAGATTGGTTCGAAAAGCGTATCGATCTAAGCCTGAAATTATCGACGCCATTTTAGTAGGCGAATTTGTGGATGGGATTCGAGACCTGGAAGTAAGAGCTGCTGTAAGTCTCGAGCATCATAAATCTTTGAAGAAAGCTCTGGCCCATGCTTTGGAGGTGGAGACTGCACGTCTGGATTTTCGAGCACCTCGCATAAGGGAAGAAGTGACAATATCTACGTGTAGCTGCGATAATCGACCGATGTTCAGCCCCAGATGCTACAGGTGTGGAGAAAAGGGTCATTTGAAATCCAGTTGCAAGAAACGGGTGGTCGATGATAAGGCACATCTCCAGACAGGAGGCGTGAGTGGTACCTACACCCACCGGATGCAGGAAAACTGGAGGAAATGTGACACGCTGGATTCGAAGGAGAATGTCTTCGTCAGGATGTTGAGAACGAGCTGCGACAATCGTCCGGAAGTGAGTCCCAGATGCTACGAGTGTGGCGAGAAGGGCCATCTGAGATCTAATTGCCAGAGATGGGTTTCCGCAAGGAATGAACCGCCACGTAAGGGACGGACGATTAGCACCCCTATTCATCAGCAACAGGAAAACTGGAGACATCGTGTCAAAGAGGAACCTAAGGAAGCAGTGTCTGTCAGCACGCTGGGGTCAGGCTTGAGTAGTGAATGGAAAGAAACTTTGCAGCAGGCACAGCGAGAAGACGCTGACATCGAGCCTATCGTTGGGTGGTTAAAATCGGGTGCACCCTTGCCTAATTGGAGTGATGCTGCGGAAATGAGTACAACAATGAGAAGCTATTGGGCACAACGGGATGGTTTAGTTGTCCATGATGGAATTTTGTGCCGCAAATGGGAAGATGATCAAGGAAACCGCTGTAACCTGCAAATGGTTGTTCCGAAAGCCATGGTACCTGAAGTTCTGCAGTTCTGCCATGAGGGGAAAACGGGAGGTCATTTGGGAGTAAAAAGGACTCTGGCGAAAATACGAGAGTGGTTTTACTGGATTCACTGCAAAGATGATGTGAAGGATTGGTGCCGGAATTGCGCTAGTTGTCTAGCAGTGAAAGGACCTCGGACAGATGGCAGAGAGGCATTGAAGAACGACTGTATTCAGAAGGCTTTGCGGGAAACCTGAATCTCGTTCGTGTTCATCGATCGACTTGCGTGACATTACGGGTCTAACAATGCTCGGGACGAGCATGTCTTAGGAGGGGGTAGTGTTACGCCGACGTCACTGGTGTCGAATGAACAGGTGGCAACACATACTGTTTGATAGTGGCAACACTAAATAACTATCGTTTGCAAGCTGTCACTGTCAAGTCGGTGTTCCAAATGATTGATTGGTTGATTGATCGATAAAGTAACGCCATCTGTTGGGTAGTAGCGGAACTACTTTGTGAACCATAGAGTAAACACGCACCAGAAATTACTAGAACATTCCCGCGAAATTTCGAACTTGCTAGAACCAACTGGCGCGTAATTTTCAGATATAAAAGGAGCTTTGAGCGGCGACAAGGACAGTTCTGTTTTCGGATACGAAAGCGATAACATCGGAGTTCTAAGAGTGATTTAGTGCGATTGTACAAGTGTTTTGGAACTTTATCGAGTATTGTAGTTGTGACCTAGTGTTTTTGTTGTGTACTAAGTTTGTGTCAAGTATCTAAATATACGTGTATTTTTGGTCAAACCAATCTTTTAGTTCAATCAACCCACAGCTCGTAACACTATTTTCAGACACATTTTTATTTTTGTATTTGCTCTATATAAATTCTTGGCATTACTAATATAATTATTAATTTTTTCCTAGATTTAAGTTTTACTCTAGCTTTTTTCACAATGTCTATTATGTTATTGTTATTCTAAAAATTAATTTAACTTGCTTCTGACTCAGACTGTATTTTTATATTACTATTTATTACTATTTTTTTACTATTAATTATGTTTAGTTAATATTATTAGTTTAATTAGTGTAATTGGCTCAGGCCGTTCTGATTATGTACATAAATAAATAAATAAATAAATAAGGCCTCCGTCATGGCTTAACGACTGCTAGAGCCGGGACCGACAGTATAACGTGCCCTCCGAAGCACGGAAGCGCTCAGATGTAAATGCCACTAACGGTCACCCATCCAAATAGTGACCGCGCAGAACAGTGCTTAACTTAGATAATCAGTGAAGATTGACTAAGCAAGCCTAGCCACGAGCTAGTAACACTAGTTGAACCGATAGTCAACATGAAATTAGGATAGAACTAGGTAGTCGCTAGTCAACGCTGGTCTGACTCGGCTTAATCTTACCCTTCATCGTCATAATCGGAAGTCTCTTAGCCTTATACAGCGTGCACCACCCTCAGCTCGGGCCGCTGTCGACATTAACTCCGGACTTATTGCCCCAGCAACATCGCCCTTATTCTTTAGGTGGCATATTTAGCATGCCGGGACAGTGGCACGATCGTTCTTAGATTTTTTTTTTTTTTTTATACAATATAGGCAACCGTTTGACCACAATCTCACCTGATGTTAAGCAATGATGTGGTCGACGATGTAGCACGGTTACCTAGAAGATACCTATTCACTCTACTCTTGAAAACTTCCAAATTATAGCCATTCGGGAACACAGACGCCGGCAACGAGTTCCACTCTTTGGCTGTCCGCATAATAAATGTAGACGCAAAGCGTTAAGTGCGGATTGGTGGCATATCAACCATGAACGGGTGTCTCGTTTCCGTACGCCTAGTGGTCCGGTGATGGAATGGGGAAGGGGGAACAAGCTCAAAGAGTCAAAGTCAAAGTCAAAAATCTTTTATTCAATAAAATCTCACTGATCACTTTGAATCGTCATTACGTTTTGTATGATTAGGTATGATAAAAAAAAATTTTTATTGGATGAGTTGGAGCTATTTCGTCCCAAGCTTGTTTTTCTTCTAAATAATCAGATATTTTATAGTATGCTTTTAAAAGAAGTCTCTGTTTTATTACGTTTTTGAACTTGCCAATCGACAACTGAGACACATCACTTGGGATTTTGTTAAAGAAGCGTACACATTGCTCTTTGAAAGATTTACTAATTTTTGTGAGCCTAGTGGTGAGAACAGCGAGTTTGTCTTTATTTCTAGTGTTAACATTATGATTATCACTTTTTTTGTTGAATAGATTGATTTTTTTTTGAACATACAATAAGTTTTCATAGATGTACTGGCAAGGTACTGTCATTATATTTATTTCCTTAAACTTATTTCTTAGTGATTCTCTGGGACCCATGTTATAAATTGCACGAATAGCCCTCTTCTGCAACACAAATATGGCGTTTATGTCTGCAGCACTCCCCCACAACAAAATGCCGTACGACATAATGCTATGAAAGTAGCTGAAATAGACTAGTCTTGCGGTTTCCACATCTGTAAGGAAGCGGATCTTCTTGACTGCATATGCTGCAGAACTAAGTCTCTTCGACAATTTATCTATGTGTGGGCCCCATTGAAGTTTATTATCTAGAGTTATGCCTAAAAATACTGTGGTGTCCACGAGATCTATATTATCTTCTTTGATTTTTACATTGGCATTTATTTGTTTGACGTTTGGTAGAATAAACCGAATACATTTAGTTTTCTTTTCGTTTAGTAATAAATTGTTTACATTAAACCAGTTTACAACCTTAGAGATTGCATTATTTACATCGTCATAATTAGTTCCATTGCACACTCCCCAAAATGTATCTTGTAAAATACCGACAGGCTAGCTACTTTCCGACGATGCTCGAGGCTCAGGAGTTTAGCCTCGACCAACGCATCGTTACCAACGAGCCTTTTGGCTCGTCTGTCTATGGTCCCAAGGCCTCAAGCTGGTATTTAGCAGAGCCATCCCAAAGGTGAGAGCAGTACTCCATACACGATCGGACTTGCGCTTGGTAAAGAATCAGAAGCTGTCCCGGTGTGAAGTACTTTCTCACCTTTGACAATATGCTTAGCTTTATCGCAGCTGTTTTAGCCTTGGAGTCAATGAACGAGCCAAAGTTGAGCTTAGGGGTGAGCGAGAATCCTAAAAGCTCGAGGTGGTCGGAAATTGGTACAGACACATTCTGGAAAGTAGGAGTCAGCTGAAATGGACTCCTTTTAGCAGAGAATAGACACGCCTGGGTTTTCGAAGCATTGAACTTGACGAGATTGGCATCTCCCCAATCAGCAACTGCTTTGAGGGTCAATTTCATTCGATCAACCATGGCCTCTCTGTGACACTGGATTTGAGATCCACTGGATCGTGCTTCAGGTATGTATCTCTCTACAACTGTGCTGTCATCTGCATACCCAATAATACCGGGCCTGAGCAGGTCATTAATGTGCAGCAGGAAAAGTGTTGCAGAAAGAACTGACCCCTGAGGAACCCCGGCATTGATTGCCACGTGATCAGACGAGCAGCCGTTAACGACTACCCGTAGTGACCGGTCCCTCAGGAAGTCTGATACCAAAGCACAGAAATCAGTAGATAAGCCATATGATGGAAGCTTGCTTATCAGGCTGTCATGCCAAACCCTGTCGAAAGCCTTCGAGATGTCGAGAGAGACTGCAAGAGCTTCTCCGTTCTTCTCGATGGCCTCACTGCATATGTGTGTGGCATACGCAAGAAGGTCCCCGGTAGACCGGTTACGCCGGAACCCGTATTGCCGTTCACTGAGGAGGTCGTTACCTTCGAGGTATGCCAGGAGCCTGTTGTTAAGTATACGCTCCATCTCTGTAACTTCCAGATAGGTCTGTAATTAGCAGGGTCGGCACAACTACCTTTTTTGGGTACAGGCTGTACATTGGCAAACTTCCATGATTTTGGCACTAGACCAGTCTCTAGAGAGAGGCGGAATAGGCGTGTCAGTACAGGAGACAATTCAGGTGCACATGCCTTCAAGAGAATAGCTGGAATACCGTCTGGGCCACTGGCTTTGTTCACGTCTAGATTACGTAGTGTTTTGCGAACTTCCACCTGTCGGATACGGATGGCTGACATAGTCGTCCCGCTTCCACTAATAAGGGGGGAAGGAGTTGCACTACCAGGATCTAGACGCGAAGATTCCGCAAAAAGAGAAGCAAACAGGTTGGATTTTTCTTCAGCGGTGTGGGCCAGTGACCCGTCAGATTTCAGCATTGGAGGCAGTGAGGAACTGCAGAAGTTCGATTCAACCGATTTAGCCAGAGATCAAAAAGCTTTACTACCCGCAGGGTACGAGGCTAGTTTGCTCCCTATTCGACTAATGTGGTCAAATCGAGCCTTCCGCAATGCCTTCTTGCAGGACTTAGCAGCTTTGTTAAAGGCTTTCTTCCGGTCTCGAACAACAGTCAACTTACGGTTTCGAGCGTCAACCCATGCTAGGTAGGCCTCATGTTGTTGCGCTTTGGCGCGGGAACATTCGGCTCCAAACCACGGGCGAGCTTTGCTGGACAACGGTACGTCTGCATATGGAATAAAATATTCCATGGCTTGACGTAACACGCTAGTCACAGCATCCGCACTAGTCGATGGGTCGCCAGATGAAAAGCAGACGGACTGCCAAGGGAAGGATGCAAAGAAAGACCGCATCTCATCCCAATCTGCTGACTTGTATGGCCATACTCGCCGCGTGCCTTTAAGGCTGGGGTCAGGCGGGGAGTATGACGAAACAGATTTCACCAGACAGTGGTCGGAGCTGCCCAATGGAGGGGCTACCGAGACAGAGTACCGGTCTGGATCTGTTGTCAGCAGAAGGTCCAAGCAATTGGCTGTGTGGCCATCAACGTCAGGTATCCGGGTCGCCTCTTTAACGAGCTGGGTGAGATTAAGCGATAGTGCAAGTTTATGCGTCTCTCTCCCAGCGTGGTCTGTGTTCTGGTATGGGAATAGCCACTCTTGGTGATGAGCGTTAAAGTCCCCCAGAAATACCAGTTGGGCAGTGGGATACAGCTGTTGGGCCTCATCAGCCTTGTCACTGAGGTATTCGGTCTCCTGGTCTCCGCTGTGTGAACGATAGACACAGGCATAGAGAATTTTCTCTGTACCTGTGTCTACCAATACCCAGAGCGCGTTGAAATTGGAGTTTTCAAGATTTTTGAGACGTCGAATACAGACGTCATCCCGGGCATATAAGCACGTGGTTTAAAACGGTGCTCCAGGGTGTACCCTGGGTAATTAAGGTAACCCACGTCGGATGGACATCCAACCTGCGTCTCCGAGAGAAACAAGAGGTGTGGCTTTTCAGTCTCGAGATGAAAGTGGACTGGCACGAGATTGGAGTGCAAACCCGCGTATATTCGACAGGTGCACTTTTAGTGAGACGGAGTGCAGCCGCTGTAAAAAGTTATTTTTCTTATTGTTTCTCTAAAAATACGCTCATGTCCACTTCCCTGCGGAGTGAAGCTGAGGGTGACCGCAACATTACATAGCGTCAAGGTATTGCATGCAGAGCAGGCTGCGATGTAACACCTTGTCACAATAGTAACGTGTCAGTATGTACAACAGGAGGCAGTGTACATCGAGTGCTTGGTGTGCGGGCGCGCGTACTGCGCCTCGCCCCCCTCGCCCGCCCCTCCCCCCGCCCCCGCACCCGCCCCCGCGCAGCCCCCGGGCAGCATGGCGTGGCGCCTGCAGCATGCCGCCTTGCCGCAGTGTACGCCCGACACTGCCATACTTGTTACCTACAAGTAAGTGTTTATTACCTTGTAGGTACTCATCCAGTAAATCATATATTTTTAGACGTTTTAAGCTTTTTTTTTTAAATGGTTGTTATATCTTACAATTCCGTAACTTTTGAACCGATTTGCAAAAAAAAATGAGAACAGTAGCAGGGTTGTTGTTAGTTTCCAGTCTGGGATTCAAGGCGCGGGTCACCCGGCGCCGGGCGAGCAGTACTACGCGGTGGGCTTCCCGAGGCATTCCATCCTGCCGGACGACGAGCTGGGACGACAGGTAACATCCCATTCCATGCCACTCTCAACAAATATAATATTCTTGGACCCATCATGCAACGCCCCCTAGTCCCAAACTAAGTAAAGCTTGTCCTACGGATTCTAGATTGCTGGTAGAATACTAATACTAACATTAACATATATTTTTACAAGGTCACGTTTCATTTTGACAAAACGAGTAGACAAATATCTCCTCGCAGATTGTATTGAATGTATAGAGTAATGTTGTGGTGTGGGTGTGGGTGTGGGTGTGCAGGTACTGTCGCTGCTCCGTGCATGTTGGTCCCGCGGCTCGCTGTTCATGGTGCGTGCGTCGCGTACCACAGGACGCGAGCACGTGGTGTCGTGGCGCGCTGTCCCCCCGCCCGCCGCGCCGCACCACTACCTGCCGCCCGCACGGCCCGACCGACTGCTGCACGAACTGATAGCCGCGTTACACGCCTTGCTCGACACTACAGCCACACAATGTTAGTTCATGGTGCGTACTGCGTGCGTCGCGTACCACAGGACGCGAGCACGTGGTGTCGTGGCGCGCTGTCCCCCCGCCCGCCGCGCCGCACCACTACCTGCCGCCCGCACGGCCCGACCGACTGCTGCACGAACTGATAGCCGCGTTACACGCCTTGCTCGACACTACAGCCACACAATGTTAGTTCATGGTGCGTACTGCGTGCGTCGCGTACCACAGGACGCGAGCACGTGGTGTCGTGGCGCCGCACCACTACCTGCCGCCCGCACGGCCCGACCGACTGCTGCACGAACTGATAGCCGCGTTACACGCCTTGCTCGACACTACAGCCACACAATGTTAGTTCATGGTGCGTACTGCGTGCGTCGCGTACCACAGGACGCGAGCACGTGGTGTCGTGGCGCCGCACCACTACCTGCCGCCCGCACGGCCCGACCGACTGCTGCACGAACTGATAGCCGCGTTACACGCCTTGCTCGACACTACAGCCACACAATGTTAGTTCATGGTGCGTACTGCGTGCGTCGCGTACCACAGGACGCGAGCACGTGGTGTCGTGGCGCCGCACCACTACCTGCCGCCCGCACGGCCCGACCGACTGCTGCACGAACTGATAGCCGCGTTACACGCCTTGCTCGACACTACAGCCACACAATGTTAGTTCATGGTGCGTACTGCGTGCGTCGCGTACCACAGGACGCGAGCACGTGGTGTCGTGGCGCGCTGTCCCCCCGCCCGCCGCGCCGCACCACTACCTGCCGCCCGCACGGCCCGACCGACTGCTGCACGAACTGATAGCCGCGTTACACGCCTTGCTCGACACTACAGCCACACAATGTTAGTTCATGGTGCGTACTGCGTGCGTCGCGTACCACAGGACGCGAGCACGTGGTGTCGTGGCGCGCTGTCCCCCCGCCCGCCGCGCCGCACCACTACCTGCCGCCCGCACGGCCCGACCGACTGCTGCACGAACTGATAGCCGCGTTACACGCCTTGCTCGACACTACAGCCACACAATGTTAGTTCATGGTGCGTACTGCGTGCGTCGCGTACCACAGGACGCGAGCACGTGGTGTCGTGGCGCCGCACCACTACCTGCCGCCCGCACGGCCCGACCGACTGCTGCACGAACTGATAGCCGCGTTACACGCCTTGCTCGACACTACAGCCACACAATGTTAGTTCATGGTGCGTACTGCGTGCGTCGCGTACCACAGGACGCGAGCACGTGGTGTCGTGGCGCGCTGTCCCCCCGCCCGCCGCGCCGCACCACTACCTGCCGCCCGCACGGCCCGACCGACTGCTGCACGAACTGATAGCCGCGTTACACGCCTTGCTCGACACTACAGCCACACAATGTTAGTTCATGGTGCGTACTGCGTGCGTCGCGTACCACAGGACGCGAGCACGTGGTGTCGTGGCGCGCTGTCCCCCCGCCCGCCGCGCCGCACCACTACCTGCCGCCCGCACGGCCCGACCGACTGCTGCACGAACTGATAGCCGCGTTACACGCCTTGCTCGACACTACAGCCACACAATGTTAGTTCATGGTGCGTACTGCGTGCGTCGCGTACCACAGGACGCGAGCACGTGGTGTCGTGGCGCCGCACCACTACCTGCCGCCCGCACGGCCCGACCGACTGCTGCACGAACTGATAGCCGCGTTACACGCCTTGCTCGACACTACAGCCACACAATGTTAGTTCATGGTGCGTACTGCGTGCGTCGCGTACCACAGGACGCGAGCACGTGGTGTCGTGGCGCGCTGTCCCCCCGCCCGCCGCGCCGCACCACTACCTGCCGCCCGCACGGCCCGACCGACTGCTGCACGAACTGATAGCCGCGTTACACGCCTTGCTCGACACTACAGCCACACAATGTTAGTTCATGGTGCGTACTGCGTGCGTCGCGTACCACAGGACGCGAGCACGTGGTGTCGTGGCGCCGCACCACTACCTGCCGCCCGCACGGCCCGACCGACTGCTGCACGAACTGATAGCCGCGTTACACGCCTTGCTCGACACTACAGCCACACAATGTTAGTTCATGGTGCGTACTGCGTGCGTCGCGTACCACAGGACGCGAGCACGTGGTGTCGTGGCGCCGCACCACTACCTGCCGCCCGCACGGCCCGACCGACTGCTGCACGAACTGATAGCCGCGTTACACGCCTTGCTCGACACTACAGCCACACAATGTTAGTTCATGGTGCGTACTGCGTGCGTCGCGTACCACAGGACGCGAGCACGTGGTGTCGTGGCGCGCTGTCCCCCCGCCCGCCGCGCCGCACCACTACCTGCCGCCCGCACGGCCCGACCGACTGCTGCACGAACTGATAGCCGCGTTACACGCCTTGCTCGACACTACAGCCACACAATGTTAGTTCATGGTGCGTACTGCGTGCGTCGCGTACCACAGGACGCGAGCACGTGGTGTCGTGGCGCGCTGTCCCCCCGCCCGCCGCGCCGCACCACTACCTGCCGCCCGCACGGCCCGACCGACTGCTGCACGAACTGATAGCCGCGTTACACGCCTTGCTCGACACTACAGCCACACAATGTTAGTTCATGGTGCGTACTGCGTGCGTCGCGTACCACAGGACGCGAGCACGTGGTGTCGTGGCGCGCTGTCCCCCCGCCCGCCGCGCCGCACCACTACCTGCCGCCCGCACGGCCCGACCGACTGCTGCACGAACTGATAGCCGCGTTACACGCCTTGCTCGACACTACAGCCACACAATGTTAGTTCATGGTGCGTACTGCGTGCGTCGCGTACCACAGGACGCGAGCACGTGGTGTCGTGGCGCCGCACCACTACCTGCCGCCCGCACGGCCCGACCGACTGCTGCACGAACTGATAGCCGCGTTACACGCCTTGCTCGACACTACAGCCACACAATGTTAGTTCATGGTGCGTACTGCGTGCGTCGCGTACCACAGGACGCGAGCACGTGGTGTCGTGGCGCCGCACCACTACCTGCCGCCCGCACGGCCCGACCGACTGCTGCACGAACTGATAGCCGCGTTACACGCCTTGCTCGACACTACAGCCACACAATGTTAGTTCATGGTGCGTACTGCGTGCGTCGCGTACCACAGGACGCGAGCACGTGGTGTCGTGGCGCGCTGTCCCCCCGCCCGCCGCGCCGCACCACTACCTGCCGCCCGCACGGCCCGACCGACTGCTGCACGAACTGATAGCCGCGTTACACGCCTTGCTCGACACTACAGCCACACAATGTTAGTTCATGGTGCGTACTGCGTGCGTCGCGTACCACAGGACGCGAGCACGTGGTGTCGTGGCGCCGCACCACTACCTGCCGCCCGCACGGCCCGACCGACTGCTGCACGAACTGATAGCCGCGTTACACGCCTTGCTCGACACTACAGCCACACAATGTTAGTTCATGGTGCGTACTGCGTGCGTCGCGTACCACAGGACGCGAGCACGTGGTGTCGTGGCGCCGCACCACTACCTGCCGCCCGCACGGCCCGACCGACTGCTGCACGAACTGATAGCCGCGTTACACGCCTTGCTCGACACTACAGCCACACAATGTTAGTTCATGGTGCGTACTGCGTGCGTCGCGTACCACAGGACGCGAGCACGTGGTGTCGTGGCGCCGCACCACTACCTGCCGCCCGCACGGCCCGACCGACTGCTGCACGAACTGATAGCCGCGTTACACGCCTTGCTCGACACTACAGCCACACAATGTTAGTTCATGGTGCGTACTGCGTGCGTCGCGTACCACAGGACGCGAGCACGTGGTGTCGTGGCGCCGCACCACTACCTGCCGCCCGCACGGCCCGACCGACTGCTGCACGAACTGATAGCCGCGTTACACGCCTTGCTCGACACTACAGCCACACAATGTTAGTTCATGGTGCGTACTGCGTGCGTCGCGTACCACAGGACGCGAGCACGTGGTGTCGTGGCGCCGCACCACTACCTGCCGCCCGCACGGCCCGACCGACTGCTGCACGAACTGATAGCCGCGTTACACGCCTTGCTCGACACTACAGCCACACAATGTTAGTTCATGGTGCGTACTGCGTGCGTCGCGTACCACAGGACGCGAGCACGTGGTGTCGTGGCGCCGCACCACTACCTGCCGCCCGCACGGCCCGACCGACTGCTGCACGAACTGATAGCCGCGTTACACGCCTTGCTCGACACTACAGCCACACAATGTTAGTTCATGGTGCGTACTGCGTGCGTCGCGTACCACAGGACGCGAGCACGTGGTGTCGTGGCGCCGCACCACTACCTGCCGCCCGCACGGCCCGACCGACTGCTGCACGAACTGATAGCCGCGTTACACGCCTTGCTCGACACTACAGCCACACAATGTTAGTTCATGGTGCGTACTGCGTGCGTCGCGTACCACAGGACGCGAGCACGTGGTGTCGTGGCGCCGCACCACTACCTGCCGCCCGCACGGCCCGACCGACTGCTGCACGAACTGATAGCCGCGTTACACGCCTTGCTCGACACTACAGCCACACAATGTTAGTTCATGGTGCGTACTGCGTGCGTCGCGTACCACAGGACGCGAGCACGTGGTGTCGTGGCGCCGCACCACTACCTGCCGCCCGCACGGCCCGACCGACTGCTGCACGAACTGATAGCCGCGTTACACGCCTTGCTCGACACTACAGCCACACAATGTTAGTTCATGGTGCGTACTGCGTGCGTCGCGTACCACAGGACGCGAGCACGTGGTGTCGTGGCGCCGCACCACTACCTGCCGCCCGCACGGCCCGACCGACTGCTGCACGAACTGATAGCCGCGTTACACGCCTTGCTCGACACTACAGCCACACAATGTTAGTTCATGGTGCGTACTGCGTGCGTCGCGTACCACAGGACGCGAGCACGTGGTGTCGTGGCGCCGCACCACTACCTGCCGCCCGCACGGCCCGACCGACTGCTGCACGAACTGATAGCCGCGTTACACGCCTTGCTCGACACTACAGCCACACAATGTTAGTTCATGGTGCGTACTGCGTGCGTCGCGTACCACAGGACGCGAGCACGTGGTGTCGTGGCGCCGCACCACTACCTGCCGCCCGCACGGCCCGACCGACTGCTGCACGAACTGATAGCCGCGTTACACGCCTTGCTCGACACTACAGCCACACAATGTTAGTTCATGGTGCGTACTGCGTGCGTCGCGTACCACAGGACGCGAGCACGTGGTGTCGTGGCGCCGCACCACTACCTGCCGCCCGCACGGCCCGACCGACTGCTGCACGAACTGATAGCCGCGTTACACGCCTTGCTCGACACTACAGCCACACAATGTTAGTTCATGGTGCGTACTGCGTGCGTCGCGTACCACAGGACGCGAGCACGTGGTGTCGTGGCGCCGCACCACTACCTGCCGCCCGCACGGCCCGACCGACTGCTGCACGAACTGATAGCCGCGTTACACGCCTTGCTCGACACTACAGCCACACAATGTTAGTTCATGGTGCGTACTGCGTGCGTCGCGTACCACAGGACGCGAGCACGTGGTGTCGTGGCGCCGCACCACTACCTGCCGCCCGCACGGCCCGACCGACTGCTGCACGAACTGATAGCCGCGTTACACGCCTTGCTCGACACTACAGCCACACAATGTTAGTTCATGGTGCGTACTGCGTGCGTCGCGTACCACAGGACGCGAGCACGTGGTGTCGTGGCGCCGCACCACTACCTGCCGCCCGCACGGCCCGACCGACTGCTGCACGAACTGATAGCCGCGTTACACGCCTTGCTCGACACTACAGCCACACAATGTTAGTTCATGGTGCGTACTGCGTGCGTCGCGTACCACAGGACGCGAGCACGTGGTGTCGTGGCGCCGCACCACTACCTGCCGCCCGCACGGCCCGACCGACTGCTGCACGAACTGATAGCCGCGTTACACGCCTTGCTCGACACTACAGCCACACAATGTTAGTTCATGGTGCGTACTGCGTGCGTCGCGTACCACAGGACGCGAGCACGTGGTGTCGTGGCGCCGCACCACTACCTGCCGCCCGCACGGCCCGACCGACTGCTGCACGAACTGATAGCCGCGTTACACGCCTTGCTCGACACTACAGCCACACAATGTTAGTTCATGGTGCGTACTGCGTGCGTCGCGTACCACAGGACGCGAGCACGTGGTGTCGTGGCGCCGCACCACTACCTGCCGCCCGCACGGCCCGACCGACTGCTGCACGAACTGATAGCCGCGTTACACGCCTTGCTCGACACTACAGCCACACAATGTTAGTTCATGGTGCGTACTGCGTGCGTCGCGTACCACAGGACGCGAGCACGTGGTGTCGTGGCGCCGCACCACTACCTGCCGCCCGCACGGCCCGACCGACTGCTGCACGAACTGATAGCCGCGTTACACGCCTTGCTCGACACTACAGCCACACAATGTTAGTTCATGGTGCGTACTGCGTGCGTCGCGTACCACAGGACGCGAGCACGTGGTGTCGTGGCGCCGCACCACTACCTGCCGCCCGCACGGCCCGACCGACTGCTGCACGAACTGATAGCCGCGTTACACGCCTTGCTCGACACTACAGCCACACAATGTTAGTTCATGGTGCGTACTGCGTGCGTCGCGTACCACAGGACGCGAGCACGTGGTGTCGTGGCGCCGCACCACTACCTGCCGCCCGCACGGCCCGACCGACTGCTGCACGAACTGATAGCCGCGTTACACGCCTTGCTCGACACTACAGCCACACAATGTTAGTTCATGGTGCGTACTGCGTGCGTCGCGTACCACAGGACGCGAGCACGTGGTGTCGTGGCGCCGCACCACTACCTGCCGCCCGCACGGCCCGACCGACTGCTGCACGAACTGATAGCCGCGTTACACGCCTTGCTCGACACTACAGCCACACAATGTTAGTTCATGGTGCGTACTGCGTGCGTCGCGTACCACAGGACGCGAGCACGTGGTGTCGTGGCGCCGCACCACTACCTGCCGCCCGCACGGCCCGACCGACTGCTGCACGAACTGATAGCCGCGTTACACGCCTTGCTCGACACTACAGCCACACAATGTTAGTTCATGGTGCGTACTGCGTGCGTCGCGTACCACAGGACGCGAGCACGTGGTGTCGTGGCGCCGCACCACTACCTGCCGCCCGCACGGCCCGACCGACTGCTGCACGAACTGATAGCCGCGTTACACGCCTTGCTCGACACTACAGCCACACAATGTTAGTTCATGGTGCGTACTGCGTGCGTCGCGTACCACAGGACGCGAGCACGTGGTGTCGTGGCGCCGCACCACTACCTGCCGCCCGCACGGCCCGACCGACTGCTGCACGAACTGATAGCCGCGTTACACGCCTTGCTCGACACTACAGCCACACAATGTTAGTTCATGGTGCGTACTGCGTGCGTCGCGTACCACAGGACGCGAGCACGTGGTGTCGTGGCGCCGCACCACTACCTGCCGCCCGCACGGCCCGACCGACTGCTGCACGAACTGATAGCCGCGTTACACGCCTTGCTCGACACTACAGCCACACAATGTTAGTTCATGGTGCGTACTGCGTGCGTCGCGTACCACAGGACGCGAGCACGTGGTGTCGTGGCGCCGCACCACTACCTGCCGCCCGCACGGCCCGACCGACTGCTGCACGAACTGATAGCCGCGTTACACGCCTTGCTCGACACTACAGCCACACAATGTTAGTTCATGGTGCGTACTGCGTGCGTCGCGTACCACAGGACGCGAGCACGTGGTGTCGTGGCGCCGCACCACTACCTGCCGCCCGCACGGCCCGACCGACTGCTGCACGAACTGATAGCCGCGTTACACGCCTTGCTCGACACTACAGCCACACAATGTTAGTTCATGGTGCGTACTGCGTGCGTCGCGTACCACAGGACGCGAGCACGTGGTGTCGTGGCGCCGCACCACTACCTGCCGCCCGCACGGCCCGACCGACTGCTGCACGAACTGATAGCCGCGTTACACGCCTTGCTCGACACTACAGCCACACAATGTTAGTTCATGGTGCGTACTGCGTGCGTCGCGTACCACAGGACGCGAGCACGTGGTGTCGTGGCGCCGCACCACTACCTGCCGCCCGCACGGCCCGACCGACTGCTGCACGAACTGATAGCCGCGTTACACGCCTTGCTCGACACTACAGCCACACAATGTTAGTTCATGGTGCGTACTGCGTGCGTCGCGTACCACAGGACGCGAGCACGTGGTGTCGTGGCGCCGCACCACTACCTGCCGCCCGCACGGCCCGACCGACTGCTGCACGAACTGATAGCCGCGTTACACGCCTTGCTCGACACTACAGCCACACAATGTTAGTTCATGGTGCGTACTGCGTGCGTCGCGTACCACAGGACGCGAGCACGTGGTGTCGTGGCGCCGCACCACTACCTGCCGCCCGCACGGCCCGACCGACTGCTGCACGAACTGATAGCCGCGTTACACGCCTTGCTCGACACTACAGCCACACAATGTTAGTTCATGGTGCGTACTGCGTGCGTCGCGTACCACAGGACGCGAGCACGTGGTGTCGTGGCGCGCTGTCCCCCCGCCCGCCGCGCCGCACCACTACCTGCCGCCCGCACGGCCCGACCGACTGCTGCACGAACTGATAGCCGCGTTACACGCCTTGCTCGACACTACAGCCACACAATGTTAGTTCATGGTGCGTACTGCGTGCGTCGCGTACCACAGGACGCGAGCACGTGGTGTCGTGGCGCGCTGTCCCCCCGCCCGCCGCGCCGCACCACTACCTGCCGCCCGCACGGCCCGACCGACTGCTGCACGAACTGATAGCCGCGTTACACGCCTTGCTCGACACTACAGCCACACAATGTTAGTTCATGGTGCGTACTGCGTGCGTCGCGTACCACAGGACGCGAGCACGTGGTGTCGTGGCGCCGCACCACTACCTGCCGCCCGCACGGCCCGACCGACTGCTGCACGAACTGATAGCCGCGTTACACGCCTTGCTCGACACTACAGCCACACAATGTTAGTTCATGGTGCGTACTGCGTGCGTCGCGTACCACAGGACGCGAGCACGTGGTGTCGTGGCGCCGCACCACTACCTGCCGCCCGCACGGCCCGACCGACTGCTGCACGAACTGATAGCCGCGTTACACGCCTTGCTCGACACTACAGCCACACAATGTTAGTTCATGGTGCGTACTGCGTGCGTCGCGTACCACAGGACGCGAGCACGTGGTGTCGTGGCGCCGCACCACTACCTGCCGCCCGCACGGCCCGACCGACTGCTGCACGAACTGATAGCCGCGTTACACGCCTTGCTCGACACTACAGCCACACAATGTTAGTTCATGGTGCGTACTGCGTGCGTCGCGTACCACAGGACGCGAGCACGTGGTGTCGTGGCGCCGCACCACTACCTGCCGCCCGCACGGCCCGACCGACTGCTGCACGAACTGATAGCCGCGTTACACGCCTTGCTCGACACTACAGCCACACAATGTTAGTTCATGGTGCGTACTGCGTGCGTCGCGTACCACAGGACGCGAGCACGTGGTGTCGTGGCGCCGCACCACTACCTGCCGCCCGCACGGCCCGACCGACTGCTGCACGAACTGATAGCCGCGTTACACGCCTTGCTCGACACTACAGCCACACAATGTTAGTTCATGGTGCGTACTGCGTGCGTCGCGTACCACAGGACGCGAGCACGTGGTGTCGTGGCGCCGCACCACTACCTGCCGCCCGCACGGCCCGACCGACTGCTGCACGAACTGATAGCCGCGTTACACGCCTTGCTCGACACTACAGCCACACAATGTTAGTTCATGGTGCGTACTGCGTGCGTCGCGTACCACAGGACGCGAGCACGTGGTGTCGTGGCGCGCTGTCCCCCCGCCCGCCGCGCCGCACCACTACCTGCCGCCCGCACGGCCCGACCGACTGCTGCACGAACTGATAGCCGCGTTACACGCCTTGCTCGACACTACAGCCACACAATGTTAGTTCATGGTGCGTACTGCGTGCGTCGCGTACCACAGGACGCGAGCACGTGGTGTCGTGGCGCCGCACCACTACCTGCCGCCCGCACGGCCCGACCGACTGCTGCACGAACTGATAGCCGCGTTACACGCCTTGCTCGACACTACAGCCACACAATGTTAGTTCATGGTGCGTACTGCGTGCGTCGCGTACCACAGGACGCGAGCACGTGGTGTCGTGGCGCGCTGTCCCCCCGCCCGCCGCGCCGCACCACTACCTGCCGCCCGCACGGCCCGACCGACTGCTGCACGAACTGATAGCCGCGTTACACGCCTTGCTCGACACTACAGCCACACAATGTTAGTTCATGGTGCGTACTGCGTGCGTCGCGTACCACAGGACGCGAGCACGTGGTGTCGTGGCGCGCTGTCCCCCCGCCCGCCGCGCCGCACCACTACCTGCCGCCCGCACGGCCCGACCGACTGCTGCACGAACTGATAGCCGCGTTACACGCCTTGCTCGACACTACAGCCACACAATGTTAGTTCATGGTGCGTACTGCGTGCGTCGCGTACCACAGGACGCGACCACGTGGTGTCGTGGCGCGCTGTCCCCCCGCCCGCCGCGCCGCACCACTACCTGCCGCCCGCACGGCCCGACCGACTGCTGCACGAACTGATAGCCGCGTTACACGCCTTGCTCGACACTACAGCCACACAATGTTAGTTCATGGTGCGTACTGCGTGCGTCGCGTACCACAGGACGCGAGCACGTGGTGTCGTGGCGCGCTGTCCCCCCGCCCGCCGCGCCGCACCACTACCTGCCGCCCGCACGGCCCGACCGACTGCTGCACGAACTGATAGCCGCGTTACACGCCTTGCTCGACACTACAGCCACACAATGTTAGTTCATGGTGCGTACTGCGTGCGTCGCGTACCACAGGACGCGAGCACGTGGTGTCGTGGCGCCGCACCACTACCTGCCGCCCGCACGGCCCGACCGACTGCTGCACGAACTGATAGCCGCGTTACACGCCTTGCTCGACACTACAGCCACACAATGTTAGTTCATGGTGCGTACTGCGTGCGTCGCGTACCACAGGACGCGAGCACGTGGTGTCGTGGCGCCGCACCACTACCTGCCGCCCGCACGGCCCGACCGACTGCTGCACGAACTGATAGCCGCGTTACACGCCTTGCTCGACACTACAGCCACACAATGTTAGTTCATGGTGCGTACTGCGTGCGTCGCGTACCACAGGACGCGAGCACGTGGTGTCGTGGCGCCGCACCACTACCTGCCGCCCGCACGGCCCGACCGACTGCTGCACGAACTGATAGCCGCGTTACACGCCTTGCTCGACACTACAGCCACACATTGTTAGTTCATGGTGCGTACTGCGTGCGTCGCGTACCACAGGACGCGAGCACGTGGTGTCGTGGCGCCGCACCACTACCTGCCGCCCGCACGGCCCGACCGACTGCTGCACGAACTGATAGCCGCGTTACACGCCTTGCTCGACACTACAGCCACACAATGTTAGTTCATGGTGCGTACTGCGTGCGTCGCGTACCACAGGACGCGAGCACGTGGTGTCGTGGCGCCGCACCACTACCTGCCGCCCGCACGGCCCGACCGACTGCTGCACGAACTGATAGCCGCGTTACACGCCTTGCTCGACACTACAGCCACACAATGTTAGTTCATGGTGCGTACTGCGTGCGTCGCGTACCACAGGACGCGAGCACGTGCTGTCGTGATCATAAGGGGGAAGGTTACCACGAATAAACACATCCGTTACCTAATTCATAAATAGGTAACGAAATCTGAGCTACACGCGGCAGCTTTGCTACACTCTGCAACTTCGCCGAAACCATTTTGGCGCATATACTTACATGGAGATTTTATCAAAAACGCGAACTTACCTGTCCTCCCTTTTTTATGCTATATTTTACCTAAAGCAGGAAGTTAGATTAGCAATATTTTAATATGCACTTATAAACCCATTCCACATTATGTCAATATTTCCCGACTAACATGCTTCAAAGAACTGAGTGTCGTAGAAGCAATAGGTCAGAAGACTCGTCCCTTGCAGCTGTCAAAACAAAAGGTAAATATTTATGCTCAAAAGCAAGCTATAAAAGACATTACTATAGTACCTATAGAAGTATATTTTATTTATACAACGTTGCTATTGCCTTACAACTTAGTAAATATATTAGTGGTAAGGAAAGATACTATTTGATATTATATCAGTATAATTTACCATATTTGTAAGTTTGTTTGTCTTCCAATAACATTGAATGTGACATGCTGTCTTCCATGTCAATGTTTGTATGCCCTGATTGATATATTAACTTATGCTTACATAGACTCACATATCTACAGTAGTGTACGTAAGAACATGTGTGTGTAGGCTCTCGACGTGTTCCCTTGTATGGTTAGGAATAAATCAGACTGTTCTTCTTGCTAAGATGATGCCATCATCAACATTATCAGCCTGAAGCATTAATTAGATTTCTCAACATATTTCTAGAAATAACTAATTCGAGTCTGCTCTATTCGCCAATTTCTTACAATCTTTATACGATAGCTTAATTAGATGCCTTGAATTGTTCAACAAGTTTATTCGTAACCTAAGACATCCTCAGGGTTATTCTAAAGTTAGTCTGAGATTACATTGTAGGTACTTGGTACAAGAATCAGCTCCATGACAAAAATACGTAACTCTTTAGTTTTATTAGTTTTCCAAATTATACGCTCTCAAATAACGTAGGTAAATATTTCATGTTATAAAAAAATTATATAACTTTAGGTTTTTACAAACCAGAGCAGTATTTAGAATAATGTTTTATTATAGTTATTTAACGTTATAGACAAATTATTGTTATATTACTCTTGCCAGTAAGTGCCTTATTTTAGTTAAGTTAAATTAGTTTATATAGTTAGTGTTAGTATTAAAAAGGGAACTGCATTCGCTTTATCCTCTCAAGTAATCGTTACAAAAAAATACTGTTTTTTTTATTATTGTGCCTGAAATAATGTACCTAAGGGAGTTATGTACGACTGGAGTTCTCTTTTTACAAGTTCCATATTGCCATTGTGTCTTCCTAAGTAGATCTTCCAAATGAGCTTTACTGATGAGAGCTTTTTTGCCAAAGCTGCACATCTTATTGTGTTATATTTAAGGGCTATTTTAGCCTACAATATGTTATAGTTATGTTTAGACAAATAAATTGTACTATGATATTTTCTTTGTTTAATTTTTCTTAAACTAGAATGTTTTATTGAACCTCTTGTCTGGCGCTGTCAGCCGCGCCTCCTTAACCATGTCAGATAAATCTAAGCCGAGGAAACCCGTAGGAAATTACTTGTCATAATCAAATATCGCGTGATCTACGTTTCATCTTACCTTCTGTAAGAACAATCACCTGTCTAGATCAATAATACACACAGTAGTTCTTTCGTCTGATAAGCGCACGCGCACATTTGTTATTTAATGCGCGAGAGTACGACGGAACGTGTGAAGGTGGCATAACTATCTTCTAAACCCTATCCAAATTAGTGTTCGATTGTATGAACTATATCAGATCCTTAAATAATTACCTACACTAGCATGTAAATTAGATAACAATTTTGTTTGCCAGCGGCACTCTTCTCCGTATCTTTTGACAGCTTTTCAATAAATATCAACGGACGTTTCATATAAAACTTAAAATGGGCAAAAATCTTGCGACGCATTCATTTTTTTTTTGAATGTCTGAAGCCTTCGTACTTAAACCTTAGTCATAATAATAAGCATGCGTAACATTATGAATACACTTGTCAAGAGGTACTTTATTGAATGCCATTACTGTACCTACAATGCTCTTCATTTGCAGTATTTCCAATTGACTACAACTGCATTTTCAACCCAACTGTACCATTAATTGATTCGCTTTTACGACCACTCCGTGATAAAACAAGGAGTGCAGTTGGGATTTACGAAAGTATAAAACACATTCAATTGACTACACTTAAAACAGTCAACATGGGCGGCAAGGGTAGTCTGAAACGCAGCTACAGCCTTGAAGAAATCCTCACGGAGAAGGACGTTCAGGACATAATACAAAAACATTGCAAGAATGCAAAGGGAGTCAAACTAATAGGCAGTGAAGCCACCGCGGCCGTGGAAGGTCTAGCCGGCTTCCTAGCTGATCACATCCGGCTGGTTCTAGAAGTGAAGTGTGCCGATAAAGTGGAGAAGATCAGACTCTTCGTGAAGCGAGTGCCGGTGAGGAACAAGCCCAAAGCAGAGTTTATTAATGAAAATAAGTATTTCAAGAGGGAAAAGATTACTTTCGAGCTTCTTGAGGAAATGAAGGGAGGGGAGGGTAAGTTTTGATTTTTTACTTTTACCTACTATTATTTACGAAACGAATACAAATCGAATCAAATGAATGTAGAGTTGGCAGACGATGATTATTCCACAAACAGTTATTATGATGTTTATTACTATACTAATCCACTTCCTGTTTCGCTACAAGCAAGTAGGGTTTGGAATAGAATCATAAACTAATTATTTGTATCCCTTCCAGGTCCAAATCCTTGGTGCGCGAGGGCTTATGTGACCACGGATACTTTTATCGTGATGCCAGACTTGGAACAAGAGGGCTACATACTGCACCCCTTACTCCAAACATTGAACTTAAAGCACGTTCTGTTAACTGTCACATCCATCGCTCGCTTCCACGCCGCCTTCGCCAACTATGAGACCAACAAAATCATCGGTGCAACCCGTCCTTACGACTTTTATCGCGAGTTCGGGCATATACTCACAGAACCTACCTTTAAAGACTCGCCATGGGTACGAACCGGGGCTAAGCTAACTGCTGATATTATAGATGCTTTCTCTATAAAGTACAGAAACGTACCCGGCTTAGAAGATAAATTGGCTAAGCTATTTGTAAAAGCGTGCGAAAGCTTGGACGTAGCAGAGGGTTCGCTGAACGTGGTGGTGCACAAGGACCTCTGGATTAATAATATTCTGTACAAGTACGAAGGTGCCGAGCCAACCAACGCACTGCTAATAGACTACCAATGCGTGCGGTACGGACCGCCCGCTTTCGACCTCACCTCCTTTCTCTACTTGAACACTGATAGGAAATTCCGCGAAGAATACGAAAGTCAAGTTTTCAAGCACTACTTTGACACATTCTCCGATGCTCTTGAAGATGCTTCAAGAAAACGTTTGGATACCTTGGGCTACGACGAAGATATGTTCCTACGCTGGTGTGAGAGAAGCCGCATGTTCGCAGTGTTCGATGCTATTGCGCTGTTCCCCATCGTGTTGATGGATGCCCAGTCCGCGGAGCAAGTCTACGACAACCCGGAAACCTTCATCATGATAAACGAGCAGGACAGAACTGAACCAGTTATTAAGTATGCGCAAAAACACCCGGTTTACAAGGAGAGGAGCCTGGAGGTCGCTGAAGAGTTCGTGGAAAGATATGTAATCCAGGATTTGTAAACTTTGATGCACCGCACTGGCCTCGAATACCTATATTTTACTGACGAGCGGAGCAATTAGTTTTTTTGATATAGTCTACGCGTAGGTATTTATTTACTACGTGTGTTCTATGTCGCAGAAGGCCCTGTATTTATATATTTCATAGAGCTCATCTTCCTACCAATAAATAGGTACATTCAGACAACATGAAACTTAACAAGAACAGCTTTCTAGGTACCTAGTTCCATCTAATCCGTGATGATGCAAGTGACCATATGGCCGGGCATATGGTCTCGCCGGGAATGGAGCGGCCAGCTAACCGTGTCAATGCGCCGTATTACCATAACGAGAGCCGCTTTACCCGGCGTCGCGTCGTGATCTTTGCTTGATTGATGACTGACACACGTGGTAAATATATATAAATGAAGTTACTAGCGAAAATAAATGCTGGAAACTGGTATGAAGGGAGAACACCTTCGTTTTTTTTCAATCTGCAGCGAAGGAAGTGCTCATCTACCGATGATAGATCCTCTGAAGTCTTGATTTGAATACCAATAAATTGCCAGGCTGTACATTCCTTACCGTTTGACCAGGACATATACCGTTCATTGTAGACATCAAACAGATGGTTGGCAGCGATCAACAATAGCTATCGAGCACTTATTCTTCAGAGAGTTCTGAGATGTCGATTCTGACTGTAACTGCACTGTTGCTAAACGTAATCTTATATCATACAATTGAACTGGTAGGTGATCTACGTAAGTAGTTCGAACAGGATCCCGAAGGCCGCCCGCCCAGCAGGTTTCGTCTCGCGTCATGACACCACAATGCCCGGACAATAGACACCTCCGGTGAACTCATTGCGAAGAGCTAACTTACATGAACAGCCAAGATGAAAGAATAAAACTGCTCGGTAGGTAGATAAGGAAGATGGATATAGAAATGTTATTGGAACTGAGGTGTAGAGGTGTTACGAATACCTAGGTACATACTAGGTACATCATTTGTATTCAGTATTAAAGGAGACTCGCTAAAGAATACTCGTTTCAATCGAATCCCTTCCCCTCATGGTGACCTTACCAGGATTCGAACCTGGAATCTCGTAGACCTGTTAGAGAAACTATGGAAAAACATCTTTAGTGCAGACCAGTAAACGACGTCAGTTAAAAAGTAATCGGCCTAAACTGGTTTTTTGCGGAAACCCCTTACGACCGGGACTAGGTAGGTACCTGATTGATGGTGGAGTTTACATCGCACGTGATAAGTTACTACTTCGATACGTTTTGCTTCCAGATATTTCTTCACCATAACCAACCTCTGTATTGAACCTCTTCATGCCATAACTCATGCCTGGTAAGAGCCATCAGAAAGCCATAAGGTCATTCAGTACCAATGCCGCGATACCGCCTGGCAATTGCATAATTCCACGATATAAATCCTGATATTCACGAAGCATCGGATAATACTACGTTTAATGATTCAGCATTCTTATAAATAGGGTTGTGTGATGTAGTACAATCACAGCAGGCATGATTGTTTACTTTATATTTATTTATTATGTATAACATTGCGTACTCAAGTCTAAACTACCTAGGTACGTGTTCTAAATAATTAATTACCTTTAAAAAGGGGCTCAAGATGTCTCGTATTGCAAGGTTGGTACATAAGTTCCTACTAGGAACTTCCTACCTCACTGAATATGCAAATTCAAAACATCTTATTGAAATCATAAATCTAAACTGACACTAATGTCTATAAAATATAGAGTGTGGCAGCCCTGCCATTCACCCCCCTAGCTTCGTTAGTGGGACAAGGGCGGCGTGTCTCCCTATACGGAGTGTCAATGTCTGCCCTCACATACCTACAACTAGGTAGATATATAATTCTGCAAACACGCTAAATTACCTGTTACAATAGGTACCTAGGTACTTTATGAGCACTAAGTACCTATGAGAGATTCTGATTGTACCTAATATAAAAACATATGTTTAGGTAGCTACCTAATTCTAAAAACAAATAGGTAGGTACAATATCTAGATGGTATAAAAACTGGAGCGCATAAACATCAACAAGCAGCCATATGGCCGTGTTTAGGTAGGTAGTTCGATAATCACAAGAATTAGCACTAACAGCTCAATGGCTAGTGCTTACAAATAAGTATTACTTTATGTTCTGCTCTCCATTTAGGGACTAAGAACTAGGCACTGCTTGCGAGAATTTTACGAAGTACGAGGAAAAACTACGTCTTATTGGGTACCATGGCTTCATACGCTCATAGGTACATTTTTATAATGATTGATGCAATAATGATTTAGATGTAAAACGTTGCCAGAAAGGTAGCGTAAACAAATCTACAAGTAAGTATATCATACTCACCTGCATTTTTTCTCTCTCATAAAATATGTAGGTATGCGAGCTTCCTTCCCACTTATTGTTTCAGTTATCAACCTTGCTTTTTGTAGAGCTAGATTAGTTCAGACGCGCTCTATCGCGCGTTTGTTTACGAATCGCCTAAACTTTTACACTAAACTAACAACATATATTTTCCGCTTGAATATCTTTAGAACCTCTTTTGTGTAAACTGTGATTCATGTCCGATTTGGGTTACTTTACTTACCATTTCAAAATGTCCCGATACATGTCTATCTAGCAGAACCAAAACACCTCATTTTGTTTCAAAATAACTTTGTGCGCATCCAAGGACTCAATTTTTAATCGATCACCAGTCATCATTTTCATTTGACAACCCTGTTTTCTGCAAAGCAACATCGAGGCTATCTTCGATAAACGTTTTGGGACCCTCAAGGTCCTTAATATTGAATGAATGATACAGGACCATCTGTTCACCTTGACCTGTGATGAGGCATAAACAGATGTACCTTACCTACTGTCGAATTATCTAGTGGTCGCCCAGTAGGTAGGTAGTAAACTAATTTACCTGCCTTTATCCCACACTAGGTGGGGTCGGCACAACATGTTTTCTTCTTCCACTCCTATCATTCGAATCTACTCCTCTTACATTCATTATCCTCTTTCACACAATCTAACCACTTCTTCGGCCTTCCTTTACTTGCATACCCAGGCACACTCGTAAAAAAACAAGCTCAATGCTATTATTAAAAAAAAAAAAACATAGCCTTTAATCATGATTAGTGAACAGAAGTAAGAAAATTGTGAAATGTGCAAGTTTTCCCGCGCTGCTTGTGTTGTGGTCAGTGTAGAGTTGCGGTGCACTGACAGATTGTAATGTACACCGTTGCAACACGCGCCGCGCCTGTGTTTACAACATCATATCACTTACTTTTACTATTTAATTAGCCAGAACTTCTACAACTTCCTAGTCATAGATGTAAAACTTCTAGTAGTGCCCTGTGAGCCTGTGACATGCACTACATCAGAACAGTATGAAGGTTACTCTGTCGCGGAATGTATTACTCTGTCGATTATGTGGGTATCAGAATCTACACCGTATACCCCACTATCATACTAGTATTACATCAACTCTCACCCGCTACACTCTTGTGACTTAGACAAATGCAATATGAAATAATGGCTAGCGTCCACAGGCAAGCATCGCACGCATCGGACGCATCGCACGCAACGGATTTTAGTTTGCCTTGTATAAAAACTCGTCCGTACGGTGCGGATCAGTGGACGCAGTTGTATGAGTTTTTATACAAGGCAAACTACAATCCGTTGCGTGCGATGCGTCCGATGCGTGCGATGCGGGCCTGTGGACGCTTGCCCTAAAATAGCTTCATTGTTGACGAAAAAGGCGGAGAAGACGTCAGTATCGCGATCGGAACTATGCCTATCTATTTTCCTATCCTACCTCCTGGCACGGCGCCTATTCCTGACCTCAAGACGTATCTCTTAGTAATTAATAAGGCATTAACTTACTCTGTCACGTTTGTTCTCCGCAAGGTCCACGCCTACGATAACATCACTCTTTTATTACTTGCAGAACAAAAGCTATAGATTCGCTATACTTACCTACTTACATAGGTACAACGTACACTCAATGCCTAGAACTGTACAGTAGGTACCTACTATTATTAGTTTTATGACTACACAAAGATAATATTGAATTCCTGCGAGATACGAGAGCAATCTTATCTGCATCTTTACTATATCAGGCTGTGAAGCTCTACTTCTGACTTCGACTGTAGTTTCCCCCATAAATAGTTTTCCAGGAACGACTGAGTTTTCTGCATATCCACTACATCTATACTATTATAAAACTGCAAAAAAGCCAAAAACTAAAATTAAAGATTATCTATATCTAATATTATCTATAATTAAATATACAGATCTACTAAATAAACGATTTTGATTCCGAAAATCGAGTTTGTCTCTTTGTTTGTTCGCGGATCACGCCTAAACTACTGGACCAATTTCAATGAAACTTATACCATTTAGAAACACTTTTTCCGGGTTGAAACATAGGCTATATTTTATTGAAATGCAAGACGTGGATTCGAAGATACAGCTTGACCTCTCTAAACCAAAAGCCGCCTTTGGCACGAGGTTCATCGTAGCTGGTTGACAAATATTTTGGTAGAAAGTTTTGCACGCGTACAAAGTCGCGGGTATCAGCTAGTAACTATATAACATTAAAACTTCTGGAGATCTTCACAATATCCATCGCATAGAGGTTCTCTACCGATTCGTTTTCCGATACTGATAGATACTTACCTCTTTAGTAGTCAATTTCCGTTTTTACAGCACGGACTTTCTTCAATATCATGCCAGCTCTACTAAATGTTACACTATTATTGGTGTCGATTCTGTTGGTGCATAGTTCTAAACTGACCTGACAGCACTAAAAATGTTGCCGTCACTTTCTGATACTGTAGGTACCTACAGTCGCCGCGTTGACTTATTCGATTTATATTCTGCCAACCGTTGTAGTGTCACCGCGCAGTGTATCTCGAATATAATCTCGAAGAATTATGTCACATTGATTCGTGATCAAAGCACTGAAATGACAGGCTGCTATAATTTTAACGCTATAACAGAATCGACACAATTACCTAAGTAAGCTATACTTTACGATCTTAGATCGTAAAGATGTCATTAGGATTAACATCTCAATTTTAGTATTTGCAGTTATTGCGGATTAGTCAAATGTTGATCACTTATTTATTTTTGACTTTCACAGTTATGTAACTGCCGGTTTTCTAGGACCTTGATGTGTTTTCGACAGTCGCGTCATAATCCTATGAACCAAGAGTCATGTAGGAACGTCCCTAGGGTACAGTTTATTTCAATAAAATCACATGAAACATTCTAAACGTTTTGCTATGTAGATTTTCACAAAAAGCGCGTTGAAATCTTTTCTATGGTATATTTTCAAAAGTGCTACGAAGAGCTACGACATCAACTTATATTAGTCATAATTCCCGTTCATATGTAATTCTAATTTGTAAATGTGCTTGTCTAAAAAGCCCTCTAAAGTCTAAAAAGCTATTATAGCGAGCAGCACGTAGTCCGTGCGTGCGGCGCGTGCGCACGATGTCGGTCGTTGCGCGTGCAACTTGCACTTATAGCAACTGAACTGAACAGTCATACATTGTTCTTTCCTTTTCATCTTCATTGTTTTGTCTGATGCAGTCTGGTGTGCTTACGCGTACCTACTGCTATCAATTGATACTAGCTAGAATATATCGGTCATCATCACAATGCAGTTGGCTTACTAAGTCTTTTAGGGTAACTCATACTCCGAGGGTAACCAAGAAAGGACCGCCACTGGTTCTTTTTGGTTACCCTGCTTGGAGTGGCGAAGGTTCAGAAAATAGCTGATTCGGAAATGAGTAATTCATGACTTCATTCGCAGTTCGATATTCGCAAAGCCTCTGAGGTTATTGTTAGGGGTGCGTAGGCGCAGGTGACGTCAACACGCCCTTATAAGGACCTGACACTCGCATGTAAATGGCTTATAATTAATGTGGATGTGGCTTCTGACTTTAGACTCCTATCTACTTTGGTAAAGAAACGCCCCTTTGTGTGTATTGAAAAAGCTGAGGACCAATTTTGCTGTTTTTTTTTGTGCTGTGCTGTTGAATTCCATACGCAGTCGCAGGAACCCATTCAGATAGACAGGTTACTGGCTTCTGTAGTTCCTTCGGCATCATCACCGAAATTTTCCATTCTTAAGCCGCTTAGATCATCCAGCTGCACACTGTTTTTTTTATCAATGCCTTGCAAAATAAAAGTGTTGCTTAATTTTCTAGAACTTAAGGATAAAACACGTTATAGGAAGTGGAAATCTTGATAGAACTGATAAGACTGATCTTCTTTTACTTTATCTAATAGAATATGTAATTCATATCTTTCCCAGATTGCAGTGTTGCGTAAGTTTCTTACGAAAGGTCAATGTCGACTTCCCTAGTTATCAGAACAATATTACCTCGACAGAAAATTCGGAGCAAGAACTTTTTATGCATTTGGGTTTCGTAAGCCAACCGATTTGGGCAGGACTACTATTGTAGAGGGCGAAGGGGTCATATATATGCTTCCAAGGTTCACATACCTTTCTATTTTATTTAACAAGCTGTTGAATGAGAGTTTAATTTGGCAGTCTATGGTTTGTACTCATCTTTTAACTGGTAGATTTGACACCAATTTTGTACGATCAAAATCGTACTCACTGCTTTTAAAATGTATTTAGGTGTGTATTATTTTGTGTAGATACGTCGGTTGACTTTGCACGCTGATAGTGATCAATGATCTTCGTCATTAAAAGATGGTGCTATTCATCTATGCTATTAGGTGACTTGTCATGACTTGTTGCAAAACACTGGTACTTTTTTATCTTCTGGGTATTCTGCACCATCCCAAAATATATTTGAATCCTCCTTAAACATTTCATATCTTATTTTATTTGCGTACAGGTTGTTTTAGTCAACGTCTTCCAAGGATGGTGGGTACTAACTGATGACGACAACTAGATTGTAATATTCCTTTTTAAAATTCGCGTAATACAAAGTAAAAAATGATATCGCCATCTACCGTTTTTGAATGCCGACAGTGCGTCTCCTAAACTTGCCGAACTCATAACATAGCAATACATATAACTTTGCATATCGGAGGTGAAGAGGCGTAGCTGGCATATAAGGAGTTGGTGATCTCAATCTTGGGCTAACTTGACTGTCTAGAATACTTTTCTTCGGAAATAAGGCACATTTTAAAAGAAAAATGTGACATTTCTGTCTCTCTTTTGAGTTCTAGTGCACTCGATATTTGGCAGTGTGCTTCCAAATCCTCGATGCTTACCCATCTTTAGACGACAGCAATATTTTTTTTTATTCAAAACTGCTCGACGTAACCCTATAAATAAATAAAGATGTTCCTTTCCTATAAATAAGAAGGTGTATTATGAAAACGTGAGCTCTTAAAAGGTTTTATTTCGTTGTATCGTTCTACAAGCACCAGTCTTCACTAAATTTTCAGATTGATTCATTTTCAGAATTATCCTTATCGGCATAGGAACAGACACCAAAATGATTTAATACTCCTATCAAAGTTGTAAAAGGCAATTCGCCAATACATTTGTTAACCGCCAACGCACGCGACAGCTTTGAACTTGCCCCCCTACATGTTCGAGATAGATTTATTGGTGTTTCGGCTTATTTTGACAAGTTTTATCAAGGCTTGTTTTTAAGTTTTTGCATTTTTAAAACCAGTTCGGTGTAGAGCTCTCCTGACACCACGACACGTGTACCTACGTGTGCGGAATAAGAAGCGCCTAAAACATTTAGGTGTTGCTGTGTAGCTGTGTAGGGTAACTTACAACCCGTAGTGCTAGCAAGTTCTTTTACATGACTCGATTTCTCACAAAAATATTGTATATTTCAACGCGATAGGTATTCAAATATCCATTCGAGTATAAAACAATCGAATGTTTACATACACGGCCACCGGACGGACCAAACAATGACATCCATTGGTCACATACATAAATACCTGCTCTAGTATTGTCCCTAAGGCTTCTTGAGAATTTGAAATTAATTCAATTGAATAATAACAACATACTAGTATAGTATTATAAGATCTGTGACATGGCTAAATAGGTTGTGGCCTAGAATTCAAAATAGGCGACTGATTTATCCACTTCTCTGAAATTGCTGAGAACTAACAGGATCACAATAAACGTGATTCAATGCTTCGCTTTGGTTTCGCAAAGTTTATGAGACGTGTTTTCTATTTGTAGAGCTTACTGAGGAAGATAATAGCAATACACCTTCAGCATGAGGTTAGCCAAGTACCTGTTAGGAGGATATTTCAGGATAATGCACACAGGGACACAATAACTTACATTCCCTAAAAAATACAGTAAAATAGTTGGATTTAATTTATCAGACCTAGATCACAACCCTAGCAGAGCAAGCATGTATATGTATATTAGAAAAGATCATCAAAGTATTGTATGTACGACTGCAACCTTCAAGATGGAGTGATTCATTGCAATAAGTGCCATTTCTCGAACCTTGTAATATGCAAACCGGTCTGTGTCGGCCAGTCGACATTGGCACCCACCCATCCATTCAGACTGACATGACGTCACCGATGCCTACACTACCTTATGTGCCTGGTGAACTACGAAGAAATTATGCCTTATATTATATAGGACATGCAAGGTTTTAGTTGACATCGATATCGATGTATATTTTTGAGCTTGTAGATAAAGTGGTCGTGTTCATTGACATTGTCCAGCTTTTTGTCATCACATCAAATGTATTTTGTTTGTGAATTGAGAATTGGCCTGGAGATACAAGTCGCATTGATTTTCCTTATACATTTATACCGATTAATATACCTACTTGGGTACATTTAGAAGACATTTGCATAAGTTTGAGGTCAAATCAAATCAAATCAAAATCATTTATTTATTTGCTTTTCCTTATTTTGCACTCTTGTTTTAAATCAAGAATTAATCGATTTAGTTATTACTTATCACAAGTTTATTTCAAATCAACAACCATCACCTCGTTCGTATGCTCCTCGACGTTCATAAGGTAGTTCTAGGTAGGTAGGTTTGCTAGTTCTCAAATCATGTTCTGAAGATTTTACACATTGATTTCAGTTATGTTTTAATCTAAAGTGTTATCTAACTTCTTCGTAATCTACCGGTGATAATGGCGGTGTCTCCGTTTGGGGGACAATGGTGGCCGTCACTGCTTTGTCTCTGTCTGCAATTAATACATTTATAACAGTATCTCAGCGGCTTTCAACCTCTTTATCTTTAACTTTCATCTCTCGTTATTCATCCGATAGTATCTTACTCCTAGATACTGCCCGTTCAGGGATTTCTTGGTTTATATTGCCGAATGTGCTTCACTTGTATTTAAAGTGAAAAGACGACAAACTAATTATGACGATGTAAATAATGCAATCTCTAAGGTTGTAAACTGGTTTAATGTAAACAATTTATTACTAAACGAAAAGAAAACTAAATGTATTCGGTTTATTCTACCAAACGTCAAACAAATAAATGCCAATGTAAAAATCAAAGAATATAATATAGATCTCGTGGACACCACAGTATTTTCAGGCATAACTCTAGATAATAAACTTCAATGGGGCCCACACATAGATAAATTGTCGAAAAGACTTAGTTCTGCAGCATATTATGCAGTCAAGAAGATCCGCTTCCTTACAGATGTGGAAACCGCAAGACTAGTCTATTTCAGCTACTTTCATAGCATTATGTCGTACGGCATTTTGTTGTGGGGGAGTGCTGCAGACATAAACGCCATATTTGTGTTGCAGAAGAGGGCTATTCGTGCAATTTATAACATGCAGCTACACTTACCACCAGGTGTGCTGGCAGCCAAATGTTTAGCTATTGCTCATAAAAAAAAAAAAAAAAAAAAAATGGGTCCCAGAGAATCACTAAGAAATAAGTTTAAGGAAATAAATATAATGACAGTACCTTGCCAGTACATCTATGAAAACTTATTGTATGCTCAAAAAAATATCAATCTATTCAACAAAAAAAGTGATAATCATAATGTTAACACTAGAAATAAAGACAAACTCGCTGTTCCCACCACTAGGCTCACAAAAATTAGTAAATCTTTCAAAGGGCAATGTGTACGCTTCTTTAACAAAATCCCAAGTGATGTGTCTCAGTTGTCGATTGGCAAGTTCAGAAACGTAATAAAACAGAGACTTCTTTTAAAAGCATACTATAAAATATCTGATTATTTAGAAGACAAACAAGCTTGGGACGAACTACCTCCAACTCATCCAATAAAAAAAATGTAATCATACAAAATGTAATGACGATTCAAAGTGATCAGTGAGATTTTATTGAATAAAAGATTTTTGACTTGACTTTGACTTTGTGACGAAGTTCCTATAATACCATGTTCAAATTCAATTTTATCAGGTCTCCGTCGCATGTTTGTATCTGAATGCCAAGTCCGAAACACGATATCATCGCCGAAATAAATAACGCTTAGCGTAGTGTTTCTCGGAAGGCGATAAGTGCAACCGCTCGTGAGGGATGAGGAGAGGAGGATCCATCCCAGGGCTGCAAGTTGCGCACGCGCAGGCTTCTCGGCTGGGCGAGACGTTGCACAGCCTGTGTCAGTGATCGCTCGGCCAGCACCCGCGCCGCACGCCCTCGCAGCCTCCGTGCGCACAGACCGACCCCGAGTGACCCCAGTGCATACCGAGCGGACCAACTCGAACGAAACGATTTCGCGATTATTTTTATTTATTTATAAAGCAACTAACATAACACCCCGCTTAAGTTGTAACACGAAAGCTTTTTAACGTATTTTAAGTTAACAATAGTGGACCAAACTGTGCACTGGACGATTTGAAGAGTTTTAAATGTTAACGGGTGACCAGTAGCCGGCAAATTGACCTCAGGTGAGTTTATTGTCTACACCCATACCCTTTACCTACCTACCTTTATAGCATCGTCCATGGTTCTTATAAGAAATGGCGGTGTTTTTGACAGCTGTTTTATGATACGTGTCTTAGCATAAATTAGGATAACCGGCGTATATGGCTTTTAAATGCCCAATTCTGTTATGGACCTTCCGGCTATTAATTAGAGTTCAATTTGATTTGCAGTATCGCCGAGGAATTCGCTTCGGTTGTATAGTTATGAGTTCCAGTGTTATCGTGTGCTTCAGATGTTTGGGTGTTGAGTGTCGTTGTTTTGAATCTCGCTAGGAATGCGCCGGCTTCACTCGCTGCCGTCATTATCTTGGCGTCTGGAGTAATATGTGTTTGTTCACCTGTGCTGAAAATTCTTGCATGCCTGTAGCTATACCTACTCTTATTGTTGACTTTTTCAATGAATATTTTAAAACAGCCTATTACAAATCAAAGGACAAATTTATCTATCTGTGTTTGAACGCGCCTCAGGAATCTAGACTAGAGTACTATAAGTACCTATAAGGATGATCTGAGTCAGTTTGCATCAAGCATAATATAATTCCCGACATGTTCAGTGCCGATAATAACTTTCAACATTCACTGTTCAGTGAATCAGGCTTGCGTTGTGGTGGTGAAGGTGCATCACCATTCTTAATGATAATGAATAAAATGAGTCATAACGTTGGAAGTTCGCCTGCTGATGTCATAAAAAATTATGAACTTAAATGTGGACCGTAAGAAAAGAGTTATCGATTCAGCCCAAAGAATTCAGCACCTAATTTTGATATCGTTTAGACTTTTAGGCTTTCTTGGAAAATCAGGTTTCGGACTACCGGTATTTCGTCCCACTAGGACGAAACAATAACTTATTCAGAGATAAAGTGGAATATTATATGATTTGTGATTCAGTATAACGGGGTATCAAAGTCACCATTGAAAGAAAGCTATAAGATGAGGTCAGTAAGTACTCGGAGTAAATATCTTTAACTTTTCCTTTTGTTCGCACAGCTCACACCACACTAAATACTTCATTGTATAATTTTTACATCGTCATAAACTTTGAGAAGTGACCTTTTTTGATTTGAAGTGCGTATACAAACTGTGGATGGCCGACCAGGCTGAGAGGATAGGATTAGGTGCTGGGCAATTCTACTTTTTCTAAAAGATGTCCCAGGCACTGCAGCCTCCCGTTCATCGGGGCAGGTGGGTGAAAATTTGCCCCTGTTGCTTAAATCATCTAGATAAGATGCAAATGCCTGGTTGTATTACTGAATGTGTGTGCGATGATTATCAAAGAGTCCAGGTACCTTCTTCCATAAGATTCAGTACTAAGCCACACATGGTAACTTGGACTTGACTTTTCTTGAAGTTATATTGGCTGACACGGTGCTAGTAACATTTCTTACGGTTTTTATCATAACGTGATGCTGAAGCACGCAATGATGTGCAATAATATGCAGGGCCCTTTAGTGCCATTACCCGAGTGCGTCGTATGCGCACGCGCAGTTATCTGTGCGCACGTGCGCTATCGTTCTCACGTTTATTTTGTTTAATTTCTGCAATTGTCTCATAATTATAGCATTGCCTTATAGACGTTTTTAGTCATCGCGATATGCATAAAACTACACTCGAGAGCAATGATTCCGGGTCACTTAAAGAATGTTAAAAATCTCGGAAACTAAAAATGATAGGTTAATGCAATAAATTGTATTTAATAGACAATGTAATACTCCTTAAATGAAAGTAAAAAAATATGAGTCACCGCATACATTTTATTAACACAAAATTACATAAAGAAAAAAACTGCTGATCTCTCCTTAAAACAAAAATAGGAAACATGAAATTTTTGAACTTTATTACGATTTTCTTGAATTTTAATACTTCGTATTGCCTCCTCGTGCTTCCATTACTGCGTTTACGCGGTTTGGCATGCTGTACACCAAGTTCCTTATACGATTTTGGGGAATATTCTCCCATTCCTCTGTGAGAGCAATTTTGAGCTCACGAAGCGTGATTGGGGGAGGGTTTCGTTGTTTTACGCATCTGCCTAGCTCGTCCCAAGCATGCTCGATCGGGTTGATATCCGGGCTGCGCGCTGGCCACTCCATACGAGTAATGTTCATCTCTTGAAGGTAGTCATTCACAATCCTACCTGTATGAGGTCGGGCATTGTCATGCATAAATATAGCATCCTCACCTAAATTGACCATAAATGGACCAACATGATCATTGAGGATTTCTTCCACATATCTTACGCTAGTTAAAGAGCCGTTTTCTATGATCACCAGCTCTGTGCGACTTTCAGAAGAAATTCCGGCCCACACAAGTACAGACCCACCACCGTAGGCTACTTTTTCTTCGATGCATGCTTGCTTGAATCTTTCCCCTGGTCTTCGATACACTCTGTGTCTTCCATCGTGCTTGTAGAGCATAAATTTTGATTCGTCGGAGAACATAACTTTTGACCAATCTTCAATACTCCAATTTACGTGGCTCTGGGCATATCTTAGTCTTGAAATACGATGCCCACGCTCCAGTTTAGGGCCGTTTGCAGGTCTAAGGGGTTTTAAGTTAGATTCAGCAAGCCGACGTCTTACTGTCCATGCACTTGGGTTACTTCCTCCGAGGCGTCGAAACTGATTTGTGAGTTCAGTTCCTGTGAGAAAGCGATTTCGAAGCATGGTGTTCACCAAGTATCGGTCTTCTCGTGCTGTGGTACACCTGGTTCTGCCCGTTCCTGGTCTGCGTAGGTTAGAACCAGTTTCTTCGTAACGTCGGAGAACTCTTTGTACTGTTGACAGCGACACACCGACAGTCCTGGCTGTATCGCGCTGACTCCGGCCGGTTTCCAGCATTGTAAGTATTCTGGTGCATTCTTCAGGCGTAAGCGACATAATTTCAGCTTGAATAATGAATATAGAGCACTATCAACATGGTTTATATACCCACATAAATGACAGATTACAAACAAAAGCAAAACCAAATGCTGTAATTTCGTAGTTCCATCTTCGAAAGTGGCCCTTTTTCAAATTTGATTTTTTTAAGATATAACTTTACAATAACTAAGAAGTTTTAATACCTTCATTTAAGGAGTATTACATTGTCTATTAAATACAATTTATTGCATTAACCTATCATTTTTAGTTTCCGAGATTTTTAACATTCTTTAAGTGACCCGGAATCATTGCTCTCGCGTGTATATCTAAATAATAAAATAAAATATTGCTCGCCATCCCTCGTCGGTTTGGCTAAACTAGAGATCCAAATAACGTTCTTCCAAATACCAAGCATCCGAAGTCTATTATCTACTGTACTTATTTCGGATAATATGTTATACTGAGAATAGATGGGTCCGTTACAATCGATTAATCTCTGATCGAGTAGAATTACAGAGCGGTCGCGAAACCACCCAGCGAGATACAAGCCGATGCTCAGCAATTTGCTAACCACGCGCGATGAGGGTTCCAATTATTATTAAGACTGCCTATCATCTTCATTCAGGTCTGTAATTTTTAAAAGTAACTAGGTAGTAAAAATAATTTACCTACCTATAAAAATAATTTTACAGCAAAAAAAAGGACTTATGTTTATTTTAGCCGGCACTGGTGATGACAGAGCCCTAGTAAATTAAAATCTTTTACTTTGGCTTCACTTGCTTGCGCGAAGTAGGTGAATAAGGTTCTACCAGAGTACCAAAATTTCAAGAAATGTCACGCGTGAGAAACTCGCAGGTAATGGGCCATCAATACCAGATGAATTACTATGATTTAACGCAAAAGATTTTAAAACGTTTTGTTAAAACGCCTTATTAAAACGGGTTCCTTCTCATACATGAAGGGAAGGTGTGTTGCGTAGTGTACCTACTACCTATACCCACAACTTGTAATCGTGTGTGGCCGCTCCTGCCATTAGTTAGCAGTTAGGACATCACTAATGGCTCAGATTACAGCTATACTTTACGAGCAGACGTACTGTCAGCGTTTATCTACAGATTACACAATACACATGTTTATGAAGCCGACTGTAGGTGCCGAAACATAAATATCACAGTGATATTACCTCCTAGTAATTTGGTCTTATCGTTGAGGCTAGCTTGCACCAAACTTTCTTAACTTGATCTATGTTTGATTAATCTAGGTTTTTTTGTGTCTATTTGGAACAACCTCACCCTTTATAATGTTTTTGTAATGTCTAAGTGTCGTCTACAATTTTAGATTCATAATATAACTCATCTACGCAAGAAAGTACCTTCCTAGATCCGGCGACGGAGGCAAATACCTACCATCATTGACCATCATCACTATCACCGGTTTAACTTATCATAGTTACCCCGTGGCATGGCAGGTGCCTGTTGTGATGATCCATCATAGTTAGCGCATCAAGTGCGGACTGCGCCCACGTACTGCAATCTACGCTGCACTGTTCCAGGGCTTTCAAACAACCACTTATTTTACATCATAGAACTTTGAATAAGGTTGTCTCAGTATTATTTATTAGCACAGTAAATAAAAATTATAGACCGCTATATGAACCATTATGAATGGAGGCTACATGCGACGCACAGAAATGTAAATAATTATAAAATTTTCTAGAAAGTTATAAGAAAAATAAACATGACTAGGTACCTACAAAACAAAGTGATTTAAGAGGTGCCTAACTTGCCAGACCACTTACAATCGAAATACCTTCTAAGTCGGTGGTACATAATTTCTATCTCGACAACTCTACTTAATTTCAAAGATAACTAAAAGCTTTTAAGAAAATGAAAATCAGAACACTGATGAATGAGTTTGATTTGAATTCGGTTTCTCTGCAATCAGAAAACACCTTCATTATTAATGGAGATAAAAAAACCTCGCGTTCGATTCTCCATTACTTAGCTTCTAAAATTATCCTTATAATACCACAGAATAAATAAATATTGACTTTCTGGGATCATAGTTGCGTGCAAGCCCTGAACCTAAACTCCTGCTGCGTTTGAATATCTAAACGCAGATCGCGATAACCATCGAAAGCGGAAAATGGCGTCATCTTCACGGTCGCGGGAGCTGCGACGGTCAGGGAATAATTGCTTCTTTGTGGTCAGGATTAGAGGGACTTTCAAACCAACAAGTAGATAAATGATAAGAGCGCAAAATGTTGGTTATTTTCTCAAATTTCAACCTTCTTTCTGGAGGATCTAAAATGTAAAATAAATCGTGAATCTTAAAACATCTTTGTTTCTTGATGCTTTGTGTCTCTCTGCTACAGATTCTGTGCATTGTGTAGGAGGAATAGATAGTTTTAAACTATATCCTTTATCCGTCTGACGTAATTCCTGCTAATTGAGTTTACCTCGCTGCCTACACTCGGCGGGTTTTGGCGTAAACTCATTATTTTGTGATTTCTTTACAATAGAACACGCTCGCCCACGCCAGATGTTCGATACGACAAAACGAGTGGAATTAGCAGCCCTCTGAATTTTGGTCCTATGGTTCCAACCAGCATATTGTGAGCCAACCCACCCACCATATGCTGAGCTAGGTCAATTATTGTATGATACAGTACATCGTACGTTCTTACGATGCACTGTATCATACAATAATTGATCGAGTGAACGAAGCGAACGAGATCTTAGTGACAACTTGGACAAAAATGCATTGTATGTTTGTTCTTCTAAATCTTTTGAATTGCTTATCCGATCTTCACAGAATTTGGTAGATAAACGGATAACGATAACTCTTAAGTTTTACTGGTTTGTTAAATGAAGTAAATCGGTCAAGGGGTCGTGAAGTTATGAGGGTCCAAAGAGAGTTAAAAAAAAAGTCGCACAATAATATCAAGTGGGGTGTCATATGATAGGGTTTTGTTTAGACATTCCAACACCGTTTTTATTTTGACTTTAGGTCTAATTGTTTTTGAGTTGTTTGAAAAAAATATAAAATTGGCAAACCCAGTATAACGTGAGCTACCATTTCTTGGAGTTTCAATGATTTGGTAGTTCAAGTAAGACTGGTAATGAGCTAGACGGCGATTTCGAAGCGATTTGCAAATTTTATTACAACCATTGGTCAATAAAAATTGTTAGGGTTTTATTAACCTTCGGCCATCACGAGATCTCAGTTCGGGGCGAACTACTAGTATATTTAATAATATGTTCAAACGTATCAAAATGTAGTTTAAACGATAGAAGAACTTGGTGCCTTTCACCACACTGATCCTGCTTGGATGAGCTTCAGCCACAGTGATCAATAACAGATTGTGGGTACAATCGATTGATTAAACAGTCTGATCAATTGTTTCTGTAAGAATTACCTCGCCCACGCCCACGGCTGGGCTATGACAGTCGTCGTTTCAATAACAATCTGGTATTATGTGATATTACTCACTGTTTATGAGTCTTTACTTTATAATACTCCAACTTATGGCATTCAAATCAAATACTAATAGTTTGAGGTTTTTAAACGGAATATTTTGGTTTTAAGCATTGATTTTGGATTAGGTTTTGCTATAGTAGTACGAAACGTTCCCATGGATACAATAAATACAGTTGTTAAAACTTCGCCGCTTTTGTATGTAGTTTTCTATTGAATAGTCATTACATTTTGTCACAAAATAGCACGGCTACTGTAAAACAACCGCGCGGAAACCTCGCAGGAGGTTTACTTCGTTGCTCCTATACAACATTTACAGGCAAGTCAACTTGGTAGGTGTAACCCAAGACATTTTTCTTAGTCAAAACAGCCCACGCTTAAAAATTATCATTTTCCGCAAAAAGCAGGCAGCGTGTCAGGCATGTACGTGCGTGGGCGCATATTGTAGAGCTGAGTGTCTTCACTTGCATACCTTGTGTCACCGGTGCGGTGCGGTCTGCTATTGAAAATTAAAAGTTTTCGCTAAATAGTTCCATCACCGCGATAGTGCGAGTGTGGGCGCCCGTTTGCAAGGACCAGCGGAGTCTCTCGCGGGACCCCTCACCGGTCGGTAGACTCTCCATTCAACAGTGGATTGGATAGTGCGGGATACATTTATTTATATCGGTGAGTAATCATTCCAGATGTCACTGTTTTTCATCGGTATTTTAAGGCTTTTTACGTGTTTTTAAAACGGGGTATCTGACTTCCAAGAAAAAACAAAATTACACTAAAATTCAAGTCTATAGCCTAAGTAGGTAGGTACTGAAGTTATATGAAACACTGAAACTGACGGACAAAGTAGCACCTTTAGGCTTTCGGTGTCTTATGGGATTAGAACCCGAAAAACGACGTAGTAAAAAGTGATGGTTTCATAGGGTTCCTCTCAAGTCATTGATGAGTCTTTTAAAAAAATGTTTTTATTTTAATTATGTGTTCGTCTGCCTGCGTCTCTTGGCCTTGCTTGCAAGTTTGTTAGAGCTTGCCCCCTATTTTTCAGCTCTTACACCAGCTTCTTAACCAAACTTAACCAGTGTTTTAGAATATTGAAATGTGTTTGTGGGATGAGATGTGTTTAGAACTTATCAAGTTTCGAGTACCTATAGCTATAGATATGCTACGGAAAATTAATAATTATCTAAGAAGGTAGCAAGTTTCCTTTCCTGTAACCTCCAACATTAACATTCAAATTACTAAGAATAATGTCAGTCAATTTACCAATAACTGCCACTCATCGAACATGTTATCACACTGTCCCCGTTTCTATAAACAAATGGTAGAATTAAACTAAATATTTACATACCATTTTGAGAACTAATGTTATCAATTCGTGACTACTAATTTCTAGGTAACACAGTAACAATAATAAAACTTAGAATTCCTTGCACCCTAATCATAAGCAGCTCCATCATGGACACTTATTATACTACCTTCCTAACTATAAATCAACATATAACACATATTATTATTATTATTATTATTTTCTCTCGCCTCTGTTCAAAGAATGTTATGTAATACAACACGTAAGTGTTGTATTACATAATATTTGGTTTGATTTCCTAGGGAAGGATTTTTTGAAAAGATTTGATGTAGATAGATAGATAGATAGAATATTCCTTATCGTACACCACATATATGTAAACAAAATAACAAAAAAAACAGGTTAGTTAGGAGGTAGGTACAATGGATGTACCTACCTCTAAGTTTTTATATAAATTCGTTTGGTCAACTTTGTTTCGGTAGGTAAATGACGTCATTCGACAGGGATCAATCGCAAACACCTGACCTTGACATAATAACTGAATCATCTTCTATGTATCCATTACCTAAGTAAATATAAATACTTAGTAGGTACAGTATATAAGTATTACCTACAGTTTCCAAGCGAATTTATCACTGCTGTAGCCATCCAATTTTTGCTAAATGACGGTGGACGACTTGACGTCGCAGTAATTTCCATATAGCGGCCAACATAAGACGGTATTAGTAGTTCTTTGGTAACACTATCCAGAGTTATTTAAAGAAATGATGCGAGCGATTCAATTGGTGCAGTTACGATATTGTTCATTCAGAGTATAGTGTCATCGTATCCTATCGCGTTTAACCTGAACACAGAGGTAGATATCTACTTACTGCTGATTGATGCAGATATACTGAATGCCTTGAAGGCCTGTGACTTGTTCTTTGACTTGTGATACATTGCATCTATTGAGTTCCTTGTTTTGTAGCTATTGCATCGTTACTAAAGGGTTATTCAACTCAAATATGTTTTATTTTCAACTCTTGGTATATTTTATTTTACTTTTGTGTCTAACGGTTTCCACATCAAGATGTGGTCGAACCTCATCACAGAATATGGCACTATTTTTATTGGATACATACGTTTATCTACTAAGATCCGACTTTTCTTTGACCCAAGGTATATTCATATTCAATTTACTCCTACTGAATCCGTGATTTTCGAATGTATTCATCCTGCAATTTTCTCTGCATTATAAACATCTTTTAGGAAATACTTTATCGCTATTTCCTCTCTTCCTTTTTTAGAAACCTAGTATTACCACTGTCTTCTGTGATTATATCACAGTAAGAACTTTAAGTACAGTCCAAGTAATATCTCGAATATTGTATACCATCAGAAAGGCTGGACTGAACCTGACCGTGCATGGCTTGGTGTACCCTATACAATATCTACCTACTTGGTTTATGGTATAGCTGTGGAGAGGCTGGTGGCCGAACAGGTTTGCGCCGGGATTTGTTTGTTTTATACCTACAGTGCAAAGCTTAGGCAAATTGGATGAATAAATTAAAGTAATCGGGCTTCACGTTTTATGGGAATTATAATTGTTGGGGCTACGTCGGCCACGGTCAATTGATTCTGTCATTTATGATCAAGTTATGAAGCGAAATCTAGACAGATTCATTTGGATATAACGATAAACAAGGTAGGAGTCTGTTTGTCTACCTCGTGTTTCTAACAGGCTAGTCTGTCCTTTAGCAGCCTGCGATTATATAAACTTTTCTGGACTCTATCGTTTCAAGCACTCAAAAATACAGTTCTGAAACAGGAAAATATTTAAGGGCATTGCAAATAAAGTTTTATTAGACAAATACCAAAATGAGAGGCATGTACCGCCTTTTGGGGCTAATCGGCTTACACCTACGGAAATGGTGCTCTAGTTATACACTGTATTATAGGTATCCACGTAAGGTAGGTATTTTAACTAAAATGTTTATAAAGTGTCGTTGAACTTAGATTGCAGAGTAAATAACAGGCATGTCTGTATTTGTGTTGATACTCGTAGTAGGTACCAGTAGTTAGTTACCGGTGGACGTAGTATTTGATAGAATATAATTTCCGGACTTAAATTTTTTAGTGAATAAGTAATAAAAAGTAACTTACATATTTCTGTGATTATATAACAAATCCTATTTAAGAGAAAAAGCGGTGGAACAAGTAGTTTGCCCAAAGAGTAATGCATGCACTTCACTTTCCAATGGCTGGTTTTCAAAATTATTTGATGTTATTTGAATTACTCGAGCCGTTCACTATATCGGGCAGGAACAAGTAACAGAGACAAAGCAAGTAAAATAAGCTTACGGACAAGTGCAGGCGTGTTTGTAGTTGTATTTGAAGATATTATAGTTGTAACACGTTGTAGTTTAGTTTGTTACACCGGACGGACATTGCTCGATAGTCTAGCTAGAATGTACTCGTAGTTCTCAAAACAATACGGGAAGGTAGCTCGTACTATAAATTTTATGTTAATTCTGACGGCAAACGGATATGGAGACATGGGGCTCTACTGAGAGACTTATTTGGTAATTATTTTTCATATTTGAAATGCAAGTTAATCTTATAAAAAACATACCATTACTAAGGAGCGCGTTGAAGTCTTTTCTATATAAAATTTTTCAAATCATCACCTATTTGCAATATTACAACACGGTTTATCGCTAGGATAAACCGTGTTGTAATATTGCAAATAAGTAGGTATATAGAAAACTCATGAGCCCGTTTCTCAGTTAATCAAGACCAAAGTTAAGCTGAGCTATGTTAGACATCTTAGGTACGTGTAAAATAGGCTCAAAAAACGCACTATGAGAGCGAGCGCGTTGAAGTCTTTGATACTACATTTGGTAATTTTTTTCTCACATGCATTTTATCAAACAATACCTATTACTATAGTGATGTGATGGGCCTAGGACCGCATAATAATTATGATGTAAATGTAGCAGCCTTCACGGTGCGCGCGCGCACACAAGTGCCGGCGTAGTGGCTCGCTTCAAAAGTAATTGTTTGTGACTTGGATGGAAGCCTTACTAGGCTAGGTGTCGGACTTAGGTCTTAGGTTACGTGTCGTGAAGCTTAGGTTTTATGAGAAAGTATGAATCTTTGCTATGCCGAAACGTGGATTTAACGAGACTTTTATTTAATCTGCTATTTCAGTTGAAGCGGTTTATTTTTAGTACCTATACTTTTTCTTTTATTTGCACAGCGCCCTCTAGTCTCAAACTTCTGTATTCAATATTTTTTTTAATTTTAACACGTACTGTTTACCCACGTAAACAAACCATTGTTAGGTATAAGTGAGTATAATCAATCAATCAACACAGCCGTTGGTGACAAATAGTTACGAGTGGGTTCCCTGACTCATGCCAGATTTTGTTTACTAACTTAGGACATAGGGCTGCCACTGTGACGATGTCGAAATCAATTGTAATAAAACTCATTTATCCCATTTCCGTTAGAATTAAATAAAAAAACTAGTTACTTACACTTCCTTTGCTCATCCTATTTTTAGACAACTAAATAATGAGACAAGCCGATGGTCTACGTGGTGTTAAGAGGCTTGTTAAATAACTGGACCTTGATATTAAATAAAACATTTTTTTTATTCATAACAATGCATTGCCTCACTGAGCACGTCCACTTACAATACAGTAGTGATACAGTAAGACATTCTTGAACGTTGGAGTTTTAGAATTTTATTTTAATATAAATAAAGCTTTTTGATAAAAAGTTGTCTATACAAATATTATAAAGAGGAAAGGTTTGATTTTTTGTTTGTTTGTTTGTTTGTATGAATTGAATAGGCTCCGAAACTACTGGACCGATTAAAAAAATTCTTTTACCATTAGAATCCTACATTATCCCTGATGAACATAGGCTATATTTTATCCCGGAATTCCCACGGGAACGGGAATTACGCGGGTGAAACCGCGAGGCGCTGCTAGTTATATATATCGAAACCTTATGGAAATGATCACAATGTAGCTATTTCCTGTTTTCTATATAGTATGGTTAGACAATATTACGTGGCTGCGTGCGGTAGTGATCTCAGAGTATCACTAGCGCTGCCACGTGGGTTTGGTGAGGTCACCAGTCGCAGTTTTGGGTTTTTATTGCAAATGTCTTATTGCTAGATTTACAATCACTTAGCAAATCATGCTGATTGATAAATTGTTCTGCAAATACACCGAAATAGAGGCTGCGTCCGTCCACGGCCATAACACTCCTACGAGTTACTCTTTCAATTGGTACGCTAGAACATACAAATAAATAAATACAATGTAAACTTCTACTTGTATAAAAATATGGGTTGGTTATATATATGAGTAGTATTCAATGTTATTAGATTGTCTACTAATATGCATTCTTCGTCTTCTTATATGCATTGTATAAATTATATAATTTTTCTCAGATATAGGTAGTGTCAGACCTTGCTAAGAAATAACCGGGCTAGATGGGAATAAGCCGATTGATTTTATAGGCATTCTGCTTCATTGGCATCTTTCGTTTGGGGTAAACAGCTTTTTAGGCAAGTCTCATGTTTAGCTATAATGCCATCATTGGTAACTCGATCAAAAGGGAATTGTACCATCAATAAGTGTGTTTTCACATCTAGAAAGAACGTCGTAACTTGTTTATAAAAGCGGTTGTTTTGCCGGTTCTCTCCAGCAGCGGTATGACCTTGCCAAATATGGTAATGTTTAATTAAAATTATGCAATGGAACAACTCTTAATATTGTCGCCTAGTCGCCCTTGACAAGGAGGTAAACAGTGCACCGGACATGAGCGCGCGCAGTGATGTCATACAGACAGGCTTTAGTTTAAAGATGTTAAAATGTTATGTTTAAACATGAAATAAGTGGACCCACACGACTGTGAGTTTTTATTCAGAATTAATTTATAAAACTACTTATTTATGTAGGTACAATTTAACTATCATGGTGACAAAACTTAAACAAGTGGGAGCTACAAATTGCTAATAACACAGAGAGATATGCAGGATATTTCCCCATGCAACCTGTATGAAATAAAATTCATATAACTTTAAGCATGTAAAGGTTCACAATCTTTGAATGCAAACAATCTTTTATCGATTTATTTCCAATCAATTAGTATGCAAATAAGACATATTTATATAAGATGTTGAGTGTAAATCTATACGATGGCTGTAAATAAATTAAAAGATTAGGTATCTCACATCTTCGGGGAACCAGATTGAGGATATTTATCTGATCATTCGAATGCTAATAATAAAGGTCGTCTGGTATGGATCCGTAAATAACTTTTTATTGAACCAAATATTATATTTTTTATTCAAATTATTTCTATCATGTCTCAATCTCAACTCAACACGGCATTTTGGTAAATGTTTTTTTTGTCTAAAACGTTAAAACCACAGAACCGTATTTTTTTTTATTAAATATTGATAATGGTTTTATATTACATTTATTTATAGATCTTGTGTATGATTTTCCAAGACAATGCATCAACTGAGGTAAAACAATTACCGTGTTTTACTGTTAATTTTACAACCGTAATAAACCGTTTCATAAATATTCAGCACATAAAGTTAATTAGTTGAATTACAATCGAAGTTTACGACGTGTGTGACATCCTGCGTGACGTCAGCATCACTTTTCCACAAACCGGTAAACAGTACGCCGTGAATGCAGGACATACATGACATACAGACGGACAGACGGACGTGAGGAGATTATATTAGAGATGAGAGTGAAAGCACTCGAACCGGGTTATTTGAGTAAAAGTGTGAATTACGGATGTACCTTTCGTTTTCCTTAAATAAATTCAATGTATTTATAAGATCAAAGTTTGACACATATCAGAAAACCTAAAAGAATCTCTGGAGATTTTTATATCAAAATACCGCGTGTGGCCAATATATTAAATAAGTGAACGTGAAGTCAAAATATTATTGAAGTATTTATTTCTCGTCCGCCGATTAACCGCTCCGTTGTGTATTTATGCAAATAAGCAATTGAAATTCGTATAACTTGTATAAATAATGTTTTGAACGAGGATTAAGTCACTACGGTTTTTTTAGCCATAGATTAGATTATTGAAACTTTTCGACTTTATTGCTTAGTCACAGAAAACCAGGGTTATGCAAAAGTTCTAGCTGCCTATGTAGAGATGTAAGTAGATACATGTATTAATGAGCAAACTTCAAATAAATCATTAGATTTTGTAAGATTATTTTGTCCAGTATCTAGCTCTATATTTTGATCATTTAAGACCCCCTCTAACCTATTAGTGTAATGTCCAACTGCCAGGGGGGCATTATGTGATGTCATGGCGTCCCGTCATGCTCACTTTGTCACATAACACATTGCTGTTCTTCTTTATAATTAGTCAATCGTCATCTGCCTGCAAAAAATAGGACCGTGACCACTGAGCTTGTCAAGATTCTTGGCCCTCTCTTCCCATTTCGGATTATTCATAACTACTCAACAATGCATTTTATTGTACACTGTTGCCTCAACTTATACCTAGTTTATTAATACGCTCCGGTTCTCATACATTGCCTGTCAACCATATGTTGTTACATTACTAAAATGCCTGTAATTGGAATGGGCCAAGATTCCAGTAAGAAAAAACGACGCCTTATACGATTTTTAGTACAAGGGCGGTGGCGACGGTGGCGGCCGGCTGGTTATGGCACTAGCCTCTAGATGTGGTCGTACTTACAGACTTTACGATGTTGTAAGTGAATATTACCAGCACTTTATTGAAACTGTTTTAATTAGTGTTTTCCTGTCAAGTAGATATTTTACAAAAAGTACGGCACGAGTTGAAGCACTCGTGGCGAAGCTGCAATCTTTACTGATTATCTTAGTTAAGCGACGTTCTACACAGTCACTATTTGGATGGGTGATCGCTAGTGGTATTTACATCTGAGCGCTTCCGTGCTTCGGAGGGCACGTTAAACTGTCGGTCCCGGCTCTAGCAGTCGTTGAGCCACGACGGCCTAAAAACTCCGTCACTAGAGTTGGCCACTAACTCATACGACTTGCTTGCTTTACAAAAAATGTTTTTTACACAAAAGCAGACTAAATACTTTAATTCCCATTCGTCTAACCAGTAGAATACAGAGTTAGCACACAGTGTCACGTCACTATTGTAGAACAAGGAAAACCATTAGCTAAACTAAAAAGTTATCGATCAGATGCTATTAAAACACAATAAAAGATGCAGGTAATAATTATGATTTTATTATGAATGTTGTGCATTATTCTGCCCACGCGCATAGTACTTGAGCGGTTATCCAATTGATCGCCTACACTTGTCTACGTGTACGATGCTATAGACAAATACTGCTAATTCTTAAATTATACCTTCAGATTACATTCATACATTGAACCAAGGTTTGACGTACCCAGTCTAGTAAAATAAAGCTTCATTGTAAATACAACTCATCAAATTTAAATGTAAATTATGACTAGTCGTCAGTAAAATACTGATAAAGCACTTGTATTTATTTATGCTTATCAAATAACTCATCACATGTAATAGAGATGAGTCCAAGCTACTCAATCTGCGAAGACCTACTCACGAAATAGAGTAAAGTTGTGTAAAGTTTTTTTGAAGTCGTACAGGTTTTATGATGTCCGTGTAATTTGATCTAAATGATTTGATTGTTGTGCATACAGTGTAGCAAAGATAGTGGGTGTGAAGTGACATCATAAAGAATTGAACTGAATAAATCTGGTAATGAAGATAGTCACCCATCCATGTCGTGATAGCGTAGGGAGGCAATCTAGACTGTTTCTTGGAACTAATGTTACAAAGAGAACCAATGAACTATGTATAGGTATGAAGTACTTATCTAGTCTATGGTATAAGCTAACAAGTAAAAGAGATTAAATAATTGTGAGCGAGACAGTACTAATCCGTTGTAGCGTTCTGCGTAGCACTCGTAGCCGTAGCAAAGCTTTTCTCTTAAATCTGAAGTGTCTGATTGTATGCGTGATAACTTTTTAGTAGGCAAGTAGGCAATGTTTTTTAAAATGGTAATGTAATTATGTGTGTATGTGTATCATTTGTAATGTGTTTGTTTTTTTCTTATTTCCAGTATGTCAGAGGCTGACGTGAATCAAATTCGCGACGAAGACGTGCTGCGTCGTATGGTATGTGATCTCCGTATTTTTACTTTTATATCATGAATAAAAACTTTTTACAACTTATATCTCCTTGCCACCAAATATCATGACCGTAAGCAATAAGACTGGTCATTCAGAATTTAACTGTATGTAATTTAATTTTTGAAATTGGAACCGGATTGGTGGTATAGTATATGTAGGTGTATAGTATTCACAGTATTGCATATGTTTCGATGGTATTATTAATAAAGTAATAAAGTATACCTACTGCTGTGGAACTCCTTGACTTGAATTACCCACAATATTTTTAATCGCTAGGAAATATGCTAAATATATACTTGTCAAATGAGCATACTTGAAGCAACCTTCTCTGTGCTGATTATTGAGGAACAATAAGAAGAAAAAAAACTCAAGATCTTTAGTCAAATAAAACAAAAACACCAATTCTTTCCAAAACGTGCCAAATGAGGAAGGAAATAAAATTAATAAATCATTTAAGTAGGTATGTTTGTGTGTTCCAGTGGCAGCAGACCGAAGACTTTGGCCGCAAGAAAGAAATTCGAGCTCACATGTACCGCTTGCGTGAGGAGCGTCTGCGGAACCTCTACTCACCAGAACCCACACCTGCTAAAGGTACGCGTATATTACATAAGTATCTAAAACATATTTTTGAGCATCAGAAAGAAAATTAGATTAAACAAAAGTTTTGGTTTTACAGCATAGACTAGATAGACATAATTGTAGAGCATAGAATGTCAGATTAGAAATAGAAACGTCATATAATACTCATAATAATACTTATATGCAAGTAGGTACCTCATCTAACAGTTAAAGAGCCAATCTATCTAGCTAAGAGGGTGGGTCAGCATGTTTTGGTAGTAATAGTCCTCTTTGTGAGCAATTTTTGATCTTATCATCTATCATCTCATCACTAATAAGTAGTTTACTGATTGTACATTCCTGACTGGGATTTGCAGTTGTAGATATCTTATTTTTGATCTTATCATCTATCATCTCATCACTAATAAGTAGTTTACTGATTGTATATTCCTGACTGGGATTTGCAGTTGTAGATATGTTATTTTTGATCTTATCATCTATCATCTCATCACTAATAAGTAGTTTACTGATTGTACATTCCTGATTGAGATTTGCAGTTGTAGACATGTTATTTTTGATCTTATCATCTATCATCTCATCACTAATAAGTAGTTTACTGATTGTACATTCCTGACTGGGATTTGCAGTTGTAGATAATGTTATTTTCATTAATTTAGGTATGTGTAGTAGACTTTTATAACGTATGCATTAGTTTGTAGCATGCTTTGTTTGTGTATGTCGTAGACTAGTTTTGATAACTGGGAACTAGCGTAGTGTTGCCGCTTCAACAGGTTGTGAGTTCTCGTCGGGGCAAGCGCACGTCGACTCGTTCGCTGACCAGACCTTCCAGTCCATGAAGAGCAAGGAGGTGCGCGATGCTGGCTCCCCTCCCAAGGAGTTCAATTACCGCGGCCAAGGTGCTCCCCCACACCACTAGTCTAACCCGATTAATGCTTATTAACTTGTAACACAAAAATACAAATGTGACCACATAGTAATCATCCAATTTGTCATTTTTACAGATCTCAAGGAGCTGTCCAATGCCGGCTGGAACGTGGAGTCGGAAGACAAGACGACGGACGACGGGCGAACCCATGTGAAGTCCGTCAACGCTAACATCGAAGGGAGGTACGATGTCGAAGGCGGAAGAGGGCAATTCGCAGCCGTCGACCGCCAGCGCCAAGCCGTCACCGAGTTCCACGATGACAACACCAAGATGCGTCGCGATGAGAGCTCCTCCGACACCGCGGCCCACGAGCACGTCGTCCGAAAGACGGATGACGGAACTCGATTCTCCAGCACCACTAGCTCCTCGAACACTTCCAGCAAGATCCAGCAAGTCTCCTCCACGGTACGCGAGACGCCAACGATCCACGACTATGACCTAGCAACGCACGATACTAATCGCAACGAAAAAATAACCAGAATCACTAACACTGAACAGAATCTGAGGAGTGACGACTTCCAGAATGGAGAGTTGATCTCCCGAAAAATAGACTACCCCGATGACAACACTAAAGTGATCGTAGAGACTAGGTGTCTTCCGGATGGCACTAGAGTAACCAGCACTAAGCGCGAGTTCCGTGTCCCCGCGCAGAGCACTCGCTCCGAATATCAGACCAGGAGTGAGAGTAAGTCTTACTCATCGCAACAGAAATCGAACACCCAGGAATCTTCCTCGAAGACCATCCGGCATATGAGTGACAGTCGGACCGACGATAATCTTAGGGATTCGAAGATAATCCGACACGCGACCGACAGCCGTCGCACTGACGACATAGTTGATTCTCAGAGATTCGTCGATGATAATGACTTCAAAAGGCAACTGCAAGAGTACACAGTCAGTGATGATACCAACTCTGAAACTCATCACTCGAGCCGAAGTCATGACACCAAGACCAGTAACATCACCAATCACTCGAAAACTGAGGATGACTACGCAGAAACTCGCTACGAGACTCGGGTCAACCACAAAGTAATCGACCGCTCTACGAACAACAGAGACGATCACACTCAAGTTCACCAAACGAACCAGCGATATACTGACAACATTGACCAAACTGACCGTCGTGAAATCAGCGAGACTTATGATGATCGGAACCGCTCTTACAAAGAAATCAAAAAAACGCACCACGTGACTAACGAAAACAATCGCTATGTCACCGATGAACCTGGTCGTATGCCGGGTCCAGATGAACCGATTCGTAATGTTCCGAGGGCCACTGATAAACCTAGTCAAAATGTTCTAAGGGACATTAATGAACCTAGTCGTTATTCTCCAAGAGGCACTAACGAACCGACTCAAACCGTCCCTATAGAAAGAAATGAACAACTTTATAACACCTCAGAAATTACTGACGAACGAACCCACAAAATCACAAGCGGCACAAAAGTGGAAGAGAACATTGAAAGAAAGAGGAGCAATGATCACTACCAGACGACGTATCAGACCGACTTCCAGCAGACGAAGGTGAGTAATGACTGGAGCCCCACTCACCAAGCATGGGCCAGTACGCTGCGTGCAGACACGCCCTCTACCACCCGGCCCTCTACCAGAGCTTCATCTCCTGGGAGCAAGACCTTAAAATCCAGCACATCATCCTTGAGGAGCAGTGTAAGTCCAGATAAAACTTTTAGAAAACCATCCAGTCGCGGAGGCAGCCCAAGCAAAGTCGATCGCTCTTCACCAACCCGCTCGGTCACTTCTGACCGATACTCTAGCACCTACACTACACATTCCGTCACCGAAATGAAAACGAATAAACAGACGAGTCCAGAAAGAAAACCTTTTTCTGGCCACCCTCCGGCTGGGTACAGTCCAGAAAGAAAACCTAAGGATAACCATCGCCCAAGACCAAGCGTCAGTCCGGACAAACGACCGTCAACTTTTGCAAGGCCCAATATAAGCCCAGAGCGAAAACCGACACAAAAGACACCCAGGAATACATCTCCTACTCATGCTGCAGGCCTGCCTTCAAGTCCTCGACAAAGTCCTGAAAGAAGACCTTATCAACCATTAAATAGTAAAACTCGTCCTGATACTGATATTTCTTCATCTACTAGCCCACACCGATCAAACACCAGTCCTGAAAGAAATTCCGCAGCCGATAACTTTAAACCTGCGTTCTCTGGGTCTAGCCCAAGTCCTGAGCGGAAAAAACCAGACAAGACACCTGAGACAAGCCCAGAGAGACAAGTGGTTGATAGACAAACAACGCCATCCCGTGAGCTTCAAGATTCGATAAAGCGGCCTAGTGCTAGTCCGGACAGAAAACCTGGCTATATGAGACCGACGGCTGCTAGCCAACCTACACGTGATACACGACAACCCTCTAAACCGGGAGATGAACCAGGCAATATTTCGCCATCAGGAGTTTCACAAACCCCTGAAAATTGTTCCAAGACAGTAACTCAGGTCAAACAAGACCATTACAAGTTCATCGATGAAGAAACTAAGATGAATACTCGTATCGATAAAACTCATTCTTCACTGACTGACAAAACTACAGTCCCGAAAGGAAAAAGCCCCGGCAAGGACTCGCCTAATTTCACTGAGTCCCCATTACATGGAAATAGATCACCTTCTCCACAGAAAAAAACAGTGATCGTTACTGAAAATGATGAATTATATGGACAAATCAATAAAACCATTGAACTAATCGATATTACGACCACACATGATAAGCTGGCAACAGATATCCATGTCGTAAAACATACTCCTACAGACACGCTTGGGGATAAAGATATGCCAGATGGAGTTGCTTCTCCAACAAAATTTGGAACATACGATAAAAAGAAAACACTAGACGTGGCAGAAACGACTGAGTCAAAGGATGTAAAAAGTGACTCATCGAACACTCCTCGTGATAAAAACTCTCCCAGGAAAGCTCCAAAATCTACATCACCAACTAAACAGACCCCAAGAAATAGTGTATCACCTGTAAAATCTCCTGCAAGAGATACTAAGTACAAACACACTACTGACTTTATCAGTACTGAGAGGAACACAGAAGAAGTCAATAAAAAAACTGTAGTAAAAGAACGTCCTCGACAATTGCAGACTCCTTCCTCCAGTCCCACTAGAAAGCCACAGGTAGAAACTGAACCATCAACCGGTCAAAGCTCGCCCACTACATCTGTAAGTGGTTTCGTATACTTTGGATCCCCGCGCACTGAGAGACCAGTCGTGACAGATTTGGATGAAGATTTTGAACCTGCAGCAGTTTATTCCGATGAGCCAAAGCACACGAGACCTGAGACCTTAGATCTAGGGCGTTCTACATCACCTTCTAAAATACCATGTCGATCTCCGTCGCCTGAGAAACGTGATACACCGACAAAGGATAATCTTCCTAGGAAAAGTTCTTTGAAGAAACCTTCAAACTTTGTAAATCCAGCATCTCCGATGGACAAACCACCATCCAGCTTCCGAGTGTCACCAACAGAAGATAAACCCGATGTCACCGGCCACAAAATCGTAAAAAAGAACCTCAATGGTGAGCCAGATCTTAGTTCACCCATGAAGGTTAAACCACCGCTAACAAGACGGGAAACTTACGAAGACCGATGCCGGCTGATTCTGGGAATGGTTGATTCTACGACAACTGAAACAAAAGGAATAGATAATCGGCAGAAACCTGAATCCAATAAAAGTTCGCCTAGCGTGTCCCCGTGTGAAAGTCCGATCCCACAGGAATCGACTTTATTCCCCGACTTCCCGACAAAAATAGTCAACACAAAAACTGATGTTACTGATTTCATAACTCATGAGCAAGAAGCCATTATTACCTCAAAAACTGGTGATAAAAAGTCAAAAATACCATCGCGTGATGGCTCCCCAGCTAAACTACAAGACAGCACTCCTAAAACAACGATTGTGAGTCAAATCAATAACACTATACAGAAAAAAGAGAAAGGTGTAACTACAATAACAGACACTAAACATACATCACCGCAACCTTCACCTGAGAACATAACTAGGCGTGCAAGTGAAAGCCCTGAAAGAAAAGTCAAGCCAAAACAAACTGACGAAAATCTGACACCTAAAGAACTTCAGACAAAAATCCATGATAATTATCCACGAGGCAGTTCACCAACAAAGCTTCCTCGTTTATCAGTAAGCCCTGAGCGAAAGCAAACAACGCCTGTTCGGGTAAGTCCTGAAAAACAGTCAAGTGATAAACAACCAAAAGAAACATCACCTACGAGACCAGTCGAAACAACTTTATACAGCAAAAAAATTACGACTGATGATATAGGCTTTGTTACTACATCCACGACTGAAAATTATACAAAAACGACTAAAACTTTAAAAGAAATCTCCCCCCGTACTAGGGTGTTGGAGTCGCCAACACGCCAAACTCCAACATCAACATTAGTAAATCCATCTTCTAAGTCTACATCTACACCTCGCCCGATTGGTGAGTCGCCTACAAGGGAGTTGAAGTCACCTACAAGGGAGTTGAAGTCGCCAAGTTTTAAATTGAAGTCTCAAGTTTTCGAAGATAAACCGGAATATCAATATCCTGATATGAAATCGTCAAGTAAGCCTCGAGAGAGCCCTGAGAAAACAACAGATCTTATAGTAACTAGTACTACTACCTCCTCGAACTATGACACTTCTTCTACAACTAAAGATATTGAGAAAACAATTACATCAACCAACGATAAGAAACATAAAATGACCAAGGCAACATCTATTTCTCCCACACGTAAACCTTCAGAGGTAAAACCTCGATCAGTGTCTCCTACTAAGCCTTCTCAGTATTCAACTACAAGTTCTCCTGAACGTAGGCCCACCAAAGATATCCCAGTTAAGAGTACGGGTCTCCAAGATTCATCGCCTCGCGATCTTCCGGGATATATGAGAAACACTGCTGCTTCAATCACTTCTAAGAAAGACATCACGATCACTGAAAATGTCAGCGAAACCGTGACCTCAAAGATAGCTGATAGGAAACATTCATCATCGAGACCTTCAGGGTCGCCCACTCGTAACGTACCGGTGCCTCGAACACCTTCGCCAACCAAGTTTGAACGCCAACCATTGGTCACTTCATCTCCAAAAACAGAAAATAAATTTCCTGACAAAAATCCTGCGGCACAGCAGCCTCTGTCACCAACTAAAGACGTCGAAAAACTACCTAAAGTTACGACTCAACCAGCTACTAATAAAACACCCAATTTTAAAGAAACCATAACATCAGTCAGTACCAAGTATGAAACTGACGATTATGATATTACCACTGAAGATACTCAGGAGTCTATCATATCAAAAACTGCAGAAATTAAATACCCTACACCCAGGAAGACACCTACCCGTGATTCTCTGAAATCTGTCGATAAATCTTCTCCTGACTACCCTCGGTCTAGATCACCCTCGAAAGTCACAGATGGTATACCTAAAACGTCCAACTCGTCACCAGAACGCAAACCTGGATACCAACCACCTAAAGATAGTCCAAAGAAAAAACCTCAAGATGAATATCCGGAGGACTCTCCTTCAACTTGCGAAACAGTAGAATACAAGAAGACTACTGACATAATATCTCAATTTGATACATCTACAACAGAAGGTGTGAAATATTCAATTACTTCTACAGATCAGAAAAGGTATCCTTCGGAAAAACCAAGACTTCTTTCACCTGCGAAAGACAGCTATACGGAAGTTCATCAAGACAAACCAGTTCAAATATCTAATATTAATAGTCCCAGCGTCAGCCCTGAACGAAAACCCAGTTACATGAAACCCACCGCATCTGTTATTTCTAAGCATGAAACAATAAAAACCACAAAAGATATACAAGAACCTAGCACGGTAGACACAGTGCATAAACAACCTTCACAAAATCGCCAGCCTCTTAAAAAGGCACCAAAAGATACCTTAGTTCCCAAACATGAAGAACCAAGACATCAAAGAACTCTTTCGCCTACTAAAAATACCGTGAAAGTAACAGAAGTCAGCACCGATTTTCTTATGTCTGAGAGAGAACAAGAAATATTAGATCGAGTTCAAAAATCCTTACGAAAGCTTTCGCCTGAACGGAAAGAAAAGTCTCCAAGCCGAGAAAGAAGTCCTAATAAAAATACAACAAGCTTGTCAGACCTAGATATTACGACTGAATCAGTTGATACACACGAGTTTAAAAAGGAAGATTTGGTAGAAATCTTAGAGGAACATGTCATTAACAAAACAGATCATAGAAGTCCAGAAAAACCAAAAGATAGCAAACCTAAAGATCAAAAAATTCCAAGCAAAACATCTTCGAGAAACGTCTCGCCTATAAAAAAAGTTCCATCGGTTCCCACTCCTTCTCAAGATGAAAAAAGTCGCGAATCACCAACTAAATCTAGAAGCATTTCTCCGAGAAAACCGTTATCTCAAACCAATCGACCTCAATCACCACATGGAGCGAGAAATAGTGGATTTAGATCCAAAGATCATGTCCCTTTCAATCGCAAGCCCACACCAGCCACTTTGTCTACTTACAAAATTGAAAAGCTTCCAACCGAAATTCAGAAAACTAATGTAGTGACCAAGCAAAATATCTCAAAGACAACTACATCTAAAAGTACAACCAGTCGTCTCGTTTCACCACAAACAACAAAGCCTAATGAAACTGAGACAAGGCGCATTCCGACTCCTAAAGGTATGAAGGAGAATAACACTCCAAGGAAAGATACAGTAACTCGCACTTCCAGTGATAGCAATATTAAGCCTAAGAAAACGTCGCCGCAGAGAATGAAATCTAAGCCGGAAATTCAGGTTAACGACTTGTCAACAAAATCACCGAAATATCAAAAACCCGTTATAAAGGAACCTCATTCAAAGTTGCCTGCTAAACCCAAATCCGCAACTGCTCTTAACACTTCTAATAACGATGACGATGACATCATCATTGATGTGCAGCAATCTAAATCGTCGCGAGAAAACTCGCCGGATCGCATTTGTCCTACTCCTGTCAATTTTGCTGATGATGTGGGTACTCCCAGATTCCCCGATGAAGTTAGTGAGCCTGATGATGAATACCGTAGGAGATCGTATCACACAATCCATGAAACAGAGTCGGTTGTGGATGATATTGTTGAAATCTGTGAAGATGAGGAGCTATTTGTCAAAAAGAGTGATGTTACGTCTGAAACGGAAGATATACTTTTGAGTATTAATGACAAAGTAAGTAAATTTACCAGCAAGATTGGATCCACGAAAAAACCCAAGGATACCACAAAAACTTTTAGAGACACTGAAAAGAGAGTTCATTCAGATTTTATTGATGAAAGTATAAAATCTGATGAATGTTTACTTTCAGTATCTGAAAAGGTAAACAAATTTGCTAATGGTTCCAAAGATACTAGGGATAACCGAAGTCCGTCGCGTAAAATAACCGAGGAATATGACAGAAATACAATTTACCAAGATGATTACACAAAATTGAGTGTTAATGACAAGGCACATCTGTTTGTAGAGACAGCAGAAAATATAAAAGCTCCGAAGTTAAAAGTACCTCAGAAAGTGGATAGACCAGATTTATCTAACGTTGATGAATCTTTAAAGAAGGATGATTGCCTGCTAAGCGTTTCTGACAAGGTAAGTAAGTTTGTAAAAACTGCTGAGAACTTCTTTACAGAAACTCAAGATGTTGATCAAAAAGACAGGAAAATCAAAGAGCAACACGAAAAAATTATGAAACAGATCGTCGATGACAACGACGAAGAGTATGAAATTGATGAGTGTACAAAGACTACAACAACAAAGAACGTTGAAAATGAACATAATGATAGTACAAATTCTTACAAAAAAGATGTAACACCACAAACCCAGGGCAGCAGTCCTAAATCAAAACCAACAGAAAGAACGCCCACAGTTAAAATTACAACTCTACGCAGTAGTGAAGCAGTAAAGAAAGCAAAAGCTTTGTTCGAGAACATAGCTTCTACACAGAAAACTAAGGATGTAAGTCAGACTACGACAAAAACAACGAAGCTGACTGACATTGGTGTTGTTAAAAAATCACCTAAAACTGATTCTACTATTGTTCTGCATCCGTCTGTAGAAAATGTTTCTCCGTATACGCCTGAACTTGATAAAGAACTGGACGTAACAACACATGTGACACGCACGACAGAGCGACCAACAAGTGGAACCCTTACCAGACCTCATCAAGCTCACGTAGACGAAAAGCTAAGAGCAAGTCCTAATCGCCTCACCGCCCAATCTCCTGAAGTGCCCAGGACCAAATCACCAATGCGACAAGGCATCGAGATGACAACTAATAAAGCAGCTTTACCGAAACACCCAGGTGCACCTAGGGCCGAATCACCTAGACACAGAGCTGAGTCTCCGAGGCACCGCTCTGAGCAAGAGAAACCTGATAAAACTCCGGGCTACCTAAGGCCAACAAAAACAAGTCAGATCAAGGAAGAGTCTAAGCTTGTGGAAGAGAGTGAAGTAAGCAGCCGCCGCGGAAGTGGCAAGTTCGGAGTTGAGTTACGGAGAACTAGTATCGAGCGGTCGACGGTCAGCAGCGAGCGGCGTCGCAGCGTCGAGCATCACCAGCCCTGCATCGAAGACATCTTCGACCTGGATCTGCTCGAACAAATGGTAAGTAGATAGTACTTAAGCTGATCGTTAATGTTTTTATTATAATCTGTAGTTTTACTTTATTTACTCGTTTTCAGTTGGAAAAGGTCGTGGGCTACGAGCAGAGACGGCGCATCCGATCTCAAATACGCATAGTCAAGAATGAAACAGAACACGGAGAGACTCACACACACATCAAAATAAAACATACCACGAGTGCTCCAAAATCAAGGGTACCGGAACAACACCCTACCAAATCCCCGGATCGTGTGCCTAAGTCCACACCTCAAAGGACCCTATCACCTGATCGTCAAAGCAAGACTCCGCAAAGGATGCAACCAGAACGCAGCCATCCTAAAGAACCTTCTGCACCCGTTATGAATGGTCACTCTAAGGAGCCCACGAAAACAACATCCACCACACGTCTAATACCTCAAAATCCTGAAAAATCAGCTCCAAAATCAATTCGCTCTGCCAAAAGCCCTGTCCGTCAACCCAGTCCTACCAAAAAGAGAACAGTTTCACCGACCAAAACAACTACTAAATCAAAACCAAACCGCTTTAACGAGTACGCATCAGCTTACATGAAAAAAGTGGGTCTCAATGATACTGATAAGGTGAAGATTGCTGACAAAAAAACTAAACAGGCTGCAGAGAGTAGAAAAACTGTGAGTCATGAAACCCACGATAGAACCTCACAGGAGTTCACAACTACTAAAAGTTTCACTGCAACTTCTGAGCGGACATCTTCAAGAGATGTTATAGAAATAGTGCATGTTAACGGTAAGAGATCACCATCGCCTGAAAAGGTAACGGGTATACTACGCAAACCACAAAGTCCAGAGCGTAGAATGTACAGTCCCGTTGGTAAGGATCTAAGTCCTGAACGTAAAGACCACAGCCCTGAACGCAAGGTTCACAGCCCTGAGCGAAAGTTTTACAGCCCCATAGGGAAAACCCAAGGACCTGAACGTAAAGCACATAGTCCTGAAGGTAGGGTATATAGCCCAGTCAGCAAAGCTCCTGAGCGCAAGGTTCATAGCCCTGAACGAAATGTTCACAGCCCCGTGGGGAAAACTTATGTGTCTGAACGTAAGGCACATAGTCCTGAAGGAAGGGTATATAGTCCAGTCAGCAAAGCTCCTGAACGAAAGGTTCATAGCCCTGAACGAAAGGTTTACAGCCCAGTGAGGAAAACTCATGTGTCGGAACGTAAACCAGACAGTCCTGAAGGCAGAGCTTGTAGTCCATCTAGCAAGGTGCCTGGACACAACCCCCAAAGCCCTGAACGTAATGTAAAAAGCCCTCCTGAACGCCTATATCAACGGTCTCCAAGCCCAGAATTCAAGAGACAAAAATCGGACACCAAAAAGGAAACAATCATAAAGACTGTTTACGAAATTGAGAAGAAAATACCTACTAAACCAGTTCAAGAGGAGAAACCCTCGTGGGTGACGAACAGAAATCTAAAGAAGATCACATCTGAAACAAGGTCTTTCAGTTCCAAAAAGTTGGAGACTGGAAAACCAAAGTACAGGGCCAGCAGTCCTTCCAAAGTGATCTCCAAGCCGATCGACGTCATCACATCGAGCTACGGGCCTGGTCCATTGGACGCTGATGGCAGACCACTTTTTGGTATCAAGGCTTTGCGAAATGGCGCTACTAATTTCCAAGGTACCAAACTATATCTCTGGTATGATTCATAATAGTATTCACTAAATAAATATTGACGCAGATGTTGCGAGTAATATTGCTATCTCGAACAAATAATAGTTCTAGGTATGTGCTTAGTATAATAATTGTTTTTAACCATTTCAAACCTTACCTTGTTACCAGTGAAAGGTACAGTGATCCGTCAAGAGTTCCACTCCCGCAACGGTGCCGAGCCGGAGGGCACCGTCTCCGTGACCGCGTACTCCTCGCAGCCCGAGGAGTTGGAGCAGCTCATGGCCTCGCAGGGCATGGAGCCGCCATCCAGGATACACGGCCTCTCAGCCATCACCACCACCAAAAAGTTTGGTGGAGACACCGGGATCTCCATGTCCAGTGTTAATACGGTTAGTGCCTGAAATATTTTAGGAGCAAACGTAGATTTTCTTTATAGTGCCCAAGTGCCTGATGATTTTGAATGATCGTATTATTCTTGCTAGGTATTATTTTTATAAAGTTAAGTACCTATCTTTTGTACCTAATGTATAAATTGTTACATGTAGTATTCACTTTTTAATTTTCCTATTTTAAAAATAAAACCAAATGAGTGAGCTATAGAGGTAAAACAGTTCCTGTTGATAATAACCTATTTCCACCATAATTTGCTTCTCCACCAATTACCAGCCAGTAAACGTAAAGGATAATTTCATTATGTAGAAAGAAGAACGAGCCAGCCTTGAACAGTTCACCCACACCGACCGGAAAGTGGACAGTCACGTCGACACCTTACAAACCTGCAACTTTGACACCCGGGAAGAAATCACCCCAGACTCCAGGCAAATCGACTGCACTAAAATTAACCAGACTGTCAAAAGTGATAGGAGTGACAAGAGGAGAGAAGAGAGAGTGACGGAAGTGAGAAAGGGCCAGAAAGAAGAAAGGAGAGAAAAAATAGAAAGGAGAGAAGATAAGAAGACGGTTCGCCAGAGCTCTGTGAAGTCACTCACGGAGAAGTTCATCAAAAGCGCAAGTAAGTTGAGCTCATATTTTTCATAGAAACGGTCACACAATCAACCCCGCTAACACCATTGTTAGTTTTTGTTGGCAATGGCACCGATTACCTGTAACTATTGCTCTATGGCAGTGAGTGGTACTTAACGGTGTAGGTACCTAAGGGATTTTGAAATTACGAGGGTCATTTTAAAAAAACACGGTGATCTATCTGTATATTAAGCTTTATAGATATATCTTAGTCTTAATTCGAATTTGGTGGTACAATTTTAGGAAAAGTAAGTTCGTTTCAATCAACGTACGATTGACGTAACGTTCAATAATCACTAGCACCAACATCACCCAGTTTTCTCCAAACTATAGCATATCGTGATTACTTGCAAATTGGCCGGCACCCGAGTACCGACACCGTTTCCTTGCGTAACCACTTTCATACCTAATACGCGCCGCCGGTAGGTAGAGTAGGTACCTATAGTAAGTGGCAGGCAGTCACAGTCACCCGCTCGACGTGAAAGGCGGTACCATGTATCAGGAATACGTTGATATTTTACGATTGATCAAAAGTGAGTGTTTTGTTTAGGTACTGAAGTTTTGCGATAAGTGCGATTAAAAAAAAAATATGGATTCCACGGTGGTTTTAGTTATTATTATGAATTTGGAAATTTTTATTTCTATTTTAATGAAGTGGAGTGACATTTCCTTCCAATTTTGAAGTTTGCAATTGATACGAGTACTCAGGAGTTTTTTTATTGAATCATCTCGATTTGATGTATGAGTGTAGCTTGCTGTGTGTGGCATTTCTTTACTCTCAGTCAGAATGTGGACGATGCAAGTGCGTGTAAATGGATCGTCAGGAAAGTTCATAAATATTCAAGTTCGACAAGACTCACACAAATTCATGTCACGCACATTTCTGTCAGTTAGTTCTTATATGCTTTGAGCAGTACATTACCTACTCAAATTAACATAACAATGTGACTGTACCTACTGATACATACGTGACGGTTCTCATTCATGAATTTGTAGTTGAAGCGGTCAAAGAGAAAAACATCGAATAGCTACCGAGCATGAGGGTCTTGTTACTCCAAGTCTATGTAAATAACTTTGGTAATTGAAAGGTCACTATACGTTTAAATTAATTGTCTGACCATTTAGTAGAGTTATCAAGAAGTCACCGCATTTACTGCATAAGATTCGGTATTAGCGCAGGGAATAATATTTCAATAATCAAACATACCATTTTCGTCAGTTGTTTAAACATTTCACCATTCAAGCATAGTTTTGGTGCACAGTTTTTGTATGTGGGTTAACTCAACAGTTGGTATGTTTTTATTGTCATACAGCCATTGATGTCATGGACGCAGCGAACCGTACTTTATGACATACCTAATAGGAATTAGGCATCACGGAACCAATCAACGGTTAAACAGTGTAAAAAATATGTAGCACACTTGGCAGCAGGGAAATAGTGCAACAGTTATAATTGCATATTTTTATAAAAGGTATCCCAAAAACTACGCATTGAGTTCTATTCGAATCTGCGACAGTTTCTTGCAGGCTTGTGACATCGATTCCTAGTGCCGGTCGACGTATATCTAATTCGAATCGCTAACTATCCAAAAGTTAGGGATTTTTGTGATTTCCTTCAACATTTTACCACTACATTTTACTAAGAAGACATGTATTTTGTCAGATGACAGCGGTAAGACCGACCGCAGCACATACCCGAAGGCGGGCCTCATCCTGCGTACCACATCCACCGTGCGGGACAGCGTCTCCAGCGACGAGGCACACCCTGGTACGTAGCCAGTACACACTCCTCAACATTATTGGCCTCGGCGAGATTGGTGCAAGCTGGATTCGCTGCGGATTAGATCTGCAACTTTCTGGTACACTAAGAGGAAGTTTTTAATACCTGTTTTTTTTTATCCAACACAGGCCTAGCTCGAACCGACAGCGAAAACAGCATAGGCTCCGTAGACGATGTGGTGGTCACCACCACCACAGACCGCGGCGGCGCTGTCACCACCACCACCCGCACGTCCCGCCACCACGGCCCCGCCACAACCCACCACCGCACCTCCACCGTAACCCACCACGAACCCATTATCACCACCAAGAAGACCACTACAGTCATCACCGGCTCGCAGGAACCGGTGGTGACGAGGGTGGTCACTCAGGGTCCGGTGTCGAAGACGGGGCAACGACAGGGGACGGAGAAGTCGTTTTTGGACAGCAACACGAAGGTCACGGGGGTTCAGGATATTTTGAGCAGGATGAAGAATGCTGACATAGGTTTGTATTTGTTTTATCGTTTGTCAATTTTTACAACTGTGTTTGCACGAAAGTATCTCAACCAGCCTCGTTGCAGCGCAGCTTTACTACTTAAAAATAGTCAATATGCTTTTGATTTAGTAGGTAGGTACCTAGAGCGACCCTGTCTTCTATACCGAGTCATTACAAACATTCACGAAGAATTATAATAAAATTGTTGGCTCTGAGGAGCGAGCTTGGTCCACAAAGCCTGGTTGATGATGAAGTGCTTCTCCGCCAGTGATCGAGGACGGTGACACGACGGAGGACAGCGAGGCGCGTGCCCTGCTGAACAAGTTTCTCGGCGCCACCGTGCTGATGGCCGGCATGCAGAACTACGTCGTCGACCAACCACCAGCCAACATTACTGTCAACAAGGTCAGCCACTAAGTTATAAGTAATCTTTGAACAAGGTCAGACCAAATTGTATAAACTTATTAGCTCTCTGGCTTTATTCTACTTTAGGTGGAGCTAGTTAATGATTTCCTCGTCCACTTTTCGGCATCATCTCATCAAGTAACTATAAGTACTGATGTTATTTATACGTGTTGGATATTTTTCGTAATAAATGCTTTGTGTGTTTAGTGGAATAAATGCTCAGTGGTTTGAGCTTGCCTAGAAACTATCCTTATGTTTCATATCAAAGGTTTTTGGATTCGTGACTTTTACCAATTAGAATACCCAATTTATTTTGCTACAGCAAAATAAGCTAACCTATTATTAACTTCTGAGTTCAAAACAATTCTCAAGAATAAAAACACACGTTGCCAAAATCTTAGCTAGAAAAAGTCACCCTTTCTCGTACCCCTTCAGTAAAAGTCAATACTCAAACTCTATACTTCTAACCCAATTCCCACATGTCCTCAACCCCACAAAGGTGTTTGTTTTCCCGTCAATTTGCAAGAAACCATTTGGTACCTGGAAGCGGCACTTTGCGTCACACTCATTGTTCAAGTCCATTAATTGCAGCGCGGGCAGTTGGCACCGCGCTGTACTTTTAGATGTCTTTACAACCAGCTGCATTAGAGCTCCTAATTTATGTGGGAATGTACATTTAAAAATAGTACTATTCTTGTTCGTGTGATTACTATTCATTTTCAATCAAAAAGCTCTGTCAGAAGAGTTCCGCCTTTTTAAGTTGTCTTCGATTCGGTCAAGTACAAGTCTCTCTTCGTAGAACTTTTAGTAGATAACACGTAGACAATATGCCAACTGTTTACTGAGTTCTTTTAACTTGTTCTAATATTGCGCTTTGTTTGATGTTGCGATGACAAATCCAGTCTGCAAGTTCAATCAACGAGTCCAAACAAATCTCGACCTTGTCTGGTCAAACTGCAGCACATGACTAGTGGATAAAGCAATGATCTATTTGCGCACGCGCCCGTAAACAAACCGACGTCATACCATCCGCGCATCAAGGATTAAAAATAATTCATTTACGTACCATTAGGTGCTACTTGGATGAAAGAAATCAAAACAAAAGCACGCTGCTCTTTGCAACTGTACAATCTTGAATGTCAGCTTCCACACTCAGGCGTTTAACCTATCGGATATACTCTTGAATAATACATATTTAACCGTAATTTCACAATATTCGCAGTGTTTGTAGCTTAGGGGGCGTCCATAAATTACGTGAAGTGTTTAAGGGGGGGAGGGGGTCGAGTCAAATCTCATCTAATCTTACGTTGGGGAGAGGGGGGGTCTCGGCAAATATCACGCAATTTTTTTTCTGATTGAAACAAAAAAAAATTATACTATTTTGGTCTATTTAATCCAGATTGTACATGCTTAAGATTTAATCTTAAGCGTAATCGTAGTACGATTAAGATCATTTACTAATTCGTTCGAAAGAAAATACGTTTTTAAAAAAAATACGTTTATAAAAACGCGTTTACGTAAGAAACTCACATTTTGAAAAATCTCACGTGAGATTCGGGGATGGGGGAGGGGGTTGAATAAAATCTCACGACATCTCACCAGGGGGGGAGGGAGGGGCAGAAAATTTAAAAAAACACCTCACGTAATTTATGGACGCCCCCTTATGTACCTACTACAGCAAGCTGCTTAGGACGCCTACTCACGAGGTACAAACATTGGCTGTGCATTTTTTGAATCAAATGAATACCTAACTAAAAACTTTAGCAAATAATAAAGAAGATCAAACCACGATCTATGATGCAAAATACATTGAACGGTTTATTTTTAATCCACTTCAGTAACCGTTATACATCGGATCGGTTACAAAATTCCTGAAAGCAATCCTGATATCAACGGGCCGAAAAGAAAGAATAGCCAATCCAGCAGCATTGTTTCAGTGCACAATGAGAGGAGTTTTAATTTATGATGGTTGTAATTATTAGCATAGCTGTTCTGCTTCACAAGAGATCTGTTATTTAGAAAACTTCCGCGAAGATACTCGTAACACCAAAAGTAAGAACGCACAGCGCGTAGAAAAGTTGCGTGAGCTTTCGGTTAGCGTAATTCACACGTGTATCGTAATCGGGATGTGGGTGAACAGCCCACAGACCCACTAGCTCACTGATCCTAGTAAACAAAAGCCCTACACATTATTGCCGTTTAAAGCCACGCGCGGTCGACTCTCCACGCGCGCGGTAAAACGCGCCGGCAAAAATAACATGCCCGGACTTTTCACCACTCACCGCAGAACAACGTAACTTACAAAAAAAACACGGGAAAAAAAACCCTGGGGAAGTAGTAAATAGAGCGGGAAGTAGCGGAAAACTCACGCGCCGCTATATTTGGCGAGGTGACGTCAAAAACGGTGGTGCGCGCAGTCCGTCCCGCAATCCCGCGCAGACCGGTTCGCGCCAAAACATAACATAAAATAAAAAAAAATTGCCATAATCTTATGGTTTAGTTTTTTGTTTCAATTTTTTTTAATAGTGCCGTACATTGATAGATGATCGAAATAGATTCGATCGCTCTACAAATAGACTAGTGGTGTAGTTTTCAGGATTGCGCTTTTCCGATCTCCTATTTCGGGTGAGTTCATTCTACGATACTTGATAATTCCGTAAATGATTGCAACTAACATAAAATCTTGTTTTAGTGATTTACCTACCCAGGTGCTTAAAACATTAATTCGAGTTACTTAGTCCGAATACTATTTGAAGCTTTCGAAGCTTTTCCTGAGTAATAAAATCTTTCTGAATCCGATCCAAACTGCATTTGCAGAACCGTTCCAAATCATCTATTTAGAATTTTGATCTAAAAGCACTATCGCTATTTCTGGCGGGTTCGATTTTCACTACACACGGTCGCCACGCCTGTCAAATCTGACATTGCGTCCGTCATCGCAGGGTGTTCCCGCGAGGCCGATTGCGACACACTGCTACGAAAATAACAACACAAACATTCGGTGACATTAGTTACGTGTATATTGGAAAGAAAACTGGAATGTTAAACATAACCTTGTGCAAGCTGTCGCTAATAATCATGATAAAAATGAATAAAAAAAAGCTCACATTATATTCTGAGTACAAGGATTCTTCAAGGAGAACCGGTGCTAATCGGACCTCAAAAGCCTTTAGTTGGTGACTTCGTAAGCATCATTCGCAATTTAAAAATCTAAATCCAGTGTTCACAACAATCAAATTATATTTTGCCACCCAAGATGAATGAATGAATGAATGAATGATTTATTTGCGTGAAGAGTGGTACATATTAGGTCTTAAATAAATTATTGATTCTCACACTTCGCCAGAGAAACCCAGCATGCAAAATTAAGATTACGCTTATGTTAATATAATTTAAATGGACCCTGTCCATAAGCCGAGCACGTGAAAAAGCTAATTACAAAGTTTTCTTGGAACTGCAACAAAGAGCCACTTAATTTCATACCATCAATAACATACCTACCTACACTTTAAAGTACCCAGTAATTACACTCCGCAAATTCTGTTATAGGTACATTTCGCAGAAAAAATAACAACAAGGGCTTTTAGTCATGGGTGATTATATTTATACAATGAATGTGATTTTGAACCTTACCTCAAAGAGATAAGGCTCTGCTAATTAAGGTTGTCAGAACGTCGCTGTTTCAGAAAGACTAATAGTAACTGACAACCATAACTAACATGCAATTAGATATCTATTGATTAAATCTAAAGTTTCTAAGCTTCGTTTCATGATTACCCCACGCTAGATACGTGTGTGCCTAATGTCTGGTTATCATCATACGAGAGACAAACACGAATATCTAATCAACTTACCGACATTAAAAAAAAAACATTTTCATATTGTAATATTGCTAGGTAGTACCTATACTTTTATTTTATCTTTTTTACTTAAATAAAATATAAAAAAAAAAAGAAGTAAACAAAGCAAAGTACCTACTTATTAATTAATGTTGAGAGCTGGTTATGGTAACCCGGTCATCGCGGTCTTTTATTTTTTGTAGATAACGATCTATATACAAGTCTTGCAACTCGAATGACACAGCGTACAAACAAATTGACAATGAAAAAGATCAGTTTGCTATATTACCTACACAAGTAATGCCACGCTGCGTATTATTCATTTAATATACCAAAAACTATAATAATAAATAAAAAATAAATATTCACGGACACTTAACACAACGCCTTCTAGTCCCAAACTAAGCAAAGCTTGTACGATGGAAACTAGATGGCTGATAGAATACATACATACATTTTTTTTTTGTAAATACATACTTATAATACATAGAAACACCCAGACACAGAACAAACATCTATGTTTGCCATGTGTCTGTTCACAAATGTTTGTTCTCAGTGGGGATCGAACCCACGACCCACAGCACGGAAGGCAGAGCTACTACCGACTGAGCCATGACGCCTGTCAATAAGATATAAGATTAGATACTTATTTTATTAGAATTTTTTTTAAGTATTTTAAGAACAGCGTTTCATGTTTTCCTGTCATTGACCCCTCCTGAAATGGTGGATGTAGTACATATTGGCAGTCGAGTGGCAATTAATTCGAGTACCCGACACTGCTTCAATGAATCCGACTCATCTTACTGCCAATAACATAAAGATATTGATTTGTTGAGCAAGATCCCGCCTTTTTATAACTGGGTTTATGGGACGAATTACTTTGCAGCGTTTGTCTCCCTTTTTGCTCAGGGCACTTTCAATATTCTAATCTAGCCTAAAAATACTTATGTATAATACAAACCAGCGAATCAAAACAAAGTACTAAAAGAAATCATCCTGCTTTAGAGAAATGAAACCAGACACAGAACTCTACTAACGCAAGTCCAACTTACACTGACACCGAACATTATTAGCTTACACTTCAAACAACTTTTCACTTTGCCTGGTGCAAACATAATATCCGCAATACTTTCTGCAGCTTACATCCTTCCACCAGGAGGTTTCCGCCTCCGCTTCCGCCCTCACCACGACCTACCCCGATAGGTCGAGCCTCGTAACTTGACGCGGGCGTTCACACCGGTGTAATTTTAACCGTAATATAGTTGCGCCAAATATACCGCTCGATGTAGGTCGATCCGTGTTACAGTTTGAGCGTTTGTTGATGCCCTGCTGGGATTACCTGCTGCAATTGTTTACATTGATTACTTCACTTGTCAGTTGATTGAATATGTTTGTTTTATATAAAATTACCTACTTTGCCTTTCTCTTACATATTACAAAACTTAGTAATTTAAAAAGTAACGAATGCGCTTAATTAATAATTACAGTGGCAGTAAAAAATCATAAACATTTCAAAAGAAGAGAGTCATTTAGTTAGATCTTAATCAACCAGACTAGGCCGCGCCTCTTTTTAATACTTTATTGCACTAAATTATACATTTGTTACAAATGGTGGACTTAATGCTGAAAGCATTCTCTGCCAGCCTCTTATTTACAACTTACAATGACGCGTCGCGTGTGCCGTCACTTTGTTAGGTACATATATTTCTTTGTTTGACTAATTACCACGTAAAGAAGCTATTTAGAACACCATGAAATCTTTACCTACTTGCCTATCTAAATTCAAGCCATCCGATATCCTTATTTCATTACTAGAACTTTGTATCGAATTTTTGTATCAAATTATTCAACAATTTTGTATCAAATTATTAATCATTATAAAAATTTCAAAACTTTTTTCTCCTTTTGTAAGTCTATTTCAGCTGTTTTGTGTTGCATGTACGTACAGTTGATATTCTGCCAAAGTGCGCATCTAGCACGGAGCGTCGACCTTACGGCTATGTTTGTCTGCTTCCTCTCATAGCCACATTTGGCGTTTGGCGAGCCGACACGCTTTCCTAAGAAAAGGGCCAAGGTTTTTAATTTTGCGTTATTTCATGCTACATTGATTTACGAACTAAACTTCCGTGTGTCAGATCGCTGATATTCAACGTAAGCTTACATTTCGCGGATAACATCTACTGGTAATGTTGGAAAGGTATATCTACACTATCTACAACGTTCATTTAATTTAGATCCAATCCGCCGCCGCAGTTCTTTTTATTTTAAAATAATAAAAACTATTTGTCCAAAGACTCCTGCCTAAAAACATCCAATCATAGACTTTAAACTGGCCCAAGTAGGTTTAAAAAAACCGGTTAGACTTTCAAGTTAAATTGAATAGTCTACAAAAACGCGCGTAACACGTTTAATGCAGTTCTACCCTCATTATCCGTATAGAGCAGCAATCGAGCTCAAGAAACTCGAGTCCATTATTAACTCGTTCACATACTCTAACCACACATCGATCACTTCGACTCTATTTTCATCTGTATAAGAGTGAAAGTAGCAAACGACAGGTAATTTTCTCTTGCATGAGGCGTATCGTGATCTGCAATGCTGTTATTTTAGTGTAGAGATAATTAATATTAATAAAAACGCAGCTTAATTTATAGGTAAGTTTTGCTTCCGAACATTAATCTTGTTAAGGCGTATGTAAAAGGCAGACAACCCTCTCGCTCGCACATATCGACATTTTTGAAGATATAATGTAACTAAATGTAATTATGTGAAATTGCAGAGCTTCAGGGTCGAGAGAATAACAATGCAAAGGTTCAGTAAAAATATCACATTGATCTAAACAAATTTTCTAACCAAAAAATGTGCACTTTAATTTATCGCATCGGTATTAGTTTTTTGGTCGGAAAACTTGTTTGGATCAATGTGATATTTTTACTGAACTTTTGCATTGTTATTCTCTCGACCCTGAAGCTCTGCAATTTCACATAATTACATTTAGTTATATTATATCTTCAAAAATGTTGAAATGTGCGAGCGAGAAGGTGGTCGGCCTTTTACATACACCTTAAGAATAATGCTTTGTGTTTTAGTTACACAATAAGTAGTGATTGATTACACATATACGTCATCGTATATCGTCAAACTCATCTATTTAAAATCCTGTGTGTCAGGATCATTTTTTCGGCAACAGGCGTGGTATTGCAGGCGTCCATACGCTACTGTAACCGCTTTCCATCAGGCGGGCCGTACGCTTCTTTGCCACGTAGTAATGTTAGTAGTACAAAATTGAAAAAAAAAAATTGAGTTCCTATAATATCACATTTTTTTGGAATGTACATACAATAATTCAAATTTAAAATCGACTAGAAAGGTGATTTATCTGCGATGGTTCTTAGCCGTGTTTTCTGAAAGTTATGAGAATATACATCCGCTCTGAAAACCAGTAATTTAGTTCATCACAAAGTATTGAGGTTTGATGATCTTAAAGTTATACTAGAAAGTCTGGTGGCCAGTAATATTGTGTGGTAATGGCGCTCAAGAGTATTAACTTGTTTCTGTGGCCAGAAATCAAGAAGTGTGGAAAAAAAGGCGGCCTTTGCCCTGCAGAGGGATGATACAGGCTAAAATAAATAAATAAAATTGTTTCGTGAAACACGTGGCATCTAATACGTATCGCATCGCAACGACTCGCTTTGTATCACACGTGGGACACCAGATAACAGCATTATGCACAAACAATTATGTACTCCGCTCTTGATCTTACGTTTATTATGTAAGTTTATTGCACGCTGCAATTATTGCGAGGTGATTGTTTAAACTTTCATGCCTTTATGAGTAATTTAATCAAAATATAACATCTGTTGTGGTAGAGGCCTTTTCATTTGCTTGGTAGAGTCAATACACCTTTAGCTAGGCTCACTGTCTCTAATTTGATCATGGCGTATGGAAAACTATTAAAAAGTAAACTATCGGAAAATAGACCCAACCTCACAAGAGTTTATTCTATGGTTTTGTCTAGATATACGATATATTTATAGTTTGTTGGTTTATTTCTTAGATTTTTGTTCATAATTTTATTGTGATGTCTGAATAAATTATCTTATCTATTTTGTCTTAAATGAAAATTAATAAACTTATTTACTTACTAAAAATTGGTAAAGTTTTCTAATAATTTTCACCATTTTCTTGTTCCTGTAGCACAAGGCCATTATAATCAGAAAGCAAGCCAAACACCGCTTGTTTCTTTTGTCTAAAATCGTTATTGTCGCCACAAGCAACACTAACCGCTTAGTACGGCGCGGCGTCGTTTCCAACTCATTTTACGTTTTCCGACAGAAACTTTCCAAACGTTTATTTACTTATTTCAATATAATTTTACTGTCGTTTTATTACTGTGGGGAACGGAAGGCAACTTCATTAGTCAAACTTTCTGTACAAACATCATTTCTAATAAGTAATATGACGATAACACTTCGGACATACCATACCCCCGGCCATACTCCTGGGGGTAGGGTGGGATGAAACCATACCACTATAGTAGTGATAAAGGAGTTTGTTTAGCTTTTAAAATCTCTGTCATTTATACACCACTGATTCTTACGACCCCTTTTTCAAACGATACACAGTTGTACCAAACGTGATTTTTAATACAGATTGTGGTACTAGCAGTGATTAGAAATAATGCATAATGTATCTGTGGGTAACGGTAACCACCCCGGACAGCACGAGCTGAATGCATTGTTGATCTAGTTGCGCGCGCGCATGCCATTAGCACGATATTTATTGACGTTTTGTAGAACAAGCTGGTAATATGAAATAAATATTTTTTTAATTATAATAATTATATTTTTTTTAATAACACAGAAGTTTTTTAATATGAAACTTATGATAAAAATGGCGAATTCAAACTTTCTTTCGAAGAGAGATATAATATTTTTTAATCTGAATGATTGACTGTTGTTTCCAACGTTTACTGTTAAATGTATTAAGTGCACAGTCATAAATGTTATTATATTTATTGTTTTATAGACAGTTCAGTTTTATGAAGATTGAGTATGAGTACCTACCATTTTAATAGCTATTCATTTCACTTCCCTCAATGAGATTGCAATGACTTTCGAGTTTACAATAATTAGAAAAACAAAAGAAAGTATACCTATACTCAGGTATCAGGTCTACCTAAGACGAAGACGCCAACAATGACCGCCTACACAGAGCCAAATGTTAGCGTGGATCGAAACTCTTTCTTTCTTCGCTGGCTCCAATTAGATATTTTGTGTTTATCAAAGATGAACTCCTACGATGGACGATTAGCTAACAGTCAACATTATTGTCACGCACGTCTTCAAAGCAGGGCACTATTGATTTCCACGCGGAAACTCTTGAGCGCCATTACCACATCCGAAATAATCGGCCACTGCAATATAATCAGCGGCTAGAAGATCACTGGGCCAGATAGTTGGCAGGGCACCCGGCGGCATCGACCGAGTAAAAATAACCACACCGCTTCCAGAACTCGAATGTCAGGAGCGGAACTATTGGGGAATTCCAGCTTGAGTTCTTTAAAATTCATAGGTTTCTAGCGCGTATCTGGTTTTATAACCCAAACTATCATCGAATAGACAGGACACTTTGCCTAACTTCAGCAGTAGCGTACGGCATTATCTACGATAACTCCTAAACTCTTAAGTAATATCAGCGATCTCGCTGCAACAATTTGATTTTCGTGCAATAACTCCCATACTCGGTGCTAGAACCGCGCAAAAAACAGAAGAACATCAACAGCAAATGAAGACAAAGAGATTCTTTGAGGATGTGCGCTACAATCCGCATTGGCAGCGTCACACGCGGCGACAGACCAGACGTCTTTGGTGTCGGTTTGACTCATGTTTACATCTTATTATGGCGCATCGCTTTATCTTTGTCTCAAATGCGCCTTTGACTTCCGCCCTCATTACTGAAGCGAATGATTCTCCAAAACAATGTTCCGAATGCTTATGGCACTCGTTTCTTTGTAGACTGAAATAACTCGTGAGATGTCTCCGGCTCATTGAACAATGCAACAAAACTGTAGGATTGGAATGCTCTTACCCTTCAGCTAATGTCTCAAGGTGCTTAGCAGTTACTGGTGGTGTTGACATGCAATTCTAGTTTTTAGTGCCTGCTTACGAAGCATCTTTTTTTTTATATGAAAAAGTAAATAAAGAGGTCATCGTAACAGTTTCCTGTATATCACCGAGACAACATTGATAGGTTGGATGGCCCACTTGGCTCCGCTCGTGTCATATTGTGGCACGGCTTTTTAATTCTGCTAATTGGCTCAAATCGATCGCTCAATATAGCGGTGAGTCATGCCATTAATTACTAATCATTCAATAATATATTATGATGTCAAATTAGAGTAATGACTCTTGGCTGCTATTTGCGTACCACACCAATCTATTATCTTTACTTTTACTTTCATTCTTACGAGGCTGTAGAGTTAGACGCGTAAAATGAATAAAAGTTCGTAGCGCTCAAAGATTCTGTACAGCGCAAAATATCCTTTCATTTTGCTTCCTTATGTAACTGTTTCTAGCAACTAATTTAGAGGAATGATGAGTCAGAACTAAACGTTGCTTCAAATCCTCGTTCCGGGTTGGAAGTGCGCCCATTCAACATCATCAGGGGTTATTTGCTATCCTGGGTTTACTTAGTACAACATTTGTTTTATAGCAATGGTAATCTGCACTGTTTCTTTGAAATTGCAAAATCCCGTTCATAATGCATGAGTATAGGTATAATTATACACGCTCTAATATAATTATTGAAACCATAATAATAAGTATTTAGTAAATGTTATCATCATGAGTAGAGTTGGGATTAGAGTTGGACCCGCGCCCATTCACTCCAGTGCAGAACGTTTTCTAAACAAACGAATATAAACATTTCGCGAACGAGAGAGGTTTGTAGGTCATAACACTTCCGCGGTAGCTGGCAAATTGTTCTTCAACAACTTATACAATTTACCAGCTGGAAATAGTCATGTTTTCCAACACGAAAACTATTTTTTCTGAATGGAAATTTTATTTTTCGAAATAACTTTTTCTAATAAATGTATAGTAGTGAGAGTTTGGACGTACCCACTAAACATTTTACCAAGAGATGGCCGTAACTGTGCAAGGGAACTTTCATGAAAATAGTTTTTGTTCAAAATAAAGTGAAATAAAATCATTTTGACAGCGTCTTTACATAATCAGCGGTATTTATTGGCGCCGCGTGCCACACACTATTCTCGTACAATTGTGTAACGCCGAGAGTAGCTATAACAATACAACACACACATGTTTGCGATCGCATCGTGTGTGAATGACTCTTGTGTCTTTCAAATCTAATCTTACAGCGAATCATTCAAATGTTTAAGAATTTTGAAGCGAAGCTATTTTTGTCAAAGCAACTGCAAGCAGGCCTGCATTGCATTCGGGGAAAAGTTACCAATGTTAATTTTCACTTTAGTGTTTGTTATAAAATAAGTACCTAAACACAACAAATTCAAGTATTTACCATTTACCAGGATTTTTTTTGATAGATATTATTTTCATTTAAATCTATTTACTTTAAGTAACCGCAATCGAAGTGCGTTATTGAATCAAAACTTGAAATATTCTGGAATCCTTACGTAACCGGCGCCATGACAATAATAAAAGATTAACTAGATTGACTTATATTCGTAGAACTATAAAAAATACTACGAAAATACGGGCAGATTCATAGTTTGAAATTCTTAGGAAATTCCATCCAACATAATAAAAAGCTAATAAAGAGCACCTGTACGCAATCGTAGATCGTCCATGCCACCTGCTGATCGTTGAAATCGTTGGAAAAACTAGTGTGCCTACAAGCCGTGTTAGACATCGATGCTTTCTCGTTAGAGTTTCAGCGTCGTGTGGTTGGCGATCTGCGAAATGCTACAACCTTGAATGAAACGTTTATTTATATATCTGCTCAATAAACTGTCTACACGCCTTTAAATTGTAACTACATTAAAATATTTCAATTTTTCATGTTTCGAGCTCAGTCAGCTGAAATCACTTTTTTTCAGGATTTGCTTGATCTTTTCCTACTCACAAAACTTTGTAAGAGGCCCTTCTGCTTCAACCTTTGTTTGTTTTATTCAAAACGATTGGCCAATAGGCATCAGCAATCAAGCATTACCAAATAATAATTCATCGCTATCGTGTAATTGAGTTCAATCAATAGGTAATGAATCAATGAAACCTAACACTGAATCAACATCAATGAACCTCATAGAAGACTTGATTCTCGCCGCTACTTCTAATACTGAACACTAGATTGGCTTCTAAGGGCCGTAAGATCAAAAGCAGTTTAAATTATGGGTTTCGCTAACTACGATTACATTTGATCGATGGATTAATCTACTGTCATCTCTGTCAGTTTAAGGGCCGGTTTCACCATGCTCTGTTAGTTAAACTAACAGCTTGTTAATTAACAGACTGTTAAATCTAATCGCTGATCTGACGGCCACCATATAAACCAGCTAAACAAAAATACATGTGCTTGCGTTTTATTTAAACAGCGTTGCACGTCGTTTTAATTTAGTCGCATTTTGACGCCCGATTACGTAACACTCTGTTAGCAAGACTTTGGTGAAACTGGGCCTAAGCTACCGATGGTCGATTAACTACCATTGATCTTATGAAATAATCGGAGACTGGAGGTTAAACTGTATTTCGTGGTTTAAGGCTGTAAGGCTGGAAACAGAGTTCGACCGACAGTCAGCGCTGACCGTCGGTCGGCGTAGCTATATCTATGCAAGTCTATGGCTGGAAACAGTGCTCGACCGACCGACCGTACGCGCGTACCGTCAGCGTAGCTGTGTACGCATTCATAGACTTGCATAGATATAGCTACGCCGACGTACGGTCAGCGCTGACTGTCGGTCGAGCACTGTTTAGGCTGTGTGTACCAGGCACGTATACAGAGGGGGGGATAGTTGGGATTTATCCCCCCCCGAAATCTGACTGAAAAAAAAAACGTTTTAAGCCATCTGTTTATTTATTCGCTTGCGTGTTCTTTCAATAAGTAGGTAAAATAAAAATAGATAGATCTTGATCTGATTATGTAAGCGACGTTACTAGTAGCGCCATCTAACCTATTTAGAGAGAAACCGAGAACGAAAACAGTAATGAACGACATCTATCGTCGAGTAGAAAAACGAATAAAAGCAGAGTACAGTATGTGGTGTGCCAAGTGGAAAAACACAGATAAGAAACCAGTCGAAATTATGGAAATTTTAGACACGTGTGACAAAGTTTTCTTTCCTACCATTAACATGGCCACCCTTCCGGTTTCAACGGCATCTGTGGAGCGGTCATTTTCATGCCTAAAGAGAATAAAATCCTTCCTAAGGAATAGAATGGCGGGCGAGAGGCTTACTGGTCTCGCTCTATTGTCTATTCATTCCGCTTTGGCGCCAGATCCTGATATGGTACTAGACGTAATGGCTGCCAGCGGAAACAGAAAAATACTTATATAATTATAGTATAGTACAGTGAAAATTATAGTACAGTGATTACAGCGATTTTCACACAGTTCACATGGTTGTTTCAATGTTTGTCCCCCCCCGAACCAAAAGTCTGGATACGTGCCTGGTGTGTACGCACGTGAATTTCCATACAAATGACAAGCGCGACCGACGTACGCACCGACGGTCGGTCGAGCTCTGAAACCGGCCTAAACCACTATTGATCTTACGGCCTGAAAGCTTGATCGACTCTCTCGTTGACAGCGCTAAGTAGTTACGAGACGTTGTAAAAACATGATTCGGCCTCCATTGTCAGTTTCAAGGCTTTTTTCACTACGTCTTATTTTAGTAGTTCGTAAATCATAATAGCTTTTTAACCATCGTTGAACGATGTATGATAAATTTCAGTTGCTATAATAAATAGTGAACGTTTTTCACAATAAGTTATTAACCTACTAAAACCAGACTACCTATAATAAATAAACATTTTATTCACCAAAACATACTTAAATATGATGAAAAATCTACAAAAGATTGTAGGTACATTAGGTACCTAATCAATGTTGTTTGTTTAACAGGAGACAGAACGTACCAGCAGTGGTAAGGTGACCAGCACCTGCGTTGAAGACATCGACCTCGACCAGTGCTGGGACGAGAGGCTCCTCAGGCAACTCGTAAGTTAACTACTACAGAATTTTCAAAAACATTTCATGTTATAAAAGTCTGAAGATATTTCAAATCTTTGCATCTAATATATTTGAAAAGATACAACAGGTGAATGACACAATATTGAGTTTCAACATGAGTCATAGCTTGCAAGATCACCAATATTTTTTTTTGTGATCTAATTTGTTCCACGATGAAATTATTTCAGCATTTTAAAAGGTTTTACGCAATTTGTAGTTGACAAAAGATCTTGACCGAGTTAAACCACAGTGAACCTCACAATACTGCCTTGTAATAACAGTAAGTACCTTGCTTATCTAGATAAAACAGAGATAAGCAACAACTACTGAACAAAGAACTGCTATATTTTCAAAAAAAGGCTCTTATAATTCAGCGCTTTATTGACACATCTGCTGAATGTTGTAGGTTGCAGGTGTAACTGGTTACTATCAGGTAGGCAAGGTAGGTAATCTTGCCTTAGAGGTAGTAAGTAGGTATATAAAAGAATCTCACCCAACAGTGACTGTTGTGTAACTCCAGCGTCCGTGCTACACAACACAAAGTATCCTCTGACTCCCGTACAAGTTTAAAAAAAATAAAAATGAAAAAAAAATTATTGAGGACAGGTACAACCGTCATAATTGCTCACGTAACCAACTAAGAAAGTCATACGAAACGCAACTCATCGAGCGTGCAGTGGACACTTACCTAGAACCGATTTACACGCTCTTATGTAGTACCGAGTTACAACTGCACGGCAATTAATTGGCTGCAAGCTTACAAGTGTTGTTACCGTGCAGTTTACAGGAACCCTATCGGTACATAACTCGCCACTGTGCTTATTAGTATCAACTAAAACAGTAATATACAAAGCTTTAGTTTATTTATCATAGTATTTTCCGTCATAATTCGTATTTCCATATAGGTATATTTTCCATAATTTTCGATGTACACGTCTCGCTACCGTCGCTCGTCGTGTCATCCACGGTCTTCCATTTTCAAAACACTTTGCCAGCCGCCGCGAACCAATACTCTTTGTAACTCAACTAACATTAGTGTGTACATCGGTTCGTATTGTCGCCAGCCTCCGCTCACTGTCGCTTTCAGCGGTCATCGACACACGGAACGGCACTGTCATTTCACTCATCTTGACTGTTTATTTTATAATGCATGAGTACAAAGTTTACTCTAGTGTTTTTATACTCACTTGTACTTTGTACAATCTCATGCAAAGAGCATTATAGTTGTCAAGTCGTTCAGAGTAGATGCATAGCTTCAGTAGGAGATTACACTCGGTAAGGCTTCTGAGTTTTCTTGACTTAGCTCATGAAATATAAACGGCAGTTATCTTAGTCTGATCTGATCTGTCGATTGGAAATTAGTCCAGTCCATAGATAAGACTGGACAGATCATAACCTTGCTTGGTGTAAAACTTGTTAGGTACACCGGGAGCGGGCGAGCACTGTGCAAGTCAAAGGTGATTGGTGGTTAGAATCCTTTTCATCATAATAGTACATTATGATATGAGTGCGGTAAGTTGAAAATTACAGCCAAAGCATACAAGAAAGCAGAGGCTGTAATTTTCAAAGCGCACGTATGTCATACGACGTTTTATAACACATTTGCGAGGAAATAAATAAAACTCGGACTTTCTTCAAAGAATAAATCTTTATTCACTTGTTGAAGCAGTTAGAAAAATTTGAACAATTTGTAAAATAATTAAATGCTTATTTTTTATCGTAGAGCGCGGCGCGCGCCCCCTGCCCGCGCCTCCCCCCTCCCCGTTCGTTTTAGTGGGAGCATCTTGATAAACCGTACGTTTTACATTACCATAACGCACGAGTGCGTAATGACATACATCACGATACTGAAATTGGTGAAATAAGAGACCCTTTACGAGCAAATGTGTTATAAAATTTATTTATTGGGTTCTTTATTCTAGTGGGCGTCAAATATTCGTATTAAAATTGCGAAACAATAAAGAGAAACCATAAAAGGCCACAAAACATTTTAACAACTCAATAACTTTTTTTTTTTTTTTTTTTTTCAACCTATACTGTCCCACTGCTGGGCAAAGGTCTCCCCCATATCCCTCCAGCTTTTACGATCACCGGCTGCATCCCACCAGGTTCTGTGGAATGTGTCGAGGTCGTCACGCCAGCGCTTCTTCGGTCTTCCCCGGTTTCGTCGCCCATCTGCAGGCACCCAATAACTTTCAGATTAAAAAAATATATAATATTAGTTTCCCTGAATCCTTAGAATGTGAAAATAAAAAATCGCTTTAGCCAAACATGGATCACAAATTTGTTGTGTGACTCGCTCTCTCCGCTGACTTGTCGATGTGGGACAGATCGCGATCTCTTATTCGCGCCTTATGAAGCAACCGTGGGAACCTCCTCGAGCAATTACTGTAACGACCAGCCACATGTGTGGACCGACGAGATTATCACCAACACTGCTGCTTTAGAGTTGTAAATTGCACATAATAACCAACACCGAGGTAAGTATTTCAGATCGAAACTTGGCGCGATGACGTTGTGATGATGTTTTCTGTATAATTAAATGTTGCTATAAATAAACAAGATTTTTTTTATACAACTACATGGTGGAACAATCGGATAGCAAAGTTCTTCCCACATACTTACAATTTACAAAGAATCAAACTTTTACTTATTTTCGTTTTTGTGATCGTAAAACCTTGAACTCGAGTTCCAAAAACGGTCCTAATAAAAATACGGCCTCTTAAGCAGTAACCACTGCCTATAATGACGCATTGTCTCACTGAGCACGTCCACTGAGGACGTGCCCTGTGATGCATTGCATTATAGCACCTTTTGAATACATTATAGTGAGCTCTACAATAAAATGTAGAGTTGTAGTCTACTAGTGTAGTCAATAAAAGTAATTTGGGTCAGTGATCGCTTTCGGCTTCCAGGACACTTCCGGGTTGTGTCACGCACAATACGAAATGTTGTCATGATGACGGTACATATTGATCTCTGTAGAAAGTAGGAATTATGCCGTTTGTTTGAGAACAGCTGTTTGTATTTTGATTAGGCAGTATTTTGTGCTTTGTAACCTCAAAAATCGTAACCAAGTATTCTTGAAAAAAATTCTATTAGGTAAGTAAACGCTTGTGTCACACTGACATTATAATAACTATGAGGGGCGTGCTTAAACGGACTACCTACTCTAATGAAACAGCAATACAGTACTCCTTAGAGCTCAAATAATATTTGCTATCCAATAAAGAACTGAAAGGTGACTCAAATAACGACCGGTAGGTTGGTAATTACTAAAATAACACAATCGTGGTTATTACCTACTTACCCACTTGTGTGTGGTCAACGCTGAATGGAGAACGTGTGAACATATTTTGTGACTCATTTCTTTTATAATTCGAAACAAAGTTTTAGGTAATCTTTTGTACAGCCAAACAAAACTTATGTACGTAGGTATCTACCACTTTTAGTAGATACTTACCTACTTATTTCGTCTCCTGAGACTTTTAACCGACATAACCTAACTATAGAATTACCCCAGTCAGCTATTTTAGGAAAATGTCTGTTAAACATGCTTCGGTACTTACTTTGACGAAGTTTTTGCAGGGTTTCAGGTCGTTTAGTATGGGTACAGTATACTTGTAATGATTTCAGTTGGACGAGTGCACGGACTACGAGCAACGGAGACGCCTGCGCGCGCGCATCCGATCACTCATGGCGGAACAGGAAGGTCAGTTCCGTTTTATATCTCACAAGGTCGGTCGGTAGTCTTCGATTAAAAGTTTTCAAAGAACTTTGAGAAAATCGCTTCAGGGTACTTCGGTAACTTGCAGTGAATTTACTCGCTCACCTTCTCTAGACGAAACTATAGTCATCACTCATGATCTTTAATTTATAATGTTGGGTGTCGTGCAGCATGCGCGGCGGCGGTGACGGACGCACTGGGCGCCGCACACATCACGGCGGACTCGGAGCCGGGCGCTGGAGAGCCACGTGGTGAGTCCCTTCTCCTCCCGCTCCTGCAGGGCCTGCTGGGCGGCGGCGGCGAGCGCCTGCTGGCCGGCCTTGGGGCTGCGCCGGCCGACGTCGTCGCTGACGTGCGCCGCTCGCTCGGCCGCCTGCGCGCCGCCCTCGCCGAGCCCGCCGCGCACCCGCAGGCGCGCGCGTTGCTGGCGCTCGCCGACCGGCTCGAGGACGCGCTCGACGCGGCCGACCGACTCGACGGCTGCCGGCGCCGACCGCGACGCAGGTCGCGCGCCGCCCGACACACGGTCGGCGTCACCCGGGAGGAGCTCGACCAGGCGCGCCGCCGCGTCCACGCAGATCCGCTGGCGCTGGCGGGCTCCGACCCCCCTGCCTCCACGTCCGCCGGCTCCACCGCCACCAGCGACGGCGCGCCGACCCCCGAGCGCAAGGCGAGCGTCGACGTCGACGGCGAGCTGGACTTCCACGCGGCCGTCGAGGCGAAGCCGAAGCCCCCACCCCCCCAGCACTCGGTGAGCTACGAGGTGCCGCGGGTTTCGCACGACACGAATCCTCCGCCGGCGGCTCAACCGGTGGAGCGTCGAGCGGCTGCGCCTCGCCGGCCGGACTTCGTCCGCCACTCGGTCGCCGATGTGACCCCCCAGCAGCCGATCCCTCGGATGGACCGTCGACCCTCGGAGACGAGGAGCAGCATCGCCGCGATCGCAAACAAGTTTGACGCGACCGCCCAGATGGACCGCCAGCAGCCGGCCGCTGGGTCGCGCCGCGCTCCCGTGGTATCGGCGAGGGCCCCGCCGAGGGAGGAGCAGCCGCGGATGTACTTCAGGCCCCTGCCCCCGACGTACAACTTCGCGGCCCCGCCACCCCCGGAGGAGGAGGCGAGGCCGACGGGCCGGTTCAACGCGACCGCGAGCCGGAAGCTGCGGATGAAGCGCGCGAACACGATCGACATCGGGCGGCCGCTGGCCGGCTACCGGCTCGACGGCGACGACCCTGACGAGGAGCGACGCGCGCCGCTCGTGCCGGAGTTCCAGCCGCAGACCGACAACGATCGCAAGTTCGTAGCTTTCATGAGGAAGAACGAGGCTGCCGAGCGGGACGCCGCGGTCAACGGCGGCGGAGGACCCGCCAACTGGAGCAGCAGGTTCGGCAACATCAAGAACGCCTTCGAGAGCCGAGAGCGGGAGGACCACAGTCGCTCGTCGAGCGCATCGTCGACGGCGCGTCGGTTTTGGCGCGCGGCCGACGAGCCGGCGGCCGGCTTGCTGCCCGGCATGCCGCGTGCCCGCCGGCTGTTCACGGAGTCCACGCCAGACATAGTGAAGCCCCCGTGGGTGACGGAGCGCCGCGAGCCGGCTCGCATCCCCCCGCCCCAAGCCCAACCACCGAGAGCGATCGCCCCCCCGATGCCACCTCCGGCTTCCCAAGTGCGGGCCCCACCCTTCCATCGCGGTCCCGCTCCATCGTACCCGAAGCATCCCCCTGCTCCTACTCCTAAGTCCGGGATGATCCCGGGACCTCCCCATCCGAAGTTCGCTCCCATCCCGCCGCCTCCGGCTGCCGCCGCTCCCCCGCCAGCCCCGGCGTCGTTCAACCCCCCGCCGTCGACTCCGTGGTCCCCTTCCCGACCGATCGCGCAGCCCTTCGTGGCGCGACCGATTCCGGTGAATCAGTTTTCGCACGCCCCGATGTCGGCCTTCAAGCCTCCCCCCAAGATCGCGTCCCCGGTGAGCGCGCCGCCCCTCGTGTGGAGTCCCCCGTCGTTTGGCGCCGCGCCCCCCTACCCCTCGAGCCCGCGCGCCCTCGCGCCGAGTCCCCCCTCCGTCCCCTGGCCGGCGTCGGAGCCCGCGTGGACCCTCTCCCCGATCGCGCCCAAGCCCTACCCCAACGGCTTCGGGCCGACCCAGCCCCGACCGATCGCGGACGATCCGCCCTCCCCCCGGCCGACCTCCCCCCCGTCCCGCCCCCCGCCGACTCACGCGCCCTCGCCCGCCCCGAGCTACCCAGCGCAGGCGATCCCGAGCCGGAGCGACCTGGCCGCGCCGGAGCTCGTGCGGCGCACGATCGCCGAGCCGACCGACCCCTCGATCGAGCTGGACGCTGAGCGTCTGCAGATCGAATTCTACGAGCGGCAGATCCGCGAGCAGCGGCGCCGCGCCTCACGAGAGCCGGCTCCTTCCCCGCCCCCGGCGTGCAAGGAGCGAGCCCCCAAGCAGCCGCCGCCCCGCCCCGGCACCGAGCTCGCGGCGCACGGCGGGGCGGGCACGTTCGTGCCGCTGCAGCGCACGCCCGACATCGAGAAGGCGCGCGCTCACAAGGTCGACTACCTGCCCGACGTCGTCACCAACGAGACGGACCGGCCGCGCACGCCCCTCGCGCCCCCGCTGCCGCCCGCCCTCAGGAACGGGGAGGCGCGGCACGAGGAGGAACAGGGGGATGCGACCGAGCACCGGATGGCGGTGTCGCGCGTGATGCGCGGCCCGGTGCGCGGCGCCGCCACGCTCACGGCGGGCGTGCGCACGCGCGGCGAGCCGGCCGGCGCGGACGCGCTGCGCGGTGCACTCGGACAGAACGTGGAGCGACGCAAGCGGAGCCAGGTACCGCTCCCCCCTCCCGCCGCGTGCGCCCCGCCCGCCCGTCCGTCCCCGCCCTCCCTGGGCGCGTCTCGCGAGTCGGTCGCCTCCAGCGGCTCCGCGCCGAGCGGCGGCGCACTCAGCCGCTCCGGCTCCTGCCACCAGCTGTCGCCGGCGAGCGGCAAGTCCGCCTCGACCTCGCCGCGTCGGATCGTCTCGCGCACCAAGTCGATGCACCTGCTGGCGGTGCCGAAGCTCTACGAGGGCGGCATCGCGCACGACGAGATCTCGGAGAAGAGGCGCTCGGTGGAGGCGTACTTCGCGAGCGGTGGAGCGGCCCTCCCCCTCGCGGCCGCCGCAGCCCCCGGCGCCGGGGGCCGGGCGGCGGGCCGCGGTCGCTTTGCGCTGGGCCGCAGCCGGACGATGGGCGCGCTCTCGGAGCTTCAGTTCCTGGACGAGAGCAACGCGGACGACGCGTTCGAGGACTTGGTGTCGGCGCTCGCGTAGCGCCTCGCCGCGCACATTCCACTAGATACGAGGAGACGAGCGAGACGCGCGTGAGTCGTGTGTGGTGCCTGCCGCCTGCCTCGCCGCCCCCCGTGTCGCATGCCCCCCGCCCCCCGCCCCCCACGCGCCGCGTCATCGCATCGAGTGACTGTACATACATATCGTGTAACATGCGTGTTCGTTCATATACCACCGTCTCCCGTAACCGTGTTATTTTGACTAATAGAATAGCTTTAAGTATTGTTGTGATGTCTTGCTGATTGTTTTGAAGAGTTTTTTACGATTTACTTAGTTAGAAGTAGATTTTCACTGTTATCGTTTTCCGGCTCACGTTTTGACGTTCCGTTTTTCATTGCAGAGGAAGAGGAAGTAACTGTGACATCGAGTGTGCGAAGAGACTCTTCAGAGAAAACCTCTAGCAGTAGTACCACTAAAACTTCGAAAGGTATGAGTCAATTGCCCTTCGCGTATCATCCCGTTCGTGAGACAATTTTAAACTAGTAGCTGTACCTATATCGTATAACCATGCATGCTTTCCGCAGTGATAGAGAGTGTGAGTCGGTCGGCGCCGAAGCCCGTGTCGCCGTTCGCCAAGTTCCGTCAACTGGAGAAACAGAACTCAACCAACAGTCCTAGGTGAGTCCTCTCTACGTAACATTCTCTCATACAACCGCACAGTGATCGACGACATTTACCTACGTCACTTCTCAAATCCAATAAATGAGATGCTTCCATTCAATCTTTGTATCAATCTTTTCGCTTGATAAATTATTTAAATGCAATATAATATTTTATTTATCTTTGGCAGTGATATCTGTGGATACGAATAAGGAATATTTACAAGTAAATATACAATTAGTGATATATATGCATCATATAACATGTAGGTATACTCAGTAGACGCTTTGATATAAAAACTATATAAATCATCAGCGAGACGCATAGCTAAAGTACATACGGATATGTAGACTGTCAATAATCCCGCGTGTGTACTTAACCTTACATTAAGCATTCAGCTGTAGGCTGGAAGTCGCTTCAAATGAAAACGCACGCCAAAGTTTTCATTGTAAATAACCCGACGACGCCGACGCGGCGCGCGCCGGTGTAATGTAACGTAACGCGCCGACAGTATGCGACAGCACGCGATTGTGACGCACACAGACTAATGTTGAGACTAACCGCGGGAGCTGCAGGCTCGAGAGACTAACCTGAGGTCCGATTGTGCTCGTAGCTCGCCCAACGCCCCCGGGAGCCCGGGCTCTCCGTCGCAGCCCTACTTCAGATTCACGGACCCCGCGCTGCAATGCAGTGCGCTCACTATTAAAGAGCGCTTGCTGCAGTGGTGTCGCGACAAGACACGGAACTACGAGGTACTGGTTCGAACTCGCACGACGCGCTCCCCACTGCGGCTCACCCACCGCAGAACCCGGCACCATTGCCTCGCTATCCGCACCTTACATGAACGCAATGGGGAGAGTTCAGTTGCGACTTGCGATACGGATAAGCGGATGCACATTGTTTTAGAGTCTGGTCAAATTCCTTGGTGGTACCTATAGATTCGAGTAAATTATTGCATCGGCTTATGAGGGCGCTCGGACGACGGCCCGGTGCACGGTGTAACGCGTTGTCGACGGAGTAGCATGTAGCGGCGGCTGCGCACGCACACACACACAACACTAACCCTCACGAGAGTTACGTCATCACCCATCCCCCATCACGCTTCTCTTGATGCTTCATTTTGGCTGCTATTTTCCTGTATATATTCTATTTACTTACGTACTTATATTTTATGCAAATTCTTTAAATATTTACTTCGTTCCAAATGTTATTACTTTGGTTTCGATAGCGCCATGATTTACATAATTTACTTTGATAAACGTTATAATAACATAGGTTAACTAGGCATAACGTTATTATAAATATTTTAATTACTTAGGTACATATAGTTGTACGTGTATATATAGTGTTCGCCAGTAACTAATCAGTTAATTGTCTTTGAACAGAATGTGTATTTAATAGTTCCGATACTGTAACACAGCATGGTGTTCATTTTCACGTCAATGACAAATATTATGCCTCGGATTAAAACTAGTTGGAAATCATATGAAAACGATTTTCATGTGCATGAGATTATTGTGTGTCAATCATTTATAATAATTTTACGATGCGTTTGGTATGTAAATACTATGCGTAAATAACAGTAACTTTAGAATAAGTTAGCTTCCCAACCCAACATACCCACCTAAGTTTCCTGTAGTTTAATATGAGAAGTTCACTTTAAAATACCTACCTAATATTAGGCCTACTTGATTAGATAATTAATAGATGACTGCGTTAGTTTGGCACATTTGATAAATAGTTTACACTATACACTTATTCAACTGTGTTTTGACTCTCTAATTTGGATATATTACAAGTAGATTTCATAAATAAAAATCAGAACAAAGCGACAGCTGAAAGTCACCCGACAGTCAGCTTTGCTAGGGTTGTCGCATTGGTTTGAAGCCTTCCTGACCTGATGGGAAGATGGATAACACACGGGTAGTGCGCGAAAATCATTCAACCGCTCTACTCGCAGGATATTCAATGTAAATTGTGGACCCACTTCCAAGTGGAACGTGAGCTCTCCACAATAAAAAGAACAACTAAATCTCACCAGTTGTCTAGCTTGCACCTGGCAAAGACTAATAAACTATTCATTTGAAATTGTAACAAGTGCTGAAAAAGCACTAAGTTCTGGTTTCATAATAAAATACAAACCAAGAGCCTGTACTTCATGAAGCCTCCTACCAGAGATTTCACCGTGTGTTATCCGCCTTCCTAAAGCCGGAGTTATATTATTGTGTCGGGGCGTGTCGCGACGCGCCATAAGTATATCGTATCCATGCATTTAGTATGATTACAATTATTTAGTAAAGCGCAGCGTCCCGACACGCTGCGACTATGCATGGATACGATATAGTTTATGGCGCGTCACGACACGCCCCGATACAATAACTCCGGCTTAAAGCATATCAGTGAGTGGTCGACACAGTGGGTAAGGTTGCGTGTTATGATAGAATGTGAAGCTGGAGAACTTCTCGACGAGCTGGGCGGACGGGCTGGCGTTTTGCGCGCTGCTGCACCACTTCCTGCCCGACGCATTCGACTACTCGCAGCTGACGGCCGACCAACGCCGGCACAACTTCACGCTCGCCTTCAAAATAGCCGAGTGAGTAACATTCAAACAGGATAAACTAGAGATTTGCTGGGAGCTGATTGCTCACTTTGTCTGATTCATTTACAGAGCTCTTATTGGATTAGCACAAGATTTGTCTTTGAAAATCTGTGGAGCGCTAATTAACAGCAGTGGACGCCCTCTTCAAAATGATAATTATGAGTTAAACTTTATCCATAGCAGTCAGTCACAAATTGTGACTGATTTCCTGTTAGATCCCGTCGATTTTCCGGGATAAAAGTAGCCTATGTGTAAATCCAGGTCAATAACAATATATAGTTTTAGTTTCATCCAAATCGGATCAATAGTTTTTGCGTGAAAGAGTAACAATCATTCATACATACAAACTTTTGCGTTTATAATATTAAGTAGGATATCCATTCTTAACTCCAACCTCGTGTGGTTTCCAGTGAGAAGGCGGGCATCTACCCCTTGCTGGACGTAGAGGATATGGTGACAATGCGCAAGCCTGACTGGAAGTGCGTGTTTACGTACGTGCAATCCATCTATCGCCGCTTCAAGGACGAACATTGACCGCATCCACCTCTCACGTCCATTATCCACTGACACTACTGACACCGCTAGCATTATAGGCATTTACACTGACTCCTAGAAATGTTAAATGGAGCGTGTGGTGTGAACCTTACTAAGTTTGCTCTGACACTCTCAGGCCTTGTAGTATTGCGCACATGATATACCGTTGATGTGCGCGGTGAGGTATTGTCAGTGGATGCATTGGGCTCGCAGGCCCGCAGCCGGCAAGTTAATTATGAGTAGTCGACCGTCGTAGTCACAAATATATTTTCAATCGAAGAGTATATTTTTCCAAAGAGCGTAAGTTGTTGAATTTGTTTGTTTGTTAAATGTTTATTGTCAGTGCCGCCCAGTCGTATCTCCACGCGTCTCAAGTCCTCCTAATTGTAATCTCAAGATGTATGTGATTTCTTTTATACTTAGCGTAAGACTAACATTGTAATCGAGCCTAGGTCATAGGTGGTAGTGTAGTTAGAGCACTGATCGGGAATCGCTTTGTCTTATTCGTGCACATAAGGAAGTAGTATTCTCGGCGCTCCGAGCGCCGTCCGAGTGACAACACTATTATACTAACCATTTTATTTAAACTTGATATTTTATTTAACAGTGTAGCTATTTTATGAACATGATAATATTGTAATGATTATGTTAATTTATAATAATAAATAATGATGATATTAACATTGGATTCGTGTTTTTATTAACCCGCCACCCAGGACATATTCACGTAAAAGGTTAAGAAGACAGGGCCTAAAATAGAACCTTGCGGTATCCCTCGTAAACATAAACTCATTTTTTATGTAAGCTCTTTTAAAAGCTAACAGTTTCAATCAAAATGTTTAACAGTAGGTACTAAATACTTAAGGATAACTACCATTTTGTTACGGCATAGCTTTACTTATGCTTCAATATATAATTTGTAATAGTCAGCGCTAACAGTGCACTGCAGGTCGTGTCACGTGGATGGCCACCATGTACGTTAGCAGCAGGAGACAGCACGCTCCGGTCGAGAGGACGAAGAACACGACTGTCTGAGACATGCCCATAGCCCTTCAACTGATTACTTAGTTCGCTTCTTGAACTGGCTCGACGTTGTTTAAACTTCTAAACCGGAAAAAGTCACTTTTTAACTCTCCATCCAAAGATGGAAAAGAAGATTCCGATGAATGGGTAAAGTTCATAGTGAAAGTCATAGGTCTACGTTGCTACGCAGCTACGGCGTAGCTTTCGTAGCAGTGTTCGTAGCAAGTAACATCCCTTGTTTACTTCGTTCAAGCCCATTGATATTATTCCCTCAAATGTAACGTTCAGCGCGGTTAGTGTGTGGATGGTTGGCTAGTAGTCTTATCAGTTGACAGCGACGTGCTTTAGAATGCAACGAAGAACTCCGTGACAGTTAGACGATGGAATGTTAGTTCATAAAAAATAATAAATATGTTTAAACAAAAACTCACGTTAGGGATCAGGCGCGGTCCCAGGCGGGGCGACCATAAAAGGGTCAGCGACGTTGGTAGCGCGATGGTGCCGCGACCCGTCATTGTTCGCGACCAGGGTCGCGTCTGACTGGTGCGGCGTGTCGCCCGCGAGACGCACGCGCACGTGCAGAGTGCCGTCCCGCCAGCTCTGCCACGAGGCCTGGTGCTCCTGGATCTTTAGCAGCATCCAGGTCGTGAGCAGGCCGTTTAGGGCGCCTGAAATAATACCTACACTTTATTTTAGGACAAAGTTTCTAGCGTGCTTAGATTCAGGAAATATTAGAGCACTGCGCCCCCTCCCCTTGCCTCCACCTGCAGCACGACTCTACACCTGGACCTACCTTCTATTTAGAACTAGAATAAGAATGAAAACCTTTATTTGCGACAAGTAGGGTAGGTACAAGGAGAACACACTACAAACAAAAGGTAAAGAGTACTTAGTAGAAGTAGCACAATGACATGTAGCGGAGATAAACAAGCAATAACATGCGTACTTACAGTGAAAACTAAAAAAAAAAGATTTGATTAAACTACAATGTAAACAATAACAATACCAAAATTAAATAAATGTGTCTACTGCAGGCACCTACTAAGTTAATACATAGGAGTCACCGATGATCCCGATGAGCAGCGATGAGAAGAGGTTAGCAGCGAGCGCGGCGCCTCCTCCCCGCCTGGCGCCGGCCTGCAGCACGGCGTCGCACGCGTGCAGCGCGCGCGCCGTGCCGAGCACGCTGCACGCGCCGAGCGCAGCGCCGCGCCACGCGTCCGCCGCCAGCGCGCGGCCGCGACCCGACACCGCCCACTCGCACACTGACCGCACCCACGACCATCTGCACACACGCGAACCCCTATCAACTAGTCCTACTAACATGATATACTAATCTACAACTAGAAGTAACTGCTGTCGTTCGGCACTTACGCAGCCTAAGTTTCTACTGCTGTACCCACTAACTTATCACCATAAGGTAATCAGCATATTAACATGTAGGTACCTACCTCTACCTAGTTACCTAGGTTGGCACATGTTCGGCTTTCGTTATAGCTGCGTAGGGGACCTCCAGGCTATCGAAAAATTAGCGCATAAACACTGTTTCTAAGTTTTGAAGCATGTAGCAGAGATGGATAGTAACTTGTGACTCCTGGTAACGACGTAGTGATGCCGGCACAGCTCGCAGTATGAGGTAGCAGCCTGCAACAGCCAGCGCTCGAGGCAGGTGCGATGCACGGCGGCGATGGTGCCGCGGCACGAGCACGGCCGCACCAGCCGCTCCGACGACTCGCCGCCGAAGCAGATGCGGCAGATGTTGTCCGACCGAACGCTGCCCGTTACACTTACTACCTCTTTCGGGAATGATGTGTTCTGGAGACGGGATTAATCTTTGGGTTAGAGATCATTGGATAGTCAACTGATAAAATAATATTGCTATCTAACTCCAGCAGTTGAATGAGACGAGAGGTTGCGAGACGAGACGAAACCAACCCGGAGACCACGACTAATAGTAGATACCGGCAATTAGAAGTCGTTCCATCTACGATGTAGGTAGGTACTGTCTGTCTTGTCCTGTCCTAGCCACCTATTGGCACAGTCAATTGTGATGCCTACTGTAAACTGTGTAAGTAGTCCTCACCGGCTTGTTAAGTAACAATGCGCAAACTGATCCGAGTATGGACACGGAGCGTCCAGCTGGCTGCAGCATAGAGGATGCAGGCGATGAAAACTGCAGAGAACCTGCAATTTAGACACCCTACATAAGCAGGTACCAAGTGTTATGCTACTGCAAACTATGAAAAGCCTGGTAGGTGATGACTATGATGAGGATATTATATTAGGTGATGTACTTCGCCTTATGTAATTTTAGTTAAGCTGATGACGTACCAGGTGAAGAAATCCCAGGTGTGTACCGGCAGCTGATATCAGTCTGTTGTGCGATGGAGCGAAGTTCCTTGTCTCGTGGGCTCTGCGCCCCACCAGCCTGAATGGACGAATGCGTTCAAATCAACACATAGACAGGTCCTTCCTAGTTTTTTGTAAAAATTAGATAGGTAATCCAATTTACTAGGTATCTAATAGGTAGTATGTATACGGTAGTACTTACCAAGTACGGTAGGTAAAAGCTACGCGCATACCAATGCTAAGGATAGGTAAGGTTGTGGGTTCAAATCCCTCTCGACCTATAACTTTTGGGATGTTACAAAAATCTTTATAATTTTCTTTTAGTGAATTTAATGCACGTAAACTAATAGGCTTGTGCCCAGCAGTGGGTCACTACGCTGCCTATGATGATAAAACTAATACAAATAGCTATTATAAATTATAATACCTATAACATGAGATAGAGAAGTTCTGCAGTCTTCTTCACGACTGCTAATGATGATGATGAGTGTACCTACATGATGGATAGGTGTTCAAAGAAATTGTTTACAAGTACCAATGTGGATGAGCAGCTGGATACAGACATGCTCATGGTGACCTTGCTCTCGGTGCGCTCGCAGCCCCAGAACATCAGCAGGGTCTCACCCTCGCCCACATTGCACTCCTGGAAACCAACACCTATAGGTAGCTGAATTCTATAGGTATTATTACCAATTATTATTGTTTAAGTTTAAATATTCGCGCGCAACGAACTTTTATTTCGCACCTATAGCCTAGAGTCCTTTCCATGAAAGAAGTCCCGCAGACGCGTCGCTGTAGTCGACCTTAAGTATTATTTCTCGGGCAGCACTTTTAACAACTTTAGGCATTGAAAACAAGACTTTGATCACAGAAACCAAATAAAAACGCACTAGCATCCGAACACATTAACAGCACCTGACAACTAATTTAAAATTTAGTTCCGGAAATTTCCGCGGGACTTCTTTCATGAAAAGGACTCTAGTATCAGTAGTCCGATTATTTAGTCCTATTCAGTCCGATGATGCTGATCAATACAGATCATCGGACTACTGAAATTTTAATCCGATATTTACACATTTCGACTACCCCAAATGAGTAGGTTAGGTTTGACCGAGCGAAGCGAGCCCATCCTATCATCTGCTAAAAAATAAACTGAAGTTTAATGCTTATTTTTTTTTGGAAAGTCAAAATGTGTAAATATCAGACTAAAAGGCTCAGTAGTCCGGACTAAGAATCGGAAGTTTTAGGGTAGGTACTTCCGGTTTGCACCTAACTCGATGGACCGACTTCTGAAGATAGCGGCAAGCTGATAAATTAAGCCGAACGTTGTGAAACCTACGTGGAGCAGCAGTGGACGTCTTCAGGTTAACTAGGTAGGTATCAAATATGAGGTTAGTTCTCTCCTAACCACAATATTACTACCTATAGTAGGTGCCAAATAACACCGCAATACAGGTCATTCACCCACCTTCACCTCGATGTCGCAAAATTCAATTTATGTATGGTAAACAAACAGTACTACGAGATTCAAGCGATTACTGTCTTAGCGACAGGTTTGTATGGAAAGCGACAGAATTAGCCATTCATAAATTGGATTTTGCGACATCGTGGTGACGGTGGGTGAATGACCTGCATTGCGGTGTTATTTGGCACCTACTATACCTATAGAAAAATAAAGCTACAGGCTGTACTTACTCTGATGATGTTGGAATAGCTACAAGTTCTATGAAACCTGAAGTTGACGTTCTGTAAAGCCTGTTGCAGTATGGGTTTGTAGATGACGGGCGCCAGCACAGCCTGCCTCAGGTTTTGCACGGCATCGCTAGGGAAGGGATCGGTGTCCACTTTATCCACGAGGCAGTTCAGTGTTACGAATTTACGCATTTTTGTGGGTTTTCTTTTCTGACATCCTGTTGTATTCTTTTACATTTTGCTAAAAATAGGTACCTAGGTAACCTAATTTTTATCTAATTTTGTGGCTAGCCGTATTGTTATTGTTTTTGAACCGAAATGACAAACAGTGACAAATCTGTTGTCAAACAAAGGCCTTTTTTTCAATGGTGACAAATGCTACTTGTATTTGTCACCATTGAAAAAAAAGGTATGCTACCCAAATAAGAAACCTCGGTCTCTCGTAGTCACCATGAAGGTGAGGTCATAAAAAAATCATAACTTCTACCCACCTACGTATAACAATTTACCTATGTAACATCAGCTATTACTTCACCAAGCACGTTCTTTGAGAACGTGCCCTGTGAGGCATACTGCTCCGCTAGGATATAGGTGTTCGGTGCATACTGCGTCACGTCGTCGTCATCCATCTTGCGGATCCAGATCCGTAATCCGCTCTAAAGGCCTTACTTACTCAACTAGCCTTACTCAAGCACTGATCCGTACTCATGCATAGATTTTTGTATGAAAATCTCTACTCAAATCTATGCTTAAGTAACGATTTCTGTGTCGGAATACGGGCCTAAGTGTGTAACTACCTGCGTGTACTCAGGTGCTGTGCAAGTTATGTGTGAGCTCAAAATTCAACTTCTTAGTTTGGTATAGTATTATATAATCTGTGGTTTGGTCTAAGTAGGTATGGCTTTTGTAAAGAGTGAGCTCAGTTTGTAGTTAGGTATCAAGATTATCAATGTCACTGTCATTCAAACTGACAGCTACTGACGTAAGATTATAATAAAACCCATCGGATTCATAGATTCAGTTCAGATTTTTGTGTTTTCCCACGTGAAGAATCAAAATATATTGTGAAATACATTGAAATTGTGCGTTAAAAATCTAAAAGCAAAATCATGGCAGTCCGCGTCCAATTCGAAAATAACAATGAGGTGGGAGTGTTCAGTAAAATGACAAATTCATATTGTCTGGTAGCTATTGGAGGTTCGGAGAACTTCTACAGCGTGTTCGAGGCTGAGCTTGCGGAGACTATCCCCGTGGTGCATGTGAGCGTCGGCGGCTGCCGCATCATCGGCCGCATGACCGTCGCCAACAAGAACGGCCTGCTGGTGCCGTCCTCCACCACCGACACAGAGCTGCAGCACATCAGAAACAGTTTACCCGATACTGTCAAAGTACAACGCGTAGAGGAGCGTCTCAGCGCGCTCGGAAATGTCATCGCTTGCAACGATTATGTCGCGCTGGTGCACCCCGACTTGGACCGCGACACGGAAGAGATCCTCGCAGACACATTAGACGTAGAGGTGTTCAGGCAAACGGTCGCGGGCAACGTCCTTGTGGGCTCATACGCGGCGCTCAGTAACAGAGGTGGCCTGGTGCATCCTAAAACCACGATACAAGACCAGGATGAGCTCTCATCACTTCTACAGGTGCCACTAGTGGCAGGCACAGTGAACAGAGGCAGTGAGGTTGTGGCTGCCGGCATGGTGGTCAACGATTGGTGCGCATTCTGCGGCATGGACACAACATCAACAGAGATTTCAGTTATCGAGAGTGTTTTCAAATTGAATGATGCTAAGCCCACAGCGATCACTTCTACTATGCGTGCCTCACTCATTGACAGCATGTCGTAACAAACTGAACTCTCTTGTGATATTTAGAATAAGTTCTATGTCCTTGTACATGCAGAATGTGCAGGTATGATGCACGGGATATTTCTGTAGAACAGATTACATTACATACATACAACCATTGATTCTTTTGTTTTTGTAACAATAAATTAATTATAATAATAAAATACTTTTGTTTTTTATTGAAGAAATATCCATTCCTGCATGCTTAGAGGTGGACATATTATGCTAGCTGGCTGTGTAATAAATAATCATCGTAGTAACAAAACAAAAATTATTACAATTTGATTAGTTTGGTAGAAGGAAAATGGTAAAAATCATGATTATCTTATAGGTACATAGTTTATTAAAGTTCACTAAAAACATAACCATCCTATCTACATTGCCACTTCATTACACTGGAAGTTAATTCACCTGTCACTAACCAAACAACACAATAGGAACAAACTTCTATAAACAAAATATGATCAAATAAAGTTTACAGAAAATATCTATTTTCATACAAAAGCCATTTCATCATCATCGACAACCTATATTGGTCTCTACCAGGGCTCGTCACTGAGCCCAGTCTTCGCTCTTTTCATCCAGTGTTTACCAGCTGCATTAGATCACCCCAACTAGCCAGAGAGAGTCCAACATTATGGTCTAATAAAAACGAATTATTGCACAATTTTTTTCAAACTTAGAAAGACATCATCATCATCATCTCCTTGCCCTTTTCCCACTTTACGTGGGGTCAGCACAACATGTGTTTTTCTTCCATGCTCTTCTATCAGCCGTCATCTCAGTTCCAAACTTAGAAAGACAAATAATATTAATGAAAATTAATAATTATAGCGTGTTTCAAATTGGTTCATGTGTGAAATAAAACCCTGAATAGTGAATCATCATACCTGCTTTTAAATATCTTGTGAAATGGTCAATACCTTGTAAATTGTTACATTACATAATAATTATGTAATGAATCACTATTGTGATGAATGTTATGTCTCTTCTCAACCAAAGTTGAGACTAAATTAGAGATCAATTTTATAACTACATGCAAAATAAATATTGCTGGACTTTTCACACAGGACCGTCTAAACACAAACTAAGCAAAGCTCAAAATAACCACATATAAAATTACTTTTGTATGAATATGGGCGTGAGGCTAAGTAAACTAAAACATTTGATGACCATCCATATGTTTTACTTTCTTAAATAATCCCAATATTGCACAAATCAAAGTATTTATTGTGCTTGTTTTAATAACTAAGTGATTTTTCTAATAAACTAATTTTTAGCAGAGTATTACCAATCAATAAATTAAATTGAGCCTCAAAACAATGTTAATTCTAATTTTATCTTTGAAGCCATATATTTAATAGCTTTTACTTTTAACATACCATAAAACTGTCAAATAATGTATAATCTGAACATAGACAAGGTACATTCTTAGATACACTATGTTACATTTAATTAAATAATACATTTTACGAATTTTTTTGGGCACCAAAGTTCATAGCCTCGCTCCTACAGATACGTTCAAGACTGTTTTGATCAATGCGAAAATTTAATTTTCATAAGAAAATTAAGTACCTATGAATATTTATTTACAACAATGTATTAAATATTAGAATACATCTTAGACAGGTTTGCATAATTAAGTCCTTAGATACAGAAATTATACATTTGAATTCATACCTGCTGAATTTTTCACATTATTATTAACTTGATTCAATATCTTATCATTGATTTCAATACAATCACTTAAATAACATGGCACACTAATTACTTTGACAAAATTACAACAATGTAAGTATTTAAAAAAAGCAAGAAATACGTTACATAAGTATTTTGTTCACAATATAATCTTCACAATGGCAACCCCACTTTTTATGCCTTTTTACCTAACTATTTATTTTACATTTAGTTGAATAATAAGTGCGATTGGATATGTCCCGTTATAGTAAATGCAAAATGGTGAGGAGATTAGTAATTAAGCTCATTTATGTACAAAAGATCGGTAAAACTACCGCAAAGTTATAATGACTATTTTAAAAAGTGTTAAAACGGGAAAAGACATTGAAAATGTACACACTGTTTTGACATCGAACCTTCGTCGAAGTGCCCAAGCACGTTAAGGCGTATGTATAAGGCAGACAACCTTCTCCCTCGCACGTTTCAACATTTTTGAAGATATAATATAACTAAATGTAATTATGTGAAATTGCAGACCTTCAGGGTCGAGAGAATAACAATGCAAAGGTTCAGTAAAAATATCACATTGATCCAAACCAGTTTTCTAATAAAAAAATGTGCACTTCAATTGATCGCATTGGTATAAGTTTTTTGGTCGGAAAACTTGTTTGGATCAATGTGATATTTTTACTGAACCTTTGCATTGTTATTCTCTCGACCCTGAAAGTCCGCAATTTCACATAATTACATTTAGTTATATTAAATCTTCAAAAATGTTGAAATGTGCGAGCGAGAGGGTTGCCTTTTACATACGCGTTAAGGTCGAAATATTAGCTCTTTCGTACCGTTTATGTGTACTAAATATAAATATATTCTGCGATACCTACCCACTATTACACTAACCCTTGAATGAATGCTAGAACAGGCAATCAAAATATTCAGTCACACTAAGCTACAACTATAAATGTGAATATTTATATAGCAAAATACGCGATTGGCTTTGTATTTTAGAAGAAATAATGTCATCTTTTGTATTTTTTTTATGATAATAAAATTGTTTTACCTACTGTCACTTTTAAAATGCAACTTTGGCATTCGTTTTACTTCGTTTTGTATCTTAGAATGGCATGTACAAAATATCCACTTTCGGGGCCGTGCAAACCAGAATTCCACACCCCCATCAGTTCGTTCATTATGCAGTTTATTAGGACCACTTTAGACAAAATGTCGCGAGTCTTTGCTACACGCAAATTCTCATCAGATTATAATGACCATTTCTGCTTTCACAAAACATCCTACTAATATTATAAACGCGGAAGTTTGTAAGGATGTTGGATGACCTGGATTAACACATAGGCTACTTTTTATCCCGGAAAATCAACGGGGCGCGAACTCTTCAGAAACGCCTACAAGATTTCGCATAGCAAATTGCACTTCTAATCCTGCGTTGACGAAGTCGCGAGCACCAGCTAGTATAAATATAAGTAATTCAACCAGTTCCTTTGACACAGTATCGGGTTGAACATCGAGTTTCCTAGCCCGCATATAAACTTACACGACCACGTCCACACCCACAAATAATCAGTTTACTTGTAGTGTCAAGCGTGTTTTAGTATCTGATAGGGGAGATACAAGCCCTGTGTATAATCTCGCAGGTATCAGTCAGTCGCTGCTAGAAGGGGTACGCGAGGGGCGGCGCCGCCGTCAGCGGGGGCGTGGCGCCCGGGGCGGGGGGCGCGCGCTCGTAGAACAACATGTACGCAGAGCAACGGAGCACCTCCTGGAGGGACACCTCGTGGACTAGCGTGTCCGACGTGTACCACCATCTGGAAGTAAATGTATCTTGTCATATCAGCTTGTACAAGTTCACAGCTGGGCTTGCTCCATAGATTTTCATTTTCACCAGGGTTGGTCCTTTTCCATCTATTCACTGTCCACGATCCGTATGATCGTGAGCAGGAAGGTTTTATAAGATTTTAGTAATCTGAAGGTGACCGCAGCTTCGGAACTAAAACTGCGCATTTTAATTTTTTTTCAAAAACTGCTAGTTTTAGACTTCGTTTTATTTTCGTGTAAAATACAGATATTCTTCTATAGCATAATATATTTCTTTCAAAATTAGAACGAAGCAATAGACCGACGAGATTGTAAAATAAATGAGAGTAGCATAAATTGAAAAATGGTGTATTTACCGTTTGGATTCGAATCCGTTCCCACGTCGGTAGGTAGCGAAGTGTCCGCTGCGGGGTCCGCCCACATGCACCACGCAAGCCGCCAGCCGGTACGAGCCCGTCCCTATACTGCTGCACGCCGCCGCGTTTAACGCCGAGAGCCCGCGTCTGAGACCGCCTCCGCCCATCGACGATATATCCACCTGGACAAATATACTGATAGTGAAACAGCGCTATTTTTCACTGAAAGGTCGATAGGGCAAAAACATTTTTATTCAACTATTCTTTTGTTGGTTTATATTTAGTTAGCTCCTAAATGAGACATGCGATATACTTATTTCCCCACGTGTTCCACAAGATATAAATATGCGTGCAGATACCCTCTAATCATATGTTAGGAAATACAATATTATTTACACACTCGAGTTAGCGCAGTAGTGGAGTACGGTATTTTACCTTGGGTTCATGCACCTGTGAGTATGGCTGCATGGCGAGAGTCTCGGGAAAGGCTACGAACTCGCACCGCTTGCTGAGCCCGCCGCCCGCCCACTCCACTCGACCGATATGGATGCATAGCACACATGGTAACTGTCAAAATATTCAACTACTAGCAGCGCCTCGCGGTTTCACCCGCGTAATTCCCGTTCCCGTGGGAATTCCGGGATAAAATATAGCCTATGTTCATCAGGGATAATGTAGGATTCTAATGGTAAAAGAATTTTTTTAATCGGTCCAGTAGTTTCGGAGCCTATTCAATTCATACAAACAAACATATTATAGTATAGAAGTATAGATAACAACAAATCAAATCGCACGCTGAAAAACACTACTAGATAATAATCACAAGAAAATATAAAGGTTGTCTAGTCTAGTAGTAATCTTGTCTATAACTTTTATATGAAGAATATACCTAATGACGATTTTAGAAAAATGATTAGTGTTGCACACAAATAGAAGAGTCCCTATTTGTGTGTAAACTCGAGTCCTTGGCTTTGTATGTTACCTTCCCAAAGCTGACAGTCTTGATATGTTTAGTGTAGGCGTGCGGCACGGGCTCGCCGGGGGGCAGGGGGGGGGAACAACACTTCTCGCACTTGACGCCTTTCACCATCTCCGGAGCTGTGAAGGCTCGCAGTAGACCTGGTAAATTGGTGATGTACACATGCATAAAGAGTTTTTATCAAGAGAAAAAAGTTATGAAACCTCTGCCCATAATATGGACTACATTTACACAGGATTTGTGCTGCGCCTATCACTCATAAATGTGACAAGGTATTGTGAAGTTGGTGGAATTTATCGATGAACAAGTCAAGACATGGCAGTGGTTTTTAATATAATCATGTTTACCTGCTAAACTGAAGGAGCCGGTAAGGCCGGTGCTGGCGTTCGCCATGGAAAGAGATATGCTGTCGAATTTATCATACCGTATCGGACTCTGTAAATTCATAAATTTTAGTTTCAATTTGGCTTACAACTCGAAAAAAAAAATATCCATTTAATTTCATTTCCAGAGACTATTTACTCGTAGCCTTTCATCTAGTCAATACAAACTTAGTAAAAACAATCAATTTTTTTTATTCTTTTACAACCTAGACTGCGTGATAACTGAAATGTTTATTTTAAGTACCCGTAAGGAAGTTTATGATAGCAATTAAGGCAGGTAAAGGCTACTTGATTGAAATGAAATGGATTTATTTGCAAAGTATGGTAATTATGTAGGTACAGTACCCACATTGTTGACTGATGTACCTGTTCAAGTTTTAAATCTTCGCGCGCTATAAACTTTACTGTACCTACGTGTGATGTCGTCACAAATTCTAATCCCCTTCCATGACACCTGTGAATTTTGAAGTAAACGTGTCCGTCGAAATTATTGAATTATTATTACCTACATATACCAAAGTCCCCTACATGGTCCTTCGAACCGGATATTCATACCAGCTAATTTATACATTGAGGAAGAAGTTTCCATCACATTTGAAGCCGTGGAGCGCAAATAAATGCATCGGGATTGCGCGTCACCAGAGTGGTCGAGAGTTCAAAGTAAAAAAGTGCAGTGTGTGAAAAATTGTGAATTTACTTTAGAACCCAGGACTCTAATCAGGTATAATTAGGTATAATTCGACGTAAAATAAGGTTAGTAAAAGTTCTTTATTGTTATAATAGTAAAATCAATCATAAAATCAGTTGTGTAAAATCATTTCAAATCGTAAAGTTTGCTTGTCAGTTTACCGTTATTTCATTTGATGTAAATTCATTCTGTAACCAAACATTGTCTTTAAAACATTAGGTATTTTATTGTTATTCATTTAACTTTATCAGTTTCTAGGTACTTTTCCCGATAGTTAAGTACATTAGTAAACCTGTTGCCTGTATCAGTTCCAGGTCGTCCGTGCCTGTCTCCCAGAATGACCGAAGAAAAGGAGCTCATTAAAAAACGTGGCAGTATCAAAGGTCGAATTACTGCATTCGCGAATTATCTTACAACGTTGAGTGCAGCGACGCTGAGTTCCTCGGATGCCAGGGAGTTACAATTGCGCATCGGTAAGATCGAATCTTTATATGATCAATACGATGAGGTACAGTTAAAACTTGAGTGTAGTTCTGACAATAGCGACGTTCAAGTAGCAGAAAGAACTGATTTTGAAGGACACTATTATCGGTTAGTTGCCGATGCTCAGGGAATGTTAGATACCTACAATAAGGATCAAGATAAAGTTGAAACCGCGTCAATTTCTCGTTCCAATCACAAGCTTGTTAAATTGCCCACTATTCAGTTGCCGAAATTTGGAGGTTCTTACGAAAAATGGTTGGAGTTTCACGACACCTTCTCAAGTTTAATTGATAACAATGATCAGATAGACGAAATAAATAAGTTTCATTACTTGAGGGCGTCATTAGAAGGTTCGGCTGCTGTGGTGATTCAATCTATTGAGTTTTCAGCTACTAACTATTCAGTAGCTTGGGACCTCTTGTGTGAACGGTTTGACAACAAACGTTTGTTAATACAAAATCATGTTTCAGCCTTGTTTAACATCGAACCGGTCACTAAGGAGTCCTCGGCTATTCTTAAACGCGTGATAGACCAATTAAATAAGAACTTACGTGCATTGCAATCATTAGGTCAACCCATTGAACACTGGGACACTCTTTTGATTTATCTCGTCACGCAGAAGTTAGATGTGAAGACATTTCGTGAGTGGGAGGAACATAAAGGTACTTTATCTAAAGATAAGCCGATTAGTTTGAAAGCGTTTCTAGAATTTATGCGTAATCGTGCAGATTTAATTGAGACGATTGAGTTGTCGCAAAATAATGCGTCAAGTAGTAAGCAGGCGTCAAAAATAAAAGCTATGGTTTCTTATCAGAGTAATGACAATAAAAATAATGCGTCTTCGTCGTCAATGAAACCTTGCCCTAACTGTAATGATGATCATTATTTGAATAACTGTCCGAAGTTTCTCGCTTTAAGTAGTGATGCGCGATATAAGTTATTGCCTTCATATAAGATTTGTTTCAATTGCTTTCGTAGTGGACATTATGCCAATTCATGTAAAAGGCCAGGTTGTAAAATATGTAAGCGTAAACACCACTCACTCATTCACATGAACGAGTTTGGTGCATCAAAACAGCTGTCTACGTCTATGCCTACAGGTACAGCTACAGCTGATCGCGATAATGACGTGATTCGTACAAACAATTCTGTGCCTACTGTGGCGAGCTCCGAAAACTCGAGCGTTGCACTTACAGGAAGTATTGTCAATGCATGTGAGGAATTAGGTCAGTGTGATGTTTTATTATCCACCGCATTAGTAAAGTTATACGATTGCGATAATCGTGAGGTCATTGCCCGTGCGATTCTGGACAGCGGTAGTACTTCGTGTCTAATGACCGAGAGATTACATAACCAATTGAACTTACCAGCTGATCGTACCGATAGGACAGTAGTAGGTATCAATAACAAAACATCGCAAATTAGTCAAATGTGTCGCTTGCCTATAAAATCGTTATGTGATAGTTTTTCAACGAAAATAAGTTGTTATATTCTGCCGTCGATTACCGATAACGTTCCCGGGTGTCAGATTGATGTTAGGAACTTGAACATTCCATCAGATATTTGTTTAGCGGACCCTCAGTTTTATTCGCCCTCCGCCATTGATTTAATCATTGGCGTTGATGTTTTTTGGGACATTTTAGGTTCGCAAAATATTAAATTAGGAGATGGAAAGCCGATACTTTATGAAACTAGACTAGGTTGGATAGTTTCCGGTCCTGTTAACTGCGGCCGCGTATCTACTTTTCCACAAATTAAATGTAATTTTACTAAAGTTGATTCTACATGTATGACTTCCCACTGTTCTGATGATGACATTCAAAACCAATTAATGCGTTTTTGGCAGCTTGAAGAAGTGAGCCCTCAGTCATCTCATTATTTTCCAGAGGAGAAGCAATGTGAAGAACACTTTGTAAAAAATACAACTCGCCTCGCAGACGGTCGGTTTTGCGTTAGGATCCCATTAAAACAAACACCGAGCGTGTTAGGTGATTCTTATCAGCGAGCTAAGCATTGTTTGCATTCATTAGAACGCAGACTTAAAGGAAATGATTCATTTAGTCAAATGTATGTCGACTTTATGTCTGAATATGAATCGTTAGATCACATGACAGAGTGCGAACCGATTACCTCGGTCCCACATTATTTCATCCCTCATCACGGCGTCCTTCGTGAGAGTAGTACGACGACCAAACTACGGGTCGTATTTAATGCAAGTAGTCCTACTACCTCAGGAGTTTCATTTAATCAGATTCAAATGATTGGGCCTACGGTACAGGATGACCTACTATCAATCCTTGTAAGATTTAGACAACATAAATATGTTATAGTTGCAGACGTGGAAAAAATGTATAGATGCATAGTTGTACATCCAGATTGTAGACCGCTGCAACAAATCATTTGGCGTGATCAAAATCAACCAAACTCAAACATAAAATGTTACATGTTGAACCGAGTAAGCTACGGCACAGCTAGTGCACCGTATCTTGCTACTCGGTGTCTAAAACAAGTAGGTTTAGACTGTAAGGACCCTAAAATATCTGAAATCATCATTCACGATTGCTACGTTGATGATTTTTTAAGTGGAGGGGATGAGTTAAGTGAAGTTTTACATATACGCAATCAGGTTACAGCCGAGCTAGCCTCAGCTTGCATGCCTCTTAGGAAATGGAAGTCTAATGAGCCTCAACTATTGCCAGAAACTGATCAATTTTCATCGGAATTCAATATCGGAGATACCGAATCAAGTAAGACGTTAGGCCTTGGGTGGCACTCAGTGCATGATCATTTCTATTTTTCCATCAGTCCCACCATAGTGAAAGGGAACACAAAGCGTGACATTCTATCGGTCATCGCTCAGATATTCGATCCGTTAGGACTCATATCACCTTGTGTTGTCCTCATGAAAATTCTATTACAGAAACTGTGGCTGCAAAGACTGTCTTGGGATGATGAATTGCCACCTGAGATAAACCAGGTATGGGTCGAAATTGTCGACAGCCTGCCGGGTCTGAACTGCTTACGCATACCGCGACGCGTCACCTGTGACTCATATTCCTCTTTGGAACTTCACATTTTCACAGATGCGTCTGAGCGTGCGTATGGCGCTTGTATTTACGTTCGAAGTACTAACGGTAAAGGTGAGGTCTCAGTCAACTTGTTAATCGCTAAAAGCCGAGTCGCGCCCATCAAGCCCACAACGATCCCACGACTCGAACTCTGCGGTGCCCTGACTGGCGCTAGTTTGTATGAAAAAGCCAGCACCGCACTGCGAGCTAAAATCAAGAATGTTGTTTTTTGGACAGACTCCATGATTGTCCTAGGTTGGCTTAAAATGTTACCGTCTAAGTTACAACCGTTTGTGCGTAATCGTATTGCCGATATTTTAGAAAAAACTAGCAGTTGTACTTGGAGACATGTTCCGACTGACGAGAATCCCGCGGATTTAATATCGTGCGGTGTCAATGTTAGTGCTCTCCAGTCTCTTACATTATGGTGGCATGGACCAGATTATTTAAAACGCGATTCTTCGCACTGGCCTGCAACTCCAAGTACTGTCGCTAAGTTGCCTGAAACTCGAAATGAAGTTTCATTACATGTAAATGATTCCGCTTCACGCGAACTTATTAATATTAGTCGATTCTCAAATCTTTCAAGGCTTCAGCGTGCCGTAGCATATGTGCTAAGGTTCGTTAATAATTTAAAGAAAGGGACTAAACGTCAAACTAATTATTTAAATACTGACGAGTTAGATAACGCATTAGTTTTAATATTGCAGCAATCTCAATTGCAGTCGTTCCCTGAATATAATATGCTGATTAGAAAACAAGATTTGCCTACTAAAAGTTCATTGATAAAATTTAATGTTTATTTAGATAAAAATAATTTAATTCGCGTAGGAGGTCGGTTAGATAATTCTAATTTTACGTTTGAGAAAAAGCACCCTATCATTCTACAGTCCACACATCAAGTTACGAAGTTGTTATTTGAGTTTGAACATAAAAGGCTAATGCATGCCGGCCCTCAACTTTTGTTGGCTACAGTTAGGGAAACCTATTGGCCAATAGGTGGTCGCAGTTTAGCTAAAAAATGTTTCCGTCAATGCGTACGTTGTAATCGTATGAAGGGTAAAACGTATAACCCGCTGATGGGTAATCTACCACAGCAGCGACTTGAACCAGGTGGATATCCATTTGAAAGTGTAGGCGTGGACTACGCGGGCCCAGTGGCTGTCGCTAGTCGCACCGGTCGAGGTTGTAGGCTTATCAAGTCTTACATAGCTGTTTTTGTATGCTTCACAACCAAAGCGGTACACCTGGAGTTAGTGGGTGATCTAACAAGCAATAACTACCTACTAGCATTACGCAGATTCATTTCGCGCAGGGGTAAACCCACTCATATTTTTTCAGACAACGGTACCTCATTTGTTGGCGCATATAATGATATTTCGAAGTTTTTAAAAAGTAATTGTGATTCTCTGGCTTCAGAGACAGCTCAGGACAGCATCAACTTTCATTTTATACCCGCATACAGCCCTAATTTCGGAGGTCTCTGGGAGGCTGGTGTCAAGTCGACAAAATATCATTTAAATAGAGTGCTGGGAAATTGTAATCTAACGTTCGAGGAGCTTACTACTACGTTGGTGCAAATCGAGGCGATACTTAACTCTCGGCCACTCTCTCCGTTGTCGTCGGACCCTGAAGACTTGACGCCTCTCACGCCTGGCCATTTCCTCATCGGCCGCCCTCTCACTGCCCTGCCAGAACGGAACTACCAGGACTATCCAGTCAACAGATTGACACGCTTCCAGCGCATTGCGCAATTACGTCAACATTTTTGGACAAGATGGAGTAAGGAGTACATAGCTGAGCTGCAGCAGCGAGTCAAATGGCGATCCTGCAAGTACTCCCTCAAGAATGATACTCTGGTCCTACTGAAAGACGATGGCGTCCCCCCCCTGAAATGGAAGCTTGGACGTGTCGTAGCTGTGCATCCTGGTCCCAGTGATGGCATATGTCGTGTTGCTGACATAAGGCTGTCGAACGGCGTCGTACGGCGAAGCTTCAGCAAGATTGTCCCTCTGCTGCCTGAAGATGATGTCTCCCGTTGAAGGACGAGCCTTCAACGCGCGGGGGCATGTTCAAGTTTTAAATCTTCGCGCGCTATAAACTTTACTGTACCTACGTGTGATGTCGTCACAAATTCTAATCCCCTTCCATGACACCTGTGAATTTTGAAGTAAACGTGTCCGTCGAAATTATTGAATTATTATTACCTACATATACCAAAGTCCCCTACAGTACCTTAGTGTTACAGACAGTGCATTGCAGCCTCGAGGCGAGGGTGCCGCGGAATGGGGGCGGCGGGGGCGCAGCGCGGGGCGCGGGCTGCACCCAGCGGCGCCCCACCGAGCTCAGCTGGCAGAACGAACGGGACACGCCTTTGCGTAGCAACGGCGCTGGCGCTGGCTCTGGACAGTACAACAGTCTTATGGCTTTCAAACTAAACGCAACATATAATTTCTAATTTTATATACAAAGCCAATGAATTTCTAGTGATTTCAACATGTACATGAAACCAAGGAATGCTAATCACCAGGTTCAACTAGGTCGGGCTCGTCCCCCGGCGCGGCTGACGCTGGCCTGGCAGCGTGCAGGCCTGGCGTGGGCGGCGACGAGTCGTGTCGCATCGATAACGAGGGCGGAGACGCGGGCGACGCCAGCGCTGACCACGCCCTGCCGCCGCCTAACGCCAGTGCGTCGGAGAGGCAGCCTGGCTGGAATATAGTACTGGAGTTTATACTAATAAATAACAAATTGGAATAATTTCCCTTTCCCTGTACTGTCTTCTTTCAAAGTATACTGACATCCAACAATAAATTAGAAATGATCTAGACCACTAGGGACTACAAATCATAGGCTGTTTATATAAAAACTTACAAGGGTTTTACCTTTCTAGAAATAGCAATGGTCTCTTCTTCAACACAAGACAGCAGCACATGCAGTAACTCGTGTGCATCCTGTTGGTCGGCAGGTATCACCCAACCCGCAGCCCTCAGGGACTGCAGCACTCCTAGAGGACACACGGGTGTGCCACGAGCTGACTCGTGGGTGCCATTCACAACTGTGGATGGTCATGTTTTGCTAGTGAGAATTGTTGATGTAAGTACAACTATAAATTATGAATTCCAGCATTTAAAGAGAATGAATGAAAAGTTGGTCAGTAAAATAATTAGGTAGATATTTATCTAATTTGTATTCAAATTACCAAACAAAGGATAAGTGCAAAACATAAAGACAAAAACAAAGGATAGGTACCTAGATAAATGGTCAGAGAAACCAACCTTCAATGACCGTGTATAGCGTGGTGATCATACTGTTGTGTCCGTCCGCTTTGGCGTACTTCTTGAGCCACTCTATGAATGTAGGACATGCAGCTAGCGACTGAAGCAGGGTGTTGAGAAAACACGTCCTCCCTAGGTTTTGCAGGCCTGCGATCTGACCCCGGCGTTTCCGTACTTTTGGAGCACCCCCAGGGCCCCACAGAACAAAGGCCCCCACGACCACTGCAGCCGTGAGACCTGCAGCGACCAAAATTCTGTCTCCTCCGTCCATTGTCACGAGATGTCTGGAATACTTATCCAGGCCAAAGTTTTTTTACATGCCTATAAAACATTGTCTGTGTATTTAGTAGAGCACGATAAATATAGCCAATTACGAGTTTTTTTGAGTTTTCTACTAATAAATAAAACTGCACAAGAAATTACGAGCCATATGTACACTTTGACGTTTGTTTTCTCGCTTGTTTGACTGACATTGAATTTGACAATATTAAATTTTTTTTTTTTTTTTTTCGCTCCTCGGAGCAGTTGACAATATTAAATTGGTTGACTTTATTGTGTTCCAGTTTCAAGTTTGGAGCGTACAGCGTACAAACATCAGAAGAAAACAGCGGGGAACTAGGAAAGTGAGATTTACGCAAGACAAACACGTAAAAGTGAGATTTACGCAAGACACACAAAGTAAGTAACAAAACATAACGTTAGACTAGGCGGTATGGTATTAAAACTATAGCCTGCTCCGAGGAGCGAAATAATCAACAACGTACAATCATTCACTCCTTGCATGAAGCGGCTTGATCGTGTGAATCTTGAATCTATACGACAATTTAACGAAGTAGCACCACCGAACATCTTTATCCTAGCGGAGTAGCACACACTGTGCAATGTGCATGCATGTAATCTTTTGTATGTCACGTCAAGGATCATTCAATCACTGTGACAAACAAGACAAAACAAAAATTATAACCTCAAAATTTATTCATCAAAACAAAACAAGCTATAGAACTAAACAGAAACCAACTAGTACGTGCTAATTCGCGTTAGTAGGCTATTTAGAGCAGTGACTATGATTATCGCGTATCTTTATCACGGACCACACATTTAACGCGTACGTAGCAAACAGTGTTGTGTGAAAATCAAATCATACCGTGCTAAACATGATTCCTTCGAACACGATTTGTGTGTCCCAAGAAGGACCTGCGAATGCTCTGGCTTTGAATAAGGACTGCACGCAGGTTGTCATAGCTGGACGAAACGGTAAGAAAATATTTATATTACCTGGTAAACTTACCTACCTAAATTTACCAAACCACTCCATAAAATAAATTAATAATAATTGATTATAATAGACTAATTTTCTATTTTATTTTTACAGTATTCAAAGTATTTTCTATCGGCGAAAACGAGTTTTCAGAGGTCTGCAATCTGCGAGTTGGAAAGAACTTGAATCTGAACTTTTCTTCTATTGATGTTGCTTGGAGTACTATTGAAGGTATCCCAACATCTTTTCAAATAATCATAAAGGTCGCGTCATGTAAGAAGAATGCTGGCGGTCAAGCTGCGCAGTAAGCAAATTTGGGGTCTATTTGGTGGTATGAGGCACCATTTTCCCATGCACAAACACACCCCCTCCACTGTTTCCAGCGTTCTTTTTACATGACAAAAAAAAATAAAAAAATGACGCGTTCTATATTTATTTGTAATAATAAAGTTAACTAATATCTTGAAACCTTTCAACAGAGAATACTTTAGCTACAGCGGCTACCAATGGCGCAGTGGTGGTGTGGAATCTTGGCCGTTCTGGACGGTCCAAGCAGGAGCATGTATTTTCAGACCACAAGAGAACTGTCAATAAGGTAATTTATTGCATGTGTATATTGCACAATGTTGGGTCTGCAAAAAAAAATATTTTTTATCTTTTGAAACCGAAGATATACCTAGGCTCTATTTTTCCTAAACTACACTTCCTTTTCTAATATAGGTACGTTATGATAAAAAAAATTGTATCTATCCATGACAACCTCTAATGAGCCCATCAAATAAATACTTAATTTTAGCAGTGTTTACAACTTTTGGTCTTCCACAAAATAAATAAAAACGGATGTAATGTTGAATAATTTTGTTTCTATAGGTGAGTTTCCACCTGACAGAACCATCTCTCCTCATCTCCGGCTCTCAGGATGGCATGATGAAGTGCTTTGATCTTCGTATGAAAGAAGTGGCCAGGACATTCATCAGGTGTGTAACAGTTTCAGAATCAAATAATTAGGCCCGTACTCTTATTTACTCCTCTAGCACCGATCCGGACTCAAGCATGCTTTTTTGTATGAAAATCTCTACTCAAATTGATGCTTGTGTAACAATTTCTGTGTAGGCATATGGGTCTTAATGTATAGGCCACCAAGAAATTGGGTTACCACTCTAAGGCTGAATATCATTTGCACGTACAAAACATCAAGGGCTATTTTCGCTTGACAGATTAATAACTGCTACGTCAGAATCTGTCATTCCTGTTTATTTAAACTCCTTAGCGAATAATTATGTTACTGGGAGATGTCATCAAAAGTGGTAAACCAATTTCTTGGTCGCCTATACAAAAATTTAAATATGCCACTCCTTTAGAGCTAGGCTAGTGCATTAGATAAAGATTCATGTAGGAATAATTTTAAGAAGGAACAAATACCCTCTGCATCAGTGTATATCTTAGAATGCCTTAAATATGTTAGGCAAAACCTTCAAGATTTTAAAATAATAGGAAATAATAATGTATGTAGCAACAGGCATAAAATGTGCCTAGAGTCTGTAAAGCGAAGGCTACGCTTTTCGGAGAGACTTCCTCAAGTAATTGGACCTAAGCTGTACAACAAGCTACCCCTAAACATCAGTCAACTGACATGTGATAGCTCGTACTATAATATTACCTATTAAAAAGTTACTTCTAGACAAAACCATATACAAAGTAAGCGAGTATATGGCTAATGACTACACTAATTTTAATGACAGAGTCTGATAAAAGCTTACTACTCAGATCAACTTCTTTTTGGGTTCCTTACTTATTAAATTATTTCATTTATATTTGTACTCTCTAAGACAAAGCCTCTTTACAGCTGAATCTACTTATATTTTTAATTAAATGTTATTATTTTTTAATCATTAAAAAAATTTTACCAATACCTTTTAAATTTTTATTTTGTAAACTTGTAATGACGAGATAGTTTTTAGTACTGTGTTCTGCTTTAGCAATCAATAAATAATTTTCATTTCATTTTCATTTTTCATTTAAAGACCTGGTACACTATTGCTGGTACTCCATTCACCACACTGGTTGTTCATTATTTCCAGGCCCCTTGAAATATGTGAATACTACATATTATACTGGTTAGCTAAGTACCTCACATTAGTTAGATCTAAAATGTTGGTTGTTATCACAAAGTGGACAGTATTTGGGTCAACAGTTTAGAACATTATTGTTTATAGCTAGGTAGCTATAATGCACCTCATTAGCAAACGAGATAGTGGTTTAAGGGTATGCTTTTCACACGCTCCAATTATTCGGTGAGCACGTCCAGTTTGCATACTATTTAACTGAAAGTAAATTAGATTTATTTGTACATCAATATTCAGTCTTTCAGAAAAATATGATGCAAATTGTTGGAGCATGTGAAAAGTGGCCTCTTAAGGCGTATGTAAAAGGCAGACAACCCTCTCGCTCGCACATTTCAACATTTTTGAAGATATAATATAACTAAATGTAATTATGTCGAGAGAATAACAATGCAAAGGTTCAGTAAAAATATCACATTGATACAAACAAGTTTTCATATACCAATGCGAAAAATTAAAGTGCACATTTTTTGGTTAGAAAACTTGTTCAATGTTTGTTGGAACACAGTGATAATTTTACCGAACCTTTGCATTGTTATTCTCTCGACCCTAAAGCTCTGCAATTTCACATAATTACATGTAGTTATATTATATCTTCAAAAATGTTGAAATGTGCGAGCGAGAGGGTGGTCTGCCTTTTACATACGCCACCTTCTAGAAGTTTGGCAATGACGTCATGTATACTTTAAGTTGCGTAGAGGTGTCTTTGAACTATTTGTACATTAGACTGGGACAGATTATTCTGTAGTCACTTATCATCATCATCAGCCTACAGAAGTACTGTATCCATACTACTGTACATACATTATACATACACATTATCTATACTATTTGAAAACTGTAAAAAAGCCAAAAACTAACATTAATGATATGGATAAACGAAATATGCAGATTCACTAAATACACGATTCTGATTCCGAAAATCGAGTTTGTCTGTTTGTTTGTTCGTGGATCACGCCTTAACTACTTGACCAATATCAACGAAACTATGTGTTGTACACGTACCCACTTTCATTTTCCCATCTCTCACATCCTAAGGTTTGCTGGAAGAGAACTCTTTTTAGGGTTAAGCTCGCCTTTATGTACATGTTTTAAGTTTAAGTTTTAAGTTCAGTTTCTCTGTGTACAATAAAGAACGAAACTTATACCATTCAGAACCCCTTTTTCCTGATTGAAACATAGGCTATATTTTATTGTAATCAAAGACGTGAATTCTTAGATACAGCTTGACCTCTCTAAACCAAACGCAACCTTTGACACGAGGTTCATCGTATGCTGGTTGACAGATATTGGTGGAATGTTTCGCACGCGTACGAAGTCGCGGGTATCAGCTAGTGTATTCTAAATTCTTTTGACCAGGCGAGTTGTACCTAGTGTGAGGAAAGAATATCAAGTAGGTTTGACAGTGCTAATTCCCTTCCAGCAACACAGAATCGATCCGCGATGTACAATTCAGCCCGCACCAAGCCAACACGTTCGCAGCCGTCTCCGAGAACGGCAATGTACAGCTATGGGACGTCCGGCGCCACGAGCGTTGTATCCAGCAGTTCACGGCTCATTCGGGGCCCGTGTTTGCTTGTGATTGGCATCCGGAGCTGCCCTGGCTGGCTACTGCGTCGAGAGACAAGACTATCAAGGTAACTACATCTCCAAGTTTCCCTCTAAATCTTCTTACCTACAAGTATAACTCTTAGATCTATCTTCTTCAAGATTGTGGTTGTTATTTTATCTGTATGTTCAACTTTTTAAAGCAATTTACATTCTTAGGCGTCAAAGTACATTTATAAGTTAATTACGTAGTATTTAAAATAGACAAATCATAATAGCATCCATCAGTAGTAGATAGATACCTATTTAAATAATCAACACTAGTCAGATAAACAAGTAGGTCAGAGATGATATCAATGTCTGGTGGCTCCAATTACATGTCGATGTGTAATAGAAATATTCTAATCGCACAGCGATAATAGTAGTTATTATTCATAATGGAGATCTAATTGTCGCTTTGAAAACCGTTAGGACCGGGAATGGAACCTTGAGGTACACCTCTCGAAAATTTATAGGAATATTTGTAAAATGGGCTTATGTGAATCTGCAATGTATTAAACAGATACAAAGAATGCGCAAAAAAAATAAAAAAATATATTGTTATAGCTTTATTTGAATGAATAAATAATAATTTCCTTCAAATACCACATCAAATGCCTTACAGGATGCCGTTTATTGTGTCCTACTACGGAGTTACTGTTCATTTCGTTACAGGTTTGGGACATTCACGCGAAACCTAATTTAGAGCACACGATATACACTATCGCTTCTGTCGGACACGTCAAATGGAGACCACAGAAACAGTAAGATTTCTCGCTTTTATAATTGTGCAAATCTATTTGTGTGTATACTAAAAACCACCCCAAATAAATTTTTTGGGTTAGCTACCGAGATCTAAAAAGATAATTTGAAAATAAAAAATAGAAATAGTGATTCCTTAATTAAACGACGTTCTGCGCGGTCATTACTTGGATGGGTGACCGTTAGAGGCATTTACATCTGAGCGCTTGCGTGCTTCTTAGGGCACGTTAAGCCGTCGGTCCCGGCTCTAGCAGTCGTTAAGCCACGACGGAGACGGCGGACACGACGGACGGCCTAAAAACTCCGTCATTAGAGTTGGCCACTAACTCATACAAGCTAGCTGGCTGCTGGTTAGTCTTAGAGTTTTTCTGTAAATGACATAATTCCGCTTAGGTACCAAGTGGCGTCATGTGCGTTAGTACTAGACTGTGCAGTTCACGTTTGGGATGTGAGACGTCCTCACGTGCCGTTGGCGACGTTTGCCGAACACCGTGACGTCACCACCGCCATCGCTTGGCAGGCGGACCCGCATACTTTCTTGTCTACTAGTCGAGTAAGTGGTCTACGACTTTCTTTTTGTTCTTTTCTGGTATTTGTTCTGTAAAGTTGTGTTTTTATCTGTTATATTGTCTAGTGTCTGTTGCATTGAGTAACTATTTATTATTTACTAGCTTCCGCCGGCGTTCGCGTTCTGTAGGATCTCGTAGATTTTTCGAGATGAAAAGTAGCTCATTCGTTAATCCAGGTCACGGATAATAATTATATATTCCAAGTTTCATCTGTAAAAAATGTTGTGTGCATGTTTAAAAGGATTGCAGCCTGTACCGTCATCATTTCACGGAGGCGGCGCACCCGGTGCTGTGGGCGAACCCGCACGGCGTGAGCGTGTCGGCGCGCGGCGAGCTCGCGCACGCGCAGCCCGAGCGACCTCTGCCCGCCCTACCGCCCGCACCCGTCGCACCTGCCGCCTCGGGACCCGACCGACACGTGCCCGGAGGAGGGTACGTACTGATAACGAACCCGCACGGCGTGAGCGTGTCGGCGCGCGGCGAGCTCGCGCACGCGCAGCCCGAGCGACCTCTGCCCGCCCTACCGCCCGCACCCGTCGCACCTGCCGCCTCGGGACCCGACCGACACGTGCCCGGAGGAGGGTACGTACTGATAACGAACCCGCACGGCGTGAGCGTGTCGGCGCGCGGCGAGCTCGCGCACGCGCAGCCCGAGCGACCTCTGCCCGCCCTACCGCCCGCACCCGTCGCACCTGCCGCCTCGGGACCCGACCGACACGTGCCCGGAGGAGGGTACGTACTGATAACGAACCCGCACGGCGTGAGCGTGTCGGCGCGCGGCGAGCTCGCGCACGCGCAGCCCGAGCGACCTCTGCCCGCCCTACCGCCCGCACCCGTCGCACCTGCCGCCTCGGGACCCGACCGACACGTGCCCGGAGGAGGGTACGTACTGATAACGAACCCGCACGGCGTGAGCGTGTCGGCGCGCGGCGAGCTCGCGCACGCGCAGCCCGAGCGACCTCTGCCCGCCCTACCGCCCGCACCCGTCGCACCTGCCGCCTCGGGACCCGACCGACACGTGCCCGGAGGAGGGTACGTACTGATAACGAACCCGCACGGCGTGAGCGTGTCGGCGCGCGGCGAGCTCGCGCACGCGCAGGCTCCAGCAAGCTCGCATCAGTTAGTGCCTAACTCGGGTAACGGAGTTTTTAGGACGCCCTAAAGCCTCCGTCGTGGCTTAACGACTGCTGGAGCCCGGACCGACAGTTTAACGTGCCCTCCGAAGCAGGGAAGTAAAAACATTATAATGCAAGTATGAAATTCCAAAATGGCTGCACATAAAGGCCCACAAAAGCTGAAAGTTTATCCATTATCGACAGACGAAAGCAGCCAACAGCAGGGTCGCTCAGTGCAGCTGCCCAAGCGATCCTCGAGCGAGCTTTCCCATCAGGCGCGTCATCAACTCTCACTCGGTACCGCCGCATCGACGACAACCCTGAACACCCCGCCACCTCAGGGGGCGCTGTGACCAGTGACGGCCCCATGTGTCCAGTGGTGGCTTGTGCCTTGGAGTACAGGATCCAAGGCGCGCCACCTCATGAGTTGGCTGAGCATAATGCGAAAGTCGCTAGGAAATATAATAGGCACATGGTTAGTTTATTTATTTCAACCTTGTTTTGTTTGGTTTTTTTTTGTCGTTGTAACTTACAGAGTTTGCCTATGAGCTTACTAAGATTGTGCTAGCATGCAGCTTTGCTCACAATGAATGTTACCGTTTTTTGTCACGAAATTGTACGTTGTTTCCAGGTGGGTCACGTGTGGGATGTGGTGCGCTGTGTGTACAGTGAGCCCGCGCCTGCACCACGTGACCCCCCGCGTCCCGCACCGCCCCCACGTACGCCCCCCTACAGGTACATATTATCATATATTACACATACATACACCTCACACCTCGGTGTACTCAAGTACAAGCTCGTTCACATTTAGCTCATTCCGGCATTAATTCCGGAGTTAGTGCCACAGCAACATCGCCTTTATTCTTACTAGGGAGCAAAGGCATGAACATGCCGGGACAGAGGATATTAGGCTCATGCCCACTTCCCTGCCGACTAAAGCTGAGTGTAAACGCAACATTATATATTGCTGAGATAAGACAGTGTCTCAATGATTGATTTCTTACCTTACTGAGACAGACCTTCATTCAGGACAATATTTGTTTATTTTTACATTGTGTTGTGACTGAGTGAGATGCCTAATTAGGTACCGCAGGAAGGCTTGCCTAGGCTTTGCTCGCGAGGAACTGAGGTGCCTATTTAAAGGTAGATTTACGTTTCTTCACAAAATGTTGGTTTTTAGGGTAATTTTTAGTGTTTTTTGTAACAAAAATGTTGGATCTTTGCTCAATTTAAAGGGTAGATAATTTATGTTTGCCATCCGCTTTTCACGACTACCCTCGTTGTGGATCGCGGGTATGCGCCGCCGCCCTTCTGCGCGCGCGCATCATCAGTTTGGCTTGTGCGACTACCTAAGCTCGGTCGCGTTCTCTTCGTTTTTGAGAAACTATTCCGTGAATAGACATGTTTGAACTCATTTTAAACTGCCGTGCAGTTATTATTATTGTGAGACGTTCTCGCAGTGCTGTGCCCATTTAGATGGTGTTTTTTGGAACATTCTTGGACTCGCTGGACTCCACCCACATCACCAGGATTGCCGTGCTAAGCCTCGTGAAGGAGCGTTGTGTGGAAGTGTGAGGTAGGTGACGGACTAGATTATCTACCTTATTACGAGCAAGATCCATTTTCCAAATTTCACTACGATTGGTTCAGTATTTTTATTTTTTTTAGATTTATTCTATGGTCCTTCAAAAAACAATTACCAGCCTTTACAGTTACACCCCACAAAAAATTTTTCTTAAATTTTATCTAAATATATAAAACTCATTTGAAGCTGACTGGCAATCAACGCACAGCCTTAACTATAAGGTCCTAGAGGTATGAAATTTGGAGGGGTGCACTAAGAAAGGAATTTTGAATTGGAATTTTAAAATTAGGAATTAACATTTTAACCAAATATTGCGTATGCTGCTACCACGCCAGCAAAGCCGCGGGCGACAGCTAATCGCTAATAAAGACATTGTTTGTTGGACAGCTTCTCATCCAACGCAGTGGAGGAGGAACCATTAGAAGAAGTAGAGGAATGGGCGGATTCGTTCCACAACAGCGGAGTACTGGGCATGCCCACTCTCAGCATATACATACCACCTGCCAAGTACGACAAGAGAACTGACGGTAAGTTACTAACACTCAACTACTAGATATATGTATGTATGTATGTATGTATTGTATGTATGTATTCTATCAGCCATCTAGTTTCCATCGTACAAGCTTTGCTTAGTTTGGGACTAGAAGGCGTTGTGTTAAGTGTCCGTGAATATTTATTATTATTATTATTATTATTATTAGATATAATGTAAATACATAGTAGGTACCTAACATCGTTTCTATGTCATACCTACAAACTGTGGCACGAGCTGTTTTCCCACCTACTAGCAAGCCAGCTCGGATGAGTTAGTGGCCAAATCTGTTGACGAAGTTTTTAGGCCGCCTTAAGGCCTCCGTCTTGGCTTAAAGACGGCTAAAGCCGGCACCGACAGGTTAACGTGCCCTCCGAAGCACGTAAGCGCTGAAATGTAACTGCCACTAACGGTCACCCATTCATGTAGTGACCGCGCAGAACGTCGCTTAACATAGATAAAGATTAACTAAGGAAGTCTACTTATAGCATTAATCGCTAAAAAAATAATGTCATTAAAAGTCCTTCAGGGTAGGCAACACATCGGTAGTGCTCCTAGGAAAACTTACAGCTCTTGAATGAATGAATGAATGAATGATTTATTTGTCTTAAAAACACAATAGACAAACACTTAGAAACAGAAGGCTAATAACAAGTGTTGTGAGTGTTTCTAGGCGACGGTGACCGCTCACCATCAGGTGGGCCGGATGCCTGTTTGTCTATTACTTACCTACCTAAAATAATAATAAATAAATAAATAAATGTTCTTGGACATATCACACAACAATGAGGAGGGATGAAAGTCATATTACGAAAAGAGTTATGAACATGAGTAACTAGGTATGCAAGTAGAGGAAGACCGAAGAAGAAGTGGTTGGATTGTGTGAAAGAAGATATGAATGTGAGAGGAGTATTCAGAATTGACGAACGATAGGAGTGAGTGGAAGAAGAAAACATGTTGTGCCGACCCCACATAGCGTGGGATAAGGGCAGGGGAATGATGATGGACATATCACACAACGCTCTCTAGTCCCAACCTAGGAAAGCATGTACTATGTAGATTGCTGATAGAATACTTAACTATACATTTTTTTACCGACTTCAAAAAAGGAGGACGAATTGAAAAAGTCTGTTTTTTTATGTTTGTTACCTCAGAACTGCGTCATTTATGAACCGATTTGAAATAGTAGATTGTATCATAAGGGAGAAAAATTATATTTTTACGGCGAGGGCGATTTTTTGAATCCAGAGCGAAGTGAAGGATTCTAGAGTATCCTGAACAGTATCCTGAGTAGTAGAATCCTGAACGTAGCGAGGGATTCAAAGTACTTCGCCCGAGCCAAAAATATATTTTGCGCCCGAGTGGTACACTCTACTTTTCATCACCAACTATGAGAAAATAAAAGGCGCCTCATATTTTATTGTAATATTATTATTTAATAAAACATATATAGTAACAACTAAAATGAAAATAAATAGTATCTATAATGAAAACCACTTATTTCTTATGTTTTCTATTCGTTCGATTTCTTTGGCGCTGAACACTAATGTGTTCCAAATTCAAAAAGTGCGCGGCAAAGTAAATTGCGGCGCACTTATTTGATTAAGTGCGCCAGAATGAACTTTGCCGCGCACTTATTGTTTATAGAAAACACCACCTTTGGGTGCACATAAAGGCGAACCAAGTCGTTCTTTTCGAATAGGTGTGATGAAAAATTCTTTTTTTATCTGAAAGGGTATGCTTCCAGATTGGTCCCATAGTTTGTTTAATCAAAATCGGTTCAGTAATAAGAATAAATAAGACTAACTGGAAAAAACACGTCATCCACGTACACGACATTGCGTATTTTGCTTTTCTGTGGTGTTTACGATCAAAGTCCCAATGAACTGCCAGCATCATCATCATTTGATGATGAAGGCGTATCAAATTGAAGTCGGTTTTTCCAGTTTTTTTAACTTATGTATTGTAAATACATACTTATGATACACTAGCCGTCGCCCGCGGCGTTGCTAGCGTACTAAATAGACCCTTAAGTGTGTGACTTTTCAAAATTCCTTTCTTAGTGCACCCCTACACTATATAAGGATACTACCCTCCAAATTTCATACCTCTAGGAGTTATAGTTTAGGCTGTGCGTTGATTCTAAGTCAGCTTCAAAAGAGTTTTATATATATTGATGATGATGATGATAGTAACAAACAAACACTGAATAAACATCTACGTTAGCCACACACAGAGGTTTATTCTCGGTGGGGATCGAACCCACGACTGACTGCACCATGACCATGTAGTGGCTTCGGATGGCGAAGCATAATGCTGAGCCGTGACCTTTTCGCTGGTATAGCATACTTTTATTCTTATTATGTACTATTTTTTGTTTAAATTAATATTATATTATACCAATTTCATTGTAACTATGGTAATGATTTCTATACAAGGTGTAACATAATTACCCTATAAGCCCGAAGGAGGCGTAATCAGACCGACCACCTGAGTGCTTGGACAATTTGGACATGTGCAAAGGGTCTATAAATCGTAATTGAAATTTTCATACAAAAGTACAACTTTTATTATTTTAGAAATTTGCGACAACTCTATTGTTTGGAGTATAGCCCTATATGGGTGTGAGACATGGACAATGACTCAAAAAGACAGAGAGTATCTGGAAGCATTTGAGATGTGGTGTTGGAGGAGAATGGAAAAGATAAGCTGGACGAAGAAAATTACTAACGTGGAAGTACTGAGTAGGCTGAATGAAGAAAGAGCCCTTATGAGGGTTATTGAAAACCGGAGAGGAAAAATGATGGGACACCTCATACGACATGACAGTTTGATTAAAAATATCATTGAAGGAAAGGTAGAAGGAAAGAGAGGAAGGGGAAGACCGCGTAAAAGCTATACGAGCCAGCTGAAGGAAAAGATCGCTGTCATGTCGTTTAAGGACGTCAAGGAAGCTGCACTGGAAAGTAACAAATGGCGAAAACTGCATAATTACACCAACAAGAGCTGAGCTCTTAAGTTAGAAGAGAAGCGACAACTCTAAGTGTTTATTTATTATTTGCGTAAACCTGTACACACGCATGCACACGTAGGTACCCTCATACCGCGTCGCACGCACACGCATACTGTGTGTAGGTACATTTTAAGTAAATGTTACGAGCTCATTTCATGAATGTTAAACTTCGAAATCGTAGAACAAACACTGTTCGCCATGACCTGTAAAATACCCCCCTCTCGTACTTATAGGGTAATTATGTTACACCGTGCATAAAGCGAATAAATGGTTGTGTATGTGTATGTGCATTTACAGAGGGTGGTCACGGTACTGACGGGTGGGTGTCGGCGGCGAGCGCGCACTACGTGGAGGTGGAGGCGGCCGACTGGACGCTGCCGGAGGAGGCCTTCCCTCTGCGGGCGGCGGCCTGCGTGTCGCCCGGCCACGCAGCCGCTACTGCACGACCCACCTCACCCCCACACACTGACAACGAACACGGTATTATACACATATACATACTACGTGGAGGTGGAGGCGGCCGACTGGACGCTGCCGGAGGAGGCCTTCCCTCTGCGGGCGGCGGCCTGCGTGTCGCCCGGCCACGCAGCCGCTACTGCACGACCCACCTCACCCCCACACACTGACAACGAACACGGTATTATACACATATACATACTACGTGGAGGTGGAGGCGGCCGACTGGACGCTGCCGGAGGAGGCCTTCCCTCTGCGGGCGGCGGCCTGCGTGTCGCCCGGCCACGCAGCCGCTACTGCACGACCCACCTCACCCCCACACACTGACAACGAACACGGTATTATACACATATACATACTACGTGGAGGTGGAGGCGGCCGACTGGACGCTGCCGGAGGAGGCCTTCCCTCTGCGGGCGGCGGCCTGCGTGTCGCCCGGCCACGCAGCCGCTACTGCACGACCCACCTCACCCCCACACACTGACAACGAACACGGTATTATACACATATACATACTACGTGGAGGTGGAGGCGGCCGACTGGACGCTGCCGGAGGAGGCCTTCCCTCTGCGGGCGGCGGCCTGCGTGTCGCCCGGCCACGCAGCCGCTACTGCACGACCCACCTCACCCCCACACACTGACAACGAACACGGTATTATACACATATACATACTACGTGGAGGTGGAGGCGGCCGACTGGACGCTGCCGGAGGAGGCCTTCCCTCTGCGGGCGGCGGCCTGCGTGTCGCCCGGCCACGCAGCCGCTACTGCACGACCCACCTCACCCCCACACACTGACAACGAACACGGTATTATACACATATACATACTACGTGGAGGTGGAGGCGGCCGACTGGACGCTGCCGGAGGAGGCCTTCCCTCTGCGGGCGGCGGCCTGCGTGTCGCCCGGCCACGCAGCCGCTACTGCACGACCCACCTCACCCCCACACACTGACAACGAACACGGTATTATACACATATACATACTACGTGGAGGTGGAGGCGGCCGACTGGACGCTGCCGGAGGAGGCCTTCCCTCTGCGGGCGGCGGCCTGCGTGTCGCCCGGCCACGCAGCCGCTACTGCACGACCCACCTCACCCCCACACACTGACAACGAACACGGTATTATACACATATACATACTACGTGGAGGTGGAGGCGGCCGACTGGACGCTGCCGGAGGAGGCCTTCCCTCTGCGGGCGGCGGCCTGCGTGTCGCCCGGCCACGCAGCCGCTACTGCACGACCCACCTCACCCCCACACACTGACAACGAACACGGTATTATACACATATACATACTACGTGGAGGTGGAGGCGGCCGACTGGACGCTGCCGGAGGAGGCCTTCCCTCTGCGGGCGGCGGCCTGCGTGTCGCCCGGCCACGCAGCCGCTACTGCACGACCCACCTCACCCCCACACACTGACAACGAACACGGTATTATACACATATACATACTACGTGGAGGTGGAGGCGGCCGACTGGACGCTGCCGGAGGAGGCCTTCCCTCTGCGGGCGGCGGCCTGCGTGTCGCCCGGCCACGCAGCCGCTACTGCACGACCCACCTCACCCCCACACACTGACAACGAACACGGTATTATACACATATACATACTACGTGGAGGTGGAGGCGGCCGACTGGACGCTGCCGGAGGAGGCCTTCCCTCTGCGGGCGGCGGCCTGCGTGTCGCCCGGCCACGCAGCCGCTACTGCACGACCCACCTCACCCCCACACACTGACAACGAACACGGTATTATACACATATACATACTACGTGGAGGTGGAGGCGGCCGACTGGACGCTGCCGGAGGAGGCCTTCCCTCTGCGGGCGGCGGCCTGCGTGTCGCCCGGCCACGCAGCCGCTACTGCACGACCCACCTCACCCCCACACACTGACAACGAACACGGTATTACACACATATACATACTACTATTTCGTCATCTCCATAAAATCTCCGGTTGTTTTAACTGACTGTATAATGCAGCTATTTCTAATGATGTCCGAATCGTCAGCAACGAATATATTAAAATGAAAACTGACAATTGGGACACTCTGTCCCAAAATATTTTGTCCGAAACGTCAGCAAGTTAATGTTATAAACGCGAAAGTTTGTAACGATGGATTGTTCCTCTTTCACGCAAAAACTACTGATCCGATTTGGATGAAACTTGGAATATATATTGCCCGTGACCTGGATTAACACATGGGCTACTTTTTATCCCGAAAAATCAACAGGACGCCGTTCCCTTCAGAAACGCCTAGAAGATTTCCCATGGCAACTTACACTTTTAATCCTATTATCTAAGTCTATCGATCTTGTAATTTGGGTTTGTCTAAAGTTCTAAACGGCTTTCAGGACGCATTGGTTCGGTGGCGGGAAGCGGGTCACCCGGTGGCAGTTCATCTCCCAGCAGTGGACAGTCTGCGCCGCCACTAGACCACGCACTCGTTACACAGAACTCGGTAAACACTTAGTATAAGTTACCTAATAAAAGTTTCATCTGACTCCCCCGATGCAAATAAGGGACAGTTCCTGTTTAATTTAGATGTAATATTGTCATACATGTCAATAGTGTGGCTGTTTTTAAAACTAGATGGCGCTAGTAAAAAGTGCATATTCCTAGAACACGCTATCGTTACGTTTTGAGTTTTGTACAGGTATCCGAGGCGAGTTTGAGATAAATGTTGGTTATATAATATACTGTGACAGTGTTTTATTGGATATACATACGCGAGTGAACAGTTCCAAAATGTTTTCCCAACAGTCCTCGCAAAGTCTAAACTCTAAAGTGTAGACTAGACTAGACCACCCAGAACATATTGATTAATTTATTATTTATTATTATGAGCCTTCGATGTCCCACTGCTGGGCAAAAGCCTTCCTTTCACGCTGTGCGATCCAACGCTGTGATGATCTAGTTCATCTCGCCACCTTGTTCTTGGTCTGCCGCGATTGATTAATTTAGTTCTCAAAATGTTCGTACAAGCTTTGCTTAGTTTGGGACTAGAAGGCGTTGTGTTCTAGTCCCAAACTAGAACACAACGCCTTGTGCGTTGTGTCCGTGAATATTTGTTTATTATTTAGGTCAACGGTATACCTTGGCCGTGCTCACTTTGGACACGAATTTGTTCGTACGTAAACGTACGAGTACTGTTCGTACGAATTGAGTGCTCACACTGAATACGTTTTTCTCCATCAAATAGGCATTGCACCGGTCATATCGCGTAACTGAATGTACGAGTGCGTGATAAATCCCAACAAGTTCGCATTGTATTCGGACGTCGGGAGTAAACGTACGTATACGTACGACTGATCGCATGCAGTGTGAGCGCTCCCATAGTCCTTGGAAGGTCGGGATCATTCGTGCGTAGTCGTACGAATCAAATTCGGATGAAATCGTATCCAAAGTGAGCACGGCGTTAGTCTTGGCATAATTCTTGTTATTAGCCTTCTGTTTCTAAGTGTTTGTCTATTGTGTTTTTAAGAGCTGTAAGTTTTCCAAAAATAAATAAATTAATAAGGTTCGTCATTACGTCATAGGGTCATAGGCTGTAATTCTCGAATGTCCTATTCCTCTAGACAGAAGACAACGAGAGTGCGACGAGCTCGCTAACAGTGCGGGCTCGCGAGGCGGCAGCAGCATTCGAACCCGCACCTCTACTGGCGCACGCACTCAAACAGCACGCCGCGCTAGGGGACACACAGACACCCTGCACTGTGCTACTGGCGCTCACTAGACACAGGTATAACATTATTTCACCCACACCCACCCACACGCACTCACAGACCTACACACCCTTACACACACCCTCCCTCTCACACATCCAACTAATACATATATTATTATACACCACTTGGGTTCCATTCTGCTTTCCAGGCTCTTCTGAGACTGGTGATCAGAGGAACTCCTGAACTTAACCTAAAATGCGCACAATAACTTTAAATATTTTCACCACTTAAATCATACAAAAAAAATTCATTTTGTTCTAGTACCTATCTGTTTCAAATGTTTAATTAGTTTTTAACTTAGTTAAGTTTTATAATGTATCCTGGCAAGAGCGGAATCTCCTAATACAAGTATTTCATACTTAAAAGGAGATTTTCAACACTGTTAATACTATTATCTTTTGGAAGCAATAAAAACATTTGTATTTCAACTCTATTCACATACACGTAAAGTATTAAAGCCTCTGATTGTGTCAACGCAATAAGTAAAAATATGAATATCCAATAATTAAATTAGGTTCTCAATGGTCACATAACACAATTATGAATATATTTTTGAGTGTTGCTTGTTGTTTGCAGAAGCGATCTGTTCCCGTACATAGACGAGGGTACACAGGAGCACTGGCTGTTGGGTTACATCGAGTTTCTGCAGCGACATAAACTATGGAATCGTGCTACTGAGGTAACCTTACAGAATTAGATTCGTTTTTTATTGGGTGAATTTGTTGAATAGAAGGGTTGTTGGTAATTTTGTGGTCCTGTATAGAATTGACGTGTTACTACTTACAAAATCAGACATTTATGAAGTAATAAATGTCAGATTTTTAGGCTCATTCCAGTTTTCCCCTGCGTAGAGGATTTCTGGAACTTTTGTTCAGTAATCCCCTTAACGACCCCTGCGACTGTCGGCAGGGGAAATGAAGAGTGGTGTCAATTCGAACATTATTTCCGTGGACGCTACTATTTTATGTTCCTTTGTTTGTCAGTGTTTTTACGCGGTGTCGCGACGTTCCATAACTCAATACGAACGCAAGACGTGCTAATAGGCTGAAATACGTTCGAGTGTTCTACGTTGGGAAAGCTTACGGGCGGGCTGAAATGTCTTAAGGTCGGTTTCAGAGGTCGACGACCGTCGGTACGGACCATCGGCTTCCTCTCGATTAGAGGGATATACGCGGCCGGACGGCCGGTCGAGCTCGGTAGCGACTTGTGAGTTTTTATACAAATGACAAGCGCTCCGAGCTCTGAAACCAGCCTAAAGCTTAGGTCTAGCGATCGTAACGCACAACGCAGAGTACCGCGGTTGCTCCTCGGGGGGGCGTCCATTAATGACGTGAGGCATTTTTGTCATTTTTTCGATGTCCCACGGGTGAGATATCGTAAAATTTTCCTCAACTCCCTCCCCCCATCTCTAATCTCACGCGAGATTCTTTAAGGCCGGGTTCCCACTACGCCGGACCGGTAAAACTGCCGAAAGGGCTAGTGGCTGTACAATTTATATAGAGCTATTCACATTATCCCGGATCTGGCATTTTTGCCGGTCCGGCGTAGTGGGAACCTGGCCTAAGACTTCTATTTTGGCTGTAAACGTGTTGGATTATTGATAAAAAAACACTTGATTCGGCCATATTTTATTCTAGAAATAATTTTTCATGCAATTTTACACCGTTTTCTGCGAGAAAAATAATTACGTGATATTTGCCAAGACCCCCTAAGTGAGATTTGGAAAGATTTAGCTTGATCTCCTCCCCCCCTAGAACACCTCACGTAATTAATGGACGCCCCCTCGCCGCTGACGCAGACTGCGACCTAACAAAAGACCATCCTAGACGTTTTACATACGATTATGTGTCCGGCGCTGCATAGCGTTGCGTTGTGAGTTACGATCGTGAGACAAAGGCTTATCAATGTAGTGTTGTCAAAGCAGCAAAGTTATTGATATGTACAGTGTATAACACAATCCAGGTGGTACGTTGTGCGTGGGTGAGCAGCGTGTGGGCGATCTCTCAGCAGTCGACGTCGGTGTCGTTGTGCTGCGCGCGCTGCGGCCGACGCACTCGGCCCCCGCACGCGCGCGCCCCCTGCGCCTGCGCACCCCCCGCCCCCAGACCCCCGCCGCCCGACCTCTGCGCCACCTGCCATCAGGTAACGTTGTGCTGCGCGCGCTGCGGCCGACGCACTCGGCCCCCTGCGCCTGCGCACCCCCCGCCCCCAGACCCCCGCCGCCCGACCTCTGCGCCACCTGCCATCAGGTAACGTTGTGCTGCGCGCGCTGCGGCCGACGCACTCGGCCCCCTGCGCCTGCGCACCCCCCGCCCCCAGACCCCCGCCGCCCGACCTCTGCGCCACCTGCCATCAGGTAACGTTGTGCTGCGCGCGCTGCGGCCGACGCACTCGGCCCCCTGCGCCTGCGCACCCCCCGCCCCCAGACCCCCGCCGCCCGACCTCTGCGCCACCTGCCATCAGGTAACGTTGTGCTGCGCGCGCTGCGGCCGACGCACTCGGCCCCCTGCGCCTGCGCACCCCCCGCCCCCAGACCCCCGCCGCCCGACCTCTGCGCCACCTGCCATCAGGTAACGTTGTGCTGCGCGCGCTGCGGCCGACGCACTCGGCCCCCTGCGCCTGCGCACCCCCCGCCCCCAGACCCCCGCCGCCCGACCTCTGCGCCACCTGCCATCAGGTAACGTTGTGCTGCGCGCGCTGCGGCCGACGCACTCGGCCCCCTGCGCCTGCGCACCCCCCGCCCCCAGACCCCCGCCGCCCGACCTCTGCGCCACCTGCCATCAGGTAACGTTGTGCTGCGCGCGCTGCGGCCGACGCACTCGGCCCCCTGCGCCTGCGCACCCCCCGCCCCCAGACCCCCGCCGCCCGACCTCTGCGCCACCTGCCATCAGGTAACGTTGTGCTGCGCGCGCTGCGGCCGACGCACTCGGCCCCCGCACGCGCGCGCCCCCTGCGCCTGCGCACCCCCCGCCCCCAGACCCCCGCCGCCCGACCTCTGCGCCACCTGCCATCAGGTAACGTTGTGCTGCGCGCGCTGCGGCCGACGCACTCGGCCCCCTGCGCCTACGCACCCCCCGCCCCCAGACCCCCGCCGCCCGACCTCTGCGCCACCTGCCATCAGGTAACGTTGTGCTGCGCGCGCTGCGGCCGACGCACTCGGCCCCCTGCGCCTACGCACCCCCCGCCCCCAGACCCCCGCCGCCCGACCTCTGCGCCACCTGCCATCAGGTAACGTTGTGCTGCGCGCGCTGCGGCCGACGCACTCGGCCCCCTGCGCCTGCGCACCCCCCGCCCCCAGACCCCCGCCGCCCGACCTCTGCGCCACCTGCCATCAGGTAACGTTGTGCTGCGCGCGCTGCGGCCGACGCACTCGGCCCCCTGCGCCTGCGCACCCCCCGCCCCCAGACCCCCGCCGCCCGACCTCTGCGCCACCTGCCATCAGGTAACGTTGTGCTGCGCGCGCTGCGGCCGACGCACTCGGCCCCCTGCGCCTGCGCACCCCCCGCCCCCAGACCCCCGCCGCCCGACCTCTGCGCCACCTGCCATCAGGTAACGTTGTGCTGCGCGCGCTGCGGCCGACGCACTCGGCCCCCGCACGCGCGCGCCCCCTGCGCCTGCGCACCCCCCGCCCCCAGACCCCCGCCGCCCGACCTCTGCGCCACCTGCCATCAGGTAACGTTGTGCTGCGCGCGCTGCGGCCGACGCACTCGGCCCCCTGCGCCTACGCACCCCCCGCCCCCAGACCCCCGCCGCCCGACCTCTGCGCCACCTGCCATCAGGTAACGTTGTGCTGCGCGCGCTGCAGCCGACGCACTCGGCCCCCTGCGCCTACGCACCCCCCGCCCCCAGACCCCCGCCGCCCGACCTCTGCGCCACCTGCCATCAGGTAACGTTGTGCTGCGCGCGCTGCGGCCGACGCACTCGGCCCCCTGCGCCTACGCACCCCCCGCCCCCAGACCCCCGCCGCCCGACCTCTGCGCCACCTGCCATCAGGTAACGTTGTGCTGCGCGCGCTGCAGCCGACGCACTCGGCCCCCTGCGCCTACGCACCCCCCGCCCCCAGACCCCCGCCGCCCGACCTCTGCGCCACCTGCCATCAGGTAACGTTGTGCTGCGCGCGCTGCGGCCGACGCACTCGGCCCCCTGCGCCTACGCACCCCCCGCCCCCAGACCCCCGCCGCCCGACCTCTGCGCCACCTGCCATCAGGTAACGTTGTGCTGCGCGCGCTGCGGCCGACGCACTCGGCCCCCTGCGCCTGCGCACCCCCCGCCCCCAGACCCCCGCCGCCCGACCTCTGCGCCACCTGCCATCAGGTAACGTTGTGCTGCGCGCGCTGCGGCCGACGCACTCGGCCCCCTGCGCCTACGCACCCCCCGCCCCCAGACCCCCGCCGCCCGACCTCTGCGCCACCTGCCATCAGGTAACGTTGTGCTGCGCGCGCTGCGGCCGACGCACTCGGCCCCCTGCGCCTGCGCACCCCCCGCCCCCAGACCCCCGCCGCCCGACCTCTGCGCCACCTGCCATCAGGTAACGTTGTGCTGCGCGCGCTGCGGCCGACGCACTCGGCCCCCTGCGCCTGCGCACCCCCCGCCCCCAGACCCCCGCCGCCCGACCTCTGCGCCACCTGCCATCAGGTAACGTTGTGCTGCGCGCGCTGCGGCCGACGCACTCGGCCCCCTGCGCCTGCGCACCCCCCGCCCCCAGACCCCCGCCGCCCGACCTCTGCGCCACCTGCCATCAGGTAACGTTGTGCTGCGCGCGCTGCGGCCGACGCACTCGGCCCCCTGCGCCTGCGCACCCCCCGCCCCCAGACCCCCGCCGCCCGACCTCTGCGCCACCTGCCATCAGGTACAACTCTTTTACACACGACCCCTAGATCGCTCCCGCTCCCTAGATCGCCTCGTGTAGATATCAGTAAGAGCACTCTAGATTCCACCCGCAACTTTGTTCGCGTCTCGTTGGATCTGGTGGCTTTTCCAGGATAAAAAGTAACCCATGTGTTAATCCAGGTCACGGACAATATATATCCAAGTTTCGTCCAAATCGGATCAGTAATTTTTGCGTGAAAGAAGAACTAACATGCATCCATCCATCCTTCCAAACTTTGGCATTTATAATAATATATTTATTTATTTATAAAATATTTAAATAAATAAATATAGTGCGTGCACGCGGTATTTGTCCCTTATGTTTGTACGCAGCACGGCAGGTGGAGCTATTACCGAGTGACGCGGGTTCCATATTGTGTTGCATAATCACCAGGTGGTGCGAGGGTTGTACGCGTGGTGCCAGGGCTGCTCGCACGGGGGACACTTGCACCACATGCGCGCGTGGGCCGCCAGCCACAGGCTGTGTCCCGCCGGCTGCGGACATCGCTGTCAACTCGGATAGACTCTTCAGTCTAATTTAATGCTGGCTGGTTCACTTTGACAGACTATTCACTCTGTACCTGTATCAAGAACAAATCTGACAGTCGCCGCGTTAGCGTATTCGAGTTACATTGCGCGTCACTGCCAGCTCGACTGCCAACCGTTGTAGTGTCACCCAAAAATAATCGATTTTTATTAAAGTCGATTATTTTCCATTAATCTCACATCCCTAGGATGTTAAAAAATAATAGATTTTTATTAAAATCGATTATTTTCCACTAATCTCATATTCCTAGTGTCACCACGCACAGTATCTAGGATACGCTAGCGTTAATATACGTTTGCCATTGTCACATTTATTCGTGGTCAAGGCACTGTTTATGAATTTTGAGGGTAGACCTTACTCAAGTGACAGATAACCTAATCCTTTTTCGAAAAAGTTGTGTAGAATGTAGACGCTCGGAACGGTAATAGCACTGCAATGCAATACAACACCTCTGTCCATTGGCAGAACGAAGTAGGTACTATCTTGGACAAACTCCACAAGGAGCTCTAAAAATTTACAACACAATTTATTTCATCTATTTGATTATGATCTCTTGATGGCTAATGATGTATATCAAAATCTAAAAATGTATGTGATTCATAAATATCTATAAAAGAGGGAGATTTTAAGTACTGTGACATACTTTTAAAGAAGTTTGGTTTTTAAAATGAAGGCGGGTTCCTTTGAGCCGTGACATAATTATATCAACAAGTGTCTATAAACTTGTAAGTTGGTTGTTATTTTACCTTTGTATTAAAAATTTTAATATTTAGATTATTATTAAGAGTCCATACAAGCCCAATAAGACATAATATAAATTGTTACATAGGTTTAAGACTGATTATTTTTTTATTGTTTTTAAATCGTTATAATGTATAAAATAAAACTTTTGATAGGATGCTATTTATTTTATTTCTAAAATATTTACATACAAATAACACCAGACTCTTACTGCTTATTAATTGCAAATTCATATATTGTAGAGTGGAGAATATATCAAAATAATATAATACTACCTTCAGGTTCAATATTGGCTGAAATTTGTGTGACATATCAATCAAAACCAGGAGTTTTATGAAGTAAGCATTTCAAGCAAATCGGTCATTAAAATACGAGACTCAATAAAAAAAAATTTGCTGGAATACCTATTTAAAACAGATATACATAGTTCTCTGCTATAACAAAAATACTTCTTATGTACCACGCGATTAAGTTGGCTAGTCGTATTGCCATGAGTTGCCGAACAGGAATAAAACTTGAAGATCTAATAGTCTAGAGTAGTCTAGCATATAGCACAGCACGCGACTTTGCATGTCTTCTTCTTAGGTTCCAAGCACTCTTCCACCAGCGCCTGGCCTCGCTTCGCACGCGACATCTGACGTATCAACGTCAAGAAAGCCTGCGGAACACACACTTTATTAAAAACTGGAATTTTTGTATGAGCAAGCTGAAATACTAACCAAAATACCAAGCGAGCATACTAAAAGGCACAAAAGGTGAACTTACAATGAGTGGAATTACTTTTTGCGTATTTATAACAGCTTTATAACGCCATGCATGAAACAAGCACCAGTCAGTCTCTCAAGATTCTTTTCTATAAGACCGTTGAAGTTTTTTGAAAGCGTAGACTATTGATATTTCTAGAGCAGCGTATAATTAGATGGATTCTAATGTAGAATATGGTGCGAATATGATACGTGATGAATGATACTCAATCATGCATTACCTACTACGCATTTTATTGAAATTACTTTGATTCTTACCTGAGATCATCTTGTAGCATGGATCTTTTCAGAATAGAATAATAGTACAAATTATTGGAAATATTTATATTCTTGCTTTAATATCGATATTTATAAACTTGTATCGTGTACTATACAATACATACATTATTCCATACATTGTGAATAACTCTATGGGAGATACATACACAGGACATGATTGCACCTATTGTGAACCTACTGATACTTATAAACTAGCTATTTAGGATTTATTCATGGAAATAAGTTATATTTAAGAAAAAGAGACTTTTTCGATGTATACATGTATTACAAGAAATATAACTTTCTGATTGGCCCAACTAAAGCGCCATTTTGTTTTCATAGTTCTGATTGGTCAGGCCAACGCTAGTGCTGTCAAAGTAATCTGTTTAGTAAACTTTATATGCATAAGGCTTGGACACAATAATTCATGCCATTAGCTTTATTTTAAATCAAATTATATTCTACAATAAAAAGATTCGTTAAAATTGCATTATTCCTCGAGTATTATACCTAACTTATGCGTAACTAGCATTCTAGTGCTTGAAAAACTCAAACTAAATATTTAACTAAATATTTTTAATCAGATATTTTAGTTTTATATTACAAAAAAAAACTTGTGTATGTATATAATCATTCCAATGTGTTTTTTTTATATTCTGATAATAAATATACTACTTCAAATAGTATGTTGCATAATAAAGTACTTTTGCATTGTGAAATCGTGATGGACGCATTTATATTTACTTAGTTGCTGCTAAATATAGAAATATTGTATTTGCTGAACACTTCAACCTTATTTAGAATGACATATGGACTATTTTATAAGCGAATCTTTAAAAATACCAATGTAGACTGAACGTTTTAGAAATATTTTTACACAAACGTTTGGTTAAAAATATCGTCATTGTAATATCAACTCTATTGACTGCGTATTTTAAGCACAGTTTTACAAAATATCTGAGTATTCACCAGTGTGAACATTTAGCTCTTACTAAAATATAGAATCTTATCGCTAAAGTACACGCATGTACTAAATGTATAACTGGCTTCATTCACACTGAAAAATCATACATTTCTATTATGGAAAATAGAAGTCTGTACTTGGCGAGAGGTGCTGTAAAAAAGTGTGAACGTAGCCTAAAATAAATTATATTATTTATATTCGTGTACCATAATAAGAATACAAAATAACGTGCAAGCACTAAGCTTATACATAACATTTATATTAAAACTGAAAATACTGTTCTTAATAAATCCAAACAAAAATATAAATAATGTACCCGCAGTATAAAAATTTATTTGGCTATTGCAATACATGCTTTATTACGATCTAGTAAGAACAGCATTCGTTTAAAATGCCAGCACCAAAAATGGGTGAATACAATAGTACATTTTTACATAGTCCTATGCAGTATACACTTATAATATCAACCAGTCATGCTACAGTGTTCAGTGACAATGTGCTCTATGTCACTGATTATAAGGTTAAAATCCGTTTTAGACCAAAATAAACTGCCATTGATAAGAAGATTTAGAGAAAAAAACAGGGTAAACCATGGCTGTCTCTTTCCCACAACACGGCATCACTGAACACCGCATACAACAAAGCCCACTCACACAGACAATACACAAGTATACTGCACACACACATTCAAGTATTGGTCATTGGCGGTGGAGGTTCGAAATCAAATACGCATGTTGTAGATCTTCCGAGTTCTCGGCTATTCGAAAGCACTAATATAAAAACTTTATAATTTAATCATTTTACTGGGACTATACAGTTTTACATTATTGTCAATTCTGAGAACACATCTCCCTCAAGATTTACTCAAGTTTCAGACATTGTCTTGAGTCAGCGGAATCGTCAGAATTAACGTGTAACAATGAGATTATAATCCACACAGATCACAGCGATCCAGGCAATTCACATCACACAAGCCGAAGTTCCAAGCGAGTCCATTCTATAAACCAAGCTCTGACCTTTACAGGCCACGCGTGGTTACACATCCCGAACCCAGATCCCTACAAGCAGACGCCGACATTTCAATACCATGAACATCCGAATAGGCAGAGTCCAGTGCCAAACAAAACCAGCCAGAGTCCCACAGGGGGCGGTAACCGGACGGACTCAGGCGTAAAGCGCGGGCCCTACAATATGTTGCACTTGATCCGCCTCCTCCGCTTCTTGACGTCGCCGTTGGTGGCGCGACTGTCGTCGCTCTTGCGCGATCGGATCTCACGCATCAGGTCGAAGAACACCTGCGCCAACACCCCACAATTACACAACGAAATCGTATGTTCACCCCTAAACAGTAAAATACCCGAATGTCCGAATGCCTCTGCCATTCAGAGCAAGGATTAATACCCGAATGTCTTCGTTAGAAAAGATGGAAGCACTCAAGACAAAAGTTTCCATAGAAAAAAAAAATGGTGACCCCCTCGAGCCAATACTTGAAAAGACTGTAGTAAAGGGTCAACAACGATTTCCCATGAAACAACACACAAAGCATACCCCAAAACCAAAACACATAATGATACAAAGTAAATGATAATTGTACCTCATCATTTGATCCTACGCAATGTTATTTATCATATCTTTTTGGAGTTGCCAAGCGCGGTCTATTTAATTGTCCAACAATTTTATTTTAATTTCTTAACATCATAAAGAAACTAGTTATGCCGAGCTATGCAACTCAAAAAGTCATCCAAAGCCAAGCGAGCCGCACATTGGCAGTACGTCAAAGCGGAATCGAGTAAGCGAACTAATGTGCAAAGCAGGCTTGGCTTGTGGATTCAAATTAACAGCACTGTATGGTGCTAGACCACTCTGAAGCCATGAAGTCTTCCTTTATAGCTTTCGACAGTATATTGGCAAATAACTCGCTTCAGGGCGGTCAACAATGCTACAACGAAAAGCTTACCATTCTATACTCACAGAGTTATTTTTTATAAAGGTATATGGTTTGATTTCAACCCCGACTACTTAATAACGCGTCTGACTTTACCTGGTCATAACCCAATACCTTTGCCTTATGTTAGGAACATATAAATTGTACCTTCATGTCCTGGGCGTTGGCAATTGCGTCACAGTTTTTATAACTATTGCCTTCGTTTCTCCCTACTTCTTTTATACTTTCTTTGATCCAATAAAATAATTTAGATTTTTTATAATTTGTTCACACGCTGTCCATCTGGATCGTTTTAACGAGTAACCTGTATGTAATGGGAGACTGACCTTATCAACATTGTCCCGTGTCTTGGCACTGGTCTCGACGTAAGGGACGTGCCAGGCGGAGGCTCGGTCGCGGCACGTGTCGAGCGGCACGCGTCGCTTCTCCGCGAGGTCAGACTTGTTACCAACAAGCAGGAATGGAATGTTCTCATCATTTTTCACGCGGAGGATTTGTTCTCTGGAATACCCAAGACATGAAAAAAAATAAGTAGGCGGCTTAAAAACTCAGTCCACAGAGTTGGCCACTAACTCAAACGAGCTAGCTTGCTTGTTGAGTACGCATTGTGCTAGGGGTACGAATAAAATGCTATAAGAAATAGCCATAAATATACTTTAAGGTACAGGTATTCAACAGATTTATTTAAACTTTCGTACTAACCGGAACTCCTGCGTGGCGTCGAAACTCTCCGGCTCGGTGATGGAGAACACGCAAAGGAACCCCTCACCGGAGCGGAAGTAGTTGTCACGGATGGCGGCGTAGTCCTCCTGCCCCGCCGTGTCCAGGATGTCGATCTGAACCTCCTCGCCATCCAGAACCACCTGGAGATACCAGCAATCATCACTTATTGCTTTTTTATTGCTTAAGAAAAAACCCAGAATCGCTGTCTTTGACTAAATTACGTAAAGCGGTGCCTTACGATATCCGTGTCGAATAGACATAAAATTGAATATTTTGTCATGATTCAAATGGTGCTAAAGTTGTTACTTGTATGGTAACAATATGGTAATCTACAAGGCAGTGCTTTTTTCAACCACTGTACCTACAAAATTTAATTTAAGAGTCTTAGTGAACACTTCGGAGACAAAGTTATCATCGCTAGACATGTCTCGAGCAGGTTTTCGTCGCAGGTCGGGCTCGCCCCTCACACGCCCCGCACGATTGTCCTGTCTAGACATCTACTTTGATTTATGAAACACTGTATAATTGCCCATTCATACCAACCTTCTTTCGATAGCTATCGGCTTTAGTAGGCTCGTAGTCTTCAACGAACTCGTCGTACATAAACTGCAGGGTGAGCGCGGACTTGCCGACGCCACCCGACCCCACCATGATCACCTTGTGCAGCGTGGGCTGCGCTGCCGGCTTCTTCGACATGTCTGTGACCACCGGCTTTCGGTTGCGCTGAAATACACATTACTAAAATAAAATAGGCTCATGAATCACAGAGTTTCTTGTTGAGCAGATTCGAGAAAGGCCTCTGCAAGGCTGGTACATACCTCAGCGGGTCTCAATGTAAAAAAATCACCGCAAAAGGGCAAAAGGCTCAAGAAGCAGATAAGAGAGCAATAGGCAATATATAGCTAGAACATTGTGTTCTACATAATATGATAATAATGTTTTTATTACCGAAACACGCAATACAAACACGTCTTACAAATCCAAACCGTACAAATTTACATTTCACAGTTCTAAATCTGTTACTGTCGTATTTTGAAATATAAAAAAAAATAAGGAAAAACAGTAGTCCGGATTTAGATCGGTGATGTGGACGACCGACGCGATGCCGCCGACGCGAATTATAAATACGTATTAGGCGAACATTATGTTTCGAGTCCTGGTTCGACAAGATATTTCATTATAGATGCCAGACTATATTTGGAGAAGTTATTCCGTATAGCAAGCTACGGGGATTTCAACGGATATTTTATCTTCGAGTAAAAAGAGAGAAGTAGGCTGTGTTACAAATGAGTTACAAAAGCTACATGTGTCACGAAGTCTCTGAAGCGTGTTGAACACACAATCGCATTTTCTTCGTACTTTTTATTGTGATTTACATTTTTACTGTTTTGCAGTTCACTGCATTCAGCTATTGTTATAGCTCAGTTAGAAATTGAATTCTTATAATCATACAGTTGCGTATCTACAAACTTAGCAATAGGAAACTAATGGCACAGTTCACTTAAGACACAAAAATGTTGTCCTATCGCTAATGAGTCTACCATTCTAAGGTTTCTTATCTGCCGGTGTATTAGTAGAGTCATGTCGAGTCACCAGTACACTGCTCTAACAATCTGTTGCTATGTTATACCAACTGGAACTTTGCTAACTGTGACCAACAGTCGACTCACAGAAGAGATATTCTGTATTCCGTGAGTGAATGTAAGAGGCCTTCACTTGAAAACCTCTAACCTAGGAAAGAAAACTTACCCGTTTTCAACAAAAACAAATGAACTCGGACATCAAGACATACCCACCTCACCAACTTTCACAGATCGTCTATCAACAAAGGCCGAAGATTACGATAGAAGATTAAAGTTACCGGTTATATCGATCATTTGCATACATTATCGGCAAGTACAGTTCAATGAAACAATAAATTCCTGTACGTACCTAAATATCGATATGACCGTAACGCAATATAATACCTACTCGTACGTAATCATATCCATACCCATATTACCATCAGTGTCACAGTAATTAACCCACATTTAAAATGAAATACCAGACAGGAATGAGGTCCGCAATGCCGATGTGACGTCATTACTCAATAATCCAGAAACATAAACAAAACTACTGGGGCGTCAATAAACGTAATAACCAGACCAGACATAGTGCTACTGTTACTTGATCTATGACTGGTAGGGTTGTTTCACGGGTAACGCCGAGGCTTTGCGTGTAATAGGCCCAGCGAACTAATTTATTTATTTATTTATTTAAGACTAGCAGCGCCTCGCGGTTTCACCCGCGTAATTCCCGTTCCCGTGGGAATTCCGGGATAAAATATAGCCTATGTTCATCAGGGATAATGTAGGATTCTAATGGTAAAAGAATTTTTTTAATCGGTCCAGTAGTTTCGGAGCCTATTCAATTCATACAAACAAACAAACAAACAAAAAATCAAACCTTTCCTCTTTATAATATTTGTATAGATGCAATTTAGGCTTACAGTACCTACCGTACCAAAGCGCCTAAAACTTAAGAGCTAAACTTATATCATACAATGCATGCAAGGTCATTATTGTCATTACAGTCATAAAAAGAGTAATAAAAACAAGTAAATTAAACACAGTAATACACAGACAGTCCTGGATAAGAATAACAAACAATCATGAAAATAATACTCAATACTCAATATATTTATTGCTTTAACATGGTTTAGGTAAATTTTACATTGGTGGTGGATGTAAATAGATGTAAATAGATATGTCTCATGGACCCTGCTCAGGGTATAGCAATATGAAGGCAGGCCGAATAAATAATAATAATAATAATAGGCAATCAGTCTAATGCAAGCAAAGACGTCCAGACAGCGAGGAGCCACCATCGCAACTTGGCTCTTCGGTTTGGAACCAACGGCGGCTGGAGCATAGAGCGAACTAGAGGTAGAGAAAGAACAAAATCGGTATTTTTTCTAAAACAACTTGAATGAGAAAGCAGACCTGCTGAAAACCGAAACTGACTGAAAAGAAAACTGGACAGACTGGCTTATGTATCAATAACTAACGGTATGATAATCATTTAGCAAATTGGAAAGTTGTTCTGGTTAGCGTGTACAGTGTCATTCCCACGGTTCCCCATTCTCCATTCTGTTTTATTAACAGAGAAGGCCAATTTAGGCTGGTAAAAGCCCCATAACTATGTCAGACAATACTAGTCCTACCTATTCATTATATTCGTCCTTGAAAAGTGTATGACTCGAGCAAGTGACGCCACTCTGCCTAGATGGTAATGTTAACATTTTTATTGTTACAAGTTGAATTCATTACAATTTAGCTAATTTGAAATTCAAAATTGCAAAATGACACAACGGCTCGTAAAATGGGTAGTACCGAGATACTGCAGCTTGGCTAAACTGAAAAGATAACTAGATACGAATCAAAAAACAACAATATCAATGTAGTAGGTACTACATTGTCATGGTTTTGGACAAGTAACATGAAGTGATGAGAATGAACGGACAATGACGGACATGTATATATTTCAAACACACATCATACACCAATAAAATCTAGATACCTACCTCAAGGATCTCTGTATGCTATTGCTTTCAACCCAGTGATCTTGAACTCAACTGGACAATAGCACGGTCACACCGCTAGCACATTGTCTAACGGAGTTTACGGAGCATCCGCATTTTGTATGTGGACCAAGTGTGCGTGTCCTCATTACTACCCTTGGTACGTATGCGTAGACTAACCTCCATCAAGGCAGCGCTTACCGTACCCATAGTTCAGTGAGCGTTTTGCGAGCACATTGTCTACTGGCAAAGGGCTACGCGTGCACTGAATATACGAGCACTGTCGGCTTTAGCGCGTCCTGTGTCAAAGAGTACATACTGGCAGTGGAGACAAATCTCTGCTTAGTAGACTTCTATAGTGTTAGTAGGTACACTAGGTATTCTGTGGGAGTAGGTACAGCACCAATAATAATTGGCCGCTCTAAGACGTTTATCATTTTGAGAATTGAAATATTCTAACATCAGGAAAATATCAAAGAAAACATGTTGATGAGTTATTTCGTGAACAGAAATCAACTGCATCTGAACTATATCAATTCTGTGATAATATAATAGTGAAGTATTCTGCTGACCGCATTGGACTGTGCGCACGCGCAGGTGCGCAGAGGCGTGTTCACAATAAGAAACGCGTGCGCGTGCCCCGCGTACGTAATCAACTGTTTGTTTACTTACGTACGTTTTAAGTACCCGTCTGCGAATTAACATGGTGCAGATCTTTATGCTTGGAGTCGTGCCAAAAGAGAAATCTTAGCTCCTTCGGGAGGCGGTCTATAAGTCTGCGTCTGAGTTTGCCGCACGGGAAAGGTTAACTTTTACAAATGAACCGAGTGTGATTTAAACTTACAAAGAATCAATTGATAGAAGAAAATCCTGAAGGAGAAAACAGGATGATGAATATGTTAATACACAAAATGATACCAACACAGAAAAACAGCACAAATAGTGCGTTCTTTTAAAGAATTTGCAAACAGAGCCCAGAAGACTCTCGAATAGTTCTCTCTCAGCCGTAAACTTAAGACTTTTTTTTATCCTATTGTGTCCCACTTAGACACAGCATATTTTAATTATTATAAGGAACTTACGTTATTTGAGTAGTCACACTTCCTAGCTAAGAACTTATTCAGTTCATAACTGTGCAAAATATTGAGAACCGAGTACAAAATACACTGAAAACACGCGCGATATTAACAATTGACACAAACGTATTAAATCCAGTCACGTATTAGTCTCATTCTAAATTGTTTTGGAACAATATTGGATACCGTCTACCACTGAAATATTGACAGGAAAATGAAAAGGAAATATTGACTTCTTGCTCTGTAGGTACTTTAGGTCATGTTTTATTTATCTGTATATTTAGAGGCACTTTTTGGGCGACAAGCCACAGACACTCTGCTCTGGTACTCTGCTTACAGTTATGATGACCTTATGTTTATTTTCAATCTAGAACACTTTCACTTTCGTTTTTAAGAATACAAGTTTTACTACCCAGTGAAAGTGAAAACATGTTAATTTCAGCAAGCATTGGATGCGTTTGATTCCACCAATAGGGATCATTAATTTTCATACTAGCATCCGCCGGCGACTTCGTTCGCGTCCCGTTGGATCCCGTTGATTTTCCGCGATAAAAAGTAGCCTTTGGTCACGGACAATATATATTCCAAATTTCATCCAAATCGGATCAGTAGTTTTTGCATGAAAGAGGATTAAAAAATTCCTATTGGTGGATGTCAAACACATTCTTAGCAATGTAACTTAGGAAAACCACCCTTATTGTCAATAATGTCTGCAAACATTAATCATTCATTCTAATAACTTGCATGACTGAATTCACTATACTGGCAGGCAATTATTTACAAAAACGCGATGAGACAATAATATTACGTATACGATACAACAAAAAACCACATTTTCACTTCACTTGTTTAGAAATAGAAATCTACTGTGACAATGATCCCAAGAAACAGTACAGTGCAAGCAGTGGGATATGTTACTATAACCCCCAGGTACTATATAGACATGCCCTTACAATAATAAAATTGGTAGGTGTTGAGTTTCTGAAGAATTTTGAAAGCATGAGTTTAAATATTTAAGCCCAAATCTAAACACTACTGGTTTTAAATTCACATAGAAAAAAATACTATGCTACACACACAAAATGTATTAGGAAATTGTTGTCACTCATATAATAATATATTCTTTATGTATTTAGGTACACCACATTGCAATTTACCTTTGTGTTAAAGAGAAATTAATTAATTTGTGTTCTCATGATATCTACTTACATTGTTCCATTTTCGCAGTTGTGAATAGTTTAAGTACATTAAGTGAGTCACACAGCCTTTAATGAACCTGTCGGATGTTGATGACATCATTACAAGTAGGTATTTTTTGATGAAACAATGAGATGAGTTTTACTACGATTTTGCAATATAATTAAAAAATTTAAAAAAAATGTTTTTTGCCTTTGTGATAACTAAACAATGAGAAAGAAACATATTTTTTATTGTATGGTGTCTTATCACTTTTTTCTACCATTTTTACTAGCAAGGAGTTATGGCCCAAAATTAGATCCTACAAATGATTCAAATTGCCTATATATGTTGTCATTGTCATCTCATTATGCTTTTCTACTCCCCAAATTTATGGGCAACACTGCAAAGGCCATTCAGACAATTGATTATTTTTGTAATGATGGTCAACTAGGTGGCTGAGACATCATCTCTTGCGCATCAATAGCTGGACAAGAACCAAACTAGGTTCAAATATAACTCCGCTACTTTACCCCATCATCGGTGGCATTTATAAGGTCATTCCTAGAGTAATGGAACAAGCTGATAGCTCACCTGATGTTAAGTGGTAACTTCTGCCTACAACAATGCATTAACTCGAAGAGCCAGTCCAATGAGGACGTGCCCTGTAAGGCAATGCACTGCGTCCATCACTCTGAGACGTAAAGATGACGTCTCATGTGCCGGTAATTACACCGGCGCTCTTACCCTTCACAGCAGTGCGAGCATCGCTGCTTGGCGGCAGCAATAGGTACGGTGGTAGTACTTCCCCGGACGAGCTCTCACAAAGAGCTCTACTACTACCTAGTGCAGGTGGTAAGGGCACAGGGAGCAAATGAGCAAATGCGACATCAATTGGATACAGCCACCGGCCAGGATGACACTGGCCCATCTGTATGTTATTCGACTTATTAAGTTTTAACGAAGATCTGTTACCTCCAGCCTTTACTTAATACTTTTAGGAGACTTTTATGACCTAATCAGGATGTTTAGATTAGTTTTGCAGCAGGCTTTCACAGATTCATGAATCAGTATGTAATTACACATAATTGTCATAATTTAATTTGCCAGTGTACCCACAGCCAAGTACATTACAAAACCAGCTACTAATCAGTAACAGTTGGTATTCAAATAGCTTTGTTATGAGTCTGATTGTTAGATAAACCCTTTCATAGTGCATTAGCTTTGTTGCTAGTAATAGGTACAACAATACCTACCTGTTTTATGAGGTTAGTAATTAACAATCAACTAGCACAATGACAAAAGAATTACTTTGCATCTTGATGAGTCAATACGAAACCAGCTACAGAGATTCTGGTCATGGCTGATGCTGTCATATGGGTGCCTACCTTTTCTTCAATAAATTTAGTAGAGAGCTGGTACGCTAGGACTGAGAACATCACGCGCTCGACCTGCCTCCCGGGACAGGAGGTGAGAGAGTGGTTACTGGTCTCATTATACACTTTCACTGATGACAAAAATACACAATTTCTACACCTGGCGACCGCGTCGGAGTCCACCACCGTGACAATTGCGATGAAAATTCACGGAAAATCAATCATAGGATAGTGAGTCACGAGCTGAACTGTAGCGGCGTAACTACTGGCATATCTATCGACCTAACTGCCTACGAGAATGCTGATCTGCGCCGATCGTTCTGCCTTCGAACCGGATCGAGCAAAGCGTGATAACGCGTGAGAATTGTAAGACAATACGCGAGAAACTGTGAGAATGAGGCGTTGCCATTTGTAGTAAACATTACCGTCGTCGTCACGTCATTGACCCTCGCCATGTAGCTACACACACCTACTTTCTGACCAACACTGCACTCGAAATAGGTTCGTAGGTGACTTACCCAAACAAACAAACACTAATAATGCAGCGACGTATCTTTGTTAGACGAGTCCACTTTTATATTTCAACTAAACTAATAGGAACTCTGTAAAAAGATAAATAACTCGCTCGACTATGCCCTTCCCTTCTTTCAGTTTCTCGGTCAAGTTTTGTTCGGTAGATAACTATAGGTACTAGGTATCCACAGATTGCACTTGTCAAACAAGTGTCAAAATATATTTATTTTCTGTGTTAGTTGTTTGTTTACTGTACGATCGTAATACGGCCCTAAATTTTGATTGTGTGTGTGTGTGTGTAGTGTAGTGTACTTTGTGTGTCGGATCAAAATTATTTTTTATTTCAAAGTAATAAAAAAAAGCGGCGGCCCAACCGTTATAGTCTATAGCAATTAAAAGAAAGAAGAGGACGAAAATTTTTGTATGCTATCTGTGAATCAGTAGAAATAAGCGCGGCCCTACATATACATATACCTACACTACATGTGAAGTGAAACTTTTGTCATGTTCCGGAGAGGAGAGGAGGGAGTTTATTTACCCTTTGATCAAGTTAAAAAATTTAATAGATAACTTTGATTTGTAAAGTGATGTCTGGCATCAAGATCGACGTTATTTGGTCGCCAGTGCACCATGACAAATTTATTATTTGGGGTCCAGACATAACCCTTTATGAAGTTTCAAGTATCCAAGAGATAGAAAAGAAAACCGCTTGTAAGTACATACCTACCTTACCTAAGTATATATTTAAAGGTACATACATAATACCTATCAGTATATTGTTTTATTTATAATCGAGCGAAGCTCTTTGTCAACCGGCGGCGAATTCGAGGTGCCGGGTGTATGTTTGTACATGTAGGTACTATGTTTGTTTACTTTGGAACCGCTCATCTGATCTGCATAAAATTTGAAAGTTCGATAGATATTACTACCATAGTTTACTGGTAGGTTTATGAATTCAATCGGCTGAGGGGTTGTTAAGTTATAAAGTTAAAAAAAATATCCTTGGACATTACACACAACACCCTCTAGTCCCAAACTAAGCAGAGCTTGTACTATGGGCACTAAATTGCTGAAATACTTAAACATACATACTTATAATACATAAAACTCATACAAAAAAATCAAGTGGGGTGACATTATGATTATTTGGAGACAAAAAGTATCAAAATCCTCATAACAACTCAAATGGGATCTTGAGAATAACCCCATTCTAGATTTCAGTTATTTAATTGTATCTGAATAAATGAATGTTTCAGATGTGCCAATATCATCAACACTGGGTGCCACAGTCATTGCCTCACAGAGTGCCAATGGAGTCCGCTGTGTCGACATCAGTGCCATACCAGACCAACCAGACCCATTACTTGCCCTGGGGTATGCAAACGGCAAAGTGGCACTGTCCAGCCTCAAGCAAAACTACGACCCCTTGGGGCTGGTAGGGAGGGAATTTGGTTAGTGTTATTTTACAAATACAAGTACAATATAATATTGTATAATGTTATACCAAGCATTATTTGGCCCTGAAATATACATTTCTTATTTGTCTGAAATAACATGTTATGTATGGCAGTACAGCAAGCAAGCTCGTATAAGTTAGTGGCCAACTCTGTGGACGGAGTATTTAGGCCGCCTTAAGGCCTCCGTCATGGCTTAACGACTTCTAGAGCTGGGACCGACAGTTTAACGTGCCCTCCGAAGCAAGGAAGCTCTCAGATGTAAATGCCACTAACAGTCACCCATCCATATAGTGACAGCGCAGAACGTCGCTTAACATAAACAATCGGTGAAGATTGACTAAGCAAGCTACGCCATGAGCGCTTCCGTATGGCAGTGTAGTTGTTCAATGTTCATATTTGATATTGGACAAATACCTCTCAAATTGCAGTGCCCAAATACCCTCGTCTCTGTAACTCGGTGTCATGGAGCTACGTGGAAACTAACATGTTGGCTGTGGCCATGGAGAAGCATCGCAGTGACCACTGTATCCTGCTTTGGGATGTCAACCGAGGCATGATGCCCGGAGAAGCAGCTAGAGGTAAAAACTAAAAATAAGTAAAAAAAGTAAAAAAATTATTTGCAGAAAACTGTCGCTGATACATTTAAAAGCACATTAAGGTTTTCGATATAATAGTACCAAGTAGTGCCATTTTGTGACTCTGTTCCCCACACTAGGACAAAAAGCCTGTAAAAGTCAAAGTCAAAAAGCATTTTTTCAATAAAATCTCACTGATCACTTTGAATCGTCATTACGTTTTGTATGACTACATTTTTTTTTATTGAATGTATTGGAGCTAGTTTGTCTTCTAAATAATCAAATATTTTATACTTCTTCGTTTTATTACGTTTTTGAACTTGCCAATCGACAACTGAGACACATCACTTGGGATTTTGTTAGAGAAGCGTACACAAATAAATATTCTTGGACATTACACACAATGCTCTCTAGTCCCAAACTAAGCATAGCTTGTACTATGGGAACTAGATTGCTGATATAATACTTATATACATTTTTTTTTGTAAATACATACTTATAATACATAGTAAACACCCAGACACAGAACAAACATTTATGTTTGCCACAGAAATGTTTGTTCTCGGTGGGAATCGAACCCACGACCCACAGCACGGAAGGCAGAGCTACTACCGACTGAGCCACGACGCCTGTCAAGAGTCCGCGAAGAGTTACACATTCGCGTAACTCTTCGCGGACTCTTAATATTAATAGATATTTCATATTTGACACTTTCAGACTCTGCTACATCTCTCTTGCAGACGTCATGTGTACCTTGGAGTCCTTCATTCATTATGAGTCCAGTCTACCTTTGTAATTCATGGTTTTTGGTCTGGTTTCAGATGGAATGAGTGTGATGCAAACCTCAACGGAGTCTGCCAGGCCGCTGGCTGAGATGGGGCTCTCGGAGACAGCACACAGTGTCTCGTGGTCTAACTGCTCCAACCGCACGCTGATTGCATCAATGAATTTGAAGTTTATCAAAATTTTTGATCTAAGAGGTATAATTATTATTACGATGTCATCCGTCCACCTTGCTGGTGGTCTGCCTCGTGACCTCTGACCCTCAGGTGGGTGGAAGATATTGTAAAAGTGGCTGTTGGTTGTAGACTGGTCAAACAAAGCAGTGAGCACTGCAACAAGTAGGTACTGCTACGGGGCGTGCGCTGACCCCTTCAACCCGTGGCAGCTGGCTTCCCGCGCCGACAACGTCGCCTGCGTGTGGGACGCGAGACAACTACACTCGCCTCTACTCACTCTGCAACACCAGCGCCCTCTAGCCGGCATGCAGTGGTGTCCCACCAGGTAACACAAACAGTACAGCAATGAAGAGTCAACAGTACCACCTGCAAATGTGCAAAGTACGACTACTAATTTGTTTCAGACGAAACCTTCTGTTGACCTTGCAGAGAGATTCCAGCAGCATCCGCCTTCACGACATTCAACAAGCCAGCAACGACAACAAGAATAACACCGCTGCTAATGATACAGTAAGCATTTCATTACGTCTGCGCAGGATTAGACGTGCAATTTGGTGTGCGAAATCTTCTAGGCGTTTGGGAGAAGTTCGTGTCCCGTTAGATCCCGTTAATTTTCCGTGATAAAAAGTAGTTCATGGGTTAATCCAGGTCACGGACCATATGTATTACAAGTTTCATCCTAATCGGATCATTAGTTTTTGCGTAAAAGAGTAACAAACATCCATACAAATTTCCGCATCACTACATAGTATAAAGCAAAGTCGCTTTCCGCGTCTGTCTGTATGTATGTATGCTTAGATCTGTAAAACTACACAACGGATTTTGATGCAGTTTTGTTAAATAGATAGAGTGATTCAAGAGGAAGGTTTATATGTATAATACATCATCATCATCACTGTATTGCACCCGTGCGAAGCTGGGGCGGATCGCTAGTTTATAATAATAATAGTATTACTTGACAAGTAGCATTAAGCAAATTCTGCGCACAATATTTATTTGTTATAGTCCTGGCAGTACTGGCAGTTGTTGAAATAGTGTTCTGCATGATGACACGGTCGTTGTTCGTAGCAGCAGTTGGAGCCGTCTGCGATAGAAGCGGACGCGTCGTGCTCGGAGTGGGGCAGTACCGTGGGCGCGCGTGCACTGCAGCGTGACGTCACGCCGGCTCCTGCCGCGCCGCTGCTCGCTGCCTTCCGCTGCCATCCCACTGAGCCACGCCGGCTGCTCGCTGCCAATGCAGGTACCAACTGCACCCACACTGTCAGGGACGAGGTAACCCCTGAACTAAACCTAAAGTTAGTTATCGTTTTTTCTTAAACATGCTTGGGAATTAAAGCATTATTTTGACAACATTCTTCGAGATAAATCGAAAATGCAGTACTAGCCAAATACATGCGAGCGGCGGCCAGATATAAATGTATGAAAATCCATTGCTGGCGTGTTTAGCGGCCAAATAGATTACATAAAAAAATTAACTCATATCTGTCGTGTAATTTAAAAATGGAACGATCTTTTACTTTATAACATGGCAACCAAGGAGGTAACTTATCAAAGGTTTTATTCAAATTTAGAACAGGCTTTCGAATAGAAAGCCGATTATTGACAAAAAAATGAACACTGTAACTTCGTTTGTTCGGATTTGGAAAGTAATTGTATTTTCAAATAAAAAGTTTTGCCTAGGTACTTAGTTTTAATATCCGCGCATTATTTAAGAAAAGTACTATACAAGCCTTGGCCACAACTGTAGGCAATGAGGGACTCATGTATGGGGGCCGAGTCGAAGTTCTTCCTTCATTGCCTCTGTTGCGGGCCGCTGCAGTAATGTACTAATAGTAAAGTAGTAGAATGGTGGAAGAAAACCAAACCCGACGAGTGTTAGTTGGCAACTAAACTTATTCAAGTAGGTAAAATATAAAACATGCAATTACTAAGTCTAGGTCGAGCATTGACCAGTAATGACCAGGCGTCAGATGCCTGTGCTGCCACTTTTAGTAGGTAGTTTAGACAATGGCTCTGATATACACCTTATAGCTTAAAACTGAATCGGGAATCAAGCATAGATTGAGACTTTGTATCGAAATGCTGTCTTAAAAATCAATCATTAAAAATAGCAGATTCTGTGTTTTTGTTTTTGGCAAAAGCTTTCGATTGAGGTTATCCTAAATTCAATAACTGTTAAATAAATAAATATTCACGGACACTTAACACAACGCCTTCTAGTCCCAAACTAAGCAAAGCTTGTATGATGGGAACTGGATGGCTGATAGAATACATACATACTTTTTTTTTTGTAAATACATACTTATAATACATAGAAACATCCAGACACAGAACAAACATCTATGTTTATAACACAAATGTTTGTTCTCGGTGGGGATCGAGCCCACGACCCACAGCACGGAAGGCAGAGCTACTACCGACTGAGCCATGACGCCTGTTAAAAGATTAATATAAATGTTTACTTATTTTTTTTAAGCTTTAAATGTGTGTTTTGTAAGGATTATTTACAAAACACACATTTGAACACAATTAACTAAAATTTATTCTCAATAAAACTTGATACATTCATATTCATATTTTCATATTATTTATTGCAATTATTATATTACATGGTGAGGTCTTAAGGATTAAAATATTAGTGCATAATAGCCCTTAAGCTTAGGGCATAGCAATATTAGGAGCGGAAGCGGGCCGTAATTTGAGCGAAGTTAAAATTAAAAGCTAATTGTTTGTGTTCATTTCAATTAAGTTATAACGCAGGCAGTTCATCATTGAAAAAGTCATTTAAATTATAATAGTATTTATTAATTAATAAGTTCTTCAATTTGCTTTCAAATGTCCTCTCCTTTTCTATCTCTTTAAATTGTTCGGGAATTTTATTGTAAATTTTTGATGCCAAGATCAAGACAGGGTGTACCGCAATGTAGCATTGTTGGACCTTTGTTATTGTTAAGTTTGGTGGCAGGTGGCATATTCGAGTACACGGTGTGTGAGCGTGTGACGGTGTCGTGGGGCGGCGGCGGCGGCGGGGGGGGCAGCCTGCTGTGCACCGGGGGAGGGGGGACCATCAAACTACTCTCTGACGACTTCACTGTTAAGGACATCTCTTATACTATGAAGCGAAGGGCGCAAACCGACTATGGACTCAAGGTTAGATATTAAAAAAATGTCTAATGCAGGAGGAAGAAGATCCTTGGCCATGAAACAAAAGCGTTTATTAGTAAAATAATTTAGTAGGTAGGCACAGCTAGTCGGTATGACTGCCGGGAAAAGAGGCCGACGCTAGACCACGCGGTATCATATATACTAAGGAACAGCGCCCTATAGTGGCAACTGTCTTAACTAATTAGCTAACTAGTATAAGTAGTACTTGAAGTGAAAGATTAATTAGGTATCGGCTTACCTACTTATTTAGTTCAGCCGTTCAAGCACAGATGGCGCTGTGTTTAATACAGCCGTTGAACCACAGATGGCGCTGTGTTCAACAAAAAAACAAAACGATGCTGTTTCATCTATGCTGTATACTAATATTATAAAGTTTTTCTTTATAATATTAGATTTGATTGTTTGTTTGTTTGTATTGAATAGGCGCCGGAACTACTGGATCGATTTGAAAAAATTCTTTCACCGTTGGGAAGCTACCCTATCCTCAAGTGACATAGTCTATATTACATTTTCTAAAAAAATAGGTATACTTACTAAAAGTCCAATAATGTAACCCAAGGTGTAAAAAAAAATCTTACCTGCAAAGGTGCTTTGTCAAATACCCGTGCGAAGCCGGAACGGGCCGCTAGTATGTGATATTGTATTACGTTGAATGTGCATTATATTGTCTACAGCCAGACTTGTGGCAGAATGCAGATTTGGCTGATGACGAAGAGTTGAGCAACCTGTGGCACTTCCTTGCACTCAGCAAATCTCTTGTTGAAGATGGTATGTCCTAGTTGAGATTTCAAAAAATCATGAAAAAATAAACAATCATAACAAAACGCTTAATAAAGTTAAATTTCTATACTGTGATGTGCTCCTAAGTGATAATTAATAAAGACTTGGCTTGACAAAATAAAAAAAACATACATTTGCTTGATTTTTTGTGTTCAGTATATCCTGCAATTTAAGGAAGATGAAATGAAAAGGAATTATAATATGTGTAGAATAGTTGTATACGTGTGTTGTGTTGTGTATACAGGGTGCATTGGTAGCGCGGGCGGCAAGCACCCCGGCGTGCGCGGCGTGCTGGAGGGCGGCGGGTACCGCTCCGAGCTGGTGCCCTCGCTGCTGCCGGACCTGCCCAGTCGCAGGGTCACCGTCTACAAGTCAGTCACAATCCACCTTATTATTTATTATTAATAGGTTCACAAATTGAAACGTGCGCATAAAGTTTAATGATATCATGGTGTAAAAAAATCATTTACGGCCTAGTTTCTAAAAACAGTGAACACAGCGTGTTTTACAAAACGTGCAAAAAATATTTTTGAAAAAAATAGAGGGCATGCTAAACTTATCCACCATTACCATACTATATAGACACGGCTGATTCTTTTGCATTTTACAGGCTTTTTGCTACGTTTACGTCGTTAGAACGTACGCTAAGAAGTCTTCGTTTTATTACGTTTTTAAACTTGCCAATCGACAACTGAGATACATCCCTTGGGATTTTGATTGAAGCGAACCCATTGCTCCTTGAAAGATTTACTAAGTTTAGTGAGCCTAGTGATGTGAACATCGTCAAAATCGCAGGCCGGGAATGGGAGAGACTAGCACGTGACCGCAGTGGATGGCATAAACCTGAGGAGGCCCATGCCAAGTAGTGGGTAAAGTCGGGTTGTGGATGATGATGATGATGAGCGGTGGAAACAGCGAGGTAGTCGTTGGTTGTAGGGTTAACATTATGATTAGGTTAGTTGTTGATGAAGTTAGGGGTGTTGGTGTGCAGGAGTGTGGAGCGTCAGCGCGCGCTGCAGCTGTGCGGCTGGGGCTGGGGGTGGGAGAACGCGGGCGCGGGCGTGGAGCGCGCGGAGGCGGAGGGCACGCCGTGCAGGGCGGCCGCACTCGCCGCCTTCCACCTGCGCGTGCGCGCCGCGCTCGACGTGCTGGCGCGCGCGCCCGAGCCGCAGCTGCGCGTCGCCGCGCTCGCGCTCGCCGGACTAGGCGAGGTACAACATAACACGACACTCTACACTTGCACCTGCGCGTGCGCGCCGCGCTCGACGTGCTGGCGCGCGCGCCCGAGCCGCAGCTGCGCGTCGCCGCGCTCGCGCTCGCCGGACTAGGCGAGGTACAACATAACACGACACTCTACACTTGCACCTGCGCGTGCGCGCCGCGCTCGACGTGCTGGCGCGCGCGCCCGAGCCGCAGCTGCGCGTCGCCGCGCTCGCGCTCGCCGGACTAGGCGAGGTACAACATAACACGACACTCTACACTTGCACCTGCGCGTGCGCGCCGCGCTCGACGTGCTGGCGCGCGCGCCCGAGCCGCAGCTGCGCGTCGCCGCGCTCGCGCTCGCCGGACTAGGCGAGGTACAACATAACACGACACTCTACACTTGCACCTGCGCGTGCGCGCCGCGCTCGACGTGCTGGCGCGCGCGCCCGAGCCGCAGCTGCGCGTCGCCGCGCTCGCGCTCGCCGGACTAGGCGAGGTACAACATAACACGACACTCTACACTTGCACCTGCGCGTGCGCGCCGCGCTCGACGTGCTGGCGCGCGCGCCCGAGCCGCAGCTGCGCGTCGCCGCGCTCGCGCTCGCCGGACTAGGCGAGGTACAACATAACACGACACTCTACACTTGCACCTGCGCGTGCGCGCCGCGCTCGACGTGCTGGCGCGCGCGCCCGAGCCGCAGCTGCGCGTCGCCGCGCTCGCGCTCGCCGGACTAGGCGAGGTACAACATAACACGACACTCTACACTTGCACCTGCGCGTGCGCGCCGCGCTCGACGTGCTGGCGCGCGCGCCCGAGCCGCAGCTGCGCGTCGCCGCGCTCGCGCTCGCCGGACTAGGCGAGGTACAACATAACACGACACTCTACACTTGCACCTGCGCGTGCGCGCCGCGCTCGACGTGCTGGCGCGCGCGCCCGAGCCGCAGCTGCGCGTCGCCGCGCTCGCGCTCGCCGGACTAGGCGAGGTACAACATAACACGACACTCTACACTTGCACCTGCGCGTGCGCGCCGCGCTCGACGTGCTGGCGCGCGCGCCCGAGCCGCAGCTGCGCGTCGCCGCGCTCGCGCTCGCCGGACTAGGCGAGGTACAACATAACACGACACTCTACACTTGCACCTGCGCGTGCGCGCCGCGCTCGACGTGCTGGCGCGCGCGCCCGAGCCGCAGCTGCGCGTCGCCGCGCTCGCGCTCGCCGGACTAGGCGAGGTACAACATAACACGACACTCTACACTTGCACCTGCGCGTGCGCGCCGCGCTCGACGTGCTGGCGCGCGCGCCCGAGCCGCAGCTGCGCGTCGCCGCGCTCGCGCTCGCCGGACTAGGCGAGGTACAACATAACACGACACTCTACACTTGCACCTGCGCGTGCGCGCCGCGCTCGACGTGCTGGCGCGCGCGCCCGAGCCGCAGCTGCGCGTCGCCGCGCTCGCGCTCGCCGGACTAGGCGAGGTACAACATAACACGACACTCTACACTTGCACCTGCGCGTGCGCGCCGCGCTCGACGTGCTGGCGCGCGCGCCCGAGCCGCAGCTGCGCGTCGCCGCGCTCGCGCTCGCCGGACTAGGCGAGGTACAACATAACACGACACTCTACACTTGCACCTGCGCGTGCGCGCCGCGCTCGACGTGCTGGCGCGCGCGCCCGAGCCGCAGCTGCGCGTCGCCGCGCTCGCGCTCGCCGGACTAGGCGAGGTACAACATAACACGACACTCTACACTTGCACCTGCGCGTGCGCGCCGCGCTCGACGTGCTGGCGCGCGCGCCCGAGCCGCAGCTGCGCGTCGCCGCGCTCGCGCTCGCCGGACTAGGCGAGGTACAACATAACACGACACTCTACACTTGCACCTGCGCGTGCGCGCCGCGCTCATAGTGCATCCATCCATTATTAGAAAGTTTGTCGTGTTGGTAGGAGCGGCTGTGGCGCGAGGCGCTGGTGTCGGCTGCGCCTGCGCTGCCGGATCCGTACCTGCGTGCGCTGACGTACTTCCTGGCGGCCAGCGCGCCGGCGCACCCCGCGCAGTCGCCGCCTGCCGCCGCGCCGCCAGCGCCGCCCGCCTGCCAGGACTACACCGCCGTACTCGTCTGTATTACTTCATTTAACTTGTTTTTTTCTCTACCCTCCTAGATAACTATTTGCCTAAACCTGGCGAATTTTCTTTAGTAGACAGTTTTAAATCTCTGCAGAAGCATCTAATTGGTGATTTGTTTTTTTTTAAGTTGATATTGTATCTAATATAACACTGTTTTCCGAATAAAAAAAAGTTAATAAAAGTAAGAATCCAATTCCACTATACCTAGTACCTCTCTGATATGCTTTCGTGCGACATGGCGTCAGCATCATCTAAACCGCACAATTGGTTGTAGAACGAGACGGAGATGCGTCTGGAAGACCGCGTGGCGTTCGCGTGCATGTTCCTACCGGACGCGCGGCTCAACGAGTACATCCAGCGCACCACCGCCGAACTCACGCAGCGAGGGAGTCTCTCCGGGATCCTACTCACTGGTACAACTACCCACAGATAATATACAAATGTGTGATATTACTACAAAGTATTGCTGCTCTACCCCTGTACTAAAATCTTTTCCAACTCCGTTGCATTCCTAGCAAAAAAAAGAAATTTTGTAAACTAAAAATAGAAACGGACCTAATACTGGGCCCTGTGGAACCCGTGGGATGGAATATTAATGATTAACGCGGAAGACCGGTCACCAACAACGAGACTGTTGGATAAATATGACTGTAGTGTAGTCTCTAGAGCCTTCTAGCGATGTCATTCGGAAACGTCAAATAGTTGTGTTGTTCTTGCGCTGTGGCTTCAGCAATTTGTTGTCTCCCTGAATGACGTGTGTTTGGCCAAGACCTGTGATGAAGTGTTTTTTGCAGGTGTGTCTGTGGAAGGTCTGGCGCTGGTCCAGCGCTGGGTGGAGCGCAGCGGTGACGTGCAGTCGGCCGCCTTGCTGGCCGCGCGCTGCTGCACCGGGGACCTGCTGCAGGAGAGCCGAGCGCAGCACTGGCTCGACAGGTACATCACTACAGTACAAGGGGTCAGAGAGACGTGCAGTCGGCCACCTTCCTGGCCGCTCTAACTTATCATATTTGCATAGTATATATGGCTTCATGCCGCTTAAAAATAACAATTTACCCGTAGCGCGTAGGTTAATTATGAAATGTCAACAAAATGCTAATTAGACATCTTTTTCTTATCAAATTACTGTGTACTGCGCAGAATAGATACATAATTAATTTGTTTACTAAACATTACTTGGAAACTGCATTTAGTGTAAATGAAATCTGTTGTTATTCAACACTCATTCTACTATTTCAATGTGTTGGACAAGGGTAGCGTGGCCGAGCGGTCTAAGGCGCTGGTTTAAGGCACCAGTCTCTTCGGAGGCGTGGGTTCGAATCCCACCGCTGCCAGCATTAGTTTTTGTTACTGCCAATTTACTTACATAAAATAACGCAGTTGACATCAATTTGTGTTACCTAATGAAAATTAAAAATATTTATTTTATACTAAAAATAAACAACTTACCTATAAAAACTGCATTGCTGAGTGTCATCAAAACAGAACCTGGCAGCGGTGGGATTCGAACCCACGCCTCCGAAGAGACTGGTGCCTTAAACCAGCGCCTTAGACCGCTCGGCCACGCTACCCTTGAGCCGCTAACATCAAATATCATTATACAAGAAACTATTTGAAGTATCGGCTACCTTCTACACTTCTAGTTATCACTGCACTGTGTGACATAATCATAAACAGTTGACATTGGGTTAACATAAATGAACATTTCATAAATGCCCTAAAATAACTACTACGCAAAACTATAAATAAATGTTTCGCTACACTACGCATTTATTCATGCGGTTGAGTGGAACATCGCTGTGTTGCGCAGTGTAACTTGAACGTCAGATACGGATGCCCGTGTATCATTTGCAGAAGGCTCTCAGTGTTTATAAATACCAGTGTGTTGCATCGCGTAGCGTGGTATCGACAGCTGGATTGTCGGTTTGATACGAGTGGGCGTTTTGGCAGCCGTTCAACTGCGGGAGAGATTTCTGTATTGATAGTTTTATGGGATTCAAATAGACATGTTATGCTTATGTTTGAAATAAAAATGCTATTTTCAGATTGGTTTTATAATAGATCTCTGTAACATTTTCAGTTTGAATTTCGCATCTTTGATGATTTGAACTGGGCTCACTGAGATCTGTCACTTTTCTTTAAAACATTTTCAAACCTAATAATTAATGTTTTTACTATTGTGCAATGCACTTGCCCAACTCTCTCTCTTCCTTTATATTATACTTGAGTATGGTATTTCTTACGAGAAAACGTTATGACACGAGCTGATAGCTCAACTGATGTTGAGCTGGTTGGACCTGGAGAGGTCTCTGCCAACAAATCATTATAACCGGGTTTAAAGCGCGTAGGTATAAGTTTTCTGTCGCGCGCGTATGGCTGGACAACAACTAAACTAGGTTCGAATAACACTCGGCTACTTTACCGCATCGTCAGTGGCATTTATAAGGTCATCCTTGTGCAGGTGGGAGGGCACAGAGAGCAAATGGGACATCGTTGGAACCCCGCAGTCACATTGGTTTAGGCTAGGGTCGCGATAGCCCCATCTACATGCTCTCCCTAGAACGACCAATTTGGGTTCGGAGCCTTAGTAGATGGCGTACGCGTTAGTAGCTATTGACAGATATGTTCGATATTGTTGCAGTTACCGCATGGTGTTAGACAGCTGGCAGCTGTGGTGGGCTCGGTGCGCTCTGGACACGTGGGTGTCGGGAGCCGGCGCCGGCGCTGGAGCCGCGAGACACGTGGCCGTGGCGTGCACGTACTGCGGCAAGTCTGTAGCCGCGCCCCCACCCAGACCCGGACCCAGGCCGAACCTGGCGAGACTGCCGCCGCCAGCCGCTAAGATGAAGGTAACGCATCAGCTGTGGCGTGCACGTACTGCGGCAAGTCTGTAGCCGCGCCCCCACCCAGACCCGGACCCAGGCCGAACCTGGCGAGACTGCCGCCGCCAGCCGCTAAGATGAAGGTAACGCATCAGCTGTGGCGTGCACGTACTGCGGCAAGTCTGTAGCCGCGCCCCCACCCAGACCCGGACCCAGGCCGAACCTGGCGAGACTGCCGCCGCCAGCCGCTAAGATGAAGGTAACGCATCAGCTGTGGCGTGCACGTACTGCGGCAAGTCTGTAGCCGCGCCCCCACCCAGACCCGGACCCAGGCCGAACCTGGCGAGACTGCCGCCGCCAGCCGCTAAGATGAAGGTAACGCATCAGCTGTGGCGTGCACGTACTGCGGCAAGTCTGTAGCCGCGCCCCCACCCAGACCCGGACCCAGGCCGAACCTGGCGAGACTGCCGCCGCCAGCCGCTAAGATGAAGGTAACGCATCAGCTGTGGCGTGCACGTACTGCGGCAAGTCTGTAGCCGCGCCCCCACCCAGACCCGGACCCAGGCCGAACCTGGCGAGACTGCCGCCGCCAGCCGCTAAGATGAAGGTAACGCATCAGCTGTGGCGTGCACGTACTGCGGCAAGTCTGTAGCCGCGCCCCCACCCAGACCCGGACCCAGGCCGAACCTGGCGAGACTGCCGCCGCCAGCCGCTAAGATGAAGGTAACGCATCAGCTGTGGCGTGCACGTACTGCGGCAAGTCTGTAGCCGCGCCCCCACCCAGACCCGGACCCAGGCCGAACCTGGCGAGACTGCCGCCGCCAGCCGCTAAGATGAAGGTAACGCATCAGCTGTGGCGTGCACGTACTGCGGCAAGTCTGTAGCCGCGCCCCCACCCAGACCCGGACCCAGGCCGAATCTGGCGAGACTGCCGCCGCCAGCCGCTAAGATGAAGGTAACGCATCAGCTGTGGCGTGCACGTACTGCGGCAAGTCTGTAGCCGCGCCCCCACCCAGACCCGGACCCAGGCCGAACCTGGCGAGACTGCCGCCGCCAGCCGCTAAGATGAAGGTAACGCATCAGCTGTGGCGTGCACGTACTGCGGCAAGTCTGTAGCCGCGCCCCCACCCAGACCCGGACCCAGGCCGAATCTGGCGAGACTGCCGCCGCCAGCCGCTAAGATGAAGGTAACGCATCAGCTGTGGCGTGCACGTACTGCGGCAAGTCTGTAGCCGCGCCCCCACCCAGACCCGGACCCAGGCCGAATCTGGCGAGACTGCCGCCGCCAGCCGCTAAGATGAAGGTAACGCATCAGCTGTGGCGTGCACGTACTGCGGCAAGTCTGTAGCCGCGCCCCCACCCAGACCCGGACCCAGGCCGAACCTGGCGAGACTGCCGCCGCCAGCCGCTAAGATGAAGGTAACGCATCAGCTGTGGCGTGCACGTACTGCGGCAAGTCTGTAGCCGCGCCCCCACCCAGACCCGGACCCAGGCCGAACCTGGCGAGACTGCCGCCGCCAGCCGCTAAGATGAAGGTAACGCATCAGCTGTGGCGTGCACGTACTGCGGCAAGTCTGTAGCCGCGCCCCCACCCAGACCCGGACCCAGGCCGAACCTGGCGAGACTGCCGCCGCCAGCCGCTAAGATGAAGGTAACGCATCAGCTGTGGCGTGCACGTACTGCGGCAAGTCTGTAGCCGCGCCCCCACCCAGACCCGGACCCAGGCCGAACCTGGCGAGACTGCCGCCGCCAGCCGCTAAGATGAAGGTAACGCATCAGCTGTGGCGTGCACGTACTGCGGCAAGTCTGTAGCCGCGCCCCCACCCAGACCCGGACCCAGGCCGAACCTGGCGAGACTGCCGCCGCCAGCCGCTAAGATGAAGGTAACGCATCAGCTGTGGCGTGCACGTACTGCGGCAAGTCTGTAGCCGCGCCCCCACCCAGACCCGGACCCAGGCCGAACCTGGCGAGACTGCCGCCGCCAGCCGCTAAGATGAAGGTAACGCATCAGCTGTGGCGTGCACGTACTGCGGCAAGTCTGTAGCCGCGCCCCCACCCAGACCCGGACCCAGGCCGAATCTGGCGAGACTGCCGCCGCCAGCCGCTAAGATGAAGGTAACGCATCAGCTGTGGCGTGCACGTACTGCGGCAAGTCTGTAGCCGCGCCCCCACCCAGACCCGGACCCAGGCCGAACCTGGCGAGACTGCCGCCGCCAGCCGCTAAGATGAAGGTAACGCATCAGCTGTGGCGTGCACGTACTGCGGCAAGTCTGTAGCCGCGCCCCCACCCAGACCCGGACCCAGGCCGAACCTGGCGAGACTGCCGCCGCCAGCCGCTAAGATGAAGGTAACGCATCAGCTGTGGCGTGCACGTACTGCGGCAAGTCTGTAGCCGCGCCCCCACCCAGACCCGGACCCAGGCCGAATCTGGCGAGACTGCCGCCGCCAGCCGCTAAGATGAAGGTAACGCATCAGCTGTGGCGTGCACGTACTGCGGCAAGTCTGTAGCCGCGCCCCCACCCAGACCCGGACCCAGGCCGAACCTGGCGAGACTGCCGCCGCCAGCCGCTAAGATGAAGGTAACGCATCAGCTGTGGCGTGCACGTACTGCGGCAAGTCTGTAGCCGCGCCCCCACCCAGACCCGGACCCAGGCCGAACCTGGCGAGACTGCCGCCGCCAGCCGCTAAGATGAAGGTAACGCATCAGCTGTGGCGTGCACGTACTGCGGCAAGTCTGTAGCCGCGCCCCCACCCAGACCCGGACCCAGGCCGAATCTGGCGAGACTGCCGCCGCCAGCCGCTAAGATGAAGGTAACGCATCAGCTGTGGCGTGCACGTACTGCGGCAAGTCTGTAGCCGCGCCCCCACCCAGACCCGGACCCAGGCCGAACCTGGCGAGACTGCCGCCGCCAGCCGCTAAGATGAAGGTAACGCATCAGCTGTGGCGTGCACGTACTGCGGCAAGTCTGTAGCCGCGCCCCCACCCAGACCCGGACCCAGGCCGAACCTGGCGAGACTGCCGCCGCCAGCCGCTAAGATGAAGGTAACGCATCAGCTGTGGCGTGCACGTAATGCACTGCACGCGACGTGTCATGTTTAGTGTGATGTGTAATGCTTCAGTTATAGTAGTTGCCAAATAACCACCTTCATCACGATGTCGATGTTTATGTATGGCTAATTCTGTCGCTTACCATACAAACCTGTCGCTAAGACGGTATCGCTGGAATCTCGTATTACTGTTTGTTTACCATACATAAATTGAATTTTGCGACATCGTGGTGAAGGTGGGTGAATGACCTGTATTGCGGTGTTATTTGGCACCTACTATTAGTCGAGTTATAAGTGTTGCTACAGTACGCGGTCGGGTAATACTAAGCGTAATGAATGTATCACTCGCATTTACACAGCTCTACTCTCAACACGTCACAATACTTTTATACAAAAAGATGATAGTCTTTATATCATTTGTATCAGATGATATATCATTATCAATATATATAAAACTGTTTTGAAGCTGACTGATAAATCAACGCACAGCCTAAACCATAAGGTATGAAATTTGGAAGGTAGGATCCTTATGTAGTGTAGGGGTGCACTTAGAAAGGAATTTTGAAAAGTCGCACCCGAAGACCCTTAAAAATTAGTACATAGATTCCTCCGATTCTCCGATTTTCTCTTCAAAACAAACGACAGCCGACTTGACGAAGACTTGACTTGATTTTATATTATTTCAAATTAATCACTTGACACTGGCAAAGTTGTCTGTCGAAATGACGGACACAAGCCATATAGGTTCAAAAGAATAAGAAGAATATCTATGTATCATGATGAACAATATTGTTTCAGCAAATATCGTCATGTCCTAACTGTCGCAAGCCGCTGCCTCGGTGCGCCGTGTGCTCGCTGCACCTGGGCACGGGGGGCGCGGGGGGCGCCGGGGGCGCGGGGGGCGCCGCCTTCTCCGGCTGGTTCGGGTGGTGCGTCGCCTGCAGGCACGGCGGACACGCCGCACATCTACTGCACTGGTTCAGGTGAACCTAACCTACCGTCAACATCTTTTACATTTCATCTCATCTCATCGAACTAGCTAATTATGCTTGTCATTTTAAGGAAAAAAAGAGGCTTGATTTTGACTGTGGTACCAGTGTTTCTGGATGCATGCTAGAGATGCTAGTTTCCTAACCAAAAAAGGTTTGGTGGCCTCACAAAACCAAATCTAGATTAAATGATACTTTTGCTAGACTTACCCCTTTGTATATATTCAAATGTCGTTTTAGCGAGGCTTTAAAAAATTGTCTAAAAAAATCATTGTCACTTGCATGACAACGAAAAGAGGTGACAACAGATTTAACAATCATTTTAGTTAGTTCCGCTTTAGAAGACCAATATGAATATACCCCTTAGTCTTTTGAAACTAGCTTAGATGCTTCCCGTTTTTCAACTTTACAAATCCTTGTTATTTTATTGAATGGTCGTACTGTATTGTCTGCAGTGAGCACACGGAGTGTCCCGTCAGCTCTTGCAACTGTCGCTGCAGTACCCTGGACCCTCCCGACCGGCCGTGACCGGACAACCTGCCTTAATTAAACATCACTTGTATTGTGAACATTAAAGTTGGAATTTCAAAACTTTGTATACTTGTGTGTATGTCAACACGAAACTCTTGACTTTTAATTAAGTTTGTATACTTGTAATCTAACAAACTCTTGCCCTATTATTAAACTCGATGTAAGCCCAAGGGAATAACACAACACTGTCACTGTTCCAAAACAGTGACAGTGTTTTGTTATTTGCAGACAAACAGATTCAAAAAGACAAAACACTAATAATCCAATCATACATAAAGTTATAAGACGATCTAAGTCTAACAGATATACAGAACTTACAGAGGTCGCCACTAGTATTTTGTAAGAGTAGCCTAAATGACAATGATTCCTAACTGCAAGCATTTGTTATGTATTTAATGTGTAATGTAAGCCGCATGTGTCATGTTGTTACATGGTACAGTTTAGCGTGAGAACGTAACAGCGTACTTCGTTATTTTTGATCGAAATATAGGGTATTTCATTGGGATGGGTCTGGGGGAAGAAAATCTAAACGTTAAGAGATTTCAAAGAATACTGATTTTTAATTGAAGATTTTGATAAAAAAAAATTATACTCCTGGAATCGAATCTGCTCTTTTCGAAATAAAAGTTGCTTGTTTTTAACGGCAATCAGCATATTTTGATATGTTTCACGGTTTATAATTCCCCCTCGCTGACTCTCACAATGAGCTATCCTGTATAATGTTTCGGTGGTTATGGTCTAGTCAAAGACTAACTCGTGTTCATAATTAGTTCACCTATTGTAGGTACTACCTACATTTTTTAATGATAGAAGCATCTTCGCCTAAGACCAATATAGTGTAAATAAGGAATCTTAGACTGTAATAAATACTGTTTTATTTTTGTAAATAGCTTGTAAGAAAAACTGTATATTTGTATGTGCTATAAAAATATCATTTGAAAAAATTACTAACTCCCTATGTTAGACGGTTTTGATTTTTTTGATGGCTATTATTTTCAAGGATTTAAATAAAAATACATGTAAATTTCCAAATATATATATACATTTATTAAATAATTATTAAATCTGTTTTCCAATTTAACAATAAACTTCTCAAAGACACAACATTGTTTAAATCTGTTAATCGTAGGGATCCCATCCTAAGGTACGTTACATAGAGCGCGTCTGAACCAGACGTCCTAGTATATATTTATATATATATGACTCGTCTGTACCTTGTTTGTTCTCCCGCATTTACAAATGACTATAACATATTGCACACTACCAGCTTCCATTCTTAATGGCAAATCTTACGTATATATAACTTAAGTTTATATTCCAGGGCGTAAATAGTACTCAAGCGTCGATATTTTGATTCGTATAATATCAGTTTTCAATAAAAAATAAGCTTGAGTGAGCCCAGCTACTGCACAAAGGCATAAGCATTTTTAAATAGTTAAAATTCAATAAATAAGTTGTATCAACTTTGTCAACATGCGTGCTATGCACAAACATATTTATATATTCGTTTATAAATGCGGTTGTTCCAAACTTACATTGTAACGACAGGATTAACCAAGAAAATCTTTACATCATCTGAACATCTAACATTTATAGGTTTTGATACTTTTATAATATTCATATATTTCTTTTATATACCTACTCTGGCGTGATGCATTCAGTGCCTACGCTCTACTCGTCGACGATTCATTACAAATATTCAACCCAAAAAATACACCGAATACGAGTGTTAGCCGAATAACTAAAGCGTAGGCGCTGAACGCACCCCACTGAAACAATGTGGATTCAGTAATAAATAATAATAAGGACAGTCTGGAAATGCTTATTTTTTCAAATTTCCAAAAATGTAATTCGTTTTATTGTTACATTAATCTTTATAAAAACACAGGACATCCGTTAGAGGAAGGAGTGCTACAGTAAAGTAAAGCGCTCGCAGGAGCAACAATGGCCGCCGCCATAAAAAGGAGATTATCATCTCAATGAGCTAGTTTAGAAAACGTCAAAAGGACGGCTCGAGCCGCCCTTACAAATATTTAAAATATTACAATTCCCGTAACTATATGACAATACCTCTCTAATACAATAACGTGTACGCGATTTTCTGAATTTGATTAAATCTTTGGTATAGTTTAGAATATAGCGTAAGATTTATATCAAAGTTATTCGAATGTATGAGTTTCAACTCGCCGGACATGAAGAGGTAAAATGCACCAGCAGTCTATAACGGCATAGGACAGAGTTCTACTGGATATATATATATATATAACGAGAGTCAGTCAGCTTGGCTGTCGCAACATTTTAATCACTATCTATATATACTATATAGTACAGTACAGTACGGTACACAGGGTGCTCCGGGAGCCCGAGACGCTCAAGCACAAATGCTAAGACATCTCCTACTAGACGATTCTAAACATACTTCGTATATATACTTAAAAGCTTCTCGTCCAAATATATAACATTTAATCGTATTTGTACACATTATTTTTCTACTTTTTAAAGCTTTCAAATTAAGATTTGTCTTAATTCATACCATCTACACATAAAATTCGCTAAACCTTCACTAATTCATTATGAATTATTACATCGAATAAACATTTTTATGTAATATACATATAACATCGCATTTACAGAGAAAATAAGTATTTGGCAGGACACGTTTCGTTTACAACGTTAACTACTCACATATAAAAGTTCAATCGGGCGAGGGCTGGCCTCGCCGCGCGTAATATACAAGTACATACATCCATAAATATACATCTAATCTTTCTCGTCCGCAAAATATCACCTCCGCAACCCCTAACGCTAAATAAATAATGTTCAATCGAGTTAACTGAACGAGAAGTGTCGGGCGTCGAGTAGATCCATCCGAGTAGGGGAGCGTGATAATTGGAGTGGGTCTGCGCCTCACTCGCTGCACTACACTAGCGGAATGTCGGCTGCGGCGTCTCGCAGGGGAGGCAAGGGCTCACTTACCCTCGTCCTGCTCCATCGGTTCCTCGGACACCGACCGCGAACTGTCCGGAGATCTGAAACAATAACATCACCTCATTACTTACATACCTAAACTATTACAAAACTATAAAAAAAACAAAAACTAAATATGCAGATGTACTAAATAAACGATTCTGATTCGAAAATCGAGTTTGTCTGTTTGTTTGTTCGCGAATCACGCCTTAACTACTGGACCAATTTCAACGAAACTTACACCATTCAGAAACCCTTTTTTCGGATTGAAACATAATTATATTTTATTGAAATCAAAAACGTGGATTCTTAGATCCAGCTTGAACTTTCTAAACCAAAAGCAGTCATTTGCTGCGAGGTTCATTGGATATTGGTGAAAGTATCAGCAAAGAATATGTAATACATGGTAATACGCAGTTCCTACGTAATAAGCGGGACTCCCATTCTACCAAAATTACACACTGAAAATCTCGTTTTGAATGAAACGTGATACAAATTTTGACCCCCGTTTTATACATTGTTCGTTTTTCGAAAGCGCGAGTCTAATACGATAATTTCGCCAGTCTGGGATCAGCTATGTTAATAAATATGTATGTGATTAGAATGATAATTGTCGACAAGTGTATTGTATATGACAGGCGTCATGGCTCAGTCGGTAGTAGCTCTGCCTTCCGTGCTGTGGGTCGTGGGTTCGATCCCCACCGAGAACAAACATTTGTGTGTTGTAAACATAGATGTTTGTTCTGTGTCTGGGTGTTACTATGTATTATAAGTATGTATTTACAAAAAAAAAAGTATATATGTATTCTATCAGCCATCTAGTTTCCATCGTACAAGCTTTGCTTGGTTTGAGACTATAGTAGGTGCCAAATAACACCGCAATACAGGTCATTCACCCACCTTCACCTCGATGTCGCAAAATTAAATTTATGTATGGTAAACAAACAGTACTACGAGATTCGAGCGATTACCGTCTTAGCGACAGGTTTGTATGGAAAGCGACAGAATTAGCCATTCATAAATTGAATTTTAGATTAGATTGGCGCAGGACCGGAGAGAATGGCGTGATAAAGAGGAGGCCTATACCCAGCAGTGGGTGAGCATAGGCTGATTAGATAGATAGATATTGAATTTTGCGACATCGTGGTGTGGGGGTGGGTGAATGCGTATTGCGTATGTATTGTAATGGGTATTGCGGTGTTATTTGGCACGTAGTATAGAAGGCGTTATGTTGGCGTGTGTGTAAATATGTATTTTTAATACAGTTGCTCAAAAAGTGGCGTATTGCAGGGACGTATAGCGTTCGGGATGTGGGCTATTACACACTCGTGCTTTTTTTTTACCTTTCCCGAACTAGTGCGTTCTCTTTCCCAACTGTCAAAATAATGTCTATTAAAAAGAAAAACCAACCATGAAGTTTTTACTAAAAAAATTCAGAAAAGTTTTTATGATTAATGCAAATACGTATATTTTTAAAAAGAAGCTACTAATTTGTTTCAATATCAGATTTAATGATTTGATTGAATGGGTTAGGTTTCATTTCATTTCATCTCATTAAATTACCTTTTCATTTCATATCAATAAAAAAATTCTACTGAAGACTTGGCTCGATGGGCATAGTTCCCTTTGCCTACCAGAAAGGGTGAAGAAAATAAAAATCTCTGTTTATATTCTATGGTTGGCGCCATTTTTCAGAATTTTTCTTTTTATTAAATTGCTTCATTTTTTCGCAACTGTATTAAAAATAGTCGTTCAGTACACGTGCGGAACTGTCATTGCAACTTGTTCCGACTGTCAACCCTCGCCTTCGGCTGCTCCCGGCTCGGGTACACATTTGTCGGAACTCTTTGCAATGACAGCCTTTCCGCACTTGCAATGAAATATAGTATATTAGTAAGTGTAGTGATACTGACTGCAAGAGGTGGTTGTGGTTGTGGTTGTGGTTGTGGTTGTGGTTGTGGTTGTGCCGCACGGAGAGGGAGGCCATGGCGGTGGCGGTGTCGGCGGCGTCGCGCTCCGTCTGCAGCCGGCCCAGCCGCGCCGCCGCCAGCGCCGGGCCCGCCTCCAGCGCCGACATGCTCACCAGCGAACTCAACTTCTTCACCTGCACCCACACACACACTACCTTACACTACCAGGTAATACAACAATAACGTTACGGTACGAGTTGCCAGCGGACGACGTGTCGCAGCGACACTACTCGTTTCTATGTATTTCTATAATCACTGAAGACAGTGAATAAAAAGCATTTTTACTCACTGTTTTGGTGTTTGAATTTAAAACATACTATTATATTTAACCTACATCTAATTATTGTTTTTGCGCAAAAAGGTTGTATAGCATTGGCTATCCAACCTCCAATCTTTCTTTTTCTCGTAGTCATGGTATAAAGTATAGTATGCAACTCTTAAGTAACACGGATTTATACCGAGGGCCATGAACCACTCACGTCGTTCTGACTCTAACACTTGTTCACTCGCTACTCTCGCGATTCAATTAATATTAAAATCCATCACTTGCTTGTGATTCATTTATGGCCCTCGCTGTAAATCCGTCTTTTATTCACTAGTTGCATACCATACTTTATACCATGTCTACGAAAAAAAGATTGGAGGTTGTATAACAATATATACAATAACAACAACCTCCTTGCGCAAAAACAATAATTAGATGTAGGTCAAATATATTAGTGTGTTCTAATTGCTTTTTATTCGCTATTTTCAGTGAACAAAGGAACCTTTTTAAAGGGGTAATGGTATAATATAGTATTATAAGTGTAGGTATAGTTACGGATGGCCAGTGCGGTGCCTGGTGCGCGAGCGCGGCGTGCAGTGCCCGCTGCGCGCGCGGCGCCGGGCGACGCGCCAGCTCGCTGTACGGCGGCGTGGGCACGCGCTCGCCCAGCAGCGCGCGCACGCACTCCTGCGCGCAGTCGCACATCGCCGCCAGGTCGTACCCGCCCTCCAGGGACAGCACCACCTGCACAACACACTATTATAAACTAACTATTCTAACACACAAACTAGAGGGGAACAGACCGAGAGGGCGCGTTGGCCGGACCAAGTGTCGGACCAACTGGAAATGCCGGTGCACCAGGCACTTCATCAGGCCACCGATGGAGAGCCGCTATCCACCGGACCTTGGCAGGGAGTCACGATCCTCAACAATGAGGGACCGATTATGGAAGAGGATAAACCGCTCGGATCTAAACTTTCACAAAAGAGCTCAAACCAAAATATGCATATTTTAAGAGAAGCAGCGCGTTGCCGTTTTCTCGAGCTAATCTCTGTTTTTCGGGCTACGCCTTGTAATATTTTCAGGTTTTTCGTACTCGGCTAAAGCCTTCGATGTAATAATTGTTAAGCATGCTGAAATAATCTGAAAACTTGAAATAATGAAATAATACAACTCTAACTTTTGAAACCAACCCCACCTGTCGTTATCGATAACCCAATTCAAGCCCCTCAGTAAAATTTTACACTTCAGCGTACCACAAGGCTCGCTTCTAGGGCCTTTCTTATTCTTTGTTTATCTATAAACGGCTTCTTGATGCAAGACAACATCTGTATGAATACACCTTATGTATGTGGATTAGAAACTTGCGTAGTTTCAAACAAGAAGAAACAGGCTTACCTTTCCGTTAGCGAGTTGCATGAGATCTCTTGTCATGTTGGCAAAACATGCGGCCGACACGTTGTACCCGCCTAGCGGCGCGGGGTGCCCACTCGCGGCATCGAACCCGCACGATACTAGCACTATCTCGGGGTTGTATTCCTGGAAAATAACGTGATTCTTGTGATTTACTCAAATAATGATAAGTTACTTAATGACAGGAATGTTACTAAAACTATTTAAGTATCCAATTAAGTCGACGTGTGATAATCACGTCAAAGAAGATCGAATCAGTCCATCAGAATATTATTTTAATTTATAAAAAAAAAAACACACAAGCAAGTAGTGCTAGGACTTAATGCTAAGAGCATTGTCTTCCAGTGTTCCTGGGCGTGCAAAAAGGTGGTGTGGCATATTGAAAGAGGTCTTAGTATCGTGCATAACGAGTCTGATAGTGTTACCTTGGTAATTTTAATTACCTGATTGAAGCGCTTGTGGCTATGCTTGCTTAGTCAATCTTCACCGATAATCTAAGTTAAGCGACGTTCTGCGCGGTCACTATTTGGATGGGTGACCGCCTGAGTGCTTCCGTGGGCACGTTAAACTGTCCCGGCTCTATCAGAGGCCTTAAGGCGGCCTAAAACCTCCGTCATTATAGTTGGGCAGTGATTCAAATTCAAAGTCTTTATTTCAGCCTTCATACACACGTTAAGTAGGACCAGGTTAGTTGGTAGATAATGCTAAATAGCATTAAACTCGCCTCTGTACGATTTTTTAAAAGTGCAATAAAGAATTTTCTAATCTAATCTAATCTAAGTAGGTATTACAGCCATATTAGAAGTAACACATTTATTTATATTTGGTTGAACGGCGCACAAAAATGAGACACACAGAAACAGTAGAAACAGTCGGGTGTGCACAGTGTGCGCCGTATCCCAGTGCCTCATAGACACTGAGTCCACATCCAGTCGGTTTGCTATTAGGTTTAGATAGGTGTTGAGGATGCGAGGTTGCGCTTGCGCTTACCTTGGCAATAGGCATGATGAGAGTCCTGAAGGCGGCCAGATACTCGGCGTCGGCGAGTGGCGGGTCGGCGCCCCCGCCCCAGGCGACGTTCACATTGAAGCCGAGTCCGGCGCCGGAGCCGCACTCGCTGGCGGCGCCGGTGCCGGGGAAGAAGTTGCCGTCGTCGTGCCGGTGGATACTCATGTACAACACGTGCGGGTCCTCGTAGAATATCTGCTGCGTACCGTTGCCGTGGTGGACATCCTGAAACAATCATAACTAAATACATTCATATTCTTGGACAAATCACACAACGCTCTCTAGTCCTAAACTAAGCAAAGCTTTTACTATACGAACTAAACTGCTGAAAGATAATTTAGATATTTGCCATATTTTTTTATCAACTCCTTCTAATATGCTCAATCGTTTGCTTTTGATCTGTTCAGTACACGCTAGAATAAATAAAAGAAATAATTTTAGCTGAAATCCTGGAATTTTACAGGTCGTTTGAAGGTAAACATAGCATGAGTAAAGTCCCAGATAAAACAAGGAAATTCCAAGTAAGTGGAGAAAGCTTCACATTAGTTTTTCATGGAAATGTAATTAAATGACTAACTATTTATATAATGACCTTGGGCCTTCAAGTTGATGATTGTTGGTCACCCGTGGCAAAGTGAAAAGTAAAACTCACCCAATCAACAATAAGTATCCTTTGTAGATGCATTCTCGTATGTAAGACGCGTGCCGCCACGGCTACGTTGTTGAAGAAACAGAATCCCATCGCCTGGTTCGGCTCCGCGTGGTGACCCGGGGGACGGACTACAGCGAAACTGTTGCAAGGGAATATAGTAATTTATTTATAGTAAAGATAAAAACAAGTTTTAGGAATACAATACATTAGGGAACAGTAGGGAGTGACTTCATTGTATGGTCGCAGGAATGAAATTTTGTGTTTACAACAATAGTGCCTGACCATCCATGTTGGCACATAGTCTTGACCCCACACTAGGATACCCTGTGTCGTGGGTATCAACGACCACAAACCAAGTAGGTACCCGAAACTTCACATTGTATGCACCGCAGAATGCAGCAAGTAGCAAGTACCTAGCAGTTATTATATAAGTTAAAAGTGTATTACAAGTCCATTTGAGGGAGGCGCACTATACTCCACACTAGGGTTACCTGTGTCGTGGAGTGAAGTCATCCTATTTATACATACTAGGTTCCTAATAGAATATTTGTTTGACAATTATATAAAATAAAGACAAAATACCTTTTTGTTAAATTTTATAAAAATTTTATAAAAATATATAATAAAATATTGAATAGGTGGCGCAATTGACGGAAGGATTGGTTAAGAGAAAAGGAAAGGAATATCACTGTTAACAAATTACGGTACATTTATCTAAAGCAATGTAGCTTTGGAAGAGATGTAACTTGAATCTTGGGGTGTCATACAGCATACAGCAATGACGATTCAAAGTGATCAGTGAGATTTTATTGAATAAAAGCTTTTTATACTACACCTGCTTGGAAAGTACCTTGATACTTTATCAAATTTACGGTAGAAAGTACGTCATTGCATATCGAACAAATATGCGGGGAGAAAACGCATCTGAGCGGGAGAGAAAAGTGTATGAAAATCCATTTCTTACGTGGTTTTTCTTTTTTAATTTTGGGTAAGACTATGCGCCGGTAACCTAAATATCAAAAGCCAAAAAGTTTTTACAGTGAGTTTTTATCTCCAAGTTCGCAAAATGACACTGGCCACTAGCTGTGTGTTGGATGGTGTCGGGCTGGCAGTGCGATCCTGCGGCGGCAGGATAAACTATTTCAAAAAAGAACATGTGAAAATTGCAGACGCCATTTTCAATTTGTGTGTTATTTGAGGATTCAGTTTTAGTTTTTTATTTTCCTCGTAGGTGTAGTATAAAGCACTATGTATCACTCGAGAGAAAGTGCGATTCCCGATCTCGGGTGTTTTAAAGCCCTTGCCTACGGCTCGGGCTTCAAACGACACCCTCGACGGTAATCGGTCACTTTCTCCTCTCGGTGAACAATGTACTATTGACTTTGACATCTGTTACGTATTCATGTCACAGAGAATCGCTTGGTCATTTTATGTGTTGATTGAGGGGACGTACCTAAGATCGTGTTCCATTCTTATCTTATGCATTCACGTCACTCGGGGCCTCTTCTCTCTTCACTCTTTCAAAAGTATCAAATACGGTTGTGCGTAACTTTTCACGGCAAATAAAGAAAACTCACAAAAACGTATGTGAGTCCCGAGCCTGCCTACCCTGCGATCAACGGTAAGTCTCGTTAGATCTCACAGCATCCACTAACAGATTCGTCGATGCGTGACCGCGCTAGAAGTTGTCGATTTACATCCTGATGGGTCGCATCGGATACAGTACCTCTATCACGAACAAATCTGACAGTCACCGCGTCAACGTATTCGAGTTATATTGCGCGTCAATGCCAACTTGACTACCAACCGTTGTAGTGTCACCGCGCAGTGCATCTCGGATACGCTAGCGTTTCGATACGTTTGTGATTGTCACATTTATTTGTGATCAAGGCACAGGATGTATAAATGCAGTTACCCGTTTCTGAGTTCGTTTCTAGCGGTGCGTAGCGCTAGATCCAGCACGGCGCCGGCCGCCATGCGCGCTGCGGGCGCGGTGTGTGCGTCGGACCACGCGGTGTCCGAGTCCACGCCGAGCCCGCCGCACGCGAGCCGCACCAGCTGCCTGACTCCTGCGCCGCCAGCGCCTGCGCCTGCGCCTGCGCCAGCACCAGCACCGCCAGCACCGCCAGCACCGCCAGCGCCGCCAGCGCTCTCGCCCCGGCGCCCCCCGTACAGCACCACGTGCGCCTCCGTGTGCACCGACTGCAAGTAAACACGCCCTGTTACCTAATTGTATCTATATTAGTAATATCCTAGTAGGGGTAAACCGACGCGAACACTAGCAGATTCAGGAATTTACCCAAAACTTGCAGATTTATACATAGATAGGGATCATCCATAAATTACGTTGATGACCCCCAAGGGGTTTAAAAGTGGGGCAAAATTTGCATAACTAATTGGATCAAACCCTTTACTTTTGAATATAATTTTAAATTAATGGGTCAAATACCTGTAACTCGTCAAAGGTAGCCTTCCTAGGCCTGGTCCGCTCGGTCCGCGCCGCCAGTCCCGTCTCACAGAGTCGCGCCCACACGGACTGCAGCCGGCCGCCGTGCTCCGGGTGTGTCGGCGCATGCGCACCACATCCACAACTGCATACATACGTTATATAGATTACAACTAATGTACCTAACATGGTTCTTAATTGTTGTTATTATTTTTATTGTACTTTTGTTCCAAATAAACTATGTTTTTGAATAGGGTAGCATGCATGCTTGGTGCATTCGTTTGGCGTAACCTACAAAGTTTACGTATGCTATATTTTTGGATGGAGATTGAGGAGCGTCTCTAGCAGGTAGCTTACAAAGCAGATGATTCTCCATATAAAATTATAGCTAACGCGACTTTGTAAGAAACGTCAAACGTGTATACACTTTACATGCTGCAAGAAAAGACGTATCTAATAGTCACACTCCATCCGGGTCTCTCCGAACGTATCTCCGTAAGAAGTGGGGGGGGAATATAGCTTAACTTGAAAGAGAGAAAGACCGACTGTGACTAGTGTACGCGTAAGGAAGGTCCGTGGAACATACCCATGCTTCAACATGAGCGCGTCGTATGTGAGTCCCGTGGGTGGAGTCCTAGCCCCCACTAGCGGGGAGGAGAGGGCTCTGGCGAGGGGGGCGGGCTCGGGGGGCGCGGGGGGCGCGGGGGGCGCGGGGCACTCCGACACGGGGTGGGCGCGGTTCCGGGACGTGAGGTCGATGACCTCGCCCTCCTCCTCGCGCAGCTGGGCCGTGGCGGCGTCGTGCGCGCGGGTTAATACCTGGACAAATGTAAACATTCACTACTTGCTCTCTAAAAACCAGAAATAAGTAAGCATCCTTGGACACCCAACGCCCTCTAGTCCCAAACTAGGAGGAGCTCGTACTATGGAAACTAGATTGCCGATAGAATACCCCAGACATAAAACAAAAATCTACGTTTGCCACGCACAAATGCTTGTTCTCGGTGGGGATCCATGAACCACCGCACGCAAGGCCGATGCCTGTCAAAATAATCTGTACAGCATGTCCTGCTTTAACTGGTAGCTGCGGTAGCAGTAAAACTCACAGTCTTCCGGATCTGGTCCCGCAGGTAGTGGTGCGGCTGCAGCGCGGGGTCGCCGAGCGGGAGGGGCGCGGAGTGCGTGCGGCCGAGGGGGCGCTTGGCGCCGCGCGCGCCCCCCGCGCCCCCCACGCCCCCCACGCCCCCCGCCACCATCGCACCCATGTACGCCTCCGCCTCCGACACCGGCGGGAGGGATACCGATACCTGCGATACAATACAACATCCAGGTGAAAATTTACGCACGTACTACTAGGTGTAGGTGTAGGTGTAGGTGTAGGTGTAGGTGTAGGTGTAGGTGTAGGTGTAGGTGTAGGTGTAGGTGTAGGTGTAGGTGTAGGTGTAGGTGTAGGTGTAGGTGTAGGTGTAGGTACCTATAGTACTAAACTATCATCTCAGAAAGACCATTCTTAAAATCCTTTTAGATCCTTCCTGTATCTTTTGGTGCAAAAACACATCCAAACATCACCATAACAAGCACCTAGTTTCATTGTAACTTTGGTCTTAAATTTTCGTTGAAGCGTTTGGTAAGCCAAGGAGTATTCTGAAATATTCGAATAAACCATTCGTATTGCTAAAGGTGACTTTCATTTTGAATTTCAATAGGAGCATTTGTTAAGCCAAAGAGCATCCTGAGATATTCAAACAGACCATTCGTAGTGTACCGACCGTTTTCGAATATAGTCCCTATTTTTAAGTATTTGGGCACAAGGAACAAAAACTTCATCTCAATCTTGTAAAACCTGGCTGAAGTTACCATGATGTTGTAATCAGAGAAATGATCATCCCACTGATATTAAAGCACTTATAAGTTACCGGTGTGCGCGGAGGCTGAGGCGGCGCATGATGCGTGTGTGGATGCGGATGCGGGTGCGGATGCGGGCGGCCAAGAGAAATGTTCGGCATGGAAGGAGAAGAGAACAGTAGATCGGGGGCTCGCTCTGCTTCTTCTTCTTCTCGGATGGGGGCTGACGCGCCCCCCGCGCCTCCAGGGGGCGACCCGCGAGGGGAGGTACCGTCACAATCTGCAATGCGAGTGTGGGGTTAGCTAGGGAGCAGAGACCTCAGCGCGATTAAATGTGACCCAGTTACGAATCGTAACCTAACTATAACTACACCACACAATGTATCTCTGATACGTTCATTGCGTGCTGTGATACTACAACGTTAAGCAGACGAGTTGGCGTTGACGCGCTGACATTTACACAACGCGACAACTGAATCTCATTAAGTTTAATGGTTGGTTATAATGATTTTGACTTAAATCCTCAATTAGCATTTTATTATGAGTTAGCAGAAAAGAACCACAACAAACAGAGTTTTACAGTTCAAAACAACACATGCATTTCCTCACGTATTCTTCGTTCGTAGCATCATTAGTCATCAGTCAATAAGAGGATCACAACCAATAGGTTCGTTACTTTGTTGCTCTTCACTTAGTCCTGTGGTACCGGTTAGCTTTACCGTTATAAGACGTTTCAAAGAGGTTCTTAAGATTTTCATTCTAGTACTTCTGTTCAAAGATTCAAAGACTTTTGATTTAGACATGTGGTAGGTACTTACTCCGATGCTTGACTCTCTTCATCGGACGGCGCGCTAGCGGCGAGGCGCGACGTTCGATGACGCGCGCCTTCAGTCGAACCTTCAGCATGTTGGGCTCGGACGCTGTTAGTGCACACATCATGCTGGCTTGTTATTGTTATAACACAATGGAGTTACGACTACAGTACTAGCCGGTTCTGGATACACGTTGAAATCTCTGAGTTACGCTTAAAACTTCCAGAGACAATGTGACAATTTTGACAGATGAAAGCTAAGGGATTCGTCAAGTATGATCAAGTAGTTCGTAATCGGGAGTTATGGTGGTGGGTCCAGAGCCGGCTATAGTTCAAGGACTAACGATCATCATTTAAGTCCTAAAATGTTTTTTATTTTTATAAAATCTACTTGTTACTTTCTACAACACACACAACAAATCAAACGCAATTTATTTTCGTGCTATTAAAAAGTCTAAAAAAGGTATAAAAGTTATAAAAAAACAGTCTGTAGTAGAAGAAACAAAGTACGAACCTGTCTTCCGTAGTGGGTAGTCAGACGGTGATGATTGTGGCGGTATCGCATTTAATGTAGGTAAAGGCGCTGGTAATCTGTACGGATGCGAACTTGCAGTCCCTGTAGATGTTATTGATTCCCCTGACGATGATTTCACTATGCCCCTAGAAGATAGACAACTGGTCAATAAACATGACGTGTTTATAACTATTGAAAATAAACTGTTAAATAAAAAATATATATAACAGAAAGTTCGAGAGTAAAAAAAAATATGACAAGTTTAATAAAATTATTGAATAATATCGAAAGAAAGCTACATCCAAAGAATTACTTTATAAAACACTCACCAATTTCTAACGAATGTACTTTGTATCGTTCCATTTGCACTTGCTTGTTTTTTCTTTAGGAACTCCTGAAAATGGAAGAAGTCAAGCAAGATTCATAATTTTACAGCTAAACTAATCTAGCAAACAGAGAAATTGTTCCATGCACTTTATGAATGGAAAAACACTTGGCTGGCACAAACATAAGCGCGGACGTCTGTATACGTACGTACGTACCTACCACATTTAACAATCATAATAAACACATTTGTAAAGGTTAGAACAAAGAAAAATTAAAGAATCTACAGTAAATAAGACTAGCCTCACCTGCAGTTTCTGCTTGACTTGTGAGGATGCGTTAGCACTGTGTTCATGCTTGTCTTTCTTCCGGAGCAGTTCAACTCTATCTCTCTCATGTCTCTCTCTCGCCTCCCTGGCCTCTCTCGCCTCTTTGGCCTCGCGCAGGGCTGCCTCCTCCATGGCCTTCTGCTGTTCCCATAACTGGAAACCGAAAGGCTACATAAGCAATATATATATGCTCGTAAGTAGAACTGTGGAAAAATAATCGAAAGCTTAATTTATCTAATTTTAAAGTGGGAACTTTGTGGTAACCTATAATTAATTTATGTAAAAATATGGCAAATTAAAACAGTAGACGCGAGTTTTCTTAAAGAGTTTTTGGAGTCTAATTTATATCTTCCCGTCCGTATCTATAATCATTGGCTAACGAAAACGTTTAAGAAACAGTTTATAAATCATTCGAATTTCATTTCTAAAATAAAATTAAATCCCATTTAGAATGTACATTTTTTTTATCAGTGTAATCATCACGATGAGTAAAACATAGTTTGAGGATGTGTCACAGGATTCCAATTGATATAAACATGTAGCAACCACAGTATTTGGTGCAAGCGATCATCACCCCACCCCACGTTTTTGGACGAACTCCACATTCCCTGAATAATACATGGACGCGAATTGTTTCGGAAACATTCAACTTTGTGTGTTGCAAATTTTTTATTTTCTGTGCATTTGTTGTTATGCTCGTGACGTAGGTGTCTGTCTACACAACTCAAATGTGAATGAAATATTAATCGCGTAACATTTAATCAAATCTGATAATCTTAATAATAAATGTTTCTTGAATTCGTTATTGTGTTTGCGATCACATTTATAAATATTATTATTGTGTGAATACTATTATGTGTAATGAATGATAGATCTTGATATCTGAGTAAAACTCATTTTAATTTAATAAACCTTGTCCAAAATAAAAACACAAATTATGTATGACATTGCTCTGCCAAACAAAACGTAACTTTGAACTCATTGCAGCAGAGTGGTTTATAAATGAGCAGTAAGCTCCCAAAACGAGGCTAATGTAAATACAAAAGGCAAGTATGAATGATGTAATTACTGGCCGGCCATTCACTGTTATTTATAGCAGCGTGGCAGTGACATGCGCTACGCCCATTGCGGCGATAAGAGCCAACGAAGCACTATGTTTGAAACAAATAAAGTTCCATATAAAATTTTTAAAACCATTAAAATTTTTACATGAATTTACCAACGCAATTGTATTTAAAGCCGCTGGCAATTTTCAAGGTAAACAAATAAGCTCAAATCACGTTTTTTCTGATACCTGATAATACGATATATCACGGAGCACAGCAACATTGTAATAATAACAACAATTTACCCAATCTATACGAGAACCAAAAAACTGGTCACGATTTAGAGGTGGTTCAAGTTTTTGCGTGTAATACATGAGAAACGAGTTTTAATGATATTCAACCATTAAAGAATGCTGTCTGGAGAACTATCAAAACATATTACACTGTTTGAATTAAGCTTTTCATATAAATTTAATCTACATTACGTATTTCTTCAGTAACTTGATTTTTACCGATTGGTAATTCATACTTTTATGACATATTTAAGATAGCTTAATTAGTTTGAGAATTATTACTACTACAATATTGAACCTTGACATACACAAAAGCCCTCTGAGTAAAGGTGGCTCGTGGCTCAGACGCTACTACGAACTTCCCCTTAATGTCCTCGAAAATGATTATGATTTCTGTACTGATCTATCACCAGCGTGTTCTGATAGGTTACCTTTAAATGATGCCTCAGCTGCTGCTCGTGCTCCTGCGCCAGCTGCTGCCGCTGCTGCTGGAAATGCTGCAGAAGTATCTCCTGCTGAAGTTGCTGTTGCTTCTTCAGCTGAAACAGACACCCACATAATTTGACTATAACCAAAGCAGGGGAACATGTACGAACTTGTGACAACAATCAAGTTTGTAGATACTCTAGTATTTACTGGAGCTTTTTATGTTAGTATTTGGGTTTATTTTATTATTTATACAATCAAACCTTCAAAAGCTTTTATAGTTATATTTGTTAGTAACGTACTTAGTTATCAGACTTTTAAGCGACACTCTTTTTGTTTACCCATTGATTATGAATTGGGCAACACATTAATAGTTCCGTATGTTATAGAATATAATCTAGATTTGTTAATTATTCTACGGACAGCCACAAAATTCGCGGCAAAACTGCTGCAATTACTACATATCACTCTATTTAGTTAAATAAAATAATCTAATTTAAATATAATACAGTGATAAGTTGTCTTTTATAGCAACAGAATAACGCTAAAAATTTTAATTTTAAATTAACGATAAATACCGGTAATGCTACACCAACAGTAACCTAGGTAATAATTAAATTTATTAGATTTGCTTGGTAATTGTAGTTTGGTAATAACCTTGAACCCATCATATTATTATTCAAGTTCTAAGTAAACAGTTTTATATTAACACCTGTAATTATTTTAACACGAACTTTAAAATGGCAGTCATTCATTAACTTCATTAACCAGACCATATCTTGACAAGTTTTTGAAGTCAATAAATGCTTTTAATAAAAGTACTAACATTATTATTCTGACGCTTCTCTCTATCTTATCATAATCTAAATATCTTATGTAAGCTATGCGGGGGAATGTGCATAGAAGTACTTATCTTTATCGATGTAAATGACAGCAGTGAGACGATATAGGTTAGTATAATAACACTCAGAACACAACATTCATATTGAATTTACACTCACTTGCAACAGGAAAGTATTCTCTAATGTTTGCTTCGCCCTCTCCGCTATTTGGTTCTTTCTTGGGCTCTGATTCTGACAACGAGAGAGGAAATACATGTAGGAGATCGTCGAACTGTGTAAGAGAAGGTCTATTTCAATAAACCATACTTAATATGTGATTCACACAAAATAGTGATTCAGTGTGATCAGCTCGTAAAGTTGGTGTCCCAATATTTTGTTATACACATGCCAATAAGTTTACTAATTACAATATTAGTCTAAAAGTTGCTGATTCGCACACAAGTATGATTTATTTCTTCATTTGATGTATTTTTTGCGCATAGCTATGTAAGTAAATATTATATGCCAAGTTATTGTTGCAGTATTATCATCCGTAATTGTTATCATTCACGCACGCAGTACCGATTACGTCAGTCCTATATACCGTTTGAAACGTGAGGGTAACTTCGACAGTATAGAATACTCTTTGTAGATAAGATACCTGCTTATCGATAGGACCGAGGTATATGAGATTTCGAAGTCATATTTTCACTCGCAAAGTGCGTGAGTTCTCTATGTACATCGAGATACAAATAATGAATATGTTTTCTTGTGGTTCGCACAACGTTTTTATAGAATATTATAATGGTGCGCCTCTTTAGCCATAACCTTGATGAGGCGCGGAAGCTCGCTGTGAAAATAAAGTCGGCACGAGCTCGGCATGCGCGCATATTTCTGGACGCGCATTATTTTCGTATGGATGAAGAAAAAACTGCGGGCGGGCGGAATGCGACGCGAATAGCAAGCGCGGACGGATGTTTTGCGCGGCGCCGTGGGCGGCCCTTTACCCTCAGTCACCAAGCTTTGCCAATACCTTCCAAAGGAATCACTACAGTTTCCCACCGTCATCTGGTTCAACGATAGCTCGGACGGACAAAAAGACTAACTTTACATTATAATCAGTCAAGGCCTCAGGGGACATTCGTAATAGTAGGAGGCTCAGGGACCATCTTCAAAAACCTAGGCATGATCGTCTGATAGATGGGACGTAGAGATACTGTGTGTTTGTTCAGTTGTAGGTTTGTTAAGGTCCAGTACTCCTCACGGGTGTAGTACGATAAAAGCGGTAATGTGAAGGACATACGGTCCTCTACTTGATTTAAAGGTCAATCCTACGCAGAGATTATTCAAGTGCATAATTTTAAACAACCACGCACATTAGTTATAATTTCTTTTTTGTTTTTGCCAATAGAAATCTTGAATCAAAAGATAATTCAAATAAGAAACTTGCTAATGACAATAACGGCGCCTGTTTATAATAAAAACAAGCAATTAATTTTTATACCTACATATAGGTATTGCGCTGTTTCTGTTTTTGGTGTCAAAACGATTTATTATTTGCAAAATACAATGATATATGAGCAGCGATACTGAATTCCCACAAACACGGACGAAATTGCGTATTTTATATTTCTATAATGATATGGCGCGTTCGTGTTGTATGAGTGATATATACGTATGTGTTCAGTTCAGAGAACATAAGGCTGCATCAACATTAAATTCTAAAAATGTATAATTTTACATTGTACCTAAGAAAGTATGTATTATAATAATAAGTATGCAGCGTGCCGACCGGCAATAATGAGATGTGCGTACATCGCAGTATCTATATAATATCTGGCATGCTCCGCTAACTTTTTATTTATAAAACGAGCGTGCTGCGTTCAAAATAAAACAAGTTGATTTGGCGTCGTGAGCGCAATATTTTTGGAAAAGGTCACGGTAACAACGCAGTTTCTTGTGCACTGACCTGTCTCAGGATTACCAGCAGTTAACTTTTTAACCGTGAAGAAAACATACTACTTTATTATTATTATCACTATTTACGCACACTTTACACTCCGATTTACCCAACAGATCAGTTAGATCTATGTCTGTCTAATCATCAATATATATAAAACTCTTTTGAAGCTGACTTAGAATCAACGCACAGCCTAAACTATAAGTCCTAAAGGTATGAAATTTGGAGGGTAGTATCCTTATATAGTGTAGTACTACGTCACACTCTAAAGTGTAGAACGCGAGCAACGCCGCGGGCGACGGCTAGTCAATTGTATGCAATGCACACACTCAAATGTTTAAAAATAAGAATAATATAAGGAAAACTTGATGAATAACTTTGTATTCGTAAATAACCTTTGAAGTATTAAACTGTTCTTGAATAAAATCAAATCTAGGCTTACTTTATGTTACCTCTCCAATAATATGCTTTTTGGGCAAATCAACAGTATCCGCTAGCTGATCTTTATTTAGCATCTTCAGATACCTACTTGTCAGCTTAGACTAAAATTATACGAGGTATATTCAAGGTTATGTTAACGGATACGATTTATCTACCTTTATTAAATTAATCCATTTAGACTTGATAAATAAACCAAGGCCACCAAAGACTTAAAACTATTAGTTAACTAAACTAAAACCGCCAAATTATGTTTCCAGATTTATGTCGGATCTAACAAAAACCGCCAAAAACCGCGTCTGTTTTGGACTTATCTAGGTTTTTTCATATTACGTAACATATAAATCTGACAGCTTTGACAGGGGTTAAGTCCAAAACAGACGCGGTTTTTGGCGGTTTTTGTTAGATTCGAGATAAATCTGGAAACATAATTTGGCGGAAGGAGTCCTCAGTAGGTAATGAAGTAATGACTAATGACGGAAGTGGAGTACAACAAAGATTATATAAAATTACGTATAGACATCACGCGTCAACTAATTTCGCTCCAAGTCATTCAGATTCTTGATCTGGAAGGCTATTCTGATTTCAAAAGCCAACGATATAGGAAACTTTCAAAACAGATTTCAAATATCGAATTCGATTTAAGAGTGTCTGATTGAATTGGCTTTCCGAATGAACCAAAATATCTCTACCTAATGGTGATAGCCAATATCCAAAGGCACACATATTATGCTGCGGTAAAGTCAGGGCAGCAGGCTCATTATGAGCTTCATAGACTTGTTTCTTTTTCCGAAGATGAAGTTTATGATTTGGCTTTTTCAGTACACAGAAACGTAAATCCAAGGCAATCCTGCAGTCAGTTTAATTGTATGGTATCCTAGCGAGATTTTACCTGCATTATCTGGTGATGGAAGCTGGTGTCGGCGACGGGAAGGCGCGGCGCGTGCGGCGGCGATGGCGTGTGCTGCGGCGACGTCTCGGGACCCGCGCCCGCCTCGTGGCCCATCTCAGCTGCGGACAAAACGGAACGTTGTTGGTACTCGTAAATACACCACCATTTTATAATTACCAAAAAAAAATTAAGGACAGGTGCAGCAGGAATGCTATTGACACTGATCTTGTATCCAGTATTGATCTTCCATTTCCGACAATACAGCCAGAGAGGCTTACGAGCCTGTGACCTAAATAACCTGGGACGTAGAGGATGGAGTATTGGTATTGGTTGGACTCTCGTTTCCTTAATTAGACTCAAGCTTGGTTCATTATACGTGTTATTCATTAATTCAGAGCACCAGGTAACTACTGCTAAGGCTTCAGTTTATTCCATTACCTCTAACCTATAATTTAGATTACTTGCACCAATCATCTAGATTACTGCGAACTAGGTTCCATATCCCCTTGCAATGTAGGTCGCTGGGCTGAAGGCTGCGCGGGGCAGGGGGAGGGAAGGGGAAAGTTATTTCGAGCCGTCTATATTTAGAAGTTGTTGGGACGAGCCGAAGGACTTTGCGTCCTTCGTGAGTTATTCACCATTCTATTGTGGTTTCAAGGTGTTTTGGAATTACAGATAAGTTACGCGTTTAGTTCGGATTGGGATGGTCGTTATTACTTTGTGCGGCAGTTCGTAATTGGTCGAGTGAGTGAAGCGAACGAGATCTTAGTGACAACTTGGACAAAAATGCTTTGTATGTTTGTATGTTTGTTCGTCGAGATCTTTTGAACCGCTTATCCGATCTTCACAGAATTTGGTAGGTATACGGATAGTACTCTTAAGTTTTACTGGTTTGTTAAATGACGTAAATCGGTCAAGGGGTCGTTAAGTTATGAGAGGCCAAAACATTCCAAAACCGTTTTTATTTTGATTCTAGGTCTAATAGTTTTTGAATTGTTGTAAAAATTATAAAATTGGAAAACCCAGTATAACGTGAGCTAACATTTCTTGGAGTTTCAATGATTTTGTAGTTCAAGTAAGACTGGTACTTAGCTAGACGGCGATTCCGATGCGATTTGCAAAGTTTATTACAACCATTGGTCAATAAAAAATGTTTGGGTTTTATTAACCTCCGACCATCACGAGATCTCAGTTCGGGGCGAACTATTAGTATTTAATAGTTTGATAAGATTCTGGTACCATAAAACAACATTCTATTAGCTATTAGCTCTGCCTTCCGTGCTGTGGGTTGTGGGTTCGATCCACACTGAGAACAAACATTTGTGTGTGACAAACATTGAGGTTTGTTTTATAAAGTAAAAGTAAGTTTGCATGAGTTAGTGGCCAACTCTGATGAGACTGCTAGAGTCAGGGCCTCTACTGCGAATATTGATTTCCGAAGATTCGGTAGTGACGATTATTCACAGTAGAGGCCCTGGACCGACAGTTTAACGTGCCATCCGAAGCACGTTTGTTATACAATGTTTAACAATTACTTGCATTTATAACTAAAGATACTTTTTAAGGGGTAGCTGAACGTATGCAGGATTCTGCTTATTCCTATCAGAACAGATAAACAAAAGCAATGTGCTATAGTTTCTAATGAATCTAAGTTGCCAGTGAAATAAAATGTGATTGAATGCGAACGAAAGCTAAAAGCTCCACAAAAGTATTGTTAGAATTAGTATTCTGAATAAATAAATCAACCGTCTAATGTCTAGACGGAAATCCGAAAATACAGTCGAACGACCGCTCCTAATATAAAGCAGACTCAATTATATATTCAAGGAATCTATTGAAATGGTTTCACAGATAAAAACGGCAATTTAACTTATTTTTATGGAAATAATCTTATAAATGGTTTGATAATAGAAGTCCTTGGAGTTCTAGGTAGAATTTAACGGTCTTATTAATATCGAGACAGAGTATATCAGATTATAATTAAGTTAATGTTCTACATAACTATAAAAATATTTTTTGAAGCTTACTGCCCGAAGTGTGCAGTGTAATATCATACGATGTAAACATAAAAATATCAGGTAAATCTCAAATTAGCATTCGAATGAATATATTTCGTAGCAAGCTCTACGCTTTCAAGCCTACGAATAGGGAACGCGGCTACGAGGCGTGTAGCACGTCTACGCAGCCTACGCCGCGGTGCGCTGCGCCTACGCCTAATAAAGCAGGTATTACTAAGAAAGTTTTTCAATCATAAAAACTAACTATAATTTTGTTATGACACAATAATATTTTTTTTAACCAATTCTGAATAAAAAATATTAATAATATCTTTCATCAACTACCTACAGTCATTCGCCTATGTATGTCAGTGACAGCGGGTACTTTCAAGATCATTGCATGTATTAGTAACATTAGCGATGATACGATCTTTACTTATTGACTATGTTACTTATTGACCATTAGCAGCTCATTTAGTCAGAACACAAAAATATTTTTAAATTGAGGGTAGTTCACAAGTATAAACTGCAATTTACTACAATAAACAACAAAGCCACGCCACGTTCGCTTCCCCAAACATTTAAATTTAGAAGCGCTCTCAACGGGCGACGTTTGAAGGACGCTCGCCCTCGATTCCCTCATTCACTCTTATGGAAGAGGTTACATGAAGAAGTTAAACAGCAAAAGCGCACAATGGAATGATTGAAAATTAAAATAGCACGTTCATATCGTGACATGAGTTATGTATTGTATCAACTTGCGACCAGCGACCACTTTAGGTTAACTAGGCATATACTTTATCTGTGTATGTACAGTATGTTTCTGCATTAATGATTGATCGCTTAGTTGTAATTTAGTCTGTGTAGATCCCTTTATTTAAAAATGCGCACTTAACAAAGTGTTCATAAAACGTAAATACATATAAGCTATTAGTAGGTACCAACTATTTATCAAAATTTAAGATTTACCAAGTAGTCAAAACCTCATAAATAGTAATTTTGTTAAAAAACTTTTAGAGGCGCTATAGCCTGTCGAGTTACTAAAATATGTACTATGTTTGTAGTGTACTAAACTGTGTTTAGTTATATTACGTTTATATTTACTAAGATAAATAAAGACCTTTTAAAACAAACAAACAGTCTGTGTAGATGACTCGTTTAGATTTACCTAGGTATAATAATAATAAAATAGTTTTTTTTTTATTTTATGGTAGAGCTTTCGCTATAGTAATAATAGTTATTTTTAACGTAACTATTCAAATGAATATTAGTAGAGTTACATATTGTCTTCCATGGACAGAATTTTAAACCTTCCTTTTTCACTTAACAACAATGTTTTTTTCCAAAAATTGAATGAGCAACTATGCACTTGTTCATACAGAGTATTCGACGCGCTGCTTATTATTCGTTTTTACAATAAAATTATGTCTAATGTTTGACATCAAACAATGACAGCATTGATATCTATTTTAGGTATTCATGGGACAACGACCATTTGATTACAAAGGCTTCTTAAAGAAATATCAATACATAGTATAAAACAAAGTCGCTTACCGCGTCTGTCCCTATGTTTGCTTAAATCTTTAAAACTACGCAACGGATTTTGAAGCGGTTTTTTTAAATAGATAAAGTGATTCAAGAGGAAGGTTTATATGTATAATACATGCATAATATTGTAGAGAAACACTGATAAATTTACAATAATGTAACCCAAGGTGTAAAAAATAGAAATAGCAAAACACAACTGTTGCACAACTGACATGGAATAACAAAACACAACTGCTAAACGTAATGTTTGAAAATTTTACATTTGGAAAATGATAAGAGACCGCCGTAATTACAACCATCGTAACAGGCCTCCTGTTGGCCAACAAACTGGTCATATTTCAGGTTGGTCAAACATAACAGGGTGTTGGAAAAATGTAATCTAAAATCATACGGTATTTGTATTGTACATCACAATAACTATCTTATTCGTAGAATTTATCTACAGCAGTGTAAAAGCCATGTAGCACGGGGCGGCTGGAAATATTCCAACACGTCAGGCGCATCCTGTACTCGTAACTCCAGCAGTGACCGAAATAAAGCGCCATAAAAGCAACTCTTCACCCGCTCCACATCCAGAAGCGAAACCAAGTCTATTTTTGTTCGTGTAAACTGTTTATTCCGTGCGCGCGCGCCGCGTCCGCTGCTATTTCCAATAGGCTAAATGCAGCCGCCACCGGAAAGATTAGAAATGGATCATTCGTCTTATTTCATTACTTATACTCTAATTTAACTGTAGACTGCTTCTCTAACAGTCACATCAACGAAACCAGTGTTAGTGTTCAAATCATTCTTCAATCTATCAAACATCGTTCCAATGCTTGTTTCCCTCGTCGTCGTTCCGAAGACTTACAGTTTTCCCTATTACTTCTGTTATTACAAACGTGACTTAAAAATACTTCTTTATTCGGTGACGTATTGCAATTGACACCTAAAGTGACTACCTGCTGCCATGAAGATGATGACAATGCATAAATGTATAAAAAACAACAAGAACCAGTTGCTTTTATGCGACAAGTACCAGTATATTAAAACCTTCTCGTTACCTTAATAAAAAAACTCAACAAAGTCAACATAATAAACACTGCATAACAATTACTGACTGCTGCATTTCCAGTCACGATAATATTGATGACACTGATTGTGTTAACAGATGAATTATGTAGTGGATGATGCGGACAGCAGATGATAGTGAAGTTAGGCATTCACAGTGAGGTAGAGAGATCACCAACGCGAGAGATGATGAGGTAATTAGAGTAGCTAGTGCATGGCCGCTTGATATCTAGTGGGGGGGACACACGATCTGTAGACACACTGTAGTTTCACTAACTAAGGGCCGCCAGATCAATAGTGGTTTAAACCACGAAATAGAGTTTAACCTCCAGTCTCCGATTATTTCGTAAGATCAATGGTAGTTAATCGACCATCGGTAGCTTAAACTGACAGAGATGACAGTAGATTAATCCATCGATCAAATGTAATCGTAGTTAACGAAATCTATAGTTTAAACTGCTTTTGATCGTAAGATCAAAAGCTTTTGCTCTTACGGCCCTTATAGGTAGTTTGGTCAATGGTGTTACTACAAACTGTCTATGAAACTCCAGATGAAGATGACTACGAGATAAGACCTATTCTACCGTCTCAGTATGAAATGGGTCTTGTAAACGCAGCAGACGATAAAGTTAAATCAGCACGTGTATACGTGGGAGAGTATTCTTGTATTTACCCTGTTAAATCTGGCGTGGCGTAAACCACGTCCTGTCCAACAAAACTAATAATAGTGAGATCGATGATAATTATGTAAGAACTTTGTTTATCAATGAATCTAAAGAATCAACATCCGAATTCTTGTTTAGAAATGCAAATAATAACCAGTTTGATAATTAATAATGATTTAGAATGTATAAAGCAAGATGAACGTAGAGATAAGAGCATTATTAATAAAACATCAAGATCTTTATCTAAACTAGATTGCGTGATCGTAGATTCAAATCTGGATTCTTATCTAGAATTGCTCAGCATAAGCACAAGTTAAAAGAGAATAGCGTCATGGCTCAGTCGGTAGTAGCTCTGCCTTCCGTGCTGTGGGTCGTGGGTTCGATCCCCACCGAGAACAAACATTTGTGTGTTGTAAACATAGATGTTTGTTCTGTGTCTGGGTGTTACTATGTATTATAAGTATGTATTTACAAAAAAAAAAATGTATGTATGTATTCTATCAGCCATCTAGTTTCCATCGTACAAGCTTTGCTTAGTTTGGGACTAGAAGGCGTTGTGTTAAGTGTCCGTGAATTTTTAATTTTTTATTTATTTAGCTATAAATTGACATAAGGAAGTTTCAGAAATCACAACAATGACTACTTACACAAAGACTGCTATCGCGCATTGTTCATATATATGACACATTCTTAAAAACAACGCTCAAAATTAACTTATTAGATTTTTTTATATTATTATTATGCTTTTAAAGGATATAACCATTTTTAAAATTTAGCAAATAGGCCAATCAGCACATGTAAGCAATAATTCATAACTAGTGGCAGTCGTTTAGCACGGCGGCGACTGCGCAGGAGTGATTCACGTCTATAAATACATGGCTATAATTAGTTTACCATACAAAGGCTTGCATATCGCTTCAAAGGATTCCGTTCCTATTGACTCACGTGTGAATGCTCTTTGTCTCAAGGATTCGTAGAAAATGTTACTTCTTTATTGCCTTAAGAATTTGTTTCGAAGTAATTGGGTTCTACATCATAAGCTCAGTTTCATTACATTCAGTGATATTCCCTTTCGTAATTTTTGCAAGAGCTACAGTAGGTTAGTAAGTTCGTATAATAACATGACACCTGTGTTTTGTTGTTTAAATTCAACCCTCTCTACTTGCTTCACACGTGTAAGATTTTTTGTCAACCTGTTGTAACCTGTCACCCTAAGTTTTAAATAATATAAATAAACTAGTAAATCTCCCCCGCTTGGCGTGTCTACTCTATAAACAGATGAGCGCATTCCATGCTGCGATATTTTTAGATCGGTGGACCTAATTCTGGATACACCGACTCTTGGGACGTTGATGTGGTATTTTTAAAGAAAACGAATTGTGACGGTATTGTTGAGTTTTTACATCATTCAGAAGTTGGAACTTTGTTGTTGCAAAGACATAACCGAACTTTGTATTAAAGACGAGTAACACAATAAGTCTTTTTCCGCACGTCCCGCTATCGGGTACTGAATGCCGCGCCGGGCACCCAGCAGGCGATGTGTTTGGGCATAATCTATAATAAACTTTCACACGTACCGACTTAATTTTTGCTCAGTCAGCCCATACACTGGATGGGTATTGGGTACCCAGCAAAAACAAGACTAACAATGATTACGATATAGGTAAATCTAGGTAATTTAACAAAGGTGTAATCACTAAATCAGGCTGCAGTAAGTCGAACGCCACGATCGATTCTATAGAAAGCCTGTCTAAAATCAAAATAACCAAACGGACCTGTTTTAGTGAACTAAAAATACACGTAGGGTAAGCCCAACTCCAGTTATGAGGGGGAATTCATCGTTATTTTTGATCAACAAAGAGTGGAACAAGTTGCGACCTAAAAATAGAACGGTTGATGCTTTTTTCGTTCTGGGGTTCCACAAGGTACCCATCTAGAGCAACTATTACTATATTGATGTTAGTACATAAATAGGTTTGTTTTTATTAATTTGACTTTTAGATTTAAGTGGGTATTTTGCTTAATTGACAATACGGTAGTGAAATAAATATCCGCTTTGTACAAACAATACTAACAGCCTTGGACACGGAATAAAATATATTATTTATCATCACTAGTACAAAAATCTAATGGACATATCTGATTTATAGTAACCATTTCAAATTACAATGCTGAATAAAAAGCATATTATTATATAATTGAACAAATAGTGAAATTCTACAACACAGTTCTATTGACTCAAATCACGATTTCAGCTTGCAATGTTCATCTATGCTCGTTCCTTCAGTACTTCGGCCAATAATAAAACGTAAATAAATACGGAGATAAATATTGTGGTCTTAAAAGATTTTTTTAGTAGTGTAGACGAATGTCGCTATTTTATACGAATTTAGAAATTAATTCATAGACAATTAAAGTATCAGCGCCACCGTGAGAAACCAGTTTGGATTCAAACTCGTTCAACCTATTATTATAGTTGTGAACAAGTTTAGGGTTCTGTACCTGTTAGTAGAGGCAAACAAGAACTCTCGAAAGAATAACAGCGAACAAAGACTCAAGTAGGTGGATTGTAAGGACAGATTCCTCTTGTCGCTAACAAAACGAGCTTCTAACTCAAATTATGAAATATATTATTTCCTTGTACCAAAATGCCACAAAGGTCTTTTCAGTAACCAACTACAATAAAATTGGCATTCAAAGGGAGCCTTTGTGACTAAAATATCATAACACAAAAGGCTAAGGCTAAAAATAAAGGGAAATTAAAATTGCGTATAGGATGTTACAAAGAAGCCTCAAAAGATGTAAAAATATTAATTTGGAACGGTAAGAAAACTTGAAGGGACGAAAACAAGTCAAGCCGTCGCGTCGTTTCACATATATTTATCCTGACAAAGGTACTGCATAATACAAATGAAACATGGCCCCGGTCAATGAACACTTGTTGCGTAAGTTCTTAAAATTATGTTATGCGCCTTTTGACATTTTTTATAAGCTCCTGTTTCTAATATAATGTATGTAAATGATATGCACATAGTATACAGGTGTACCAATAAAATTAAAACTATGAACACGTTCTTATCAAAAGATCATTTTGTAAGCTTGCATGAGATAGTGTCAACTTTGATGACGGAGTCTTAGGCCGTTTAAGGCTAATAAACTGTATATAACATAGTAGATAATTGAAGGTCTACTATCCAAATCAATTGTAATGTAGGCTTCAATCGAGACCAAAAAAAGGTATGTCGTGACAAGGTTGCCACGACAGAATGACAAACTTTCAAAATAGATTCATGGAACAATACGGTATACTTGAATTTTATTGAATTAACTCACTTTTATTTTAAAGTCACTTGGAGGCACTGTCCAAGGCAAGTGAAATGAAAACCTAAAGATATTATATCAGACGGTTATATATACTGAACACTAGCATGCCCTACTTATTGGCTTATGTTGCTATTCTTGATTCAACTCTGAGACCTAACCTCTCTATTTTTAATACTACAGGAAATGGACATGCATATGCAAACAATATACCATTTGTTGAACGATCCACTTTTAGCTCATAGTTTCAGAGAGGATAAAACGGAGACCTCCTCTTGGCACGAGCTACAACTATAAAGATGTTAGCATAGCAGCGGCGCGTTCCTACTTCCCGTGTTTTAGGATGTTGCAATTTAAACAAAATCGATAATAATATATATATAGCGGGCAATCCGTCTAAATCCGTATAAACCAAGGCTGGGAGCACGAGTGCGCTGCGTGGCTGCTACTCGGCTATAATTAGCTGGTTATTGACGGACAGCTGGAGTGCGAGGGCGTGCCAAACAAACAATCAAACATACACATTAATTATGTTTATAAAATGCTCATAGATATCCGCTCTGAAAATAATTTCACTGTAATTTCTTTTGTTATACCACAAGAAACTAATAGAAAAATGGCAGATTTCGTGAGTTCCATTTTCTGCAAGATAGCTTAAGTTTGCTTTTTATCGCTTGACCTGCCTCTGCAGTTATTCAGAAAACATTTTATTGAAACTATATGATCTCTGAACTAACAAATGAATGTCGAGTATTGTTTTATCTAAGTGGAATTCGAAAGGTTACTAAAATTTACTAAAATAAACCTTAAAATATAATAAATAGTCAGAATACTTTAAAGCAAAGCAAAGAACAGGGAACTAAACAATGACTTACATTGTAAGAAGTCAAAACAAAAACTACCTAGTAGTTATAATAACCATGTAGAATAATAAAGGACTTAAGAGGACAGTAAATATGTCTGATGCAATCTATAGTTTTTTGCAGTAATTAACACATTTGTAAGAGATACTACACAATTATCGGCGTGTTATAGACAATGTTTATTTCTGTTCATGAAGTGCGTACTTAATATTTAAGTACAAGCTCGTAGTGATTGTGTCTATTTTTAGTTATCTTTGTTCAGTGTTTGGTTTATGATTCCACAATGTATCAATCAACATTCATTGTCATATCATCATATTCCAGACACAGGTAAGGTATATCGCGTCGTGAATTCGTGCCTAATAATTCTATGACACTTATTGTTCTGTTGTTCCCTATCCTGGTTCCCATAATAATTAGCTAAAGCTTAGTTCTCTACTTCTACTTCACTCTCTTCTACTATCTTACAGTCTATCTCTTCTTTACCCGTAACATTAAAATTGTCAACTATTATCTCAATATTTAGCACTAGCTTCCGCCCGCGACGTCGTTTGCGTCCCATTGGATCCCGTTAATTTTTCGGGATAAGAAGTATCCTATGTTACTTCTAATACCTCCAAGAATATGTGTACAAAGTTTAATGATGATCGGTTAAGTAGTTTTCGCGTGAAAGCGTAACAAACAAACTTACATTCACATTTATAATATTAGTATGATTGGTTAAACTAAAACAGTTTTGTGTACTGCAATAATAAATTGATAAAAGCTTCATGTCAGTATATTTTTAGAACTTTTTATAATCGCGTAGCAGTGGTCCAACGACCCGCCCACACGATAAGCCGGCGATAAGCCGATTTCGGTATTTTCATCGTTTTCTGCTGACGCGCCAAGAATATCAACGACACTTTTTGCATTCGACCTTACTACAATCGACACGCTTGTTTTACTAATGACAGCATACGTAGTTCTTATACGTTATACTGCTAGCAAACGAATCCTACTAATAATACAAGCTTTGTTGTCCTATCCACCTTTCTACCATTTTAGAAGTATAGAGAAAATGCTAAAGCGTTTACATTTATGCCTAAGTTTTAATACGGGACATAATCATCAACTTGTTTACTTACATTATACTGTAATGTTATAGAGCCTAGTTACTTCTACTATAGGTAAACAATAAGTAGGTAGTACCTATTATAGCCATATATAGGTATAACCTTATTATACGCATGTAAGTGTTTATGCATTTATCCTTATAAATTTATTTTCCTTGTTTGTTACACGTAATTTTATACATAGTACTTCCATGTATCAACAATTTAAATGTTTTCTTTCCAACTAAGCGGATGTTTGGAGGAAAACACGCAAATAGATTCTATTTGCTCAACAAATAAGTTTTTCCAAACAAAATTCACAATTAGTGACGTCCTCTTAGTTAATTTTAGCGAAAAATTTAATTGGGGCTATAAATAACATTATCAAAATGTTTATTTTTACATTTCAACTAAGTGAGTCTTTCTTTGAATTAAAATTACTGGTATATAGAAATGACAGATTAGATTTTACATCAAAAATGAGTGAAAAATTAAAGAGAAAGAGGAGAGTGGAGGGTATATTTTGCCGATCAGCGACATACTGTGGCTTATGAACAAAAAGATGATAAAAATGACGAACGCCAAACCAATAATCAATTCAACTAAATCAAACTTATTCTCACACCCACAAATTTGTTTTTGATTATTATAGTTTAATAATAAAACTCACGTAATGCAGGCATCTATCCAATCGGATTCGTTTACACTGGTAATACAATAATAGTTTTATTACATTTTTATTAGAGCGCTAATCGATAACCATAGCTCGTAGAGAGATCGCTGGGGTCAACCGGTCGATCCGTCATTTCTATAAATAACATACTTTTTATCTACAGATAATAAACTATACAGCACTGGTAGTCAAGTGGAAGTAACCAGCGCCACTCAATCAAATGCGTTAACGGATTTTCTAATCGAAATGATATTGATTATGAATAATCTGTATGAGACAAACACTCGGTAATCAAACAGGTAGTTACTTTATTTTCATGTAGAAGCTACAATGATAAATAAATGCTATTGACAAGAAAAGTGATAAAGTTCAGAGGGATAATATGAGCATGGACATTTGCGATATAGAGTCCTTTTCATGAAAGAAGTCCCGCGGAAATTTCCAGAACTAAATTTTAAAACTAAATTTTAAATTAGTTGTCAGGTGCTGTTATTGTGTTCGGATGCTAGTGCGTTTTATTTGGTTTCTGTGATCAAAGTCTTGTTTTCAATGCCTAAAATTGTTAAAAGTGCTGCCCGAGAAATAATACTTAAGGTCGACTACAGCGACGTGTCTGCGGGACTTTTTTCATGGAAAGGACTCTAGAAGCGGTACAAATGAAACTGTCCTGCCTAAAATCAATGACAAGCACTATATTATACCTACATTGCGATGACATCACTGGGCCTGACGCTTATGTAACAACTAGTACATAATCTGTGTAATCACGGCTAAATATAGAACTTTTTGCGCACCGTATTTTAGGTCCATATGCGGAAAGTGACATAAATAGCATTTATGTCACTTTCCGCATTTAAAATTAGAATTTGTTAAGGATGTTCAACGCGGTTAATGAGACGGTCTATTGAAATGTAAAGCATTAAATTATTTCTTTCATGTTCTAACAGCGATATGTGAATGCTAAACTAATTTTAAAAGATAGAATGTCCTTTGGCGACACCTGATGGTAAGTGTCGATGAAGCCGACGAGGAAACAGGACAGTCAAGAAGACACCCAAAACTTTTGGTAGCTCACCTATTGAATGTGACAAAACGCTTGGTGCGAATGGGAGGAATGCTTACCAAGTATGGATGGTATTGTGCCGTGCGTCTGCTTGTTCTATGGTGGAAAGGTGATGGTGATATTATATCATGCAATTCCTGAGCACATTTCCCGAAATGCCTATGAAAGAGCAACTTAAAAAATTTCTCGTTTTAAGACTTTTAAATATGTGCATAATTTAGTTCCATTTAGTGTAATTGCATATTTGAAGGTTAATTTGCCACCACTGCTTATCCAAGTGTACAAATGTCCACACTACCGCTACGCACGCACACAGTCGCCCCGTGCTTCAGAATATTATGCAAATTTTTGATGCCACGATTATGGTAACGGAATTTTTTAAATAGTCCCGTTCGTGATGATCGTTTCATTTTTTATATCTTGCAGATATATTTATATATTTTTGGAAAGTGTTTAAGTTCCGATCTCTGTTTTGATTGCAATATCAGATCGTCCAACCGCTTTCGTAGGAAAATGTTAAGACAAATTGTACTTTACCAAAGTTCATCATTATCGATGGGTCCAAAAATGCGAAGATAAAATCTTACCTGAAAAACAGAAACAATTTATAAGTCAAATATTTTACAATCAAGATCAATATTTTAAAACCAAAACTATTTCAACTGAACTACCTATAAACAATTGGAATCGTATTTGAATTCAAGGAGCTGTTCTAAAAGCTTCGCCAAACGCCAAAGATCAGGCATGCTTAAAAAAAGGCTGGTAGCATCCAATCACTTTTACATGTCAACTACAATAAACAAGGATAGCTGCGATGCGACAGCGTGCTTAAAAGCCATCAGCTAGCGCAGTGGCGTGTCAATCCGGTTCTATTTTCGCAACAGTACGAATAGAATTTCCGCGTGTGAGTTTTTAACGAGTCTATTTCGGACGGTGTCGTGTGCTGTTGTTGTCGGTTCTTCAAATTCGTCGGTTTTGAGAGACAGCGGCTAATTGAGATATACTGATTGCGCTGATTCCTTTGTCTGTTCACGGCTGTTAAAATCTATATTTTGTACGCTTTATTTGTCCAATCTAACTAGACTACAGTAGTAGTATAAATAATAAATTGATCATTATGCTTTTGATCAGTTATACATAACCGTGTACGAAGCGAAGAGTAAAACTATAAGTAGTATGTCCTGAGAGTCACGTAAACTACTATCGAAAACTGAAACGGGATCACCTAGCTAACTATATTAGTCAGTATACAGAATCGAACCTAGATCTGTATCGTATTCTGAATCAGTAACAACATTCCCACCCTCGATAAGGGTACCGAGAAGCCGCAGTGGGTGTGCTCTGAGATAGCGCATCCGGCGAGGTCAGCGCCCTTCCGCCCTGCGATAAGGGTCAGCTGGGTCAGGCCACTGGTGACATTGTGGGCCTTCAATGGTCAATGCTCATATTGAAACTATTATGATTAGCTCTACTAAAGTCACCAGAGGTTGATCAGCTCACACTTATTTAGTAAAGTTGCTTTACATGCTGTTTACACGTATATGATAAGCCCTCTGGTAACTTAACCAGCTTGACTTTCAAAGTAGAATCATTTAGATTAGCTATAGTGCTAGCAAGCATTAAATCCGACTTCGATATATGCTTTGGGTTGAGGATATTTCACCATACAGCAGCTTATATTAAAATTCTATCAGCAAGTATCAGTAGCAAGTTCATAGTAGATATCAAACGGACGCGTGTATACAAACTATCAACTATGCATGTATAGCGGACAATGAAATATGTACCCTTGACTCGTAAATCGATGCTAAGGCCTTGACCGTTCAGATCGACCTTTCTAAGCCTCCGTGTTTACCTTACGGCCTATCACCGTTTTAGACAGTCAGAATAAGGATTTGCATATATTTTGTTTAACAACTATTTTTTTTTTCCAAGTGGATGTTAAGTGGACATAAAGATTTTGAGGCTCATGCACCTGTAATTGAACCGGCACCTTCAAACCGCACACAGCAATGCGAGCATCACTGCGTGACGGTAGAAATAGTACTTCCACGGACGAGCTCTTTTGCAAGAAGCTCTACTAATACTACAAACAGTGATGGTTAATATGATGGTAAATATTTATCATTGTATGCAAATCTAACAGAATACATTATGCAAAGAAGAGAATTGCGACGATTTTGTTAAAATTTATTGTCTGCTCTGCATTAAAATTCAATTTCCATATTATTTTCTAACTTGATATTTTAGCGTCAACAAACATGTTATGTACGAGTTTGGAAAATTAAATGTTAAAGTTAAGGCAGTGTTGGAAAACATTACAGTATGCCGAGAGACAAGAGTCATTGACAACGGTAGATGCGTGGAGACGAGACAAATGTGTCGTGTCGTTCCATCGCATGCATCAGCCGCGGTGTTTTTCCTACAATTAATGCACCGACCCACATAGCTGGCACAACTGGCACGTTGATCTATAGGAATTTCCTCTGATAAAAAAAAACAAAATACTTGTTGAGTAACACATGGAACGGCACAGCAATAAGCTCGCAGGCGCACGTCACTCCATTCAGCTGGAGGAAACAATGAAACTACTACAGTTTCAAAAAAATAAAACCTGAAGTAAATAAGCGAATGTTGTCTTCAATCGACTTCAATCTCTACAGAGAGACTTAATGAGTAATTCATCACCACAAGCTTCGAATGCTCGCAAAAAAAATCAGTACATGTGAGCTGGTACATAAAGTGACACCGTGAGAGCCGGCCGCTTCCCGATTCCCGTCCCAGTTGCCGGGCCAGTTGGCGCCTGCACTGACAGACGGACAGATGTTAATGTCACTATTAATTACTCGCTACGGCTGATTGGCATCGATACCGATTGACGACCTTTACCGATTTGGACAGAGTTGATTTCCCTATAAGGCAACCAAAAAGCCATCGAGCTCTCATTTGTCTGACGCGAATCAACGTGGAGAATAACAAATTGAAAGAATACTATACAAAAGTTGGACTAAACAGAAGAACAAATACAAATTATACGTATTTTGCTTACGTAGGAAAACAATTCGAAACTTTTCAATTATATCGCAGCACTTTGCAATTGACCATCAAGGAGCCGTTCCAAGTATACAGTCCATTACATCACTGTAAGAGCATATATGGGTCAAGTACCAATATTCAGTATCGTTACATGAAACTGTATCGGTGGTGTGTAGAAGAGTAGAACTGTAGAGTAGTGTCCAACAGTTAATTCGAACGGGGACCTTGGCCGCGTCGCGTGACAGGGTGCGTTGCACAATGCACACTATTCTGATGCATCACCTTGCTGCGCGGCGTTACAACACAGGTGATAGAACAAACCAATTTACTGCACCGCTCCGTTTTAGAGCCACGATGACAAATGCACCGCCACTAGCTCCACTCTAGACAGTTGAATTTGCGCACGCAATAAGGAAACTCGATACCTTTGAACATGAAGTTTCTGGGAATCGACAGTTGCAATCAGATAGCAAGTTTTATTTGTCCTTCTACTGAGTAGAAGTAGAGAATTTCCACGAACGTTTGTATAGTCTGCGCATTCCAGTAATAAGGTTATTTCTGAAACGAGAACGTATTGTGCAAACAAATCTCAACGCAAAGCAATTATTTGAAGATGTGATATTTTGGTTCAGTTCCACGAACAAAACGTATGTGTGTCGTCGAGATAAGTGTTATCAGAGGTTGTTAAGTATCGGGCGAGTGGTTAGCGCCGCTGCGGCTGCGCGGGCGCAGTGCGTGGCGGTTGCGCGCCGCGGTCGGCTGCGGTGCGTGCAGCGAGCGGACGCGGCGCGGCAGCACAGGGGCGCCGCCGTCGTCGGCGACTCTCAGTCTACCGCGACTCTACAACCCGGTCAAGGCGCAGCGATGCACCATCTAGCGATAATTTATGGCCGCTTTGAACGGCTTATATGAGTTATTAGATCCCAGCTATTAAACAGTAATACATTGTGCCAGCCGCGACTATTTAATTTTGGAATGAGGTGTAACAACTTACTCATATTATTAATGTTATTAATCATCGGATCTAAAAAACAATAAACATTCCCGCGCGTTTACTGCCAATTGTGCCAAGGAATAAAAATTACTAATACGAAAACAGGTTGCGGTTTTCCTTCCTCGCGGTCCGTGTCATGACACGCAGAAAACGTTTTTCCGTTTGTAGAGATTGTCAATAATGTGATGTGACGCTTCCTCATCACTTGTTAATTGTAAGACTATGTTGGGCGCTGACTTGGGCTACAAAACAGAGTTGGTCGATCGATAGAACCCGCAGAGCCGCAGACCCTCGTGGCTTGTGCCAGCAACATTTATCAGCGACGTTCATTACAGCACCGCATATTGCAGGCAACGCCCGCTTTACAGCTGTGAACTGCACACAACATAATTAAATTTAAATATACACACAGCTCATGTCTCACACCTAGACGTCTAATAATAGCGGCTCGATTTCGACGAACATGTGTTTCTAAACGCATTCAATGTTTAATCATGTTTTTTTAAACTACACTCGAGAGCAATGATTCCGGGTCACTTAAAGAATGTTAAAAATCTCGGAAACTAAAAATGATAGGTTAATGCAATAAATTGTATTTAATAGACAATGTAATACTCCTTAAATGAAAGTAAAAAAATATGAGTCACCATACATTTTATTAACACAAAATTACATAAAGAAAAAAACTGCTGATCTCTCCTTAAAACAAAAATAGGAAACATGAAATTTTTGAACTTTATTACGATTTGACTTGAATTTTAATACTTCGTATTGCCTCCTCGTGCTTCCATTACTGCGTTTACGCGGTTTGGCATGCTGTACACCAAGTTCCTTATACGATTTTGGGGAATATTCTCCCATTCCTCTGTGAGAGCAATTTTGAGCTCACGAAGCGTGATTGGGGGAGGGTTTCGTTGTTTTACGCATCTGCCTAGCTCGTCCCAAGCATGCTCGATCGGGTTGATATCCGGGCTGCGCGCTGGCCACTCCATACGAGTAATGTTCATCTCTTGAAGGTAGTCATTCACAATCCTACCTGTATGAGGTCGGGCATTGTCATGCATAAATATAGCATCCTCACCTAAATTGACCATAAATGGACCAACATGATCATTGAGGATTTCTTCCACATATCTTACGCTAGTTAAAGAGCCGTTTTCTATGATCACCAGCTCTGTGCGACTTTCAGAAGAAATTCCGGCCCACACAAGTACAGACCCACCACCGTAGGCTACTTTTTCTTCGATGCATGCTTGCTTGAATCTTTCGCCTGGTCTTCGATACACTCTGTGTCTTCCATCGTGCTTGTAGAGCATAAATTTTGATTCGTCGGAGAACATAACTTTAGACCAATCTTCAATACTCCAATTTACGTGGCTCTGGGCATATCTTAGTCTTGAAATACGATGCCCACGCTCCAGTTTAGGGCCGTTTGCAGGTCTAAGGGGTTTTAAGTTAGATTCACCAAGCCGACGTCTTACTGTCCATGCACTTGGGTTACTTCCTCCGAGGCGTCGAAACTGATTTGTGAGTTCAGTTCCTGTGAGAAAGCGATTTCGAAGCATGGTGTTCACCAAGTATCGGTCTTCTCGTGCTGTGGTACACCTGGTTCTGCCCGTTCCTGGTCTGCGTAGGTTAGAACCAGTTTCTTCGTAACGTCGGAGAACTCTTTGTACTGTTGACAGCGACACACCGACAGTCCTGGCTGTATCGCGCTGACTCCGGCCGGTTTCCAGCATTGTAAGTATTCTGGTGCATTCTTCAGGCGTAAGCGACATAATTTCAGCTTGAATAATGAATATAGAGCACTATCAACATGGTTTATATACCCACATAAATGACAGATTACAAACAAAAGCAAAACCAAATGCTGTAATTTCGTAGTTCCATCTTCGAAAGTGGCCCTTTTTCAAATTTGATTTTTTTAAGATATAACTTTACAATAACTAAGAAGTTTTAATACCTTCATTTAAGGAGTATTACATTGTCTATTAAATACAATTTATTGCATTAACCTATCATTTTTAGTTTCCGAGATTTTTAACATTCTTTAAGTGACCCGGAATCATTGCTCTCGCGTGTATTTTGTAACATTTAAAGAGGTTAGGTGGAAAATAAAATACAATGATTATGGTATACTAATAGGCGTCTGTATCGATTGAACAGCGCGATCGTGTAGACTGTCTATTCTGTCTATCTATACTATAAATGATTTCATACAACATAAGTTTCATAAATCATGTATGCAGTCGCTGACTGTCTTTGGTATCAAAGACAGTCAGCGACTGCATACAAAATAGGCTGAATTACAGCAGAAGCACTACCAATAATAATAATAAGTACATATATGTACAATATATAGAGGTTTCATTAATTTCAGACTGCTCATTTACGTTAACGACATGAACATGACTATAAAACTAACCATTATAAACGAGTGGGCTTTTCAAGAAGTTTCAATAAAGAATTCACAATTCGGGAAATGACCTGATTGTAACATCCCGTCCACTTTCGCCTAATGCAATTAAACCGTGACGGAACCTGTACAATAGGTACCAATGTTTATACCGATAAGAATCGGAACCTCGATGATTGGATGCGGTTTTCGGAATAGTATGAAGTGAGTCAACGCTAGCACGCAATAGAATGATCAACATGCTCCAAATTAATAATTACCGGCTTATGCCAACATAACATAGCAATTTATATAGTGCACACCTCTTTAACAGCCAGTGGTATAAATCTACTGCCACAATCCCGTGTCGAATGCCAAATATACAATGAAATAACCGTAAACAATAAGATTTGGCCGATCATTCGATACTTCACAATATATACCAGTCCACCTATTTATATCTAAAGCCATAAATTAGTATTGTAATCTAATCAGGAACTGTTGCTCTATTTTTGTCCGAGTCCGAGATAAAAACGGTTTTCTATGTAGGTATGAGTGGACTCAACGGATCCGAATAGTTTTATTATGATAAACCTTGACACCGGCGATAGTACATAACGCGATTTATTGACTGAAACTATCCCAGATGACGAGATGACTGATAACCCGAGAAATATAAATAGCTCTGGTATGAGTAAAGTTGACTCTCATAAAGCGATCGGAGACAATGATATAATGAGAGAAAATACCAGTGAAGCTCTCGTCCCGTCAACCGATATTCCTTGCTGAACCGTTGTTGGCATCCCGCGAACGATACCCGACCTCGACTTAGTACGCGTCGCCAACTAAAACAAAACCCGTCGACACGCCACGCCTCTCTCTAGTCTATACTCTCCAAAATGTATTACAAAACATTAATCAATGCCGAATTATTTGTGGTATAATTGACGCCCTTTTAAATTTAGGAAAGAAGTAATCACGAATAGACCAACTGAACCGTGATTACTTTTTTTTGTGGTTTCCTGCGAATTTCTGCAATCAAGAAACGTCTGCAACCGGTTCAACTCGTACAACCAAAATGTATTCAAAAGAAGTCAATTACGTCCTCGCAGATTTTCTTTGGCGAAGCAAGCAACCTTTATCTTGTAGGTTCATTTATTTTTTGTATATTATGCACATGAATCAAAAGGTAAGGCGTTTTCCACCTAAGATCGGACGAACACTCCAAGTCCATAATAATATGTTTTTCTTTTCATCCTAAAACTATCAAAAGTATGTGATAAATTGTGATAATATTGCGACAGTGGAATCCTGGCTAACAAGAGCTAATTCTGGCGCTAGTCCAATCAGGTGCAAAATGTATATATTCTGTCGTTTGGCCATCGCTAATTATACCCGGGAACGGAGCCGGTCCGTTTATAGACTAACCAGAATAGCAGAGGGAACTTATAGACACACTGCTGACAGACGAGCATGCTGTGCATAATGCATATACAGGCAACACATTTAGAATCGCAATACCAACTCCATGTATGGTGTGTTTAGCCTTTTCTTGTTTCATAAATGATAATGTAACAAAACAAATATTTTTTTACTCCTTACTCGGGGATAGATTCTCCAATATTATCCAACATGAAATTGATTTTTTTCTAAAACATGGCATTAATTATAGGAACTGCCATGGAATGGAACTCGTTGCCGTCTTTTATCTTTCCAGAAAACTACAATCCGGGTCTCTTTAAGGCAAAGTGAATAAGTAGTCTTCTAGACTGTACTGGTTCATCGTCATGGTGTGAAACAAGGTCCAATTATATTTTTCTTAGACCCCACTTCACATTACGCCTCCCTCCATCCACCATAGTATTATTTTTTTCTTCATCATGTCATGACTGTTTATTTGTGAGGTAACGAGCCAAATAGTGTCTCAACGCGGCGAGGCGAGTTGGCTTCGGCATTCAAGCGTCATTTCCGGTGCTGCATTATTTTGCGTTCGCAATCTTACAATTTCCGGTTCATACATAGGTAATAGTTGGTAAATAGATTCTACACACGAAACATTTCTAGCATTATAAGCTGAAAACGTTTAAAATTTAGCATGCACGATTAATGGCTTGCACCCGTGGATACAGATTTCACTATACCTACTTATGTTTTAGAAAGTAAAAATTATGTACACAACAAAATGAAATATTAGAACAGCAAGTAGCAAATTGAAAGAAAGCTACGGCACTAATGATAGTGAAACAACTGCCCCACCTGTAGTACTGATGTATGTATACCTAACGTACGCTTCAGCTTCACAAACGTATTAGTGGGACCTAGACCTTTGAGAGCGCGTGGGTGTCTGTGACGACGCGTGCGGTAGGTCGCCCCGTCCGGTGCAACCACTTTGACGATATGTTTCATGAAAGGTGATAGAAATGGGAACTATTGATACCAGGCCTAATACGTATAATGCCAAGAATACAAAATGTACTTATCTGAATTCAGCTTTATTAATTTCAAACCACTTCTTATGAAAACATTCGAAATTTACTATTTTTGTATTTCTCACACCTTATATACCTAAATACATATATCTAGTTCAAATATGTAAATCTATCGATAATAATAACGGACTAATAAGTAGGCCCAACTAGGCCGATTAGATAGTTAACTGCCGAGCCTATGGAAACTTCCTAAACAACTTTATAGTTATAGATAAAAGTATAATATGGATCATAAAAAGGCTATCAATAATTCATGCATTCACTCGCCTGTTGATATGATTGCCAATTCACTAAGGGTATCTAAACCGGGTCATTCATCTGATGCATGACGCCCAAGAAATATAGGACGATGTTACGTTTCAGTTGCCTGTGGGTCTGTTGTATCTGCATTATACATTTTTGAAACAACTAGGCGCCAACTATAAAATAATCGCTCGCTTCATGGAATAATTTCAATAAAACAGTTGCTTTCATACAAACATTCTTAGTATTTCCCGTGTGATGTTGCAAAAATTAACTGTGTTAACGACTTCGTGAAACATATGTCAGTTTGTAATGATACATATAGGCTTTAGAATCTTCAGACAAACTATAACAAATTACAGCTATGAAGGACGAATAAGTAATACATAATGTGCTGGCAATAGTGGAGCCATGAAAGTAAGTCATGTACATGATAATAATAATAGTGATGATTCTAAAACCAGTGACAGTAATGAGAACAGGAGCTGAATCGAAGCAGTCAATTGATATTGGCGCCGAGACAACTGCAAGCAAGTGTGTGGAATCTTCCGAGACCTTTTCGATCGTACATGTGTGTGTGACGGCCTGGGAGGGGAGTTCATCTCGCATCAAAATATATAATTGTAAACAATGGAAACTAACAAAATCGGTTCTCTCCATTTCTTGGACATAGATAACGATGTACTTCGTAAATAATATTTATTATTTTTATGCGAATGACGTCAATTAATTTATCAAGAGTTGAAAATGAGCCATGCATGTAACTATGTTTAATCTTCAAAATAAAGCAAAGGTTACTAAAAGTATTCCCAGATTGTTGATTTTCCTATCATTCCCTTTTAATAAGTGATAGCATTAGATTTAAAGTAGGTACTCGTCAAGTTACTGGTGATCATTACGCGAGCGGTGGACTTGTAAGTTGTAAACAGAATCTACGTACTAGTATTGAGATGTCTCAATATAAATCCATACTAATATTATAAATGCGACAGTAACTCTGTCTGTCTGTCTGTCTGTCTCGCTTTCACGCCAAAACTACTGAACCGATTTGAATGAAATTTGGTACTCAGATAGTCTAGAGCCTGAGAAAGGACATAGGCTACTTTTTAATGCGATGTAAGGGGTTGAAAGGTGGGGGTGAAAGTTCCTTAACCTTTTTCATGAAAACTTTTTTAATGTCACATTTGAAATAACTGTCAGTTGTTAAAACCCATATGAAACGATATATTTGCTAAATGTCGCTTTTTGTGACCTTGATATTTTAATGGACACCAACACCCTACCAAATGTATAAAAAAAAATATAGAGCAAAAAAGAATTTTTTTATAAAAAAAATCTCACTTTTTTTGCTTATAACTTCTTTAATTTTTAATTTAGGGCAAAAAGTTATATAAACATATTTGTAGGCAAAACAATTTGCTACAAATTGTGTCTCTAAGATTTTTTTGCAAGACGCATAGTTTTCGAGATATCACGAAAAAAGTGTTTTCACCCCTTTTTCCAAGATGGCGGCCGGAGGACAAGGGTGGCGACCACACAAACTTGAGGTAAAGCTTCTATTGACCCCCCACACATGTTCCAAAAATAAAATTGAGTCCTCTAACAAATGCAAAGCTCATGTAACATTTCAATGGACTATTATATAATACCGACAACTCCCATACAGTTCCGGAGTCACGTGTTCAGCTCACAGATGTCACAGTGATCGATGTTACGCAAGCAATGGGACTATTTGAACCAGTGGACTGGTGGCTCAAGGCTGCAGTAAGCGGCAGGTGGTGGTATGATCTGGTCAATTTCGGTGCTTGAACTGTTGACACGGAGTTATTACTGCTTCCTGCCCACGCTACGCCAATGAGAGCAATTGTTGCTACTATAAATGAAACTTGAGAGATCCTATACTTGAAGATAACGTGCTCGAGCACAGTGAGTTTAAGAAATACATTTAGTTCCATGGGATTTGACGCATCATAAGTACATGGACCATACATTTAAAGGTTGTATGAGAATTTATGAATTGGTTAAAACCATAATTCAGTGGAGCTGGTAACAGACTTGTATAATATACAAATAAAAAAAATATTTACGAATATAGTTACATAAAGTATTTAAAATAACAAGGTCTCAACATTAGAGGTCAAAAAGTAAAAAATTCAGCGTAAAGCTGAATGTTAGACATCCAGCGCTTGTTTTAAAGATCCTTTATTTGCTCATCATGTTTAATCTTTAATTTGAACGTTATACAATGAAATGATGATGCAATCAGTCCGCCTGCTTTAAATCTCTATAGAATTGCAAAGAAATCGTTACAATTTCATAAAATAGGTACGTAACACCCACACGGCTACACTACATACAACTTTCTTAACAAATGTGTAGGTAGGTATATCATATGTATCTGTATATTTACGAGTGTTGTGTATACAACTTGATAATGTTGCATGATGTCATCTTTGTTTCATAGATGTTATAAAGATATTATTCATTTACAGTACTTAAAACCAACACTTAATAAGTAAATATTATGCAATAAGTAAGTGGGTTATACCTTATATGAAATCTTATATGAAACATTATAAAAAAAAAATATTCAACCTAGAAACTTTTCAAAAGTCTTTCAACATCTTCTGAAATTCTTCAGTGGTCTTCAGTGGTATAGTTAAACAAGTACCTTAGAAGTAATAAACGAAGTAAGAGTACAACCATTGAACTTTTTAGCAAAAAAAAACTTACATATAAAATACTTTCTTTGATAATTTCACTCACTTGTTACGCCCACAAAATACCATTAAAAGGTCACGGAATTAACGAAGCACCTACGCTTATTTAGAACAGAAACTGTACATATCCTTTAGTTTACTATTTTCACGGTATTACTAGGATTATTACTCGCCCACTTTCTCCATTGCCGGCTAATATAATCATTAGATTTGTATACAATGAACAAGATCTTTATTTCTTTGATACGGTTATGGTAGTCCTTTTTACGACCACACCATAGCCATAGGTTACGTACAATAGTGAACATTGCCTAAACAAAATTTATTTTGGTTTCTGGTATTTCCTATAGTAAAAACTACCAGGAATACAAACCAGTAAATCATGAACGTTTCAAATAGGTACATCTAAACAACTTCCCATTGAATGTTTTTAACAGGAAACCTTTAGAACGAGACGGAAAACTATTGGTCAATTCAATTTCACAGTTCACTGGTGCGAAATAAAAACATTTTCTAAGAAGAATTCCAAGGAAATGCAGTAGGTAACTAGGTATTGCAAGAAAACAGAAACATGCTATTTATAATAGAGGTTAGGAATTCAGTGTTTTTACTAACGTGCATGATAGATTAGATACCCAAACTATTATCTAGAGTCCTTTTCATGAAAGAAGTACCGCGGAAATTTCCGGAACTAAATTTTAAAACTAAATTTTAAATTAGTTGTCAGGTGCTGTTATTGTGTTCGCGTTTTATTTGGTTTCTGTGATCAAAGTCTTGTTTTCAATGCCTAAAGTTGTTAAAAGTGCTGCCTGAGAAATAATACTTAAGGTCGACTACAGCGACGCGTCTGCGGGACTTCTTTCATGGAAAGGACTCTACTAGTAGAGAAGTTTGAGATCAAAGGAATTGCCATCTCGGCACGTCATCGTATCACACAGAAGGTAAGCAAGCACGGAAACGTGTCAAGAAGAGACCAAGGTCTGACAGTTTTTGTTTACTTTTTTATTCTTTTTCGAGGTATTACAAATAGCAGGGAAGTCGAAGAATGAAATGTAACAGTTTTTTGCTGTTTATTTACAGATAGTAAGTAAATCTGTAAGTAGGTGCGTGCTACATTATTATTGTAAATCTGTCAAACTTTTTTATAAGGTAAGTAAATCATTTGTAAAAGCCTGTGAACCACACAATGACCATGTAGAGATTTAAGTTGGTAGCTTTAGCCTAAATCTGTAACATGATAATTTGTGTAAGTATTCTACAAATTTAATGATAATCATATAAAAAAGTTGCATGACAATGTAGGTCATTGTAGGTATATAACAAACGAGTTTTAATTGGAAATTCCGTAATTCATTCATGCTCTGACTCGGCTGGAACAAAATATCTATATTATACCTACTTAGAGTAACAAATTATTTAGTGACCTGTTAATAAACCACGTCAATGCGGTTAGCTGACACGATGGTAATAGGTAAATCGACGCCAAGAGGACAACAACAACTAATGAGAACAACTTTTATAACAAAAATATTAACAAATACCATCGTTTTATTTGTCATATATTTTATAAAAATATATGCATGTACTAGGAATGCGAGTTATGTTTTTAGCAATCTAAAAACAGCTATACCTAACGATTATTCGGTCGCTGTAAGGGTAACGGGCCTCCTAAACTAGGTTTTTGACGTTTGACCTCAACTATCCTTTAGAAAATATTGACCCTGACCTCTAGATCTTAAAACATCATTTAGAATCGTCCGATAAAATACTTAAACCCAGGTGCCAGTTCCTCGAGAATAGAGCCTAGAATAACGGGCAAGAAACTGCTAGGAAAGAAAGAGCAAACACAGGTTTATGAAGCAAATAATTGTGTGAAATCAAACTAATTTACAATGCGAAGAACAAAGTAAAACCCGAGGATAGTGTACAAAGTACAAACGCATAGGAGTGTAAGAAAATGCGTCGTCTAGCTAGACAAGCGTTCCGCAATTATTCCTGTAGCATGGCGTGCGTCATTCGCGCCTTGACGCAATCAACCGAAAAATATAAGGCATCAACTGCCGCCGTGAGTAAAATTCAAAATACACTACTTACTTGTGTGATAATGTAAATCAATAGTCATCGTGAAATTAAACGTACGGTTAACCTACTCTAGATTTAAGTTGAAACTAGCAAACTCACGTTAATTAGTTCTGTTCTGATATAGATATCCTTCTGGAGAATAATTGTTATGACTTAGTTTTGCAAATATTTGAATGGTGTTTCTATAGTTTTATTAGAAAGTGCGCAGCAAATGCAGCGACGGTTTTAGCGTAAGCGGGATATTATATTAACTTCTATTTGTAGCAATAATAACGTTTATTCAATCTCTAATGAGTGTAGTCTAACAAAGTCCGGCAAGCAAAGGATGACCCTTTGAGGTCAACGTACGAGCGCGCCAGAGAGTCTGCGCTTCTAGACTTTTCCAGGGTGCTGCTGAGGACTGGTTCCGTATAGCGGCTCTTGGAACCGTGTCAATCGCGTAATTATTTAGTACGCAGCCTACGGACAAGGCTTACCTCCGCATTCGTTGACTATGTTTCTGAGACGTGACCTGACAAAGATTGAAAAACTAAATATTTTTTGTTGGGGAGACATCCGCATTCAAAATATTTCCAAATACATATAAATTAATGGCGCTTTTGATAAATTTATAATTCATATCCTTTATAAATCATGAATAAAACATTCAAGGCATTATTCAAAATTTTAATTTCTTAATTTGCATTTTGAAAACCCACTTCGTTATCTTGTCTCGCTCGCTATACGTAGCTTAGCTTACGTGTCTATGATTTTATGTGATTTAATTTATCAACTCCAGCATTCTTGCTCAGATGATGAAAATTTATAGGTCTAGTTTTTCCGACAGACATTGATATACCTATAGTAAATAACAATGACATGGATTTATTTATAATCACTCACATTTATATTCGTAAGATATTGCATAGTCAAATGCAAAATTTCTAATTAAACAAAAATTACTCGATCATCTTCTTAAAACTTCAATACTTTAGTTAGAACGTAGATATAGATACCACCTAGTTTTTGCATAGAAAAAGCTTACGTACTTTTTATTAATGTAACATTAAGTTATGTCATATTTCCCCATTTCTAATTTAGAAATATAGAAACCAAAAATGCATTAAACATTTTTGAAAAATTTTGAATTAATTTTTTGAAACTCGCATAATTTTTATAAAGTCTGCAGTATAAATTATGTTGCACAACCAAAAAAAAACATATTAACCTACATCACTGTCTTTGATTATGTGATGATATGAGGTCGATGCGGACGGTGAAGCAAGATGGTTTAGTTAGAAGGTACCTGCTCGTTTAGTCCTAACTAAAAGAGAGCCAGAATCAATTTAAAATTACTACACTCCACATAATTAATTCCTTTCCTATCCTTTGTATGTTGCGTCCTGGAATTTACTTCACCCTACTCACATCACCAACATATTTGCTCGTTATAATGTCATCTCATTTATGTACCTAAAATATTTCAACGGATTTCATTATTAGCGTGCAAATATTAAATAAAAAGCTCATTATGAATGTGATCAAATTATTAAAAAATATAAGTATACAGCGACTATAACGATAGGCAAGCTTATGACCAATCAGGATACTACCAGTTTCTTGTCGTGATATTATAAGAATACAGGTTAGATCACGTCGCATGATAATTCCGACACTCACACCACACATACGGCACAACTAGTTATTATATAGCCTAACTAAGGTTGTGTGCAATGCAGAAATAGAAACACTGAAAAAAGCGATGCACACATCGTCGACAAAAAATAATGAGTACACCATAACTCTGTTATATTCTGGAGATTCAATCATAATATAGATCAGTCTATTAATTTACAACAAAGTTACACGTCAGTTAGTACAATAGCATTGAGCTATTGGTGTTGTGGCTAAAAGTTCTCACTTGTAGAACTAGTTGAGAGCCTGTTGAAGAACCAGGGTAAAGACAATATTATACTTCAATTAAATTGTCTTCAATTTCAACAGAAGAAAATGATAAGAGAGCGAACGCGGATACGAGGACCACACATACTCAATCAAATATACATATAGACGTAAACGAGCACGCACACACTGTAGAGTTACAAAAATAGCCGCGCCGATAGCGCAAACACACCAACACACGCCCACACTCTGTACGTGAACTGTAATAAAAACATACATAGACACTTACTGCGCTATGAATAGGTAAGTAAGATACAAATTAAGTTGGTAAAAGTACAAGTGAAGTGATTGTATGTAGTACCGAATACAGCACAGATGATAAAGCTGATTCTTGCGATGTCGTTGTCGCGCCAATCAAAGGACTCCGTACCAGCAAAGAGAAAGCTCATTTGGGAAAAGAGCCCGAGGCTATTTGCATGCGGCTAAATAAAAATCTAAACAAAATTAAACCGGCCAAATACTGCGACGAAGGTTCTGATATGATACCGATACCGGTTTCGACTAGTCCAAGTTCCAATTATAGGATCGTCGCAAGTGAGCGGTGCTGCAAATCGAAGAATGTGGATTGACGACGGAATGTCAAAGCGGACTCACCTAAATTTATGACATACATGGCCTGGGAGCGCTCGAGCCTCCTCGCGTGCTCCACGGCCTGGTAGAGTCCGCCGGAATCCACTTTGAAGCACTTCGAAATCTACACAAAAACAGGATCCACTGCGCTGTGCGCAAACATCTTATGCACTGGCACTGGCCGTCTCGCGGCACCGGAACAACTGTGTACACTCGATACAGCGGGAGGTGAGCTCGGATCGCGGTCGGACACTGACTGAGCGCCGACGCGGGCGCAACGCGCGGGCGGCGGCAACTGTGACGTGTGTGACGCTCCGCGAGCCGCTCGCGTTACGCTCATATAGATAAACGAAGCAAAACTTGGCAGTAATATTTATACAAAAACATCGAACACTTCACGAAATGCAGCTTTCCGAGAAACCATAGAACACCAAGAAAATAAAGACGCAAAAATCCTGTCCGAGATTGTTTATATAAACATTTTGAATTGACAAAACGAAAGTTTAATATGTAACTTAACATGGCTGGTATAGACGCAATACGTATTCCGTCATTTGAACTTCAATAGCATTAATTAATTGGTATATGACACCGAAATCATTGGTTTTCGAGTATGACTCCAGGCACCTGTCGTATTAAAAATAATAATTATTGAGGTTTTAAGGTAAGGACTATTGAGTACAGACAATATTTAAATAAGACAATGGATTGAATCATAGAGTAATTTAAGGAATATGAACATAATGTTCATAATGCCAAATCATAGTTTCAACAAAACCTGACAAAAGTAATGATAGCTAAGTAGTAAAACCTGAACTTGTTGAACAGGTACGGCATTAACCAGCCAGCACGCTTTAACATTCAAAAATTGCGGAACGTAGGGGTTATAAAACTTTACATTAACTTTGAGAAGCCATTCATGACGATCTCAATAGTAATTACATACGTAAGCTTGTGAAAGTTATAAATGATGACGTGATGTGTAAATTCAATGTACTGATAGAACGTATTACCTGAAAGTGACAGCTATGTACCAATCATTTCTAACAGCAGCTTGGCTGTCGAGTATCGATCTCGCCTCACACACTGGCATAGTATAGTTAAGATCCTGATCTATGCACTGATAGTATAGTTCTTATTATCATAAAAATATTATCTGTTAAAACCAAAGTGACAGATCATTTATCACCAGATCTCCAAACAGTCTTAGAAAGTCGAAATACAGTGTGTTTGTTTAGTCGAAATTGATGATGCAAAAGGTTCGTATCACCATCGAAGCTATTATGAATTTAATGTTACTGACAATTTCGTAACCTAAGAGAAGTATTATGTAGCTTTCAAAACTTATATTGAAACAAGTATAATAATAATGATAATCGATAGTTGTCGACAAGAAATTAGCAGGAAGCACTGAACGCGAGTGGCACGCGCACGAATCTGCAGGAAATGTTGATTCCATAATAAATGACGGTAAGCGACATGTGAGGTGTCAGATATCAAAACACTGGTTAACTTGGTGCCATTGAATCATCAGGTCACTAATAGCCTTGAGCTGAGGCGCAGTTTGGACGTCATCTGCTGGTGACACATCCGCGCGACCTCGGCTTTGACTTGCCAAAATACGAACAACAGTTAATTCTGTAACTAACTGTCGTCTAAAGCCAGGAACACGGAGATTTTCTGAGAAAATATATTTTTTAGCAAAGAAACATCTGTTATTTAACATGACAACATGCATGAAGAGATTGCAGACTTTTTTAACAACATAGAAAGTAGATACCTAACCTAAGTCAAATACAATTTGTGCAAGGAAAATAGCAAAGGCCCCTACGCTATGCGACTCAGTCAGTTAGCTTAGGAGGAAGTACGTAAAGTACTGATTCTTAAACGCAAGGTTGCCAAAACTAGCCCAATGATTGACCAAACCATTCTTATCTAAATAGGTGCAAAGTTTTGAAACAGCCAGTTGTGGAACAGCAGGTATGTCTATGTGCATTGACATCATGACATAGTTATTGGTTAGGTGGCTGTCTACTATTCATAAGTACTTGCTGGCTAAAGTGGCTAAACGTGTTTATTTTTCATTATTCTATCTTTAAACGCTGATGATGAAAACTAAACCAAATTCAGTTTTTATGATCAACACGCAGACATTGGTTTGGTAGGTTTGACAAGTTTACATAAATAAACCAATATCTAATCTCATCAATAGCGAGTGATAAAGTGAATATAGTGTGAGTTATTTATAAATTGGCAAAGAAGCTAATAGATCATAACAGTCCGAAAACATCGGATAGAACATTAAAATAAAAACGAAATAAGAAGGAGTCTGTAATTTATAGGATGCAAGACATCCACTCAACTTTTTCGGATTTCGGAAGTCTTGATCCTTGAATTTAGCTAACAAGAGTAATAAGTCGAAAATGAATTCTAAATAAAAAGAAATCAACTGACAGAATATAAAAATAATAATCGAATCGTTGTCAATGCGTTGTTAATAATCGTGTTGTCATGTGGGCGCCGACGGCTTGTTTGTAGGTGATCAACCTTGTCTAGACACAAAACTGAGTAATACCAAATCCTATTAACGATACAGTCACAAGTGTCACAACAGCTCATTTTGAAAAAGACCCTGAAAGCAGACAGTCGCTTGACGTAATACGCTTGAGTAAACGGAAACTCTTTCCGCTTAGATACCGTCTCGTCGCGCCTTTTTCTTTGCACTGAATTAAGAATTATAAGTACAATAGCAAAATAAATTCAGAGATAAACAGATAAATAGGAGTACAAACCAGCTGCATAATCAACTCGTACGAAACCAAAATTAATCTGAGAGATATGTTAATATACAAGACGACAATATTAAACCAAAAATTTAAATTCGAATCGAACTAACACAGTTGAGGAACAGTAAATGATACAAAAAAAAATTGTACAAACATATTCTTCTTCTTCTTCTCTTAATTAATGGCCTCTGTCCGTTATTTCAATAAGACGTGACTAGTTTGCTACCTGTCTATCCTGTCAACATCATGTCATTGTGTCAGTATCAATCAACTCAGCCTGTAGTAGAGTCTCAGAGTAGAGTAATCATAAGATCAGACATGACAGACCTAAATTAAAAAGCTTAATCGCTTCGTATCGTAGGTTCATCAACAGATAAGTAAATAATTATTCTTTATTTTATACAGAGAGACCGATATTCATTAAATATCTTGTCCAACCTGATCAACGGGTCTATCATTTAAAATGTTCTTTCACAAACGCAATAAAATAATTAGCAAATTTATTTTGCTCTCAATATTTCGGGACATTAGCCGGCGCCAGCAAATTTTATTGCTTGTCTATTGAATTTAACAGCATTATCTCACATCTCATTTAACTGTTTGGCGCTATCTGTCTCACCAGTTATATTTACCGGGTGACTAGACTTACGTACGACGCCACACCGTCACCTCAGCGCCAGCTCAGAACCTCATCTCCCAACTAGTCCCAACTCGTACTGACATTGGCGCCCGCCGTTTTAGCCACGGATATATCCTGCAGCTTAGACCAACCATGACAGTGGCGCCTGGACACACGTTAAAATAGACATTACACCATTTACTGCCCATTCAAAGTGATTAATAATGTAACAGTCATAATCTCCGCAGTGGTCGTTAGCTATTTTCACTCGGGAAATGAAATTGCCAAGAAAATAATATTATTAGGTATAGCAAAATTATAAGCAAATCTCCCCGCCGGCACTCTTTACTAGCGTTATTTAGATGAGGTTGGTGTTAGTACAGCTGTTCTAGCTGGTGACTAAGAAAAAACTATGACAGGAAAGAGAAGATCAACGTATCTTTGAAAAAAAAAACAGCCGATGTAGGGGAAGAGAAAGTAAGTTATTAATGAGTGAATGAATATTAGGAACAACTATTCTCAGAAGAATTTCGCAATGATCTCGACAACTAAATGTACCATTTTTAATTGCTTGTCATTTAATCAAATATTGATTTAATCTATGTATAACAGGGTTGATACGACTCATTGGTTCCTTTCACTTCTAATTAAGCTATTCAGATAGACCCAGGTTTGAAATCAGACTGTCTCCACGACTCAATGTCGGAGACGCACTGAAGCCTGATCTTGGCCACAACTAGGATTCAGGTAGGTACACAACACAGAGATCACACACGATTGACCCCAGAACACAATTAATTAGGCGCTGTCGTGAGAACCATGGATTGCACGTCAGATGTTGTCTTGTCTTTGATGATAGATAGCTCTCAGGAGAATACAGCGATACAACAAGGAAAGAGGTTGAGTCTAAAATTACCAGTAATCATTTGAATCTGTCTCATTTAGCATAAATTATGGTTTTGTTTAAGTAGGTAGGTTTAATGTTGATAGTCCTGAAAGAAATCGTGACAAAGATATTAGGGAATAGAATTCAATATCCAGATCCAGACAGCAATTAAAATATAATTCTATTAAAGTCTATTAAAATTTCGATTTCGAGTCAAAAGACTTGGCCACTTTGTTATAGTAGCCTTGTGCATATGCATTAAAAATAAACTGGTGATTGCTTTAGAAACTTTCAAAGTTCAGTGAAAAAATAGAAGGATTTGATTGAAAGTGAAGTAACGTTTGACCAAGCCTCGGATAGCATGCGCGTGGGCAACGATTGAGGTAAGCTATTTCTGTCGACCTTATCAAAGAACGCAAGAATAACCACAGGCAGTTAATGTAAAATCTAGGTGAATAGCCGACATTATTCGGACAACAACAGATTATGTAATAACTAGCAAGCAAAAACAGAACAGATGTAAATGAAAATAGATCTCTTTGTATGAGACATAATTATTATAATTGTGGTTATTAATGAGTGGCACGACAATTTGAATAACTTTCCTACAGATAATAGCTAAAATGCGAATGTTGAGCAAGAGGTCTAAAGTTCTTGAACCGCTAAAGTGTCGATCGTAAATCTTAGATTCAGCAATGAATTGCATGTGAGTTTCGATAGCGTGAGGTGAGTCTTGAAATATCTTGACTAGACTGGTCTAAGTGGTCAGAGATTTAATTTTTTTCAAAATTTTGGCAACAGAACCGATTGCAATAATTACCTATAAGCTAATTGAGAAAAACTCATTGTTCAGCATGTGAAATTCATAAATATATATATGTTTTATATATACATAGAGATCGAAAACGTCAAATCATTTAGGATTCAATCTAATCTGATCGGCAAGATCAATCGTTTAAGTACCAACAAACTCAACACCAATAAAGAAATTCAACGCTTATCGTGCTGTAAATAGAGTTAAAGTTTAAGTGGTAAAGTACTAAGAATCCAACTGTTGCCTCCTGAAAGCAAGGACCTTTTTCTCGCAGGTAACATCACATAGATGAGTCACATCTCTGGGAAATCCCACAACCGCCAGACGGTCACAGCGGCGTGCGTCAATCGCGCCCTAAATATATGCTCGCTGACCGCTTGTCGGAACACTGCTGGACTGATTAATTACTGGCTGATCAGTACAAGAACCACTAGTTGCTTGTTTAACTACATTGATGCTTTGTTAACATTGCACGACAGCCACTTCTTTTGTCGTCGGACAAGTTCTTCGCGATCAAAACGAGTCAAAAACGCGAAACTTTTGGAAGACAATGTTGAGTTCATTGTAAACGCGCCTTTGGATCAAAATGATACTTTTGCTGCACCTTTGTGGTATTTTCTAGAGCGGGAAGCTTTCCAAAAATGTTGAAATGCAGAGGCATAAAGTAGTTGACCAGAATAGCAGAGTTAAAAGAACATAGATACAATGGAAAGAGATCCCTCCTCCTTAATGGTGGGCATACACGCTACGAGAAATCGTTACGATCAGACTGTACAGTTCGAACGGTACCGATAAATTGCTACATGTTTGTTCTAAAAACTGTACAGTTTTATAACATACTAGCAGCGCCTCGCGGTTTCACCCGCGTAATTCCCGTTCCCGTGGGAATTCCGGGATAAAATATAGCCTATGTTCATCAGGGATAATGTAGGATTCTAATGGTAAAAGAATTTTTTTAATCGGTCCAGTAGTTTCGGAGCCTATTCAATTCATACAAACAAACAAACAAACAAAAAATCAAACCTTTCCTCTTTATAATATTTGTATAGATGTATAGACATGTAGCGGTACCGTTCGAACTGTACAGTCTGATCGTAACGATTTCTCGTAGCGTGTATGCCCACCATAACAGTAGGGTATACGATAGATCTGTCAAACTTGTGTAACTAATAAATCGAACTCAACCGTCAACCGATAACGTATCATCAGAACTTTCTATGAATTTCTTATTTCTTGAAACCGCCGATTCTGAAAAACGCAACACTTCTTTCGCAGAAATTTCCAATAAGGAATAAATTATTAGGAAAAATATGTAGGAGTCTTCCAACTCTAATAGTGACGGCACACGCAGCACTTGCCGACACGTCATCGACGCAGCGTGACGTCACCGCGACCTTACAGAGTTTAAGTTGAGGGTGATATGAACCGTAGGTTAATTGATGTTCTGAAACGATGAAATGTTAGAGCCATAGGTTTACCGTGGCTTTATGTGTTAAACGTTTTTATTTTTTAATCAAGAGAAATACATCAATTTGTAGCAGTCTCATTAAAAAAACGAGGACTTTCAATAAATTCTAGTTTTAGTTTAACGTAGGTTGCCGACATGTTTTTATAAGTGCCGCACCTTTCGATAGCGGTAGCTGCATCTTTTATACATGTAAATAATGATGAACGTATACTTAATAATATAAAAATGAATTGCGGTTCGTTAGTGTCGCTAAAACTCGAGAACGGCCGGACCGATTTGGCTAATTTTGGTCTTGAATTAGTTGTGAAAGTCCAGAGAAGGTTTAAAAGGTGAATAACAGCGTATAAGGCAGTACGAAGTCTGCCGGGTCAGCTAGTACTTAATAAAAACTTTAGCAACTCGAACTAAACTTCCAGCACTTAGGCCCTCATAAATTATGCTGATAAAGAAATCGTTACTCATGCATAGATTTGAGTAAGATTTCCATGCAAAAATCTATACTTGAGTCCGGATCAGTGATTGAGCAGTAAATAAGCATCATGAGTTCCAGTCTACCAGACTTCAGTCCATTCAATAGGCCGTCCTAATGGTGGGACGAACGGAGTTGGTAATTACACGTGGTTGGTTTCGTTTGCAAAACCGACTCAAAAACTAAAAACTAGTCTATAGATATTTAAAACACTAATGTTGGTTGAATGAACTCTAATAACGAACATGCATATCACTAGAGTAGGCGTTTCCGTAAAAAAGGTGAAAAAAAATGCACCAAATCGTAATTTGGTGCAGGAAAGAGTGGTAAAGATCGCACCAAAGACTGAAAAGTTTCAAATAGATTACCTTACGTTACGCTGTACGTAAGCTTTGGACTAAATCGTTAAATCAATATCTGTGAGTTATATTTACTGAAGCCCTGATATTACTGCATTGTTTTAATGGAGCTTCAGTTTATTAAAAAATATTATGCAGTTTTCCAAACAGATACTTCAAATTTTCAGGACCCTAGAGATTAAAATTAAAGAGTTGTAGACGTAAGTATGCGGATCACAAGCTTGAAGTGGAGATGGGCAGGACACGTGGCAAGAAGGAATGATGGAAGATGGACCACAGCGATTTCGGAATGGTGGCCAAGATACGCTCAAAGACCACGAGGCAGACCGCCCGATGGTCCGATGATATTGTGCCTGTAGTTGGGCAGCAGTGGGGAAGACTTGCACAGGACCGGAGAGACTGGCGTACTAAAGAGGAGGCCTATACCCAGTAGTGGGTGCATACAGGCTGAATATAGATAGATAGATAGATAGAAATTAAAAGGAATAAAAATAATATTATATAACGAATACCTAACTTATCACTGTGTTTTGAATTTCATGTAAGTACTTACATAATTTACATTATGAATTAACAAAGTGTAAACATACCTCGTGCGTGACTTCTGTTTTTCTATAAGCCGTGTTTTGGTAACTAAGTATATTGTTGTCTATTTTTAAACAACCTTGTATTTTCGCTTCCGATGATAGAATGTGGTTAAGCGAGGCCGAATCACCAAACACGGAAAATCATTATTAAACTAATGTGTACTAAAGTAACTAATATGAATACATATGCCTAAAGTAGGTACTGAAGTCTTATTTTCTAAGAGAACATGAGCAACCCATTCTATACGGAACCCTAAAGTGGTTCACAAGGTCGTCGTGAATGATGACGTTGATGACAATAATAAAGTTGAGCACAAAAGACACGTGAAGTGCGATGTACTTACGTGAATAAGATCTGCAAATAAGTCACAGGTGTTTCCGAAGTTACCTACTTCTGTAACTAATGATGAACAAAACGACATTTAGATTTACCTTTAGCGGCCACAGCTGTAGGTTTGACAGACATTGTCTTATAGTCTTTCAAAAACACACAGAGTACATTACAATTAAACTACAAGACGATCACGTGACGTTCACTTTTAAAAACTACACACAAATTTACTATGAAACCATATTAAACTAACACCGCTAAAGTAAATTAATTTACAACTAGCTCAAATACTGAAGAATTGAAATAATCGTAGGACACCCTAGGTCGACACGGTAAGCAAGGAGCACGGCAGAAGCACACGCGCTCCAGATGGCTGCCCGAACTCGACTGGCTAGCTGGCTGCGGAGCGTTGTAGGGGCTGGGGTCGTCAGGGAGGAGAGAGGGGGCGCCAGGAAACACAGCCTCCAACCAATAACAATTATATAAGAGAGGGTTGTTGTTGCTATTTTTAGAATCAATGGCGCATGTAGCCCGTTCGCACTATTATCAGCATTGCAAAGTAATATTGTGCTATCGGCTTAGTATAAATAGCCGCGTTCACTGCAGTGGGAGTAGTTATGTGTTTGCAATGTTTCTATTTCTGGAGCTTTTATGCTCTTTCGCAAACAAGTAACAGGTTTAGTGGTGGCGGTTTGAGCCCGACTCGCCTGAACCAGATCGCGGTTAAAACGGCACTTGCCGGGTCTCTTCTTCCCATCGGAGTAATTAAACTTCTGAAAGCTTTTAGCGGGAAAGTGGGCATGAAACGTGTTTACTCTCGATTTTATTATTGGTTTTGTGGAGCGTGAAACGGCTTCCACTATTCGTGGTGGGGCTACGAACCGACTGCTATAAAACACCAACGTGGAACTTCAGTCGCCTACGCACTTATTGAAAACTCCTACGTATTTCAAACGCCTACCTTCGTAAACCTTGCATAGCTTTCCAAATTTAGATTTCGTCAACGTTGTTATTTCCATTTGTTAGGCTTCAGGGCTATTTCGGAACCCGTCCATAACAAATTGGATTGCACAACAATATCATCTAAATTGGTTTCACCATGATAACTAAATCCTCCCTTTTCCAGCTCTATACACAATATAGAACGCATGCCTCCCCCAGTTCGCCCTCTGGGGGTGAGAGTGGTGGAGTGCACTCCAGCAGGGATCGAGTGTGGAGAGGCTGACACAGTTCGCCACTTGCAATAAGGCGACCTCGTTAGCGGATGCGCTTTGCACAGTTTCGGGATATTATCTAGGTTACTGCTCTACTTGCTAGTAAACAATGAACGACTGTATGTCCGAGAATCTATTTCATTTACCATTCGTTTTGTGCGAGTCATCTGTGCTTAGAATTTTAGAAATAACTTTAATCATAATCATTTATTAGCTGCTTTTTACTTTGGAAGATACTTTTTGGGCCGCAACAGATGGGTGAAGCGGGTACGAAAACTGCAGGTATCTATTGCGAATTTTTAAATAGATCACTTCCAAAAGTGGTTTGTACATCGATATAAAAGCATTATGTTGTTACAAGCGCGATAAGCCTCGCCAATATCCGCCATAATTTACAACTCGTAATGTCCGACCTGCGACTGGAAAAGCTCAATCTGTTTGTTTTCGTTCCGTAAAAAGATCCACGTCCGACGATGTTGCAGTTTTTCGCTCAACTAAACTGACGCCACTGTTTACAAATAGTTGGGCCAGCCACATTCGTTTGTAAGTACATCTCGTAGGTACGTTGCTAGTACAACAGAACGCTATCACTTGTTTTATTAATTGAAAACAAGTGACGGCATTTTTAAACTGTCATGCGTCAGTTAGTAAGCGTGATGGATCAACGACCGAACGGCAGAGCTGGGGCTCAATTCTACTAACTTACAGTGGTTATTCAGTTCCAATTTACGTATGGTTCCATCGATTTTCAGCTTAGCTAAAACGTCACTGTGCTGCTGGATGAACCCGACCGTAGTTTCTTTCCCGTTCTTCTAGGCTCGGGTCGCGAGGAACTGGCGGCACCTAGATTTTCCTAGTTTATAATTAACGTTTCTACATAATCCTTAATTTTACTGAATAGAAGATATTTGGAATTTGTTCATTGTGCACTAGTAGAATACGAAATAGTCTAAAGGCAGATGAATAAAAAAAGAGATCAAATCATATCAAAACCATTGGTTATTTGACTTTATTGGCAGATTTATCCGTGCTATCCCGTAGACCAAGACAGAGGAGGCTGGCATAACATGAAGAAGGCCTATACCCAGGAGTGGGTGATACCGGGCTGAGATGATGATGATGATGATCCGGTAGACCATGTCGAAAATGTAAAGTTTCTTCTTCAAAGGTCCAGCTAAGCCCTAAATAAGAGATAAGGCAAAGAAACGTGACCTATCGTAGCTATGATTAGATTAGATATGGATGAATGGGTTAATAACACTGTTTTATATTAAACAACTTATCTAATCTGTAGCTAATATGTGTTTGTTGTGCTTATAGCAAAAAGTCGTTATGTGACAACAATTTTAGTGGTAGGTAGTGTTAGTTCCGACACGGTTTTATAGCTCTGATCTGGAATGGTGGGGGAAATGGAAGGGTGGTTTGAAAATATAAATCGCAAACTTATCCATAATCGCTCAGTTTTCGTTTTTCTAAGTATTTTGTTTCCAAGAAATATAAATTAAAAGAACACAGCTTTTTGTATAATTCCTTTGGCATTCTAGCTACTGCACAGAAACTCGACGATATCAAAAACACTGCTGAAACGCTTTAGATTGTGAACATAATTTAGCGAGTTTCAGATATTTCCGAGAATCCACCTCCACCGAACCCTGCGTCACTGCTGAACGGATTCTAATGGAAAGTGAGCTTTGCTACGCAGACTTTTGGTTCAATACCGTTTGAATGTTACAATCCTACAGCTAGGGCGCGATAAATCTTGGCGCGTCGTTAGTAAAAGCAGTATCATTACGAAGAAAAGCTTCCACTCGGCAATTTACCTACGTCGAAATATTTCAGAAACAAATAAACACGATTTCCAAAATATTAGAAGCACACGGGCTGCTGCTTCTATAGCACCTACTAGTTCTCAGTTTTGTCAACTTTTTCTCTACCTTCTAGTAATAATAAAGAGATCGAAACACGTTGAACGTTACTGCTGAAACTTGAACAGTGGGCCACTGTAGAGGGAGTCCGGGGCCACCCGAGCCTCAGCTCTCGAGCCACGCTGCGTAGGCGTGTGTTGACAAACGATGTTGCCGAGTCTATTTCTGTCCCGAGCCCCGCCCATGTACCCCCCCCCCACCCCTCCCCGGCAGCCCTCTTCCCCCTCAAAAGCGCCCTTGACCTTCCGTATCCAAACAACCGCAGTCACAACAAGCGGATAGCGTAGGTTCTTTCCGATCCTAGCTCACAGAACGACTAAAATAATAAGGCTCAATACTAATCCTCAGACACGGTCAGTCGTCTGCGATTTCAGGTTCAAGATCCTTCGAGATGTACGGGGGTGTAGTGTAGACGTCCTGATCACATTTGGCACGTCATGTTCACAATCTACAGTAGGTAGGTACTAACATTACAGAACTGCCAACAATCAAGCCTTATATTAATTTTTCATCATAATGGCGTTTGACTTTGACTTTGCTCTACATTTAATTGAATCCTCAAACGATCGATACCACTGTCTAGATACATAATTAGGTTTATATTTTATTTTAGGTACATATTAGATTCGTTTAATTCTTGTTGTCTATTTTTAGTAGAAGATCTCATTATATGTTCGCGCAATAGACTTTGTTACATAGCCTATAGATTTTTATTGTTATATCTTTTTGTCTATTGTAAATATTTTATAATGTTTTTTGCTAGTCTTTTTTTGTATGCCATAGCTGGCAGACGAGCAGGCGGGCCACCTGATGGAAAGTGGTCACCGCCGCCCATAGACACCTGCAACACCAGAGGTGATGCTAGTGCGCTGCCGGCCTTTTAAGAGGAGATAGACCCGCCTAGTCGGTAGAATAACGCCTTGGAGTAATCTGTAATGTTATTTTATTATGAATAAATTGAATTTGAATATTAATTAGTTGCTCTAAGTACTTATCAAAATATAATTCCACTCAATTCAATATTTACATTATATCAAGCAGTGCTATGCCAAAATCGTCATCACAGTGGAATTTGAAAGAACTCCTACTCGAATGTTTCGTCAAAGCTTTTACGGTGTTTGATGAATGCGAACAAAATGGTATCCCAGTTTGAGCCCGGCTAGCGAAACGATCTGGCTCGCCTTGGCTCAACTATTTCACTCAGCAAAGCTTTTTGAACTTGCAACTAAAACATTGCAATTAGTGTCGATGTAAGTATGAGTAATTGCTCTTCTGAAAGTCTGAAAGTTTCACTAACTCAGCAATGCCTGTCACCCATCCATTTAGCGAGTTGGCTGAACGTTGTATAAACGTCGATCGACTAAGCAAGCTTCCACAAACACTACTGATATTAAAGGACCGTCTGCGCAAGAACGGCTGATGATAATGAGCCTAGACGGAACTCTGAGAAGCAGCGGCATCGCCTAGCAACGATAGGTATAGATAGATAGTTACTATCTAACCATAGGTATAGTATAGTTACGTTACGTGTCGTTAGGTGTTCCAGTACCTTGATCACGAATAAATGTGACAATCGCTAACGTATCGTAACACTAGCGTATACGAGATACACTGCGCGGTGACACAACAGCAGTTGGCAGTCGAGCTGGCATGGACGAGCAATATAACTCGAATACGTAAACCTATACCTAGGTACAGGTATCTTATCACTGACTCGACGATAACTTATCGACGACACAGATATCACTATCGAGGATAATCGAAAGTTCTTTCGCTAATCAATCATCTTCGCCGTAGCAAGATTTTTGCGTTATTGAATCGCAAGAGAGTCCAGTGAAAATTCAATAAAGAATAATCAATAAATAAATAAATAAATATTCACGAACACAACGCCTTCTAGTCCCAAACTAAGCAAAGCTTGTACGATGGAAACTAGATGGCTGATAGAATACATACATACATTTTTTTTTGTAAATATGTACATACTTATAATACATATAAACACCCAGACACAGAATAATATAACGGGACTTCTATATTTCTACATCACAAAAAATATCAAACCCGCATTATACTAATCCTAAGTTTACCTTACCTTTAGATTCAAGTATTAGAATCAGCGGTAAAAAAAGAAACTTCCTACATAATTTATAAGTTTAAAAAACTGGAAAACCCGACTTCAATTTGATACGCCTTCATCATCAAATGATGATGATGATGGCAGTTCATTGAGACTGTTCTATTAATCGTAAACACCACAGAAAAGCCAAATACGCAATGTATCCGAGATACACTGCGCAGTGACACTACAACGGTTGGCAGTCGAGCTGGCAGTGACGCGCAATGTAACTCGAATACGCTAACGCGGCGACTGTCAGATTTGTTCGTCGGTACTTACGTTCTATTGCTCGTAAACGTCACAGAAAAGTCACAGAAAAGCAAAATTTGCAATATCGTGTACGCGTATGACGTGTTTTTTTCCAGTTATTCTTATTTAACTGCCTTATTAAATTACTAAACCGATTTTGATAAAAAATTTATGGGACCAATCTGGAACCATACCCTTTCAGATAAAAAAAGAATTTTTCAAATCGGTTCATAAATGACGGTGTTCTGAGGTAACAAACATTAAAAAAAAACACACAACCGAATTGAGAACCTCTTCCTTTTTTGAAGTTGGTTAAAAATAACAAAAGTGTGTTCAAAAATTGCGACCGATTTGATGTTGAGATACCCCATGTTTTGGCGGTGATTGTCGGCTAACTCTCATTCCCTTGATCGAAACGAAAACAGAGAAACTTGCTAGTGTTTTAGGCCAAGATAAGCAAATACTGTCTTTATCTTATCAAACAATGACCAATCAAAAAATTATGACGCTCCGTATTTATACACTTTTACATAGATATCTAGGAAACCATTTTAAAACATTTTTTTTATTGCTTGTGCTTGTTTAAAAGCACAAATAATGCATTGGTCCTTCTTGTGATTCATTATTATATTTTCGTTTGTGAAAAGCAGATTGTATGGTAATTTTATGCCCAAATGCTCAAAGACTATGCATAGTGAGGAGTTTAGAAGAGATGGATCACAACTATGATAGCAGCTGCATATATGCAACCGAAACACAACTTTCTAGAAACCAATATTAAGATAATATTTTGAATAATTAATGGATATTTATTTTATTTCTTCTAGTCACGAGTGTTTTTGTATTATCAGGATTAATGATGTAACTTTTTGAAGTGAAAACTTCTTTAGCACCGTTGTGATTTGAAAGTCATGAAACGAAATGTCGATGAAACGAAAAAGCGAGGAAACGAGAAGATAGATCCCTAATTTTCGAGCCAACTCGTTCACTTTTTACAACTTTTTTTAAGTAAAAACTTCTTTAGCATCGTTGTGATTTGAAAGTCTTTTTGAAGGTTTCACTTCTACCACGTGTGAATTACACACATGTTTTTTTTTATTATTATTTTGATGTTCTTATCCCCGTTAATCAAAACGTACCTAGTACCTATACTATACATAATCAGGTAGATACGTAGCAGGTACCTTGGTAATTTATCTTGATTTCGGTACTACTAACTAATGTTACCGATATGTATTTAAGTACCGATATCAAATAGTAAACTGACGTAACACGCAGAATTTACTTTCAGAACTTTAAAATACCTAAGTACGTTGTTCTAAGTACCTATTCTAGATTTACAGGCTGCTTTTATTGTTTTGCATTCTAAAGAATTTATTCGCATAGGTCACGCGAATAAATTCAGGGATTCAAGGATGACTAGAAGGCTTGAACAATGTCACTAACTGCTATGTTTGATACTCCGACACTGTGGCCACATCACCGTGCTCCAATGAATATTCTACACGTCTCTATCGTTAGTTCAGTAATGTACTCCGTACTCTATGTTTCAATATTTACTTTTGGATCTTTCATCGAACCCAACCATCCCGATATACAAGACTTAATATCCCGATCGAAGATCCCCTCCCAAAGACACAATGCTAGGTAACAACAAAAGGGGGTTTTACACGTGGACACGCTCCCAAGGTCGGGGGGCGTCGAACTAGCATCCATCATAGGGACCGGGGGCGGCCCTTTAATCCCCTCACACCTGTATCACTTTGAGCTTGAGCTTTATTACACCGGCGCGGCGTGAGGAAATCTGAGGCTTACTCAGTACCGCAAGTTTGACATACGAGTATACTTTCCTGTGGATAAGTAAGGCCAGTAAGGTAGACTAGGCTCCCGGCTAGTGCCCCGTTCCTGGTGAATAAATCTTAAATGAAGGCCTTTGCGTCTAGGCCTGCGACGCTGACAAGCGTCAAACTTCTCACTTGCACGTTTAAAAATTTCTGAAGATATAAAATCACTGAAATTATTTATGAAAAATGTCAAACAACAATGTTGTGTACAATAACATTTGCACAAGGTTGCATAAACATCTTTTTGATCCAAACAAGTTTTCCAAACGAAAAGGTAAAAACACAAAAAAAACATTTTTAGTGTACCAAATGATGTAGCATTGTACCTAAACCTACATTGACGGTAGGTACGTTTTGGAAGTGAAACTCCAGAATCCATATCAGCAGTGTTGTTTGCTCCAAGCCGCGGGCGGGGCGGGGGCGCGCGGGGATAAGGGGGTGCTAGGGGCAGAGCTAGTGCTATTTATAACGAATCGATAGCACGCCCGTGGCCTTGGCAGCATCGATTGCGACAGACGGGGTGCCGGGCGAGCCCCCGTGGATCTCACGGAACCGGGAAACTGATCACGAAATGAAAACAGTATTGGAACGGAACACGAGAAATTAAGTACGCTTACGACTGTTGCAATTCCCGGGCATGGTAAACATCTCATATCTCTTCAAAAAAGTGATCTTGAATGTTTATTGAATATAAAACTCTATAGCGTTGTATGTGGTCAAATAAAGATAAGTATAAAAGTTTTTGTCAGCTTTATTGACCCAAAAGGAACATTATACCGCTACAGCAATAATTTCAGCAGACGCCGATTTAGGGTCTATCAGCACTTCCATAGGCGCCACCACCAAATGAGCTCCCTTAGGATTGTAACCGTCAAACCCTGCGGTGTATTTAGTGCTGTATAGTTTGCCGTCGTCTCCGAAGTAGCTCACTTCGCCTTCAGTAACCATCACCTGGCCATCGCCTTCAGGGTTGGGAACTAGCCAGCCCTTCTCGTAGACCATGGTCCCATCAGCAGTGACGTACCGAATAGAGTACTGGCCGAGCTCGTGGACTTCCTCACGTTGGAGGGCAGGCAGTTTCAAGATGCTCTCTGATGCAGGAGCTGCGATGACGTATGCGGCAAAGAAAAGAACGAGAATTGCTGTCTGAAAAGGGGTAAATAAAATTATGTGGATTACTTTATACCTACTTATGTCGTATGTATGTATAAAGGTGTTTTTGCTTTGTTTTTGTTATAAAAGAACTTTGTACTTGTTGACGTAAAATATGTATGAGTATACTTTGCTAGAACTTACTTCAATTAGGTCTATAGGTACGACAACTTGTGCCGTAGATATGACTAAACATATTTAATTAATGATATTCTCAGTCGTTAAAAACTACATTGAAAAACAGTGATACTTACAGTTTTCATGTTGATTTCTTTTTGTTGACATTCTACTGCTGAAATGACGATTGTTCACTTGGTAATGATGTTTTCTAAATATAGTTTTTTGTATTTATTCTACAATGTTTCGCAACTGAGCAACAAGTAAATTAGTAAGGTCATTAATTATAGTTTATAACTTTGGATAAGTGCTAAATGAATTATCAACAAGTTTAGCTGGCCCGGCCACATTGTAATGGACCATTTAAAAATGCATCGGTGATTTATATAAATAGTGCGTGATTGCGAACTATTTACCACTCAACTCCTGGACACCAGCAAATTGTTTACAATGGTAAGTTGATATCTTACGTACCTACAAAATGTTTAGTTATGTATTTTAAATCATTTCAGCAGTAGGTAATAGAAAAAAATATACTTATTAAACCTTTTGTGAAGTGAACAATGATCATTAATAATAACTAACCAAAAAAAAATTTTGTTTCAGATAATCACGGGAATATTTTTGTTTTTGTTGGGAACGAGATTAGGCCTTGCTGAAGGGAAAAGCTTCATCCTACCCGGCTTGGAGTCTCCGCCGTTTGCACCAAGTTTTATCCATCAAGGATCAAACTTTTACTTCAACCCGGAAATCGTTATGCCGCCATCAGGAATTATCCCAACTGGAATAAGGAGCATAATTGCTCCACAGCCAATCAATGAACTAAAGATCTTGAAACCAGAGATGAAGACAGAAGAAATCATTGAAAATGTGGAACTCGTAGTTCCAGAACTACCGAAAATTGAAATTGATCGTGAATTAATCGAACCCAACCCTCCAGTACAAGTTTTAGTCGAAGAGCCTTTTGTAGATATGGAAAACATCAGCCCCAATGTACCCATGTTGGTAGAAGAGCCCATTCAACCCGTCAGTAAACTGTTTGTATCAGAAATTGGTGTTGAAAATGTGGAACTCGTAGTTCCAGAACTAGCGAAAATTGAAATTGATCGTGAATTAATCGAACCCAACCCTCCAGTACAAGTTTTAGTCGAAAAATCTTTTGTAGATATGGAAAACATCAGCCCCAATGTACCCATGTTGGTAGAAGAGCCTATTCAACCCGTCAGTAAGCTGTTTGTATCAGAAATTGGTGTTGAAAATGTGGAACTCGTAGTTCCAGAACTACCGAAAATTGAAATTGATCGTGAATTAATCGAACCCAACCCTCCAGTACAAGTTTTAGTCGAAAAATCTTTTGTAGATATGGAAAATATTAGCCCCAATGTACCCATGTTGGTAGAAGAGCCTATTCAACCCGTCAGTAAGCTGTTTGTATCAGAAATTGGTGAAAATGTGGAACTCGTAGTTCCAGAACTACCGAAAATTGTAATTGATCGTGAATTAATCGAACCAAACCCTCCAGCACAAGTTTTAGTCGAAGAGCTTTTTGTAGATATGGAAAACATCAGCCCCAATGTACCCATGTTGGTAGAAGAGCCTATTCTACCTGTCAGTAAGCTGTTTGTATCAGAAATTGGTGTCGAAAATGTTTATGTCAATGAAATACCTCCACCTACACAACTACCTCCTCTAATCCTCACCGAATTACCTAAGCCAGTCGTGTTGAATGATAACAAGGTTATTCTTGTTCCTTCAGCACCAGACCAAAAAATATTCTATCCACCGTCCATGGTCGTAGATGAAAACTCACTATTCCCCGGGATTACGCCGAAGATATTGTTCTCAAAGGACTTCTTCCTAAAGCAGCGTTTGGTATCGTAACGCACAACGCTGCGGTATGCAGCTCAACGCACTCTGCGTTTGCTCTTCGCCGCTGACGCAGACTGCGACGTAACAAGTTCCCATACTAGACGTTTTCCATACGATTGTGTCCGGCGCAGCATGTTGCATATGCGTTGTGCGTTACGATCGCGAAACTAAAGCTTTACCTTGCTTTTGGATGCAGTAACACGTTGGAGCTGAAATCAGTTCCTGCATCTAAACAAGCCCCAGTTGTATCGTCCATTATTTATTGATACGAGGGCATACGAGTTCATTAATAAACGATTTAGAAATGATCAAGAAACGTTTTTACTACCCTTACCTGCGTAACGTGAACTTTACCAACTTTAATTTTTTTTTTTTTTTTTTTAAGCTCCTTTCTTTCTTGCAATCTGCCCGTACGGGCATTTAGCTAGAGTTTGGTCAGTTCACATTCAGTGCATAAATGGCATGGATGGCAAACACCCAGTAGTGTCTCCATATTTATAATTTTCTCTAAGCATAAGCTATATGAGGTCTTGGGGGGCTCTCCGCCTTATTCTCTTGAATGTAGTTGATGTTTGCAAATTAAATATATAGACTAGATATGTGCCCGCGACTTCGTAGGTTCATGAACGATTATTTTAACGAGATGTTTACACACCAATTAAATTAATCAAAATAACTTTGATTTACAAAAAAGATCGCTACTTTTTTTGGTTAACATAAATAATTTAATAAATAAATAAAATTTTACTTGCGAAGAAATATAAAAGTTGAATTTTTTATCAATTTTATTTAACCATCCGGCGGGCATGATTGTGTATCGATTTTCAACTCTATTCTATAGGGCCAAACTCTCAAGGTCATTGGCTCGGGTAAGCCCCTTAAATCAGTAATGGTATAACAACATACCTATATGAGAAGGCCCCGGGTCATCTGCCATCACTTGCACCTGAAATAGAAATATGTTTTATTACAAGCCAGACTAAAGTGGGATTGGAACGGCCCAGTCTACCGCATGCTGGACGACCTGTAGGTCAAAATAACCACCGAATGGTGCCCTGACACAGCAAGGCAGCGGCCGCGTCACGGCAGACCTCGTATGAGCTGGCGGGAGGAACTGGACGCCTATCAATTGGGGTAGTTTGGTTGATAATGATGATGATGATGATGAGTAACGAATGTTTGTTGTTTCAAAATTCCTATCAAAAATAGCCAATTTGTTTGCACAAAATACAATGCATTGTAAACATTAATATCACAACACAATAGCAGTGCTTCAACTTCATTGGGACTAAACTAACCAACAGTTTAAGATCTGTCTGAAGTTGTAAATACCACAGTAAATTATTTGGATTTATGCATATTTTTAATTTAACCCACTTCAAAAAAGGAGGAGGTTTTCAATTTGGTAATTTTTTTTCAATGTTTGTTACCTCAAACTTTGCCATTGAAAAAAATTATCTATATTCATATTCATATCATTTATTGCAATTATTATGTTACATGGTGAGGTCTTAAGGTTTAAAATAGCAGTACAGTACGGCCGGCGGATCTAGACCGGCGTTAAGTTCGTTCGGAACGCTGCGCAGTAGTCACTTTTACGGTCGAATAGGTGGTTTGTCTCGCCTGTACCTGCGCACAATTTCCGAAAGCGCAACTTCAGACCGGTCTAGATCTGCCGGCCGTAGTGTACATAATAAGCCCTTAAGCTTAGGGCATAGCAATATTAGGAGTGGAAGCGGGCAGAAGTTTGAGTGAAGTTAAAATTAAAAGCTAGTTGTTGGTGTTCATTTCAATTAAGTTACAACGCAGGCAGTTTCTCATTGAAAAAGTCATTTAAATTATAATAGCATTTATTAATTAATAAATTCTTTAATTTGCTTTCGAACGTCCTCTCCTTTTCTATCTCTTTAACTTGTTTGGGAATTTTATTGTAAATTTTTGATGCCATTGTTGTTGTGCCGGAACTATGAATTTGTAGTTTAGAATGAGGTAGAACCAATTTGTCCTTATATCTGCATGGGTAGCGCCGTGGCAGGTCTGTTTTTTACGAAAACAGACAAAAGGAAAAATCTAAAGGAATCTAAAAGGATATACTTCCAGATTGGTCCCATACACCAAATGCAAGCTTTCTTGTGACTTTTTAGTCATGTATACGTTCAGTAAAACAATCCCAATTAACTGCCATCATCATCATCTGATAATTCTGATTTCTAGTTTTTTTTTAATTATTATGGTTATATTTCCTACTTACAAACAGATATGAATGTGTGGACTCGGAGAGCAGGTATTATTAATATTTCAAAGGAGTTATCTACCACTAACTGTTTTAGATTCTGCTTGTTGAAACAATGCTGTATAATGTATGTTCAAATTTATTACTAAGTACCTATTGTACTGTCGACATGAACTATTAAGTTATTGGACAGTATTACTTACCTACTTACTCATATGAATAACCAAGGTGTAGTAAATATCCAGGATCAAGTTCTAGGTTCATCAATTCGACACACATCAAGAAGACCTACATTGTAGAACTACCATAATTACGTACAAAAAGTGACCTTCAAATACACAAAATAACTTATGAACTAGCATGTATTACATAGAAATCTAATTGTACCTCAAATGTCCAGCTGGGCTTCTAAAACTTGATGTAACCAAAGTCCAATTATTTCACTAGGTATCCTGTACACAACACAATGTTGAATAACTTATCACATTTTCTGAAATACAGTAAAATTCACTATTTTATTCAATGTCTAATAATTAATTTATCGAGTAAATACAGTTTTATTTTTGGTGATGTTTTGTTGATTTGTTTGATTTTGATTGCTGGCTAGGCTAGGCAGGCTTTTTTTTTTTTTTTTTTTTTTTAATTTTGTTCTGGCACTGGAGGCTTGTCTTTTTGCCAAGTCTTTTTTGTTCTAGGCAGGCTAGCTGGCCAGTGATGCCAGATAAAAAAAACAAAAACACGTTAGCAAAGCATTAGTAGAGTAGGATAAAGATGTGCGTCCATTGCATCGGAAGTGTCATACGGAGTGTCAGTTTTTTTTGCTTTGCACTAATGTCTATGGGACTGCGTGCATTGCATCGGAGATTCACACCTCGCATGAATTATTACAATCACGGTTTCTGAAGGTTTAGCACTGGCAATCACTAAGTCACGAACTTAGTCACGTACTGTACATTATATTTATTACATTTGCGCTAGATATTTTTATTACAAGTTATAGTACAAAAATAAAGAAAATATCATGCATTATATTCCCTAATATAAGAAAACTATGTGGAAAAGCCGGGAATCTTAATCAAACAAGTTTATTATAGCATAAAATATATTATATTGTAATTTTAATCATCATCATCAAAAAATTACACGAGTTCGCAACTACGAAACCGCTATCGATAGCGCGTGCGTGCGAGAGACATCAAGCACGGCACTAAACTACAGGCGGCCGCAGCGAGGTTTCAACGGGCGGAGGAAGTAGCGCCCGCCTCGATTCAATTCAATTCAATTTTTTCAATTCAATTTCAATTTATTCAGAAATAAAATAACATAACAGAACCTTTTCCATGTCGTTATTCTACTTAACATTAACTTAAAATACTAAAAACACTTAATTACTAAATAATACTGTACAGACAGAGACTCGCACCTCATACCCTGACTGCACTCAGATCTCGCGCCTAGAGTAGGTACCTATTAATTTCTATGGTACCTAGGTATAGGTACCTATAGATTGGCCTGCAGATTTACCTGCGCATATTTATAGTGTTACAACCAACGGCTTGTACGCTGCGTACCTACTCGTTGATTACGACCCGGTGAACGCGTAGCATTATTCTCAAGCTTGCCAAAAATACTAAATAAAACAATATTCGGTGGATTCAGCGTTAAAAGCTAGCATGGCAGCACTGTAGCCACTTGACAGAACCGTATCTATGACTATTCTAACTTTGACATAATTGACGAGCCGCAGCCGATCTTCGGTAGAAAAAAAGTTTAGTAATGTGCGAGTTGAGTTAACTCAACAGTCAACCTACATTATCCTACTTAATATTAAAAGAGCGAAAGTTTGTAAGGATGGATGGATGGATGTTTGTTACTCTAAACGTAAAAACTACTGATCCAATTTGGATGAAACTTGGAATATATATTGTCCGTGACGCTACTTTTTACTACTTTTTATCCCCGAAAATCAACGGGATCTAACAGGACGTGAACTTATACGAAAGTTTGTGAGGATGTTTGTTACTCTTTCAAGCAAAAACTACTGATCCGATTTGGATGAAACTTGGAATATATATTCTCCGTGACCTGGATTAACACAAAGGCTACTTTTTATCCTGGAAAATCAACGGGATCCAACGGGACGTGAACGAAGTCGCGGGCGCAAGCTAGTTGTACATAATGTAGTGGAGTTGCAAATACGTTGCAAATCATAACTTAAAAATCTCAATCCACAGGCTCACTGATTGGGTATGTTTCAACTTGAGGGTTAAGTTGAGCTCAGTTCAAATCGAACAATCAAATAAAAGTTTAGTAAACTCGTATGCCTAAGTACACGTTTTCGAGTTGAGTTAACTCGAGTCAATGGACGAATTTTAGTTTATCTCGAGTTCGATTACAACATGTACCCTTCTAGTCACAGACGAAGATACTTCGTCTGTGCAGCTAGTCTTTTCTTGGCAGGATGATAAAATCTAAATATTACCTATTGAATCAAGCTAGAATTTTTTGACGTTTGATCGTTGGCACTAGGGATGATAAAAAATAATCGATTATTATTTTCTTATAAACGATTTTTTATTGTCGTTTTTTATTTTAATATCGATTTTTAATAAATCAAATAGACGAATTATATTTTTAAAACCATTTTGAGAAACAGCTCGTTTAAAAGTGATGGATGAAAAAATCTTGCAAAATAGGACTGGACATGTGTGTATTTTTTATCCTCATTCCTTACCTTGAAATTCTAAAGGAACATTGCCTTTGATTTTTAGTTTTGAATTGGTTATTTATTATTCGTACAATTTTATTTGATTTTTAGTCTGATAAATTGTTAATATGAATCTCTTAGGTTTATTATTGGAATTATTTGGAATATGAAAAGCATGTACTTTTAAATAATACAAAAAAATCGTTTTTTTCGTAATAATCGATTTATTTTTATTAAAATCGATTTTTGACAAATCGATTAATTATGAATAAAGAAAAATCGATTTTTATTTAATCGATTTTTTTCCATTAGTCCTACATCCCTAGTTTACACAGAAAATAAATAGAATACTGATACCTACCTACTCATCGTTTCGTATAATTTGTTTCCTGGATATTTTTATTCCAACAAGTCGCAGCAAAGATAAAAGACGAACACCCAAAGAAGTAGGTTAAAGATCAGAAGATGTGCTAGATTAATCTGTCTATCTTGAAGCTTATCAAGCGTGAATCACCTGCCTACCCAACCCACAACGTAGTTTCTTACAATAAAATTTTTCATTGGTGTTTGTTCCAGAGAGTAACTTAGACAGAGGGAGTTTGTTCTGTCTGGCGTGTTTTGCTCTGGTTCGACAAAATAGTAAATCTATAACGTAATAAATTGAGATACCAACTATGTTTTCATCGATATTTGGGAAGCGAAGACACTCACCCGTGGAAGACGAAACACCTCCAATTCCTGGAGCAAGACAAGACGATGGGTTTGTTGTAGTGGACCCTACATCACCCAAAGGCAGTATATACCCTAGCATCGGCGGTAGCTCTGTTCCGTACCCTCAGAGACCTGCGCCAGCGGCCCCAAAACCCGCAATAGACCCAACATTTCACTATCTGCAAGGGGTACCATTCATTATGTCCAAGGAGCTGCAAATGGCAACTAACAAAGACAAATTTGCTGCTGAAATTGGTGATGTGCTGGCATTCCTATCCAGCAGAATGAACATGAGTGGCTATGACTATGACTTTTCAACAGAAAAGAGTGTGTTGAAGGAGTGCTAGCCGCTTGATGTCAAAGACAATGAATGCTGTTGAGAAATTATGAAGGAAAAAGCTTTAAAAATTATTAGTTTAGTTACACATTTGTTTATTAAAACAGATTCAGAATTTAATTATTACATCATAAATTATGTTGAATTGATATGGTATTCCTATAAATAACTAACCATAAAAACTTAAATGAACTTTGTATGTATGTAACTAAAAGTGATATATTTTTTTTCATTATTATAATGTTATCTTACTAGAAAAGATTAAAATATTCATAAAGTAACAGTAACAAATATCATGTCTTTTTCTAAGCTACGAGATTTATTGCAATAAATAATAATGTATGTACATAAGTGCACAGTAATTATATTTATTTTCAGGTCCTTGGAACACTAAACAATATTACTCGACCTACATAATTGTTAACGAATTCCGGGTATTTGAAAACTTAACTAGGTAGGTACATAAATAGGTAAATGCAGTTAGAATATTAAAAAAATCAACGGATAACAGGCTCTAGCCACAACAGTCACTGATGATTTCATTCTCATACTTGAGATCATTAAATCATGTGCAATAAATAAAATTTATAGAGTTGGTTAACCTTATAAAATAGACATAATTTATTATAAAAAGACTTACAACACAAAAACAAACATCAGTCATAGATTAACAGGAAATATATACAAAACAAATACAATCTATATGAGAGCAGCTAGACCACATATAAAAGCAACAATTATGGCAAATGGTAGCCATGTCTTCAGGAATGCACCAAAACTGAAAACAAACAAACCAGTTTAGTAAATAGGTCGACCATTCATTATCATTTTCAAGTTTTTCAACTGCCTAGATGCCTTAGGTAGTTGAAAAATCATTACTCAACAGGACCAGGAAAATCTTTACTAAGCGGTAACTTTTCTTATGTTGTGTGATTAGAGTGGTGTCTAAATTACCTAGTAGGTACTAAGACTTAAATTATTGTTTACTAGCTGATACGTGCAACTTTGTATGTGTTCGAAACTTTCCACCAAAATATCTGTCAACCAGCTTATGATGAACCTCGTGCCAAAGGCTGCTTTTGGTTTAGAGAGGTCAAGCTGTATCTCAGAATCCACATCTTTGATTTCAATAAAACATAGCCTATGGTTCAATCCAGAAAAAGGGCTTCCGTGTGGTGTAAGTTTTGTTGAAATTGGTCCAGTAGTTTAGGCGTGATCCGCGAACAAACAAATAGACAAACTCTGTTTTCAGAATCAGAATCGTTTATTTAGTAGATCTGCATATTTAGTTTATCCATATCTTTAATGTTAGTTTTTAGCTTTTTTACTGTTTTATAATGGTATAGATTTCGTGGATTTATATAAGGATAGGTACCTGACATATTTGGAGTGTGGTATCATGTAGAAGGCCAGTTTAACCATGTTCCAGTCCTTGCAGCCACCATAGTTCATGATGTTCAGTGCCTTAGCCACATGCGAGTGGCAGTTATCATAGAATATTATGTGCTGAAACAGAAAATAACAAATGGATTAGGTAATTATTGTTATTAGCAGAGATAATTTTGTGACATGTTGTAGTGAAGACTTCTTTTTTTTATAATTATTTCTGTGATCAGCCTGCAAATAGATTTGTTTGATATTAACCATTCTCTTTTTATAAATCTCCGAAGCCTCAGCAACAGCTGCATCCCACCCAGCCTGTCCTTCCGATGCCTTGTGAGGAGATAACTGCCAGTATTTAGTAGGATTCCCAAAGGCCATCAAGTCTTCCGATACATAGTATGGGCCAGCGAAGTCTCTGATCACGCCGTTCGATGTACAGATTCCCATGTGCCCAAGAAATGGAAACATCCACCTGAAATTGAATTACCTACCCATTAGGTAACAGGGAAGATGGTTGCCAAAAGAAAGTACCTATAAAAGCAGCTCTAAAGGTTTTCACTAACGTTAGAACTGGAATAGGAGTCCAGACGATGCAGTAAGGGTATCTGCTTCTTTCATGATCAATAGGATCCATAAATGTAGCGTTTTCGAGATCGCTGATGTGTATTGGGCTGTTAGGGCTTCTGTCACCGTTCATAATCACTTAATTCCAATCTTTACGTAAAGCTTTGGGTAATTTTAGCCATCAAGTAAGTAAATTGATTTTTTCACTCTACAATGCTCCGCAAACACAGAACAGAACCAAAGCACCAAAGCACAGAACAAACAAACAAACAAACGTATATATAGCATGCGCACATGCATGCATGGCACGTATTTATACGTACATAATACATACATGCCACACACGCACACTGTGGCGCGCGCTCGCCCAAACATTCAAATTCAAATTTCCTTTCGGGTTTATTTATTCGCACACAACATTATTCACTCACTTCAATCAAACAAACGAGCTAAGCTGGGACTACATGGAACCGGAATACCATGAGTAGATCTAAATACGGGCCTTATTCTTAAATTTTTCTGGTTTTTTATAGAAGTTTTTCTCTATGGTTTTTCTGTTTGACCCTGTGCTATTCATCCTTCGTCTGTGCTGTGCTATCTTGTAATGTGGCCATGGCCAGTGATGCCAGCTTAGCAACTGTATAGCTAGATCTAACTAACTAATATCTGATTATTTAGAAGACAAACAAGCTTGGGATGAACTAGCTCCAACTCATCAAATAAAAAAAAATTGTAATCATACCTAATCATACAAAACGTAATGACGATTCAAAGTGATCAGTGAGATTTTATTGAATAAAAGATTTTTGACTTTGACTTTGACTAACTATTTTTACCCGACTACGGCAATGCAAAAAGTAGGACATATGATTTTCAATTTCAATTTATTCAGAAATAAAATAACATGACAGAACTTTTTCCATGGCATTATTCTACTTAACATTAACTTAAATACTGAAAACACGGTATTCAAACTTAATTTCTAAATAATACTGTACAGACATAGGTAATACCTAGATATAATTATGTACTTATTTATCAATGAATCTAGATAGAAAAAAAATCATAAAAAGCTAATATGAATAGACTCAACACGAATTTAAACAATGTAACATGAATATAAAATGTTGTAGGACGACTGCATGATATTATTTCAACGAATGACTATAATTTTGACTGGTATTTAGATATGCGTTGGCACTGCTCCGAATATGGAAAGATAATTTTGCTCAGACATTGATTGCAACAGAAATTGTGCTCAGACGAGATCGTGTCTACATTTTTAAACTATGTAGGTAAGTATACCTACTATGTACCTACCCAAAATAAATTAGTAATCTGATTTTTATTGCAAGTTTCAACGATATTTGACTTTTAGCTTCCTGCAACACTGGCTTTGTGTGGCGTGTGTTTTTTTTTTGATGTCTCTTGTGAGATATGCTGATGTGCTGCTCTTGTCTATCTGTTCGTTGTTGTTGTTCGCGCTAAATGTAATTGATGTAGGAAAAATAAGTTTTATTTGTGTTGACTTGACTTCACTAAGCTGGATCCAGCTATAAAAACGATAAAACAGCCAGAATGCCGGCGTTTTTGAAATTCATTGACATGGAGAACTTCAAGTCCTACCGCGGGAACCATAGGATAGGACCTCTGAAGTCTTTTACTGCGGTTGTGGGTCCCAATGGTTCAGGTAATTACAGTTACGATTGACTTTTCTACATCAAAATCATGTTAGCTTTGCTACATCAGAACCAAAACATGGCAAATTAGGCCAAACAAAACATTACATCTAAGTAAGTTCACCCTTGTGTTTCTCTGTAGGTAAATCCAATTTCATGGACGCCGTGAGTTTTGTGATGGGAGAGAAAACATCCCTGCTGCGTGTGAAAAGACTGAGTGACTTGATTCATGGTGCTTCTATCAACAAACCTGTATCAAGATTGTAAGTTTATGTGCAGAATTGAACCAAGCTTTATACTTGATTATCTGTCATATCAGACTGCCTGTGATGCTTCTAGTCTATAACTTTTGTAAGTGTGTCTTATGTACATATTACTTTAATATTTTCAGTGCATCGGTTACTGCAACATTTGTATTGGAAGATATGACTGAAAAACAGTTTATGAGATCTGTAAATGGACAATCATCAGAACACAAAATTGATGGGCAAGTAAGTAAAAGTACTTAAAAGCTTATGTATATGATGTACCATAGGGTTTACTAAAAAAAATAGGAAAATAAATAACACTGGCTTATTTATCAGTCACACACATAGTTGTGTAGAGCTATTTTGATTAATTTAGCCCTACATAGAGCCTTTTCTGATCAATATCAGAAACTTTTGAAAAAAAATTCTAATTCACTATATATGTTTGAAAGTTTCCTTTGAAAGTTTCCGATATAGCTCCAAAAAGACTTGTCATAAAATCAGAATTGCCCAACTGATCTTGACCTACTATTTGGTATCTGCTAGTACCAGAAATCAATAGACTGAGAAAAAAACATTCACATTAACAAATACAAATTCATTTGTTTACCAAAAGCAAAGTTAAAATAATCATATTAAAACTTTTGTTCTAAATTATGAAATTTAAGCCCACAATCTCACCTAGCTGTAATTATTACTTTCAGTCCGTATCAGTGAGCATCTACCTATCACAGCTGGAAAAGCTTGGCATCAATGTCAAAGCTAAAAACTTCCTGGTGTTCCAAGGGGCTGTGGAGAGCATTGCCATGAAGAACCCCAAGGAAAGGACTGCACTGTTTGAAGAAATCAGCGGGTGAGTGGTCTGCATCTTGTTCTTCACACAGGAAAGTCACAGGAAAGCAAAATACGCAATGACGTACTTGGATGACGTGTTTTTTTCTAGTAATGCAAGGTTTACACAATGCCAGTGACTGGACCCAGTTATCTTGGTTTTGGACCCAGACAAAACTATTGTTTACATGCACCCAGTAACAAGTCGGCGCTGGACTGGGTTACTGTACTGCCATGTTACTGACCCCGCATAAACCGTTCTTTATTTTAAAAAAATTAACTCCCAAACTACTGAACCAATTTTGATAAAGTTTTTATGGGACCTGTAATGAACTTACTTGGTACATCAGAACTGAAGATATGAGGTAGTTGTTGATAGTATCTTCTCCAGGTACCCACATGTGTATAACTAATTAATGCCAGTGCACTGTCATTATTTCACACTCAAGATACCTACAGATATGCAATACACCACATACCTTCCCCCATAGTCACTTTGTTATTGTTATTATTAAAAAGTTCAAAGTTCAAATCAACTGTTAACTATCCTAACTAACATCCTACTTTATTCTAATATTTACAGCACAATGTTTTTCTTTAGTTGTTCTGTAACATGTCTCCATCGAATGTTACCACTGCATGACTCGGTATGCCGAGAAGATCACGCGTTTCATTACTGGGACCTGGGGATTCATCAGAATCACGACGTCGTAGTTGATTAACGTGCCTGGTGACAATCGGTCCATTTTCCAACTTCACCAAAAATCTAACAGGGCCTTTGATTCTGAATATTTCTCCTTTAACCCACTTCTCTCCTCTTGAATAGTTGCGCAGCCACACCTTGTCCTTCAGTCTAAATGCCCTCACTGGAACTTCTTTATTACTTTCAATCTGTCTTTCAGCAACCGGCTTCATAGAAAACGGGTGTATAATGTCAAATCGTGTTCTGAATCGTCTTTTATTTAGCATCTCTGCCGGTGATTTTCCAGTAACAGAGCTGGGAGCCACTCTCAAACTAAACAGAAGTCGCGGCAGTTTAATATCAATGTCAGTTCCAGCCAAACTACGCAATTTACTTTTCACTGTTTGAACAAATCGCTCCGCTTGACCATTAGTGGATGGGCTATACGGCGGCGTCAATACATGCCTAATACCGTTGCATTTCATAAAATTCTTGAACTCCTCTGATGTGAAAGCTGTTCCATTATCTGACACTAAAACTTCTGGCAACCCTTGCTCGGCAAAAATTTCTCTCAATGCTTTAATCGCACACGCACTTGACGTAGTTCTAACTATCTTTACTTCTGGCCATTTGGAGTGCGGATCAACAACAATCAAATAAATCCTTCGGTCGACGGGCCCTGCGAAATCTATGTGTATACGTTGCCACGGATTGGAAGGAGTCACCCAGGAATGTGCTGTAGTTGCTGGCATGTTCCTATTTACTTGGCAGCTATCACAATTTGATACTAATGCTTCGATCTCGTGATCTAGCCCTGGCCACCAAAAGTAGCTTCTTGCAATTGATTTTGATATAACTATGCCATCGTGTGTCTCATGTAAAGCTTCAAGCATATGTTCTCGCATTTGCGGAGGTATGACTACTCGGGTGCCCCATATTATACAGTCATTCGTAATGGATAGCTCTTTTCTTTTTAGCCAGTACAGTTTCAGATTAGCATCGCTCACGGCATCTGGCCACCCGTGTAATATCCAAAACTTCACTTTCGATAAAATTTCATCTCGTCCAGTCTGCTCTGCAATATCTTTTGCTGAATATTGAATCGCGCTCGGTGTCTCTGACAGTAACAACACATCTTCAATATCATCAGTATTCGGTTCCCAATTTTCAGCTTCAATTGGCCATCTGCTTAGAGCATCAGCATTACCGATACTAGCTCCACATTTATATTTTAATTCATAGTCATGTGAATTCAATTTTAATGCCCATCGCATCATTCTTGGAGATAATACTTTTGGTATCGCTTTATTGGGACTAAATATCCCAAGTAACGGTTTATGGTCGGTGTATATCAGTACATGTCTTCCATACACATATTGATTAAATTTATCCAAACCGAACATGATCGCTGCTGCCTCCTTATCTATTTGTGCATAATTACGTTCCGCTTTCGATAACGTTCTGGATCCCATAGCAATTGGTTTCTCTGAGCCATCATTCATAATGTGAGACAATACAGCACCGACTCCATATTCTGAAGCATCACAAGTTAATGTTATTTTTCTGTTATTATCGAAATGTACTAAAGTATCTTCACTGGACAGAATAGATTTTGCTTTTTTGAATGTTTCTTCTTCTTTCTTTCCCCACTTCCATTCAGCACCCTTATCTAAAAGTCTGTGTAGTGGTTCTAATACTGTGGCTTTGTCCTTCACGAACCTCTCATAAAAATTCAGCAATCCTAGAAAAGCTTGAAGTTCCTTTACATTTGTTGGACTCTTCGCCTTAGTTATTAATTTTACTTTTTGTTCACTTGGGTGAATGCCATTCTTATCTACCACATAACCTAGAAACTCTACTCTATCTGTTGCAATTTCACATTTCTTGCGATTTAGTTTGAGTCCCACCTCTTTGAGACAAGCTAGAACTTTTTCCAGCCTTGCATTATGTTGTATCTCATCTCCACTTATTAATATGTCGTCCAACAGTACGGTTACTCCTTTAATACTAGCCAACGTGGTAGACATGACTCGTTGAAATATACCCGGACATGCCTTAAGGCCATAAGGTAATCTTTTCATTTTATACAATCCCTTCACAGTATTAATAGTCAGCAGCATGCCCGTTTCCTCTGATACTCTTAGTTGCGTGTACGCCTCTTTTAAATCCAGTTTGGTAAATATCACTCCTCCGGCCACTTCTGATAAAGACTCATTGATTGTTGGCTGAGGGTAAGTATCCGTTTCTGTTGCCGAATTTACAGTCAGTCGGTAATCTCCACATAATCGGATACTTCCATTTTTTTTTACTACTGGAACAACAGGTGTGGCCCACTCCGAATAAGCTATAGGCTCTAGTACTCCAACGTCTACCAACCTGTCTATTTCCTCACAAACTCTGTCTCTTATCGCAAATGGTACTGGACGGCTTCTCATAAATTTCGGCTGTACATCTTTCTTGCAACTAATCACTACTTCCGGTCCTTTATACTCACCAAGTCCTTCAAAAACTTCTTCATATTTTTTTAGTATTTCTGTCATCGATTCATTTTTTATCTGTTCCACTGAATTTATTCTATTTATACCTTCAACTGAAATTCCTAAAGGCTTAAACCAGTTTCTTCCAAGAAGATTACCTCGCCCATGTCCAATGATCAATTGCAGGTACCCTTTAAAATTTTTATATTCAATAAAAACTTTGGTCCTGCCATGCACCTGTACCTTAGCATTAGTCCAGGTGTGCAAATTTAAATTGCATTCTTGCAATTGCAGTCCGCTTGGCCAAATAATGTCTGCTTGTTCACGAGACATGATGGTGTATGAGCAGCCCGAGTCAATTTCAAACTTTATTAATTTTTTATTCAGTTGAATTTCTGTCCAAATAGGTGGTTCACGAGTTATGCTTTCTACACTATATAACCCATTCATAAATTCTTCTTCTCTTTCTTGAATCTCTTTGACATCACCAGTTCCACTGTTATTTTTCCTGCACATCTTTGCTATGTGGCCTATTTTGCTGCACGCGTTACATTTAGCAGAAACAAACTTACATTTGTGATACAAGTGGCTACCTCCGCATCTGTAGCAGTATAATTTCTTCTTGTTTCCCTCTCCCACTGCATTTACCTCCATCGGCTCCATACCGCCATCCCTGCTCTCACTCGCTGGGTTGGTGGTTGATGATGCTCCAACGTCCGGTACATTAATTACTTTCAGGTCTTTTAAACATTTTTCAGATTGCAACGCCAACTGAACGGCTGTTGTATAAGTGAGGTTGGCCTTCTTCAGTAAATTTTCTTGCAATTTAGTATCATTCACTCCACAGACTAACCTGTCCCTCAAAGTCCTCTCTAGATCAACAAAGTTGCAAAACCTGCACATTTTCCTAAGATCTGCAATATAATCTTGCATTGATTCACTTTTACCTTGTTTTCTATTATGAAATTTGAATGATTCTACTATCTCATTTGGCCGCGGACTAAAATGTTCATTTAATTTTGATTCTATATCTGTTAAAGACGCCTGACCTACAGTTTGAGGAAACACTAATGATTTCACTAAATTATACAAATCACTGCCACATGATGCAAAAAATATGGCTTTTTTCTTGACTGTGTCAACCACCGCATGTGCTGTTAAAAAAAACGCAAATCGTTCTTTGTAAGACTCCCAATCGTCATTATTTATATCAAAAGTTTCGAATTTAAAATTATTCATTGTTTCCACACGTATTTCACAAATATTTCACTGGTTTTAACACTATTTCGCGATTTTTCCACATTCGCCACTGTAATGAACTTACTTGGTACATCAGAACTGAAGATATGAGGTAGTTGTTGATAGTATCTTCTCCAGGTACCCACATGTGTATAACTAATTAATGCCAGTGCACTGTCATTATTTCACACTCAAGATACCTACAGATATGCAATACACCACAGGACCCAATCTGGAAGATTACACATTCAGATAAAAAAAAAATTCAATTCGACTCATAAATGACAGGTCTGGCGTTCTAAAAGAGCAGTATGAAGGGTGCCGGGCGGAAGTGAACCGAGCTGATGAAGAAGCACAGTTCTCGTACCAGAAGAAAAAGGGAGTGGCGGCCGAGAGGAAGGAGGCCAAGTTCGAGAAAGAAGAAGCTGAAAAGTATACCAGGTTGAAGGAAGAACTTGTAAGTATTACATCCAGACCTCACAGTTCTGCACTAGTTATTATTATAATTATAGTAGACTAGCGGGCTGTCCCGGCTTCTCACGGGTATTTAACAAAAATTGGGACATGTGTGAGCTTAGAAATTTTTTTACATTGATAAGCAGTTTTTAATTTGATTGCTATATCCAAGGCTTTAGGTTTCAAAGTAGACCTTGAGATTTTAAATAAACCAATGTTATGTACTTAGTATCTTTAGTGCATTATTGGATTTCACAGCAAGAGCAAAAAGTGGAACTCCAACTATTCCTCCTATACCACAATGAGAAAGACATCCAATCCTGCGAAGAAGATCTCCGGCAAAAACAGAATGATCTGGCCAAGATTGAGAAACGCAGAGCCAAGGCGGAGGAGGCATTGAAAGAAAAAAAGAAAGAGTCTGGTATTGTGCAACGAGAGCTGGCTCGGATTGAGCAGGATATTAGAGAAGTGGTAAGTGAATGAATGAAAATACTTTATTGTACGTAGGTACACCTTACAAACTAATACGCGAGGCAGCTTATACAGAAAATAAAATTTAACAATAACATACAATGGGCGATCTTATCGCTAGGGAGCTATTTCTTCCAGATAACGTTTGGATAGAGGAGCGTATAAATAAGAAGGTCGGTTAGGGTGTACTATAAAAAATATTAAATAAGTGAGTGTGTTTAGAACTCGGAAGCTTCAAATTAATGGGCTGCCCAATGCCCATGCCTACACCTAAATGTAAAACTCTTTCACCATCTAACTTCACAGGAAGCAGAGGTCACCAAGAAGCGTCCGACATTTATCAAAGCTAAGGAGCGCGTCACTCACATGCAGAAGAAACTGGAAAGTGCTCTTAAGACGTTAGAACAGGCACAAAAGGCCAACGAGGCCCATCAGGCCGACATCAGGAAGCTGGAGGAAGAACTGAGGGTTCTGGAGGAACAGAAGGCCATCTGGGAACAGTCGGTGCTGGGGACTACGACGAGACGACCTGACGTTCACTTGGAAGAAGCACAGGTAATCATCATCATCATCATCTTAGGCTGTAGTGACCCGTTGCTGGGCATAAAGCCTCTCTCAAACGCCACTCGAGTCTATTTTCGGCCTTTTGTATCCGTCTTCTTGTACGGCAACGATATCATCGACTCAGAGATACTCTATTTTATTTATTTATCTCTAACTAGCCTCCGCCCGCGACTTCGTTCGCGGCCCGTTGGATCCCGTTGATTTTTTGGGATAAAACAGGTACCGAACCGCATAGATTGGTCTGTACCGGAAACTTGCTTTACGTAAGCACCCATAGAGCGATAACTGCACACGCTAATCCTAATGCAAGGTGACTGGACCCAGTTATCTTGGTTTCGGACCCAGTCACTGCCAAAACGGCACAAAACGATTTGTTTACATGCACCCAGTAACAGTCGCTGGAACCCAGTCCAGCGATTGTTACTGGGTGCATACTGTACTGCCATGTTACTAAAGCAGGTATTATGTTCCAGATTCATGAATACGAAGAGTTGAAGATGGAAGCGTCGAGACAGGCGGCGCGCTACCTGCAGGAGTTGGACTCCGTGAACCGGGAGCAGAAGGCTGACCAGGACCGACTCGACAACGAACTCAGGAGGAAGGGAGAGTACGACAATAAACACCGACAGAAGGTAACACACAACTATTACAGAGTACGAGTTTTGGTGTGTAAATCTGGTGTGAAACGTCTTAACGCCCAGCGCACCAGTGGGCGCTGATTTGTATGGAGACACTGAACGGATTTTTTGAGAAGCTTGGTCTACACCAAGCTCGTTCTCGCATGTCGAGCTTCTTAAAGAATCCGCTCAGTGTCTCCATACAAATCAGCGCCCACTGGTTTCCTGGGCATCAGATGTTTCACATCCACACTATCACTGAAAACTCGTACTAGCCTCTCTGTGCGCTTACAAAAGTTACGCACAGCCTTGCCGGTGGAGAAAGAGGCTAATCGCCATACCAGCTTGTATGTGCACTGCTGGAGTTTTGCACAAAATGTTTGTGAACAATTTTGGTGGAATCCTACCATTATGTTTCTGTCTTGGCCTTAGCTCTAGATGGGGTAAGCGTCTTCGAAATTAAATCGAAAATTCTAAAACAACTGTTTCACTAGCTTCCGCCAGCGACTTCGTTCGTGCCCCGTTGGATCCCGTTTTTTTCCAGGATAAAAAGTTAATGTGTAAATCCAAGTCACGGCCAATATTATTATATTCCAAGTTTCATCCAAATTGGATCAAGTAAGTTTTACGTGAAAGAGTAACATCCATACATAAGCGTTTATAATATTAGTAGGATAAGAAATAAACAAGTGAAAATATGTTGTCATCAGGGACATGAAAGAAATGAAGCAATGAAGCGAGTGGACAAGCTGAATGAACATATCAAGAGTTCCGAGCAGGCTCTCGAAGAACAAAGAAGGTTGAGAGCTGAATTACAGGTAATCCAAATTAAAAAGTGCTAGCTTCCTCACGCAACTTCGTTCGCGTCCCGTTGGTTCCCTTTGATTTTTCGGGATAAAAAGTAGCCTAGTATGTGTTAATCGTCACGGGCAATATATATTCCAAGTTTAATCCAAGTTTTTGAAAGCATACTATAAAATATCTGATTATTTTGAAGACAAACAAGCTTGGGACGAACTAGCTCCAACTCATCCAATAAAAAAAATATGTAATCATACCTAATCATACAAAACGTAATGACGATTCAAAGTGATCAGTGAGATTTTATTGAATAAAAGATTTTTGACTTTGACTTTGACTTTGACATCCAAATTGGATCAGTAATTTTTGCATGAAACAGTAACAAACATATATACATACTAATAGTAGGATTAAGGATTAAATATTAGTAGGGTAAGATTAACATTTTGTACCTTGGCTCTTTGAGAAACGAATATAAATAGCACAAACAGAAAATTTAGTCATATTGGTTGGACTTAGAATTCAGGGTTACATGGCGCTTTAATTTTGCAAATAATTGACTGAACTTAATATTATTTTTACAGTTACTGAGTGTTGTAAATGTAGGCATGTTGTAGGCGGATGTCGGCGAGTGTCGCGGTCGCGCCGCAGAACTACAATCGCAGCTGGAGGAGGTGGCGAGCCAGCTCGGGGACGCACGCGTCGACAAGCACGAGGAGGCACGACGCAAGAAGAAGCAGGAGATCGTAGAGAGCTTCAAGAGAGACATTCCAGGAGTGGTGAGTTCATAACTCCGCACTAATATTATAAATGCGAAAGTAATGAAATTTGGTATACAGATAGTCTAGAGCCTGAGAAAGGACATAGGCTACTTTTTAATGCGAAAAAAGGTTTGTAAGGGGGTTGAAAGGGGAGGATGAAAAGTTGCATGGAAGTAATTAAAAATGCTACCCAAAAGACACTTCCACGCGGACAAAGTCGCGGGCACACCTAGTAAATAATAAATAAATATTCACGGACACTTAACACAACGCCGTCTAGTCCCATACTAAGCAAAGCTTGTACGATGGAAACTAGATGGCTGATAGAATACATACATACATTTTTTTTTTGTAAATACATACGTATAATACATATAAACACCCAGCTATTGAACAAACATCTATGTTTACAACACACAAATGTTTGTTCTCGGAGGGGATCGAACCCACGACCCACAGCACGGAAGGCAGAGCTACTACCGACTGAGCCATGACGCCTGCCAGTTACTTAACACCAGCGGGCCTAAGATGCGCACCGCGAGATATTTGTCATGGCGTTCTGTCAAAATGTGGTAAAATGTGTTTGTACCAGTTTAGGAACTATTGCATTATCTGTGGTACCTAATGGTGTCGACAAAACGCGCCATAATGTACACTTTTGGATGTTCGGTGGTCGTACCTCTCTGAGGACGAGATAATAGTCATGCAGAAATGTCAAAAGTTGAAAATTCAAAGGCGCGTATTCTCGACAACATTACCACAGATAATGCAATAGTTCCTAAACTGGTGCAAAATGCTTACATTTTGACAGAACGAAATGACAAATATCTCGCGGTGCGCATCTTAGGCCCGCTGGAAGTGGCGTGACGCGGGAACGATTCTAAGATTGTAGAAAGGTTTCAAAAGTACATTCTAGAAGTTAGTTACAGCTGGAGATGACTCAGCGTGAAGCAGGGGATCGTGCAGAGCTTCAAGAGAGATACAATAAAGCATTGATGAATGATGAATGAATGTTACGTATAATTTAAATGAAACTATCTGACTTATAATTTATGGACAACAATTTTATGATTTATATCTATTTAATTTTTGTGTTTTGACATTTTTAATTGGTAGTGTTTCATTAATGAGTGTGATTGGTTGTGTGTGACCGTTGTAAATTGAACTCATCTCACTTAAATATCTAACAACTAGCTGATACCCGCGACTTCGTACGCGTGCGAAACTTTCCACCAAAATTAAGATTCACCATTATTCTTAAGAGATGTGGATTTTGTTACTCATTAAAATAAAAATATCTGTCACCAGCATACGATGAACCTCGTAGAAAATGACTGCTTTTGGTTTAGAGAGTTCAGGCTGTATCTAAGAATCCACGTCTTTGATTTCAATAAAATATAGCCTAAAGCCTGAAGGGTAAACTGTTGAAACACTAGGTACATAATATCTTTAAGATCTCTTTTTTACACAGTTTTACAATAAATGATTCTTATTCTTATTATTCTTATAATAAAATATAGACGGCATAAATAGGGCTTTGTTTAGCCATTCTAAAAACGGTTTTAGAATGGCTAAACAAAGCCTTATTTATGCCGTCCAATTTAAAATTTTAGCCGGATTACGTCACAATATGCTTTATATTGTGACGTAATCCGGCTATAAAAAAGCCGGATTTTCAAAAAATTAATTCTTTTCTCTCCCTAACTACACGACGCGACGTCTTGTCGTCAAGTGTGCGCCAACGCTAATATTATCTAAGAATGAATTATATAGATTAGTATATTTGACAAATGTTCACAGATTTGAAATGACTTATATATTTCAGTACGACCGCATGATCAACATGTGTCAGCCCACGCACAAGCGTTACAACGTCGCCATCACCAAAGTCCTCGGCAAGTACATGGAAGCCATTGTTGTCGACACTGAGAAAACTGCCAGAAGATGCATTCAGGTACACAACATTTATTTCATGCCAACGATTCATTTTGTTCATCATCATTATCCGCAGCCCAACTTCACCCACTGCTGGGAATAAGCCTCTATTTGTGCCACTGTATATTTTGTTAGTAGAAGTTAAATTAATATTCAGTCATAGATTAATTTATTGTTTCATGCTTGTAACAATAGGTATTAAATATAACGATCATTTCAGAGGCTTAAATTGCATAGAAACTTGCAGATTTATTCATTTTTGCCGTTTTTATAGTACGATAATAAGAAGCGGTCTGAAGATGCACCCGTGTGGAATCTCAAATTAATCGCAAAACATTTTAATTTATTCAGTTACATTTTGCATTATTTTAATTAGTTCTCTTACAGCATTCTTCTTCTTCCTGCCCTTATCCCACTAGGTGGGGTCGGCACAACATGTTCTTTTATTCCGTTCTCCCCTATCATCCGTCATCTCAGTGTTCACCCCTCTCCTATGCATATCATCTTTTACACAATCCATCCATCTTTTCTTGGGCCTACCTCTTCCTCTATATCCATCCACATTCATACTTAGCACTCTCCTCGTTACATGACTCTCTTCCCTCCGCATGACATGCCCATACCACGCTAACCTGTTGCTCCTCATTTTCTCTGTCACTGGTGCTACTTTCAAACTTCTTCTAATGTACTCATTCCTAATTTTATCCATCCTTCTCACTCCGCACATCCATCTCAACATTCTCATCTCTGTCGCATGCACTCTTTTTTCATCCGTCACCTTGGTAGTCCAGCACTCAGATCCATACAATACGACAGGTCTTATGATCGTCTTATATTTTGTCTTAGTTCTCTTACAGCATTGTTGTTTTGATTGACTCAGGTCCTCAAAGAACGTATGTTGGAACCCGAGACCTTTCTCCCACTGGACTACATCCAGGCGAAACCTCTGCGCGAACGTCTCAGAGACATCCGAGAACCCAAGAACGTGAAGTTGCTGTTCGACGTGTTGAGATTCGAACCTGCGGCTATCCATCGAGCGGTACTGTTTGTTACGAATAACGCGCTAGTCTGTGAGACGCCGGAAGACGCTTCGAGAGTCGCCTACGATCTTGACAGGACCAAGAATGCAAGATATGATGTGAGTATGATTTTAAGAATGATGGAATAAGCAGGTTCCGCTTGATGCAAAGCAGCTACTTCTGCCTATGGTATTACAGGATTACCTCACAAGGCACGTCCAATAAGAACGTGAGACCTAGGGAATTGTCAGCGATAACGTCATTCATTGTGTCTCCTAATACTATAACTTGCTCTTATATATATTTTGGTTTTATAATCCCGTCCCACTTATATTATAAACTAGCTGATACCCGCGACTTTGTACGCTTACGAAACTTTCTAAACCAAAATATCTGTCAACCAGAATACGATGAACCTCATGCCAAAGGCGGCTTTTGGTTTAGAGAGGTCAAGCTGTATCTAAGAATCCACGTCTTTCATTTCAATAAAATATAGCCTATGTTTCAATCCGGAAAAAGGGCTTCCGAATGGTATAAGTTTCATTGAAATTGGTCCAGTAGTTTAGGCGTGATCCGCGAACAAACAAACAGACAAACTCGATATTCGGAATCAGAATCGTTTATTTAGTAGATCTGCATATTTAGTTTATCCATATCTTTAATCTTAGTTTTTTGGCTTATTTACAGTTTTATAATAGTATATAATATGTCAAAGTTTGATGTTTGTTTTCCAATCGCGTTGCAACTGATCCAATAAAATAATTTTCATTTTGAATTGAACTACTGGTCCGACTTAGATAAAACTTGGAATATATATTGTCCGTGACTTGGATTAACACATAGGCTACTTTTATCCCTTAAAATCAACAGGATCAAGTGGAACCTAGTATGGTATAAATTAAAGTAATATATTATTATTGTAGGCTCTAGCGTTGGACGGTACTTTCTACCAAAAGTCCGGCATCATATCGGGAGGTTCGTTGGATTTGGCGCGAAAGGCTAAGCGCTGGGACGAAAAACATCTCTCACAGCTCAAAGCTAAGAAGGTAAGTTAATCGTACAACTAACTGGATTATAAATGATTGAAACTGTGAGACTACACGGAACTTAGCGATGTTCAAATATTATTGTATTTATTATAAGGTGCTTTGAGAAAGAAATTATCGCTCACATTGATATTTACGTGTTCCGAATACTGACTAAATAAAAGTCGCAAATTTGTATAAGTTTTGACCAATAAACACTTTGACTATGATAATCTAGTCTTACATTAGTTAGTTGAAGTCGCATTTTGTATTCGGAACACCCATTTCATGATTTTTATTCTCACGGATGTAAATTTGCAGGAGAAACTAACAGAAGAGCTCCGTGAGTCAATGAAAAAGTCCCGCAAAGAGTCTGAACTGACGACTGTCGACTCGCAGATACGAGGACTCGAGTCCCGACTCAAGTATGCCATCACAGATCGCGATACCACGGTAAATACTCTTGTTACTACACAATAACATCACTTGAATAACCTATTCACATAATATTCCTGTACATACGTTCGTATGAGTTAGTGGCCAACTTTGGTGACGGAGATTTTAGGCCGCCTAATGGCCTCCGTATGGCTTAACGACTGCTAGAGCCGGAACCGACAGTTTAACGTGCCCTCCGAAGCACGGAAGCGTTCAGATGTAATGTCAAGCGGTCACCCATCCGAATAGTGACCGTGCAGAACGTCGCTTAACTTGGATTATCGGTGAAGGTTGACTAAGCAAGCCTAGCCACGAGCGCTTCATTCATTGACATCATATTCAGAGATATATTCATCATATCATATTCTTTTTGATTAGTTTAGTGTTAAAAAATATTTTGTTTTTCAGTTGAAGCAAATCAAAGCACTTGACGCGGAATTAGCAGAGTTAGAGAGAAAGATCGACATGTTTGGTGTAAGACATTTTGACTATTTTCGTACACGTTTTCACGGGTAGCGTGGCCGAGCGGTCTAAGGCGCTGGTTTAAGGCACCAGTCTCTTCGGAGGCGTGGGTTCGAATCCCACCGCTGCCAGGTTCTTTTTGTATAGACTTAACAACATAGTCTTGAATGTAAGCTAATAATTACAATTTTTAGCTCATGGCAGATTTAGGGAAATCCAAACGAGACACAGAACAAATTATCTATGTTTGCACACACAAATGTTTGTTCTCGAATCGAACCCACGACTCACAGCACGGAAGGCAGAGCTACTACTGAGCCATGACGCCTGTCAATACCTAGGTACTGAAAACTTGTTTATCTCTTGTTTATATTTCAGCCTCAAATAGAAGAGATTGAACGTACGATCCTCGCGCGCGACCAACGCATCCAAGAGGTGAAGGAAAACATGAATAATGTTGAGGATGTCGTGTTCAGAGGGTTCTGCAACGACATCGGCGTCGCCAACATACGGTAACAGTCAATAATCTAAGTTAAGCGACGTTCTGCGCTGTCACTATTAGGAAGGGTGACTGTTAGTGGCATTTACTTACACTTACATCTGAGCGCTTCCGAGCTTCGGAGGGCACGTTAAACTGTCCCGGCTCTAGCAGTCGATAAGCGATGACGGAGGCCTTAAGGCGGCCTAAAAACTCCGTTACCAGAGTTGGCCACTTACTCATACTAGCTCCATCGGTGACAAAGGATATGTAAAACTACAGTCATAAGACGGACTTTACAATGTTATCTGACATGATTGTCAATCTACTCACTTAGGAGTCATGACGCCGGCTCAGTCGGTAGTAGCTCTGCCTTCTGTGCAGTGGATCGTGGGTTCGATCCCCACCGAGAACAAACATTTGTGTGGCAAACATAGATGTTTGTTCTATGTCTGGGTGTTATTATGTATTATAAGTATGTATTTACAAAAAAAAGTATATAAGTATTATATCAGCATTCTAGTTTCCATAGTACAAGATCTGCTTAGTTTGGGACTAGAGGGCGTTGTGTGTAATGTCCAAGAATATTTATAAAAATATTTGAATAGCATTTTGTTTACAGTCAATACGAGGAGCGCGAGTTGCGCGTTCAACAGGAGAGAGCCAAGCGACGGATGGAGTTTGAAGCGCAGCTCGATCGAATCTCATCCAATCTCGAGTTCGAACGCTCACGGGACACACAGAGTAAGTCATACGATGAGTTATTGCCGTCGAACTACCAACCAACTACGAACTATAGTATATTATGCAACTAGTGAGTAAAAGACAGATTTAAAGCGAGGGTCTTAGACGAATCACTAGTAAGTGAAGGATTCTAACGGTCGTGATTCATGTGTTAGAATCCTAAACGACGTGAGTGGTTCATGGCCCTCGGTATAAATCCGTTTGATTCAAGAGTTGCATACTATACTTTATACCATGAGTACGAGAAAAAGAAAGATTGGAGGTTGTATAGCCAATGATATACAACCTCCTTGTGCAAAAACAACAATTAGATGTAGGTTAAATGTATTAGTGTGTTCTAAATTCAAACACCAAAACAGTGAGTAAAAGTGCTTTTTATTCACTGTTTTTAGTGAATAAAATATCCTTTTTAGAGAGGGAATGGTATAAAATATTTTTTTTACAGCGTATTTTGTTTTTGACGGAGATGAAAAGCTAAGTTGTCTGTTCAGAGAACGTGACCCGCTGGGAGAGGCAAGTCCAGGATGCGGAGGACGAGTTGGAGAAGGGAAGGCAGGCGGAGGCTCGCCAGCGATCCGATATCGATACTGAGCTGAAGCGAGCTGACTCACTGAAGGCGGACCGAGCCGCGGCGCGCGCTAGGCTCGAACACGCAGACGATGACGTCAACAAGGTAACGTCACCTCATATACTGTTGTCGATACTGAGTGGCTACCACGAAAATCGATACTCGTAGGTGCGTCGTATCGTTTTGGGTTACACTGCGCAGTGACGCTGTCACTTCGCAAGAGCCCGCGTCGACACACAAGGCGGCTGCGTAGTGTAACAAGCGACGCTGCCAAATTTTCGTGAGTCATTTTTCAAAGTAGAGGCCCAGAGCTGAAGTGAGCTGCTTCGCTTACTACCGCCTGGTCTATAACTTCCTTACATCCTACTAATATTATAAACGCGAAAGTTTGTAAGTATGGGTGGATGGATGTTTGTTTGTTACTCTTTCACGTAAAAACTACTGATCCGATTTGGATGAAACTTGGAATATATATATTTTATGTAACCTGGATTAACACATAGGCTACTTTATATCCCGAAAAATTAACGGGATCTAACGGGACGCGAACGAAGTCGCGGGCGCCAGCTAGTTATTAATACTTAAAAGGTTTTAGAAGTCTATGAGAAATAGCCTCGCTGTGGGGAATCCAAATTCATGTCGTATCAATTTGGCCTTCAGAGTTAGAAAATGTCTAAGAACGGTACATTTCGAGGCATGTCTAATGTCTATTATTACATTAAACCACGTGTTTTTATTACAATATTAATATATCCCAGGCACGGAAAGACTTAACCGCAGTGCAGAAAGATATCCAGACGATCCAAAAGCAGATCTCGAACTACGAGTCGCGAATAGAAAGCAAACGCAGCGAGCGACACAATATACTGCGTCAGTGTAAGGTATGTAAGCTAGCCAATATATATATATATATATATATATGCCAAATACTTACAGTGTATGTGTACCTACCTATTAGCGATACCTATTTATATGTATAGATCGACGACATAATAGTTCCGTTGCTGGAAGGCAGCCTGGACGACACGCACGAGACGGAGTCCGACCCTTCATCCATGTCCACCACGCACCAGTACAGGAAGGAATCCAGGTTATTACCATCATAATTCAATTAACTATACCTACTATTATAAAACTGTAAAAAAGCCAAAAAACTAAAATTAAAGATATCGATAAACGAAATATCTACTAGATCTACTAAATAAACGATTCTGATTCCGAAAATCGAGTTTGTCTGTTTGTTTATTCGCGGATCACGCCTTAACTACTGGACCAATTTCAATGAAACTTATACCATTCAGAAGGCCTTTTTCCGGATTGAACCATTATATTTTATTGAAATCAAACGTGGATTCTTAGATCCAGCTTGAACTTTCTAAACCAAAAGCAGCCATTTGCTACGAGGGTCATGATATGCTGGTGACAGATATTTTTGTGTAAAGTATTGCATGCGTACGAAGTTGCGGGTATCAGCTAGTCTATACAAATATTATAAAGAGGAAAGGTTTGATTTTTTGTTTGTTTGTTTGTTTGTATGAATTGAATAGGCTCCGAAACTACTGGACCGATTTAAAAAAATCTTTTACCATTAGAATCCTACATTATCCCTGATGAACATAGGCTATATTTTATCCCGGAATTCCCACGGGAACGGGAATTACGCGGGTGAAACCGCGAGGCGCTGCTAGTTCACTAATAAGGCCGCTTTTCAGCCAGAGCTAAGCCAAGTGCCCTCTACTAATATATTGCACTGCCACTGTGTTTTGAGATGTATAAGTAAAGTTTAGGTAATGTTCTGTTAATTGGGACATTGTAAACTAATTTTACCTATAAATACTTGTTATAACTTTCAGAATCCGCGTAGACTACAGTTCACTGTCAGAGAATCTAAAGGACCTCGATGAACAAGATGAGATTAAACGCAAGTCAGACAAACTCCAAAAAGCAATCAACTCGCTTCAGAACACCGTCGACAAGATACAAGCGCCTAATATGAGGGTAACTACATTTACTATAGTAGGTGCCAAATAACAACGCAATACAGGTCATTCACCCACCTTCACCAAGATGTCGCAAAATTCAATTTATGAATGGCTAATTCTGTCGCTTTCCGTACAAACCTGTCGCTAAGACAGTAATCGCTCGAATCTCGTAGTACTGTTTGTTTACCATACATAAATTGAATTTTGCGACATCAAGGTGAAGGTGGGTGAATGACCTGTATTGCGGTGTTATTTGGCACCTACTATAATACTTTTTTATATGTCTTACTAAATGAATGCTGTACGAAAAAGAATAGGTAATAGCTAAACAGAATAGAGTCATCTGGCGACAATTTCGAGGGTAAAAAAATTTACTTACTGTGCCCTCTATTCTTTTCGTTTATTTTCCTTAATTAAAATTTTATGACAGCACGAAACTTGTTGCCATCGCTTCATGTCAATATTCGGTGTATTTCGGAGATATACGACCAAATAAGTTCGATAAAGAAAAATATATGTTTATTTGCAAGAATATATAAAATAAATAATAAAAAATAAATAATAAAATTGTTTATTTACCAGAAACACATAAATTATTAAACAGGTATCAACATTAATTCAATTAAGTTATTTATATGTTACAGATTAGGTCTTAAGTGTAGGAATAGTGCATTATATTCTACCTAATGGGCATAACATAATCTTATAACATTATCATATTTGTTGTAACAGGCAATGCAGAAGCTAAACGAAGTGCGTGAGAAGGTAAACGCAACCAACGAAGCATTCGTCGTCGCAAGGAAACGGGCGCATAAGGCGAAACTGGCATTTGAAAAGGTACTAATTATACTAAACTTATAAGCAGGTACTTTTTTATTTATTTATTTTAGCTTGTATCATCCCACTGCAGGGCAAAGGCCTCCCTCCCTTTTTTCTTAGATTCTTTATTGCACACAGAAAAATATGAACAAACAAGTTAAAACTAAAGATATGTACAAAGGCGAGCTTAACCCTAATAAGAGTTTTCTTCCAGCAAACCTTTGAGGCATAGGAGAGGATTAACTTTTTTCCACACTTCTCGATCTTTAGCCAGAGTGGGTCAGTCACTCTTTTTATTTTAGCCTGTATCATGCCACTACAGGGCAAAGGCCTCCCTTTTTGTCACACTTCTCGATCTTCGACCGCAGTGGGCGTTACTTTTATGGATATCGAGATCGTCCCGTCATCTTCTCCAGGGTCTACCGCTACGGCGGCGCCTGCCTTGTGTTACCCAATCGGTTGTTATTTTGGCCAGGGATCGTCTGGCATACATACCACGTGCTCTGCCCAATCCCATTTTAGATTTGCCGCTTTGTGTGTGACGTCAGTTATTTTTGTTTTGGAGCGTATTATCGTGTTTCTTTTGCGGTCTGTGAGTTTGACTCCTAACGTTAATTATGTGTTCTGAAAAAGGAATCATTCCTAATGTAATTCTTTTATTTGCAGGTGAAGAAGGAACGTCACGACAAATTCGTTGATTGCTTTGAGCACGTCGCTAACGAAATTGACGCTATTTATAAGGTAAATATGACACACCGAAGAAACCACTCTGCTAGAAACTCTAGGCTATATTTTTGGACTGGATTGTAAAGTCAATTTGGTATAATCGAGATTACAATGATTAACATGTTGACAGGCGCTAGCGATGAACCAGTCAGCGCAAGCGTTCCTGGGCCCAGAGAACCCCGAGGAGCCGTACCTGGACGGCATCAACTACAACTGCGTGGCGCCCGGCAAGCGCTTCCAGCCCATGTCCAACCTCTCCGGCGGAGAGAAGACGGTCGCTGCACTCGCACTGCTCTTCGCTATACACAGGTGCAGGCAACGACACTTATATCTGCGAACAGAGTACTCATATCTGAAAAACATAAAAGCAAATTGATATACGCAGTTCGAATCATCATATTGTTGTAAGCACCCAAGGTGGAGCTAACAAAGCTCTAATTGACATTTCAAGTATTCACTCTAAAGAGTTTGCATACTAACTTTGAGAGCTAAGATAATTTTGAACACCCTGACTGCTCATATGTATAAATATGAAACAACTAGCTGATACCCGCGACTTCGTACGCGTGCGAAACTTTCCACTTTCCACCAACATATCTGTCAACCAGCATACGATGAACCTCGTGCCAAAGGCGGCCTTTGGCTTAGAGACGTCAAGCTGTATCTAAGAATCCACGTCTTTCATTTCAATAAAATATAGCCTACGTTTCAATCCGGAAAGACCTTCCGAATGGTATAAGTTTCATTGAAATTGGTCCAGTAGTTTCGGCGTGATCCGCGAACAAACCAACAGACAAACTCGATTTTTGAAATCAGAATCGTTTATTTAGTAGAACTGCATATTTAGTTTTCCCATATCTTTAATTTTAATTTTTGGCTTTTTTACAGTTTTATAATAAATAGTACTAGCGGTCTCCCGCGGCGTTGCTCGCGTTAGAGTGTGACTTTTCAAAATTCCTTTCTTAGTGCACCCCTACACTATCTAAGGATACTACCCTCCAAATTTCATACATCTAGGACTTATAGTTTAGGCTGTGCATTGATTCTAAGTCAGCTTCACAAGAGTTTCATATATTCATAGTTTCATAGTAGTGCCTAGACAAACCTTACCTAGGCTTATTTAGGCACTATTTAGTTTTTTATGTGTTATGTTATAAATAAATAAATAAAAATAAATAAATAAATATATTGATGATAGATGAGTAGTAAGATATTGATAATCTTGGGTGCTTACAACAATATGTTGATTCGAACTTATATCAATTTGCTTTTATGTTTTTCAGATCATTTTGAGTACTCTAGACGCCCATATCAATTGGACGCTGACTCTATCATTCAATCTGCAACCCTATTTATTACAGTTACCAGCCAGCACCGTTCTTCCTTCTGGACGAGATCGACGCAGCGCTAGATAACACCAATATCGGCAAGGTGGCCTCCTACATCCGCTCCAAGAAGGGATGTCTACAGACCATCGTCATCTCCCTCAAGGAGGAGTTCTACGGCTGTGCAGACGCACTCGTCGGCATCTGTTCAGAGGTTAGTTAACAGAACTGCTGAAGCCTTGGTCTCACGATCGTAACGCACCACACAGCGCTATGCAGCATGCAGCGCCGGACACGTAATTGTATGGAAAACGTCTAGGATGGTCTTTTGTTACGTCGCAGTCTGCGTCAGCGGCGAGGAGCAACCGCGGTACTCCGTTGTGCCGCACACCGCAGCGTTGTGCGGTACGATCGCGAGACCAAGGCTTGACCCATCTTATAATTACTCGCATAAATGTCATTGATTTATCAAACATCTTCTCGAAGACCATAAAGTCATTTTCTCGCTACTGAGATATAGACGGAAACGATAGAGCCATTGTACGAATTTTATCTCATGTGTGGTAGAACTCTTGAGACTGCTGGGAGTTAGAGTCATGTCCAATAAAAACATTGCTTTTTGGGCAATTTTTGTACAAGAAATGGGCATTGACCAAGAGTCTTTCTTGTGGCCGAGGCCGACTAGAAGAATGTGTTATGTGTGCTGGGTATGATACTTGTCAACTATCAACATATTGTTCCAGCCTGCTGACTGCCTGGTGAGTGACGTCATCACCCTTAGCCTCGAAAACTACGACGATTAAGTTTACAGTTACAACATTTTTAATTTAATTAAAGGACTTAGTTAAATAACAAGTCTCGTTTGTATCGAGCTCTTTATTTACAATAAAATATTTTAATTACTATGTGTTATTCACATTTATATCACTTGAATTATCCTAAGGCTTGAATTTCAGAATAATGTTCGGCAATTCCTGAATATTGGTCTGTAAAACGAGCCTCAACCTTTGAAATACCACAGGACTTGTTTTAGACAATACCTTTTATAATATCTTCTATTGGTCCTGGCTATACTTCGTTTCAAATAGACGCCAAACCAATTACAAATTGATTTACACTTCAATAACACATTGTAGCATACTCGTAGCTTCATATTTGAAACCAAGTAAAGAGATCCAGTAGTCAGCTAAACTATAATGCACAATCGAATCTAGTTGCCTGGTGTTTACTCTTGGTATATTTTAATATTTGCATAAAAATTACAATAGGTACATAACCTAGTCTCGGATACCCGTTCTTGACGTGAATTATAGCGTGCCTGCAATATTACAATCTAGTACCTATGATCGTTCTATAATCTATGCCTCTGGCGAAGTATACAGGTTGATCAAAATGTTATTGCAAAATAGAAGATTCCGAACTGCATGTGCAAACAAAATGAAAGGATGGTATGTTTCATTGACCTATCTGTTATTAGGTCAAAGTTGGGATATTTGAATAAGTCAGTAAAACATTGAAAAATGGTGTTCACTTTGGTATGAAAAAAAGCTATAAAACATACATCGAGTCTACTCTCTAGCGATTGTCTACGTTTTGAATCCCTCAATATATACAGTTGATTTCAGCCGAGCTCATCAACACAATAGTCCATTCAACGACATCGTAAAACCTAATAGAGTCCTTTCGATCCATCTTATCTAGGTTCCCGACAAAGAATTAACGTGGAATCGTTACCATCTGTCACTGATCGATCCCCCAAGGGGACAGTTGGGAAGAGTTCCGAGGCTCCAATTGATTACCCTGATTCGTAGACTCGCAATCCAAAAACTATGCGCCTAAATTCGTACAGAGCCTCGAGTCTGTGCGTTTTGTTTTGACTTTCGACTAGAATATAACACACACCAACACATTCGCAAAGCGAGAAAGTTTGTTGGGAATTGTACAATTCCCAAATCTCCCGCTAGAGGCGCTTATACGGTTTTCACACATCCGCGTTTGCGTGTGCTATACTCGAGTTGAAAGTGAAATTAAATGCATATAGACTCGGGGCTCAGGTCCGAAAACGGCGGATCTGTGTTGGTGAACTACGCGTACAGTGTTGCCTAGTCGGGCGAGTGCGGCGGCGCAGTGGAGAAGTACGGCGCTGTGTGGGGCTGCAGCAGAGTCCTACAGACGGCGCACACCCGCGCCGGCTGCTGTCTCGGCCCACTCGGCACGCAATGTGACACGCAACTCGCGCAGAATATGCGACCGCAATGTCTACAATGCACCTGCAACATTCAAAACAGTTAGGGCGGCCGTACACGGACTGCTTCAAGCCGCGACCGCACGGCGAACTATAGGGCGGCCGTACACGGACTGCTCGAGCAGTTAACAGTTACTATATAGTTCACCGCGCGGTCGCGGCTTCAAGCAGTCGGTCTCAACTGCTTGAAGCAGTCCGTGTATGGCCGCCCTTACAATTCCCAAGGTTGATCATTATAGAGAAGCGAAATCGAATGTGACAGGCGTCATGGCTCAGTCGGTAGTAGCTCTCGCCTTCCGTCCTGTTGGGTCGTGGGTTCGAGAACAAACATTTGTGTGTGGCAAACATAGATGTTTGTTCTGTGTCTGGGTGTTTCTATGTATTATAAGTATGTATTTACAAAAAAAAAATATGTATTCTATCAGCCATCTAGTTCCCATAGTACAAGTTTTGCTTAGTTTGGGACTAGAAGGCGTTGTGTTAAGTGTCCGTGAATATTTTATTATTACTGTACTCCATAGCTGTAGCCTTGAATCTTGTTTCTTTTTGTACCATAAAGAGTTAATCTACTTATGTAAATAATTATTATTACAAAAAAAATGTATTTTGAGGTTTACAGTCGTCTGTTCTATAGATGGTTGGAGATAATAATCGGCTTAATTTACCTTTTTCTTATTATTAGGCAGGGGGGTGTGGCAGGTGGGGCATTGCGTGACGTCATCGTCGTTCTGCCACCGCACTTCCGTATCCGCCTCGCGTATCCTCTGTAGTTGCACCTGGAAATAAGTTGCTCAATCATCAAGTCGAGGTGCTTTGATTATTTATATCACACCCATTTACGGGGAATTTAATTATTACTACTTTTTAATTTATTAAAATGTGTGTACTTTTTATGCTCTTTACCTATTTCAACATTGAAATAGTGTGACGAGAGAGTGATGTTACTTTAACTTTGTGAAATTAATTATATTATTGTTATTTGTGCACATCTTTTTCAATACAAAATGATTCTGATCCTACGCTGTTAGTTAATGAGTACCTGTAATGACTGTGAGAGTCGTACAAAGTCCTGCTGCACCTTCTCGCTGTTGTCCAGCTCCTGCTGCAGCACCAGCACTCGCTGCCGCACCTCCTGCGCCTCCGTCTGCAGCCGCTTCTGCAAGTGCCATACTATAGAAAACAGCCTGGGAATATCGTTGATTCTAGGTGCTGGAATGTACAGCCTTGTTTATGTACGTACGTAAGTACCTACCTACATGGTCGCAACATCCATGGCTGTGCAATTTCGGGTCCAATATAACTCTGATATGCATAAAGAGATAAGTTACCTTATCATTAAGTAGACTTTCGATCATATCGTTGGAATGCCGCAGTTTATCTCCTAGTTCCTTCATTTGTTCATGTTCAGTCTGCATTCGGTCTAACTCCTCTCTGCAATTACAAACATTGTGAAATGAAATAGATGTATGATAAGGATTTTGTCTATGGCCTCGTACCTCCCGAAACTACAGCTCCGATTTGAATGCGGTTTTTTAGTAAGAACATCGGTTTACCTGGGATTGTTCTTAGATATGCTTGGTGAAAATTAGTGCAGCCGTTTTGAAGTTATGAGGATCTTTATTGGCTGAAAACCAGTTTTTGAGGAATCTTAGCCAAATGCGATTTGACAAATTCATCTAAGTGTTTAGATTGCCTGATCTAGGGAGATTTCCGAAATCGAAGAATAATTACACTATTGTAAAATTGACTTGCCGATTACTCCTACGAAAAACAGGATTTTTTACATTTATGTTGCTCTAAGTATGTATGTAGAGATAAGTGTAACATTACCTTGCTTGTTTGATCTCAGCCCGCGTCGCGCTGAGTTCGGCTTCTTGTTGATGGAATAAGGCACCTTGCTCTAAAAGCTGAAACATTTAATTAAATAAATAAAATAAATAAATAAATTTAAAACGTCTCATTATTTAAGTTTGACGTAACTTTATATCCTTGTAGATAATTAAACTTTATTCACAAAAAAAAAAACAACTGATACAGTATTTACAATATTCACAATATTTACAAAATGAATAAGCAGGCCGCTAGCCGAGGTAGCTTGTAAAAATAATAATTCTTTTAGCAATTTTTTTTTATTTTTTAATACAATATAGGCAACCTTTTGTCCACAATTTCACCTGATGTTACAAAGAAACCGTGATTTTACCTATGTTTGGCGTTCTTAACCAGAGAAACTGTAACTCTTCGACAATTTCAACTTGTTGTATAATGAAGAACAGCTTTAAATATAGTCCATAGCGGCCTCGCTTTTCCCGATTTTGTCTTATATACTTATTTACAGCCAATATTCCGAAGCATGTTTTTAAAAAAAACTCGCGCGGGCACTTTTTCAAGCTCTTAGAGAACTCTAGGGTGAGTAGTTTCCGAGATATAGCCGTTTGAAGTTTGACAGCTGTCATCAAAAAGTTAGATCTTGATCACACCTTTCATTTAGTTGTGGAACGAGAACTCTAGAGTGAATACTTTCTGAGATATAGCCGTTTGATGTTTGACACTGAAAAATGAACGGGATCCAACGGGACGCGAACGAAGACGTGGGCGGAAGCTAGTATATTCATACACGAAATATACGTATACACGCATATATAGACGTATATACGAATACATACAAGTATACGAGTATATACATGGATAAAAATGCATGTATGTATTTGACAAACTAATACTCAAATATTCAAACGCCACTCAAACCCCACTCAATTTAAGTCCCGCTTAAATTATTGCCATCTCTTACAAATGAGTAATGTCAAACAGAGGCAGAGCAATTTTAAGTGGTGCTCAAATTTGAATGACTTGAGTATTTCAGCCCTTGAGTATTCCAGCCTGAGTGTAATAATATTGGTGACATTTATTTAATTTGATGACTCTAACTACCTAATCTTCAAGTACCAAGATTAGTTAGGTATAATGTAAAAAATCAAGCGTAAAGCGACGTTCAATGTGCGCCCTCTGTTTGCTGCAGGGTGAAGGCTCTGGTATCAAAATTTGACAGATATCGAGCTCTGACGTATTGTGATATGGCTCTTAAGCAAAGATGTGCTCGACGATGTAGCACGGTTACCTAGAAGATACCTATGCACTCTACACTTGAAAACGAATTAAATACTTTTATAATTAAATTGCTAAAATAATTTAATTATAAAAGTTACTTAATCTAAAAATCACCGTTTCCCGTTCGAGTTCTAAAGTTTCCTATGCCGTTAACCGTTCCTTGTCTAAAGTTTCCTACATTCGTTCTGACATCGGACGGGTCGTTGTCAGAACGAATATAGGAAACATAAATCTTGGTAAAGACTACAAAATGCGCTGACGGTACATCTAGCGACGTCTTGTACTGGACGAACCTCGTCAGTGCTTTCTTTACATAGATAGGTATTTGGAAACCGTAGTTCACGTAGCCTTGCGTAACAAAATACACATGAAACAGTTGAGCTACCTATAGTAGGTGCCAAATAACACCGCAATACAGGTCATTCACCCACCTTCACTACGATGTCGCAAAATTCAATTTATGAATGGCTAATTCGCTTTCCATACAAACCTGTCGCTAAGACGGTATCGCTCGAATCTCGTAGTACTGTTTGTTTACCATACATAAATTGAATTTTGCGACATCGTGGTGAAGGTGGTTGAATGACCTGTATTGCGGTGTTATTTGGCACCTACTATATCTACAAACCGTGGGTTGTTTGCGAGGTTACCTGGTTTCTAAGTTCTCTCTCGCTGTCGTCCGCTTCCTCGCGTCCGATCTGACAGAAGATCAATTGTTCCCGCAACCGCAGAGTCAACTCTTGAAGCTCCTACAATTACAACTACATTTTTAGTTTCAATCTGCATTCAGATGGTCTGCGGAGTGTCGAAGAAAGCATAGACCAGCTACACCAGAGCGAAGTTTATTGTTACCTCAGAACACTGTCATTTATAAACTTAGGTATTTGAAAAATTCTTTTTATCTTTTTTACTTCTCGATTGGTCCCATAATTAATTTAATAATTTTATCAATATCGGTTCAGTAATTTGGCAGTTAAATAAGAATAAATGGAGAAAAACCCTTCACACTAAAATTACCTCTACACTGTCTGGAAGATCTATGATATCGTTTTGCATATCCTCAGCCTTTTTGAGGTATTGACCCATGAGCATAGCGTTGTCTCGTTCTAATCTGAAAGGGACGTAACTTGTGATACGTCGGTAATCAATCGATAGAGTAACCTCTATATATAGTACGATCTGAATATCAAAGGAGAGATCTGTCTAAAAATTTACTTATTTTTCCATAATGTGTAAGGTTAGGTATGTCCTGTCTAGACGTGGATTATTGTTGGCTGCTGTTGACAAAAACGTGTCAAAATGCCATTTTCACTGTCATCATAATTATAATCATCAGCCGCGTCTAAATACGAGTACACTGTACCTGTTAGTAAGCGACTGCAATAAATTAAACAGCAGAATAAAGATATGTAAAAAAACCTATCCAGTACATACGTACGTTCGTGGCCAACTCTGGTGACGGAGTTTTTAGGGCGCCTTAAGGCCTCCGTCGTGACTTAACGACTGCTAGAACCGGGACAGTTTAACGTGCCCTCCGAAGCCCGGAAGCGCTTAGATGTAAATACCACTAACAGTCGCCCATTTAAATAGTGACCGCGCAGAACGTCGCCTAACTTAGATAATCGTTGAAGATTGACTAAGCAAGCCTAGCCACGAGCGCTTCAAGAAGTGGTTAGACGCCACGAGCGCTTTATCCAGTCTATCTAATCTACATAGCCGTTCAACTAGGAAAGACCAAGAAATACTCACGTGTCTAGTTTTTTTTGTAACGTCTCTCGATCCACAGTGAGTTCTGTGACTAGTTGCAAGGCGTTTTGTTCAGCGTGTGAGCTTTCTTTAGCTCGTTGTGTTATGGCGAGCTGTGCGTCGCGCACAGCGTCGCGTAGCTCTGCGATGTGCGTGCTCTGTGCACTGCGCTCAGTCTGCCACGACCGGACGGTCTCATCGTGGAGGGAACGAATGCCTTCTAGTTCTTCTGTCGCCTGGAAATTTACTATACTTATAAAATTACTAGCTGGTGCCCGCGACAATGTCTGCGCAGGATTAGAAGTGCAATTTGCTATGCGAAATCTTCTAGGCGTTTCTTAAGAGTTCGCGTCCCGTTGATTTTCCGGGATAAAAAGTAGCCTATGGTCCAGGTCACGGACAATATATATTCCAAGTTTCATCTAAATCGGATCAGTAGTTTTTGCGTGGAAGAGTAACAAACATCCATACATAGTTCCAAAGTTTCGCGTTTAAAATATTAGTAGGATGCAAAAATTTAGATGTTTGGATGTTTGTTTTAGTCTCATGTGTAAATAGCACCGGCACGGCACGCATACCCTTCCAACCTGAACACACCAATGCGAGCATCACTGCTTGGCGATAGAAATAAGTATGGTGCTAGTACTACCCCGGACGAACTCTTTCACTCTCATAAACTACTTAAAAATCCCTCCTACATTATTCAACTGATAGATTAAACCGTATAACATCAGTAATAGTGATTAATGACATCATCATTATATTTAATTGAAATAAAAAACGTGGATTCTCAGATCCAGCTTGAACTTTCTAAACCAAAAGCAGTCATTTGCTGCGAGGTTCATTGGATATTGGTGACAGATATTTTGGTGGAAAGTATCAGCAAAGAATATGTAATACATGGTAATACGCAGTTCCTACGTAATAAGAAGCGGGACTCCCATTCTACCAAAATTACACACTGAAAATCTCGTTTTGTATGAAACGTGATACAAATTTTGACCCCCGTTTCATACGCGAGTCTAATTTGATAATTTCGCCAGTCTGGGATCAGCTATGTTAATAAATATGTATGTGATTAGAATGATAATGTCGACAAGTGTATTGTATATGACAGGCGTCATGGCTCAGTCGGTAGTAGCTCTGCCTTCCGTGCTGTGGGGTCGTGGGTTCGATCCCCACCGAGAACAAACATTTGTATGTTGTAAACATAGATGTTTGTTCTGTGTCTGGGAGTTACTATGTATTATAAGTATGTATTTACAAAAAAATTAAAATTGTATGTATGTATTCTATCAGCCATCTAGTTTACATAGTACAAGCTCTGCTTAGTTTGGGACTAGAATGCGTTGTGTTAAATGTCCGTTAATATTTATTTTTAATTTGATAGTAGTACCTTCTTAAGTGCCAAGTCCAGCTTATAAGCGTGGTCACGTGCTGCGTTGGCGGTGGCCTGCTCTGTCACAAGTTGTTTCTCATAGTTGATGCACATCGCACAACGCCGGCCGGGGTCTACTTCACACTTGTCAACTGTCGCTGGAGTAGATGCTGCTTTGGCCTTCTGGTGGGTAAAGTTATTGATCATTGGTATGTACTTATTTACCAAAAAAAAATTATATAAGTATTCTATCAGTAATTGTTTCCATAGTACAAGCTTTGCTTAGTTTGGGACTAGATGGCGTTATGTGAAATTTTCAAAAATATTTATGTAGTCTTTTTTTATTACATCCTCACTTTCGTTGATTTAAAATGCAGTCCATCCAAAGGTTGCCTAGGAGAGATAGATTTTAGCGATAAAGCCAACCATTGTACTTCACGCAAGAATAATAAACTCTGTGTTTATTGTATAATTTGCGTAAAAGTGGTGTACAATAAAGAGCTTTCTATCTATTTAGTTAAACTTACCAATGTTTCTTGTAGCTGGGTGTCGGTGTCTCGGAGTTTTGTTTTCAGAACTGATATTTCTTGCTCTAGGGGTTCTAGTAGTGACCGTAATAATTCATTGTCTTCCACCTGGACAATAAAATGATTTTTCAAAATAGGACGAAATTCACAAAAAATATTTTTTTTCAAACTAACTTTTTCAGATCACAAAAAAATTTAGTATTTAAAATAATTAAGTAAAAGAAACAGGCATGTTCCATCACAAAATAGAATCTAGATAGATTCAACGAGAGCGAGGGAGAATCTCAAAACATAATTTTATGTTTCATGTATTATAGAGTGCTTTCCCTGTACTAAGCCCGAGTTACGGCAATCGCGTTTCGTTGTACGAGTTGAGGTACCTGTACTAGTTTATATGATCTGTGTAAAGAGGAAAGAACCAGCATTATGAATATAACTAATAAATAAGGAAAGTTATTACATAATATTCTGAGTAACGATCAATACAATAAAAAAATTTATTTGAGGAAAACACAGGTAATTTCCAAATAGATACAATGACATAACCACTAGAAACCTATATACCTATATACTAAATTTCTTTTAGGTTGCTTAGGGTACAATTCTCTAGAGGTCCGGCGAGCCAACGATCAAATTACAATGGCCTGCAAGGTGTTTCGAGGCAAAATCGAAGCTTCGGATTTGAGCGACGAGCTGTGTCGTTTTTATGTTCCGAAAAATTACTGCCGGGGTCGGACGCATAAACTGTTTGCCGAACCGTGGTCACGCACTGCGGCTCGGGCTTTTTCACCCATTCCGCGTATCCTTGCCGCACTCAACTCTCTCCTGCATGCTAGCCCGGAATGTGATTTGTTTGAGGATGGTTGGACGAAGATTTTGTCGGAGTGCTTGAGATTCTGTGAGCGTGATGTATAACTGTGTGTGTATGGTTGTGCTTTATTGACATTTTACTTGAGTTTTAATATGACATTTTAATTACGTATTTAATTTTTGACTGTTTATTTTGACTGATTGTTTATTATTATTCTAATCTCAATCTTTAATAATTGTAATTGGTGCAAGCCGTTTTTATTAAACTAAATAAATAAATACAAATACCTATAATAACTCCATTAATTTGACAACATGAGGATAATGGATAGAACAGCGTAATGCAAAAGGTAGGTCTTTATTTAGTCAAAGTCAAAAATCTTTTATTCAATAAAATCTCACTGATCACTTTGAATCGTCATTACGTTTTGTATGATTAGGTATGATTACAATTTTTTTTTATTGGTTGAGTTGGAGCTGTTTCTTCCCAAGCGTTTGTCTTCTAAATAATCAGATATTTTATGGTGTGCTTTTAAAAGAAGTCTTTGTTTTATTACGTTTTTGAACTTGCCGATCGATAACTTTGACAGGCGTCATGGCTCAGTCGGTAGTAGCTCTGCCTTCCGTGCTGTGGGTCGTGGGTTCGATCCCCACCGAGAACAAACATTTGTGTGTTGTAAACATAGATGTTTGTTCTGTGTCTGGGTGTTTCTATGTATTATAAGTATGTATTTACAAAAATATATATATATGTATGTATTCTAGTCCAGGCTAGTTTGGGACTAGAAGGCGCTGTGTTAAGTGTCCGTGAATATTTTCTTTATTTATTTATAACTGAGACACATCACTTGGGATTTTGTTAAAAAAGCATAGGTACACATTGCCCTTAGTATGTTTGATGAATGGGAGAGGAGTAGATTCAGAGTTGACGAATGGTGTGAGTAAGAGGAAGACAATACATTGTGCCGACCTCGCTTAGCGTGTGACATGGAAATAATGATCTACTTCTATTACCGACTGTCTCAGATGATATTATGTGTACTTACCCTCTCTCTTCTCGCTGGCTCTTCACTGTCAGCTGTCAGTTTTCGCGCCAAATTCCGCACCAAAGTCGCCGGCGCCAGAGACACTTCCTGCCACATTAATTTCATATCCGTTTTACACTTGTCCATGTCAACCATTGCTGCTTTTTATAAAACCAACGGATAAAGATAAACTAACTCATATAAAAAGCTTAGCTAGGTACTTTGATTCTCACTTAAAAAGTTTTATCACGGTTTAGCATAGCTAAAATACACATAACCACTTTTTTATTTTGTTATTTAGCCCAGAACATAATATAAATGTAGTAACTGTAAAGCAGACGACATAATATTCTAATAAGTTATAGAAGAGATGTTTTGAAACCGAAACTTGTATTTACTGTTTCCTAACTTGTAAATAAACACGTTCGGTGCTAGCCACTGAACACATCCAACTAATTTAATTTTACTCATCGAAGATAGGTATAGGTACCAACATACAAGGATAAATGTTATGTTAATGTGTCCTAACGATAAGACTTGAGGTTGAACATACACGATGGGTTTTTTGCGGGTTTTTTAAACACATACTTCATATTATTTTATATATTCACGAGTCGTGCCGGCTCGACACGTGCTTGTATTATTTATATTTAGTGTCTAGACTGGCTGACAAGCAAATAAAGTTTTCAATTAATGTCTTGCGGGCCTAAGATGCGCACCGCGAGATATTTGTCATGTCGTTCTGTCAAAATGTAAGCATTTTGTAGCAGTTTAAGAACTATTGCATTGTCTGTGGTAATGTTGTCGAGAAACCGCGCCTTTGAATTTTCAACTTTTGACATTTCTGCATGACTATTATCTCGTCCTCAGAGAGGTACGACGACTAAGAAGTGTCAAAAGTGTACATTATGCCGCGTTTTGTCGACACCATTAGGTACCACAGATAATGCAATAGTTTCTAAACTGGTACAAAATGCTTACATTTTGACAGAACGACATGACAAATATCTCGCGGTGCGCATCTTAGGCCCGTTGGACGTACATCTGACTCGAGATATTAGGATGTGTTTGTAAGGATATCTGCTGAGGATAAAGTACTTGGTAAGTAACATTCAAAGTCATTTAGAGGTTATTTGTGGTTCCTGGCAATCAAAGTCTTCAGATAGATTTATTTAAAAATAAAAAGCTAACATTTTTATTTAATTAAACCACAATGAAAAAAATAAAAAATTGAGTAAAAATAAACTAGTCCCACGTGACACGAAAAACTAAAAATTAGGGAACTATGATATACCTACATAAACGTGGACATCTAGAATTACCTATGTAGTACCTTTTTATATGGAGAAAACATTTTTTTTATCTTAGAAGCGAAAATGGTTGATGTCTCCATGTAGTGCCGACGAAGGTAGGCAGTAGGTAAATAGGTTAAAAGATAGGCATATCCAAAAGCTTGACATGACAAGGCACACAACACACGACTTGAACCGGCTCGTGTTCCGATAACACTATCAGACATGGGGGCAATGCAAATGACTAATAATTAGGTAGTATGTTTAAAACATTGTCAGCCGTTGAATAACTCACACGCACATTTCATCATTTCAAAATGATATTTACGCTGAACCTTGTGCAATGTTATTTGGCGGCTGACAGCTTCCTAAGTAAGAGGCTCGAGATAATAGTTCAATATTTTGTTTCAATTTGCAATTTGAATTTATTAGCTACTTTGAAATAGAAGCTTCAATTCAATACGGTAAAAGAGTGGACTATAATATTTCTTAGTTCTTTCTTAGCTAAGTTTTGAGGTACGTAATAAACCATATTTGATAGTAATTGAGTTAATTTCCTGATAGAAACTGACCTGTTGTTGCTGCTGATGCCTCAAGTGCCCCAGCTGTGACTCCAGGTCCTGGTTCCTGGCGCGAAGACGTCGCGCCTCCTCGTTACCCGACGAAGATACTTCCACTGTCTCTGTGTAGTATAAACCAATCATGAGATCGTCACCTCAAACTATGCCGTGGACATTGAGGTGTAGTATTACAATAGGCATGTATGTAGGTATGCAGTACTGGTAAGAGTTGAGGAGACTGGTACCGGTACTGCTTGCCCTAATCTAATAAGTACCTACAGTAGCATATGTATTTATTAACAGTTTACCTTCGGGCCCAGTTTGAGGGAGGCCCCTATTGAAACAAAATATTGAAGAAAACATTTTGTAACACTAAAAAAATTTAACTACATTCGCGTACGGTATGTAACGCGCGATTCAGAACTAATGAGGAAAGTTTTCGATATCATAATAACGATTAAAATCGATATCGATCCCATTCAATAAAATAAAGCAGTCAAAGACTTGTTAAACCGCGTACAGACCAGTCGATCTTTTAGTGTAATTACCTACATAACATTTTTGACTTAGTATAGAGCTTTTATGAGCCGATTATCACCCCTTCATCTCTTTACACGCTGATAATGAAGGTTCGCCAAATAAAACAAAGTTTGAAAAAAAAATGAGTTTAAACTTCGAAGCCGGCTTTTTTTTCGAGCCCTAGAACTGTTCTAGAAATGAAAATAATATAAAGTAGCATTAACATACCGCTGACGAGCATCTGCAGACTCTCGATCTCCGACATCTGGTTCTGGCTGAGGGTCTGCAGCTGGTCGAGCTGCGCGCGCAGCCCTAACACCTCAGACTCCAGCTGCGAGTTCTCGGACTGCATCTTCTTCATGTCCACTGCAAATAACAAGTACCTTTAAGGAATAGAATACCAACATTCTTTCGTCTATCGTCAACACCATCCTATAGTTCTTTTATAAAATACTAGCTGATACCCGCGACTTCGTACGCGTGCAAAACTTTCCACCAAAATATCTGTCAACCAGTATAAGGTGAACCTCGTGCTAAAGGCTGCTTTTGGTTTAGAGAGGTCAAGCTGTATATGAAAATCCACGTCTTTGATTTGAATAAAATATAGCCTATGTTTCAATCCGGACCAAAGGCTTCCGAATGGTATAAGTTTTGTTGAAATTGGTCCAGTAGTTAAGGTGTGATCCGTGAACAAAGAAACAGACAAACTCGATTTTCTGAATCAGATTCGTTTATTTAGTAGATCTGCATATTTAGTTTATCCATATCTTTAATTATAGTTTTTGGCTTTTCTACAGTTTTATAATAGTGTAGTGTAATCTATTCTAGATGCTTTTTTCTTGCGACCAGTGGTGGATGCAAAATTTCTAGGTTTGGCGGGAGGGCTTGACCCAGCCTGACCAGTCCTGATCCACACCTGTGTTGACATGGATGCTTTGGCTAGAGCCTCCTAGGTCTCTGGATCTACCAGAGTTGGCCACCACAGCCTAGATTTATAAATCAATATATATAAAACTCTTTTGAAGCTGACAATCAACACACAGCCTAAACTATAAGTCCTAGAGGTATGACATTTGGAGGGTAGTATCCTTATATAGTGTAGGGCTGCACTAAGAAAGGAATTTTGAAAAGTCGCACTCTAAAGCGTCTAAAAGTAGGATCAAAGATTTTAACTAAATAATGCGTATGCACGCGAGCAAAGCCGCGTAGACGGCTAGTACTGACATAAACTTACAACTTACTTCCTAGCATTTTAATACCGCAGAAAAACAAAGTACCTATTAGTACATTTATGTTGGAAATATGTAGCGCACGGCAATCACGCATTTAAAAAAAAAATTGTACTTACACTAGTTTCCTTACGTGAATTTGTCATAATTTAACTAACTCAGTACCTGATTATGAAAAACAATGTCTATAACTATCATTATATTTTCATAATGATGATAAACCAAATAATCGTAAATGATGTTTACCGTTGTCACATTTATTTGTGATCAAGGCACAGGACTGCATTAGCCATATGAACAGCACAATCAATAATACATATATATATTTCTAAAGAGTTATGAAAAAACACCACATAAATCATAACAAAAGAGGATTAAATTTAATACTTTTGTGTAACAGGTTATATAGGTTTCTATACAATACACGGAATGATACTTTCACAGGGAAATGAGTAATTCAATGACGGTGAGAACTTGCAGTAACATTAGACCTTTCCCAAAGAACTTACATGAATGCATCTGATAACAAACGATCACAGACATAAATAATTGCAGGAGAAACAAGAAAGCAGAAAGGAACATGTACAGAACATAATAGTTGGATATGCCTTTGGCTACCCCTAATATACATACAATAAGTACATACTAAGACTAGACTATAATTTCTACTGTTATTTTTTGTAAAACAAGCACTATATTTTCTCATTTCATCTTATTTGACTCAAAATTGAAAATCTCTACTTCTAACCACTAATAATAATAATATTAATAATAATAATAGGTCTTTACATCTATTGAAGATGATTTATACAGCGTCAGGAGGCAACCTATGCCTACACTTAACGACACACTGTAGTGCCTGGGACAATGTTTTAGATTGAGTAGGCTTGCCCAGCACCTATACGATGGTTTAAGTGCCTCTCAGCCTAGTTAGCCATATCCACAGGAAAGACAAGGTCAATATGTGCGGAGCTGACTAAGCCAAGGGTTTCTAACCAATACACACACATTAATATATAATGTAGGACTATAAGTAGGTAGGTACATATCTACCAACTGTACAAATTTCTTTTGTGTTAAAATGAATTCTAAATACATTTAACAAAATGTAGGTTTATTACACAATTACAATACCAGTATTTATAGCCTTTGTTAGTTGTCCCTCACAAGTTAGATGTGTTCTTCATTACAATAACCAAACACCTTGTTAATGTAGCATTGGCTCGATCTTGGGTCCATCTAAGTATTATTACTTCAACATCTTCAGTTAATACCTCAATCTGGTGGGGTGTTATGAGAATTGGTAGTAATAATGGTGATTCTAATAAACAAAACACGATGTCTCATACAAAACATGCTTGTAAGTAAACAGCCATGCTGTGCTGAGGTTGCGTGAACATAAATTATGAAGCTTAATCCATCTCATCCAATTTTATTTGCCCGAAAGTTAAGGTTAGGAGGCTGAGATGTCAAACAATAAGTGTTCCCAATATCACTGGCTTTTCCATAACCACCCTACTCGGTGGTCATTGGTGAAATAACCAATGCGAAAGGTTCACCGGGAAGTCCTATTGTGCACAACCATAAAAACTGATATATTACAAACAATACCAACTCCAACATAAATAATCTAACGACAATACATGCAAGCTACCGTCTAGCACGCACTAGGTCCTGCGTCCACCACCTGGGGCTCAGAACAAACCTTCTTTCTGCAAAAACAGTTCTTTCATTTTCGCTCGCTGCACATTAAATTCCTCCTCCAAATCCCGTCGCAACTGTTCCGGCGACGGCGAGTCACGGTCCCCCACGCCGTCCACTTGAAACAGAAACTACACTCAACTCCATCGACCTTACGGAAGCCCGATATTACAAAACAATTGCACAAAGTAACACACCTTTCAGCTTCTCCGCAGATTCACTGGACATCTTTGAACCACTGTTCTTCAGTACGCTGATAGTTTTGATAACACTATCTTCTACAAATTATCATGATACACATATTTCAGCCATGCAGATTATTTGCGAAGAAAAGAAAGAAAAAGTGGAAAGAATCCGAGACTGAAATTAGAAATGTAGCTGGCCGAGATACAAGTTTGACAATGACAGTAACTGACTGACGTACGTTGCGTAAACAACTAAATGACAGTTATGACTTTGACAGTCAAAGTAGACATGACATGTATGGAAACTTGACGCAGGCGTCGTCAAAGACTTACTAATGGGTAGGTTAGGTACAGCAGTAGAGTAACTTACTTTCTTTCTTCAATAATTCATGGTAGATTTCGTTTGTTGGTTTCGAAGTAGTTGTGTTTTCATTGCCTTATAGTTCAACCAATGTAACTAATACGAATTCTAAGATCTCAAGTTGACCAACAAAATAAGAATCCAGGATTTTTTAAAGTACCTATGTAAACCTAGGTATAGTAAGCGACAAGCAAGTTTGTCCTCTGGCGAACCACGTGACAAGGATGCGTGGTTCGCCAGAGGACAACTTGTTTGTCGCTTATTATATATTTTTTTACATAGACTTCCTCGCTGCGTACAGTACGTAGGCAGGTACTTAGTACACTTTGAAAGGTATTTTCTTAATAATTAAACTTAAGTACTTAATCAAAGTGTTGTGAAAGGGACAAAGAAATAAATAAACATGCTTCTTCTACTTAAATAAATTATCTATTTATTTGGTGTTTCGTTCAGATTCATGTAGGTAGGTATCATGTGTGTAGGAGTTATAAAACAGCTATATCTACATAAATATGGCCAAGGAAAATTGGACCGAATCATGAATGACAGTTCGTTAGAAATAAAATAAATATCTTAAAAACTATTTATTGTAATACCCTATTATCAGCATTTACTTAGCGCCATCGTCTAACAAAAATATACTGATACATTTAAAGGCACAGACATTTATCACAGTTTGATGTCTAATTTAAATTAGAATAAAAATTACAATTTAATTATTTACAAATTAAGACTCGAGAATTTTTAAATGCATAGCGTATTCTGTGCAAGAATTACGTCGCTAGATGGCGCTGTGAATTAGTCTAGGATTTGTCCAACAGATTTTACTAAGATCGATTAAAACCCTTGTTTGGCGTCTCTGAACTGCCTGCCATTAGGTAGATCTTCGAGGCATGGAACTTGAACGAGGTTGAAGTAGATGTGTCCCATGAGGTGTGATGCGGAGGTATTCGTTGCTTTGAGACATTCGAAGAGCATATCGTCGCATGTGCAGTGTGACTTGCTGTATAAGGAGTTGTTTGTGAGGTTGTAGCGTCGAGAGAACGCTCGCACCTTGGTGGGGCAGAGGTCGTGCGTTCGGCAGCAGCGGTCGAGCCGTCGGTCAGCGCCAAGGTCGTGGTAGTCAGCGGCGATGTCACCTGTGCCGCACCACTTTGTACCTAAAATAAGGGAAAGAGTTCAAATCAAAGTAATTTTATTCCTTAGTGGTAATTTTACCTACAAACTTAAATCCTAATCGGAATTTTAATCATAAATAGTATAGCCCATGATGGTAGCTAGTTTAGAAGCTAATAGATCTGCCATCCTTTATTGCTAAGTGTGGGCTCAAATTGGGCTATATGAATCAGAAGATGTCTACAAAATTTACCAGGTATTATTCCCTGCAGCAGTGTCAACGGACTACCTCCCAGCAAACCAGCGTGGGCGCCACCCGCGTCAAGCCTGGCTCGCGCTGCTCCCTGCTCCTTCCACGTGCTCACACGTGGAGTCTCGTCTGCTGCCTCTACTCCTTCCACCTGCAGCAAAAACATACGGTTGTTTATAACCTGCAAGCTAGGTATACTGATTACATGGGGTTTACAGAGAATCGCCCCTCAATCTCTGTCAAAAGTTAATCACGGGAGAATCTTGAGCAGGGTTTAAGCAGTGATTTAGTAGAAAGGTAGTTCTTTCTAAGTAAGATCATTAAAAAGCAACGAAACTATTAAAGTATTCCTCTACTTCTTTTATTTATGGCCTCTGTCCGTGTAGTAAAGTCTAGCCTAGCCTCTTAGTTGCTGTCAAATTATTTCGCTAACTGCTGCTAGTTGGCATGGCACATATGAGGCGGCGGTAAATAAATGGGCACGTAGGTACACCACGTAACAGAATATTTATAGACCTCGATATAGATATTATCGCATGTATAGTAGCAATAATACCTACTAGTTGATATGAATCAACATCATGTAGATACCTACTAGATAGGTAACGAGTGATTGTTCTATAAAATAATATTGCATGATCAGTCAGTATAAAACCATTTGTTTCCTGTTTTGCTGTCTATGTCGTTATGTACCATTAAGTATGCCAAGGTTCTTTATTGGCCTTTCACATACCTACCTAGCATAGCACACTAGGGTACCTATCTAGGAAATACCAAATTAATGGTATCTATAAATTAATTAATGTGAAAGTAAGTACCAAACCGCCGTGGAAACTGGTGAAAACTCGTGGATTACTTACCTATACCACAGATCATATAATAATCCAATACGTTTCGTTTACTCAAGTGTTTCCCAGAACAAGAGAATGGTGAAACGCATTATCGTATCGTTGCTAAATGATTCTATGCTTTGTGTCGGTTAATTATAATGGTTTATTTATTCATCTCTTCTGTGGTTTATTCGTTCACAGGTTTTCACCTATATTTTCTCACCTTAGAATAATAAATTTTGGTACGTACTTAATCAAAAGGAGCCTGAAAGGTGCAAAATGTAGGTAAGTACCTAACGTAAAGTAGGTACATACATAACAGCGTTGCATGAATGAAACTGCATTAGGTAGGTGCAAAGGTGCGCCGGTTAAGGAAATAGTTTCTAACCTAAAATAGCATACCTACCAAGCAGGTAGGTACCAACTTCGGCTTTTATTTTAGGGGGTAGAAACTTTAGTAATAGTGTAGTATAGGTAGGTATGTATAATTATGTACCTGTAGCCGCGGCGTTACCTGCTGGCACTGCCCCATGAGCTTCACCATTTGCGGGAAGCTGACTGCGAACGGACGGTTGATGTGACTCAACTGACGGAGGAGCCTCTCTGTGTCTTCTTCATCGCTGGAAAAGGAGAGAACTATCTATAAGCACGATTAGATTACAGAGTTTAGTTGGACATTGATGAATTCTAATGATCATCAAAAAAGAAAGAAAAATCTGGATGCCATGTATCTATACTTGTTTAAAAATTACCGGATTCCATGCCAGTCCAAATCCGATAATATGTAAGTAGGTAGGTACCTACTTTATTTTTCGGTAATTTCTACAAGTTGCTGGCGCTGCTGCCTGCTGCTGACAATGGTCGAACTGATTGGTGGAACTGACCACAACAAATAAACAAATCATAAGATTCATCAAGATTAACTTCTTTTGGTCTTCAAACCGACATCATATTTTAACCTCTAGGTACCTAGTATACCTAGTATCTCAACCTTTCACCAGGTAGGTAGATACGTAAGGTACCTACCTAGATGGTACCTACCATCAAAACATCGTGACCGGACTACGTACCTACGACAATTCGATGAACTCAATGAAGTATGGAGGTAGGTAAGTACCTAGGTACTACAACGTTGCGCAACACCCGGACAGTGAACTTGTAGTTACTTTCACCAGGTACCTACCTACTAGTGGTCTTCTATTGTCACCGATCATGATTACGCGCAGACTTTATTTGAATTTCATGACACTTAATATCGCTGTGATACGGTTCCTTTTATGACTAAGCTTTGATACGACCTGCACAGTTCATGGTAGGAGGGAGGGGTAGGAGCTATGGTCATGTGGCGAGCCGAATGAATGGGTGAGACCGCGGTCAGACAGGAACCGGTTCCGAGGAAATGGCCGTCGTGTCTTTAATCAGAGTTTGGAAATGTTTGAAGTATGAACGTTGGACATCCATGGAATTTACTGCGATTATTCCAAACAGTTGGATGCAGTTTTCAAAATAAGCATCTAAACTTGAAGCTGAAAGAATTCAAGGTAGCTAATCATGTCAAACATCGAAAAGAAATGTTATTTTCTCAATGGAACTGAACCAAGTCAAATAAGAACATTTCAAGGAACCATGAACCACTAAACTGGCAGTTATTGAAGCAGATTTTGGAAATGGAAATTGGTAAGAATAACGGTACTTATTAGCTATTTTGATGAGCAGCATTAGCCTAGTGATCTAAAGAAGTCATTGACTCTCACTATGCCAGGTAGATAACTAAGTACCGATGCAGGGTACGTAGGTAGCTTATTAGAATCATTATGCAATCAATTTTATTTGTATTTGGTGCCTATTTACAGATATGAACTAGTTATCCAACCTCTACAACAGACAAATTTCCTGAGCGAATTTCATATTTTGACTTATACCACGTCCGAAATACGAGTGTGGTTAGTAGTATCATGTAGTATGCAATAGGCATCGATAGATAATTCAATAAAGAACCAGCACAGTAGGTCCACAAGTCTGTATGGACACGAGTCGTAATGCTAAATCCATAACTTACACGCGAACATTGACATAACATAAACAAGGCCAAAGAAGTATTGAAGCCTTACTCGATTTACTATTTTCGTAAACACCATTAAATGCAAAACTGCGACGCATGGAGCGAAATCCATACCCTTACCATTCAAAACCTTAGCACCGTAGACCTTAGAATAGGAGGATAATGAACTGGAATCAGAGGCAAGCATAAATACGGGCAATTTTTTTTATGTCTGACACTAGGTATAGGGTGGTATGTATGTAGTGTGCCTTTTTATATAAATAAGTATGTATGAGAACAATGACTCGTTACGCGGCTCGTGTCATAAAAATTGCAACAGCTTTCTACACTGCAAGTTTTCTCCACTCGCCACAATTTCTAATGAAATTAAATTATATGTTGTTTTATGAAATCAGTCAGTCAACATGTACTTGGGAAAGAAATCAGCGGGTTCTTGGATTTACCGAGCTAGTAGGAACTTCCTTTAAACACTTCCAAGTAATTTTAAAATTAATTATCGACTTTGCCGTAGAGCAAAAACAACGCTTAGCGAGCGCGTTGAAATCTTTAATTAGAACAATTTTACGATTACGTACGCACTATTAGTGTTCTATGTTACCTAATAGGTAATTATTTTATTTATCGCATGTTTCTGCTTAGGCAACCTCTAGTCTTTTGGCCTTTTCTTACTTCCGTAAAGACTAGGTTCTTACGCGAAAAACTTGCTAAAGATTGCGATATATGCCTACGACTCTACGCAAACTCTATGCAAACGAAGTCGTGAAGAATCGCTGTGCAAGTGTGTATTTTCTTAGTTAGGGAACATTATGCAGTGAAGTGCATAGTGCAACCTCTGTTAGAACGAGCCATCTACGTTAGATTGTGCCATTCTATCTGGCACAAGGATACCACCTTTCGGCTAGGCAGTTTATAGACGGATTGCAATTACTTACCTGATAAAAATTCACCGATACCTATCCACAGAAGGATGATTTATGCGACCAGAGATCATTAAAATTATGGAACCAACAAGAAGATACAAGAAAAGTTTTTTTGCATAAATAAGTGTTAGAATTTGGTCGGCACATTGAAACTTACGCACCCATTTCGGGTACCATCGCAAAAGTGTTATGGGCGAGTCTAGGCACCAGGTTCAGGTGCGTAGCGTAGAGGTAGTTTAAGGTTGAGTGAGAAGTCTAGAGTGGGGTCAGGTACATCTACAGAACATAGCATGACGCTCACAAAAGTCAAGGAAAATGGAAAAAAATCCTTGTAAATTTTTATCTTTTTTCGAAGACAACTGTTACAAGTCCCTCAAAGAAGACATGATCATAATAAATCAACTCTCATCCTGGACTAATGTCAAAAGTATCAAGCAACTTTGAACTCCAAACTCAAGTTTCCCCAACTCGTAGGTCATCGGACCCGAAGGCCGAATTAACAACTAATAAAATTCAGCCTTTATTCGCAAATTCAGAGTCCATCTGTACCAAGACCTTACATCACGTGTTGCTCCCACTCATAAATAACGAGAATAATGGCACTCGCCAGATATCAATTTGCAGCAGTTATGTAATAAGGAACCAGCAAAGACAGTGTGGGTGGATTCTGGGACACAAATAGACCTTTCTGTTGAGGTCTAGCAAAGGTCTAGCTTAGGCTGTGCTCAACAGTGTAACTCACTTTTCTGATTCTTCTAACAGAATCAACAGAAAACTGCCTATTCAGAAAGTATTGCAAACTGTTGAAACACTAAACCGAATCCTAACTGAATAGTCCTTGTTATATCTTGGAACCTTCTTTCAAAATACCATAGCAACGGTCTTTCCCCACATGAAATCGTCTAATTTTATTTGAGCCGGATCCTCAGAAACTTGTATACACATACGATATTGCGCCACTTATGCCTCCGTAATAAAAGTGACACTAGACTAAAGTGTTACAAACTACGAAACAGTTTATGGTTGGTTGCAAGGTAACAGGAAGATGTGTGAAATAGTCGGGTTCTGTAACATTACGATGAGAGTTATATTAATCCAATGGCCTCTACATAAATAAGCCTGAGCCGTTCTAAGGCTTCAACGCAAGGCTTATAAATCGAAGTCACGTTACCAAGATCGGTTTATCTATCGAACGATAAAATAGAACGATTATTGCTATTGATCGAAGGCAGAAACGAATAAAATTATCTTTTATTTCCACATAGGTACCTAATTCTGCGAAATTGGATGACTTTTTCTAATTATTTTATGCCCATAAAAGTTATAAGACATTAGACCATGTTGCATAACACCGCCAGGCAGAACAGCAATTTGCTCAATAATCTAATCAGTGTCCCTCCCTCCCTCCGTCTGAGGAATCTACGCACCTTGACATTTCTAGAATGAGACCTCTGGAGGGGAGATGATCTCGGGTTAGTGGATCAAGGAGCCACAAGGATATAAGCCTGGTTATGAGATGTTACATGATCACTGTTGCAGGAAACGATGTTAATCACGATCGGACCCAAATCACATCTAGTTAGATGAACAAGTAAGAAGTTGCAGGCTGCTCTTCACTAGCTAGATCGAGAACAATTAATGCTTGTGGTTTAATGGATATCACCGAGTAGGAACAAAACCGCTTTTGAGCAAACCCGTTCCAATTCGGACCAACTGAATCACAGACACAGACTCAAAGGACAGTAAAATTATATTTTACGAATTACTGCTAAAAAATAGGTTTATGTATGTGGTAGATACTTAGTTGCAAGCAGGAAAAATAGAGACTGTCACACACAAAAACCCGCTCCATATGTACGTGCACAAAAAGTGGTCAATTAACGCTTCGAGGCGGTGGCAATGAAAATGTAACACAAACCTACACACGCGGAGAAAGCGACGTCCGGTGTTTTCTATAGTGTTAATCAGGTTTGCACATCACATACATAATAGATTAAATAAACAGATTGAGACATTTCAAGGAAGAAAAAATCCCTAACAAGGAAGTTTTAGAACCCCACATTTTATACAAACGAAAAATAAAGTTTACGAGATGCCAAATGGAATTCAGACAATTAATTCCTACATTTTTTTTATGATTAGAAATTGAAATTGAACGACTAACCATAACCTACTGGGTATAACCTAGACAGCAGAACAGCCGCAAGTAGATAATCCTCGTCTCACCTTACCAGACATTCTAACGATCAGATTACATCAGTCATCTTCCATTCAAACACTTCATCCGTAGCACAGTATCAACAATAACCAGCTCGTATTACTTCTGTGCTTTCAAACCGGCTTCATTGGGCCTAGCAACTGTGCCTGCGGACTCTGCGGTACTCCTATTGTGTGTATTGTGCGAAACGGACACTAATCATTGCTACCGGACACTACGCTTGCACGATAGCCAGTACGGTTCTAGTTATTGACCAACTGCCCAGTATTGAGGAGAGTATTCTTTCTGAAGTATGAATGGTTGGGCCATCTTTCTATGAATCAAACTGAGGCCAGAAACCTTCGATGTAAAGAAGCAAGCTGGACAGAGATAACACTGACCTCTGGTGACGGAATAGTTTTTTTTTTTAATCTTTATTTATTATAGGGGGTTTTGTTTTGTCACACAGTGACCATGCCACTCCCGTACAGACTAAACATAAATACTACACACAAAAAAGAAAACAACTAAAAACCTAACCTTAAATAAAGTTTAGCCAGCATTTTGGCTTCCTCAGATAGTGGGAAAGCCAAAATGCTGTTACACATAACCACATTAAAATCTTTACCTATAAATAAAATTTCTCGGCGCAAAACCTCATTGCGCACACACTCCGTCAATACGTGATGCACGTCTTCCTCAACATCAAGTGATAACGCTGACCTCTGGTGACGGAATAGTTGCCAGGAAACCAAGGGAGTAGTGCCACTTACATTAGGCAAACTAGAAATCGAGGGCCATATACAGACCCCTACTTAAAAACATAGATTGGACTTCTAACCCGACAATTTTTCAGTACGACATTTTAGAACCTGGAGGAGACTGACGTAACTTAATGGCTTTACTTATAATCCTTGCATAGCCGTTAAATTGGCTAATCACCTGATAAAAAGAGACAAAACCGCAGATTGTTAGTTTATGTTCTTATCTCTAAATAATCCCTGAATAGCACAAATTCAGTGTTAAAAATGCATAAAAGTCAGATTATACAACCCAAAACCCTTACTTAATAGTAATAAAGTCTCAAGATGTGTAGCTAATGGCTTGATGTAGCAAAAAATGTTATGCATACGATGATGATGGAATAATAATGAAAGCGAAAGTGAACGCATGGACTAAGAGCAACTGCCTAACACGTTTATTGTTAGTTATACCGTATCGTTCGCTTTTTGGCTGACGAAATCAATGGAAAACGAATGTCTGATAAGCATATAAATAATACATGTCGTGTTATATGAATGAGAAGTTCCAGATGTACCTAAAATATAACAAGTGGACTTCTGGACAAAAGTTTCCTTCATCGATTTCTAGGAAGAACAATTTAGATCCGTCCTTCTTTACCCTATCCACCACCATATCACCATCATCAAGTATGTGCGAACCGCTCTTCACATTGCATTCGCTTCAGAAATAAACTCTCTAATCTTTGGCTCTTTCAGACATTTTGCTTCTTTGCCGGTCTGAAATAACCGGCCCTATTGTTGCCACACGACTTCATGCTGTATCTACTTAGATTCCAAAACGTGCCCTATCAATATCTCATCAAGTACAATCATTTCAAGTTGTAATGACGTCACAACAATGAAAGCATCGGTAAGTATTAAGTACATGAAGATATGAGGATGCGCACACGCAACCAGTTCTTGTCTCATTACGAGAAGCGGTTGCGTGACTACTTTGGAACTTGGACCTTACTCTTGACATTGCAACTTGCATCTTAAGTAACTGTTACGTTACTGACTGAATGACAATAATAATATAGCTCTTCTGGGCAAAGCAGATGCTTATAATGTGCCTATAATATTTACCCACAGACTAACAGATCGAAAACTAAACGACACACATCACCACACAAAAGAGTCAAGGTTACCGGTTGGTCCTATAGCAACGATGGATAGACACTGGTTCAAGGATATTTGTTTCATGGTCTAGCTGATGCTATTGGGCTAGGGTGAACTCAGAGAAAAATTATGAAGAGTTACCTACTACAGAATGTTGCAGTTGCTCCGGCGCGAAAAATTGACGGGCTTTTCACTAGCCACAACAAGGACAGGAAAACCAGCTGGAAATGTTCCAATATCATACGCAATATGTTATTTGGACATTTTGATTATGTACCTACTCCGTGAAACAAGTTTTCCTAACAGGTTACGGATCTGTTTTTCAATCTTGGTAAAAGTTCCTTGTTTATAAATTCCCAAGGCTGTATCGGTTTACCGGTGAATTGATGAATACTTTACCACTGTGTCAAGTTCTAGGTAGGCAGGTATCGATTCTCGATTAAAACCTGGAATTAGATGTATCGATTATAGTGACACATGTTGGGTCGCAATGCAGCACACCCTATTGTAGGCTAGTTACGGGTACACCTACAAACTTTACGTGGTACTTGGGTAATATTTCTGATGATTTTTTTTCATTTATTATGTGTGTAATAGGATGTTGTCTAGAGTCGACGTAGAGTCGCATTGTAACCATGTAGGTAAATTTGTTTTAGATAGGGGCAACTTTTTAGCTGCCTAACGGGTTATTTGACGTTGTACCTACACATGATTTGTGCTCCTGAGACTATGATTGTTTTATTGACAGGCGTCATGGCTCAGTCGGTAGTAGCTCTGCCTTCCGTGCTGTGGGTCGTGGGTTCGATCCCCACCGAGAACAAACATTTGTGTGTTGTAAACATAGATGTTTGTTCTGTGTCTGGGTGTTTCTATGTATTATAAGTATGTATTTACAAAAAAAAAGTATGTATGTATTCTATCAGCCATCTAGTTTCCATCGTACAAGCTTTGCTTAGTTTGGGACTAGAAGGCGTTGTGTTAAGTGTCCGTGAATATTTATTTATTTTTTATTTATGACAAACCTAGCAAACGATTTAGCTATCCTGCAACTACATTATAACGTAAACATAGAGAACACAATGACCTTTCAGTGGTTTTAATAGTGATTTTATCTATTGGACATGACATCCGAAGGTCGGTAATTTTGTACATATTTCTAATTCTAACAGACGTCGAATGCGCTCTTGAACTATTAATAAGTGCTGTGCTGTGTAGAGTAAAAGGTAATTGCTAATGAATTTATTATAGAGGTGGAAGGTTATGAACAAACTACTTAGGGTACTTACATAGTAAAGCAGTTAGGTCGTTTTAAAAGTTTCAGAGGACTTAGGTGTGATGTGGCTCTATTATGTGGCCATTGCTCTATTATTTGAAAAGTATTTTATCTTAATACCTACCTATCCTGTTCATCAAAAACCTACCTAGAAGAAGTTTCAATAAGTAGAATAGAATCCCAAAACAGATGAAGAATAACACGCCCATCAAGAGAAAGACATGCCTGTGTGCCTGTCTGTAAACGGACTTTTCTTAGAACCAACACAATGCAAAGTTATCGTCTCGTGGAGAATATGAAGATTCTAAACATGGCTTCGGGAAGAAAGGAAGACTTTACGTAACTATTTTAAGGTCAAGAATGCCGTGGGATTCCAGGACTTCTCTCGTTACTACAGGGTCACCGCGCGTAGGCTGCGATGTTCTATTTTAGTCACTACTTGGCAGTTTACGACTTGTATTTTGAAAAAAAAATTGCGTAGTAACTATTAACATAACAAAATCTTTGAGTAGGTAAGTAACACATGTTACCTTTTTTTAGTAGTTTGAGTTACTTGAATATTCACTGTTCAATAGACCCTTTAGAAGTGTCACTGATGAGCAGGAAAAAAACAAAGGCTGTAAAATGTCTACTCCTTATTTAAATGTAGGAGGAAACTGGCTATCTGATGAATGAACATTGCTTCCCTAGATAACCCAGATTATCAAGCCCCTAGTTATATGATTGATGCTCTCCGACATGAGCAATATATTGCAGTTTTCCTGGACACCGTGTCACATTGGTAGAAACAGTCTTTGTGAACGAGAATCTAGTCAAAGTTCACTCAGATTAGTCCTTATAAAATAATTCTAATGGACTAGATGGAATTGATAAACAACGTCGTCATTATACGAGTATGATGAAATTTTGATCGAATTTAGATATCGATAATTAAAACCGGATTATAATCCCAATGCCTTAATATCTTTGATGGATTACCACAGTAGGAAAGTGTATAGCACTAGCAATATTCGACCGTGACCAATGTCTATCTATTGCTCAATAAATCGTCTGTCCTTGCACTGTGATTAGAAAAGCCGAGCTGAATGCTAAGTGTCGTTTGTAAACAGATATGAACGAACTGAAACGCAAGGCAAGGAGAAGACAAGGAGAATCTAGGCGGCCAAGCCTAGAGGAACAAACAGACAAGAAGCTTTAAATACCAATGTTCTACCCGAGTCTACAATTACGCTGTTCTTTTTACTGGTTTTTTCCACAAGACATCTGCATATAACTAAGATTTTCATACCTTTAGCAAACTAGACGAATGATACATTTAAATCACCTCATTGTGTACGACACCACATAGGCAATTTATGTAAAGCATCTGACCAGTGGGTAGCAGACGTAGGGTTATTGTATTGCATGGGTACCGCGAACGAATTGTTGTTTTTAGATCAAAAAGATCCTCGCAATAGGACTTTCGATGCGCCTTGGTTGTTTGGTAGAAAATAGCTAAATTTATATAATTTCGAACTCTTGAAATCCAAACGTGTGAAATTGTATCACACGATGAGATAGGTACCTAAGACAGAAAAACCTGTGGAAAAAGACAAGAGTCAAGAAAACGAGGTCCCGCGTCGTCTGCACACGCTCTGGTATGAAATGTAGAGATCCAAGGTGTGGAGAGTTCTATAAACCGGAATTCAAAACATATGACAGGAAGTCTTACAGAAAACAAATTATATTGGACGCCTTCATTCACAATCGAAATGTTCAAAAAGTTTGTTTTTCGTGTTCTTCCGTTGTCCGGTGAAATGTTTAAACTACCTACAATGTAGTTTTTTTTAGCAGTGAATACTACGCGAGTGAAATTAAAAGCAAGAGCTAGCGAAGAATTGTTCGTCACTGACATAATAAAATTGTAGTTCATTGTGAACTATTGCTTTATTGATCTAAATTGAGATCGCGCGACCAATTTGCTAACAATCTTGTTCAATTCTAAGGAACCTGTTGTTAGTCTAATGGAAATGTAATTGGATCTCTACCTTAATCCCCTTACTTATCCGTACTATTAACGATGACTAAGGGCACATTATGGGCTAACGATCAATATTTTTTTCTAGTGTCCGAAAATACTAACTGGAAATCAATATCGATGTAAATAAAAGTAGGTAACTCACATAGTCTCGATGAGTTCACAGTTGAGCAGCAGCTTCTCTTCGCCCAGCTCCACCACCGCCACCGTCTGGTCGTGGAAGTATATCATCCTCAGCGTGTCATTCCCAACGCGTCTTCCCGTGTACGGCTTCACTCCGGCCGGCTCCCGTCGCTCCGCATCATCCGATCTGGCTCCCACACTGCCCACTAACCCAGCCAACGACCACCCCGCCGGGAAACTCAGGGCAAAAGGCTTCGCTGATGCAGAAGGTGGCGAGGATACAGCGATACACACAATCACGAATAGAGAAACGAGGGATTTCAACAGTCCATCCGCGATTGGTGCGCCTCTCGTGATCGCTTCACGCGCCGATCGGACCGCGCTCAAAAGCCTCCGGAGCGACATGTTCGATTGTTTAGCGTTTCCGAAGAGCTCGGGACATGACGTGCGGCCCGCGCTATGGTCTCTCGCGGACTGATCAGCCGGCGAAGCCGCGAACCTCGTGTTAGCATGAAGCCACTTTCTTCAGAGCACAGTATATTATAACAGTCATTACAGGGCACAGAATACCAACAGTGGCACGACATCAGAATAGTCAGTAGTTGTTATGAAGTTGACGGTCAGTGTCGAATACGTTTCGCAAGTTTCATTGACTACCGCGTGGAAATACCGGTGGGAAACCACAGCTGGTGGAAGAATTGAACCAGTAGATAATTTACCTAATTAATGGAATGGGGGTACTTATAATTTTAGTAAAAACTAATAATAAATCAATGGTATCGTGTTGTCAATGATAAAACCAGTTTGTTTGTAACATCTTCAACTTTTGGCGATACAATAAAGCTTCGACCTGACCGAAGACGTGCTATAAAGGGACAAGACACATCACCAGGATGGTGGCGAATTGCTAATGCGGTCCCTTACGACATTGTCTGTCTGCTCTGCAGGGGCCTTGTGCTCAGTGCAGGAGACATTTTACTATCAGCACTAACTCACATGACAGTACCTGTAGTATCTGTATAGGTATACTGTGAAGGGAGTCTCGAATGCGTCGGTTTAAACGGCGCCTAACAGTTTCGTAAACACATGTCTACCTTACCCACTTTCTTTTTACATAAATATTTACTCATCAAGATGTCATAATATAATTACGTAAAGTCTATAAAGTTGTGTTGACGTTGCAAACTTGCAAAACGTGCTTATGCCAAGTTAGAGTGGAAAAATCAAGTTTGATCCTCATTTGGGTCAAATAAACAGCGTACCTACCTGTCCTTTAACAACAGTGTTATATGAGAACTTGTAATAAGTAGGTATTATTGACTGAACTCTGATTTAAGATTATTAAAACAACTCTATTTTCGACATTCACAACCATACAAAGTTTGTATTACATTCAAATTACAAAAACATAACATTTTTTCTTCTTAGAATTAGACTAAATGAGTTATTTAAATGCGGTTTCCACACATTAAGTAGGTAAGTATTTTTAGCAGAGCTTCCCAAATTAATACCTACTTCTATAACATTGATAAATATAATTATTTCCGACTAGGAGACCTAGAGATAAAATAGAGAAGCGTCTAACAACTTCACATTTCAACATTTCTAAAGATATATAATCACTTTGATCCAAGCAAGTTTTCCAGTTGACAACGTGTTTGGTTGGATCATAAGCTAAACCTTGTGAAATTGTACTGTACCATTTGTCTGCATTACACAACACTATTGTTTGCGATTTTTCATAAATATTTCAGTGATTCTTTAGAAATGTTAAAATATGCGAGCGAGAAGTTAATTTACGCTCATGGCCTTATAATACAAACATCTCATGCCTGTGATTCTTTTATAACATTTAGATTGTCTGTAGCTTTGTTCTCGTGGTAATAGTGGTACGGGTGGTACCAGAATAAAAATGACTTCTAATAATATATTCTAATTTTCGATGCGTGAAGCACAAACATGATAAACATCCAAACACCTATAAACTTTTTGTGCTAACTTGTTACCTACGTCAGCGAATTAATGATCTTAAAATAAATTTAGGCACTTTGCAAGATAATTTAGTAAAGCTACTTAGAATAATAATTTAAGTTACGTATTCGAAGAATTATTTACATTAATATACAAAAAAAATAATGAACTATGAATACAAGATTTTTTAGACTAAAAATTGTAGTGAAATAGTTCATAATTATGCTAGAAAATAGAGTCAAGTTCTGGAGTCATGCATTTTAGACACTTCTTAATTAAAACCTATGCTGTCTCGATTACTTAAGGCTTATCCGAAACTTTTAGGTTTTTTAACAACTGTATCTCTACTGAAGTGCAAAAGTTGCAAGAAAAAAAATATTTTATTAAAATTGAACATATATCCTAGAGCTTTGTAAAGATAGAAACGTGAATAATAATAATTTACTCGATAAAAAAAAATCGTAAAGATGACACTAAATCGATATTTCAAACGGTTCATACTACGATGTTTCTTCTTGAAATCATGTCAAAGTTATATAAATAAGTAAGTAGTAGTTAAGTTATATCAATATTGTTAAGTGTCCGTGAATATTTATTATTTATTTATTTATTTATTTATCAAAAGATAGGGCTTATTATTTACTGTAAAAAACAATTTATTATAATTTGGTTATTATTCATCTCTGTGAAAGAAAACTATCAAAATCTATACGTTCAGCCCGTTCAGGCGCTCGCGCCTTGCTCGCTCGCTCGCGCCCAGTGCCCGTCTAGACGTCTTCGTCCTAAACTTCTTGGATAACCTCGCCTTAAGTATTGTTTCAACATACCAGGTACGCGAGGAGGAGTTAGTTGTTAGCCAATTTTGTGGAATCAATGGTTTTAAGTACACTTCAGTCCCAGTTTTTTTTATTGTTCTTAGTGACAACTTGGGCAAAAATGCTTTGCATGTATGTATGTTTGTTCTTCGAAATCTTTTGAACCGCTTATCCGATCTTCACAGAATTTGGTAGGTATACGGATAGTACTCTTAAGTTTTACTGGTTTGTTAAATAAAGTAAATCGGTCAAGGGGTCGTGAAGTTATGAGGGTACAAGGAGAGTAAAAAAAAAAGTCGTACAAAAATATCAAGTGGGTTGTCATATGATAGGGTTTTGTTTAGACATTCCAAAACTGGTTTTATTTTGATTCTAGGTCTAATGGTATTGAAGTTGTTGTAAAAATTATAAAATTAGAAAACTCAGTGTAACGTGAGCTAACATTTCTTGGAGTTTCAATGATTTTTTAGTTCAAGTAAGACTGGTACTTAGCTAGACGGCGATTTCGAAGCGATTTGCAAAGTTTATTACAACCATTGGTCAATAAAAATTGTTTGGGTTTTATTAACCTCCGACCATCACGAGATCTCAGTTCGGGGCGAACTACTAGTATAACTAGTATTGAATAGCTTTGCTTAGTTTGATTTGGGATAAGATAGCGTTGTGTTTAATGTCCAAGTAACTAGGTACCATGGAATTAGTTTTTTATAAAGCTAAGTATAGGTAAACATTTTAACTATGTATTATACATATAAGAGATCATCTAAAATGCATCTTACTTTGACCTATGCATAGATAAATAAGTTTTATCATTAACAAATTTTCATTTATCTTTCTAAACGAATATTGGTTTTATCCAATATTCGTTTAGAAATTTTTAGTAAGCAGATATTGGTACCGATTCTGTTGTTGCATTTTACTAAACTTAATTTCAGTGCTAATATTATACCTTTTATGAGAAAAGAACGGTTAAATTCGTAGTGCTGGTACCAGACTAGTACATAAACTTGTTAACTTCTGTATAATTTTAGTGTTCACTGCCTTTGACGCAGCAAGGATTTACTTACTGACCGTCGCGTCGTCACATCAGCTACAAAACTGTCCGTCAGTAGAGTACCTATTGAACTGACCGTCACAAATTTAAGGTGTATCATAGAACCTGCTGAATTTATAGCCTGCCCGTTCGTTAATTTGAATTCCTAGAAATCAAACTGACGAACGGGCAGGCTATGAATTCGTGGTCACGTCGGGGTCACCAATGAGGAGAACACGGTAGGATATGTGTCCTTCTGTGAAAAGGGAAGCTTTTCCGCGCCGAGCGACCTTTGGCTGGGGGTTCGAGGACCAATGGATGGTATTCGGTAGTATTACTTATGTTCAAACTCCGTGATAACGTCGTTTGCGCGATCTAGGATAGTTCTCATGTAGCGAACTAGATGGCGCTACAGACTAATAAAACTTGCCTGTGATGCAATACTTATAATTACCTATCCTAATAGCTCCAATGTTCATCACGAAACGTTTGGCTAGAATCAGATGTGTGTCCTTTTATAAACGGCAGCCCAGTCGGAACTTTTTTCTGATATTGCAAGTACTGGTGTCCGAAGAATGTGATGAGAGTTAGTTCTTCAGCAAAGACTCGTTCCCGGAAGAACGTCCAAGACGCCAGCGCGTAGACTATGATGCAGAATGGGTTTAGAAGTGTTAGCTGCGAGGAGAAAGGTTACCTTTATTTTTTTGTAGCTGCCTTTTCTCAATGTGAAATACTGAGTATGGACGTTGAATAGATTTTTATCATCATCATCATCATCATCATCATCAACCTATATCGGTCCACTGCTGGACGTAGGTCTCTCCCAAGACGCGCCACTGAGCCCGGTCTTCGGCTCTTCTCATCCAGTGTTTGCCAGCTACATGTCTCAGATCGTCACCCCACCTAGCCGGAGGGCGTCCTACACTACGCTTGCCTAAACGCGGTCTCCACTCGAGTATTAGTTTGCTCCAACGATTGTCAGTTCTGCGGCAAACATGGCCGGCCCACTGCCACTTCAGCTTACTTATCCTCTGAGCTATGTCGACTACCTTGGTTCTCTGTCGGATAACCTCGTTCCGGATTCTATCCTTCAGAGAAATTCCGAGCATAGCCCTCTCCATAGCTCGCTGAGCGACTTTCAGCTTGTGGACCAAACCTACTGTATTTAGATTACAGATTTTTACAGATTTTTATGGGCCTTATTAATGCACCTGTGTTTTAGTAGCTACCGATCTGGTCGTTCTACAGTATTATTGATCAATTGTCTATAATAAGTGGAATCATAAACTTTGAGTAACCCAAAATGCAGCAGAATTCTTAAATCAGCAGTTTCCTGTGTTTGCTACCAATGTAGCTACTCCAATGTACTGACCTGGGTTCCAATTGACCAGTAGAACCAGCCTACGTAGCTGGGATGGCGGCAAATTGAGTATACCCCATGTGTTACTAGTTGGTGATCTGGCCTCTTTACAAATTGCACCTGAAAGTGACAAATAAACTAAATTCTTTTGACAATAAAAACACATTATCGACGATTGTATTGATTTGTAGTCAAGAATATTTGATTGAGCCAACTATTGGGTAAATTAGTGTTATCTAATCTGCACAGAATTTGGTAGGATTATATTTACACTAGCTTGCACCCACGACTTCGTTCGCGTCCCGTTGGATCCCGTTGATTTTCCGGGATAAAAAGTAGCCTATGTGTTAATCCAAGTCACGGACAATATATATTCCAAGTTTCATCCAAATCGGATGAGTCGTTTTTACGTTTAAGAGTAACAAACATCCATCCATCCATCCATCCTTACCAACTTTCGCGTTTATAATATTAGTAGGATTGTGTGTCCTACAATATAACCGTTCTAACATTGTGCTTTACTCACAGTGTGATTGAAGTTCGTTTTGGCTGTAAACATAGCAGACTTCCTAAGTAGTTCTCCACCCACACACATTACAAAACCCAAGTAGGACAGCCAGAAGTAGGTTTTCATGCCTAGAAACATCGTAAAAAATTGCATTTAACTAACTACCTACACATAAAACATAAATTACAATAAAAAGCTATGTACTTAATGGGTGATCCTTTGAGACGAGGCAGTAAATGGTGTAGCTAGTTAAGATCTGCTAGCGGTTACACTATTGTCATGCCCTACCAGGGTTCATATTTAAAACTATTAACTATTATTAATTACTAGCAACCCGCCCCGGCTTCGCACGGGTGCAATGCAGTGATGATGATGATGTATTATACATATAAACCTTTCTCTTGAATCACTCTATCTATTAAAAAAAACTGCATACATACATGCAGACATTAGGACAGAAGCGGGAAGCGACTGCTTTATACTATGTAGTGATAAAGATCTTTTGTTGCCACAATGAGAATGCAATAAAAACTTTGAATTTAGTTGCTGTTACTGACCCATCTCAAAAGTCCAACATGTTTAACTAGATTCTTCTCTAACTCACCAGGAAACATATAATACTCCACAGCAAATTCTGTCCAACTCGCCACAGCAGCTAACCCATACTGAACACTGTGATTCAGAATAAAGGAGTCCACTGTCAACGTCTTAGGGTTAGTCAGTGCCACGGACATAAACTCAGAGAAATGGAACATTGTCAGAGACATGGTGTAGAGACCAAACACTCGGAGGCCGTCTTCAAAAGTAGCAAGGTACATGCCGGTAGCAAATGCAGCTCCGAGGAATGCTGACCTGATTGAAACCTGGAGAATAAAGGGGCTTTGATTATTTATTACTAGGTAAGTCAGGATAGTAAAAACAACTGGGTATATTGCATATAATCAAGTTGAACACAGGTTCAACTTAATTATATGCATTATATAATCAAGTTGAACATAGGTTCAACTTAATTATATGCAAAGGTTTGTTTTTATGCTGTGCTGAATAAACAAATCTTACCTCATATGCAAGGCCTTGATAACAATATCTCAATATAAAGTTAAAAAGGCAAAAGTACAGCCCTGGGCCCCAGTATGTCAGTGCGAACAGCTCTGAAGAGAAGCCTAACAAAGTCCCAGAGAAGAATGATATCGTAAATACAAGAAGAGATAACGAAAAACACAGTACAGCCTGTCTCCCGGCGGGGCATACTTTATTCACGAATAACATATCCATTTCATGTAGTAACTTGGACTTGATGTTGCTTGCTTTTCTTAGTGGCTAAACAATACTTCCGAGGATAACATTAGTAGTCTGGGTTCAATTTTGCATTGATGTGAATGAAATCCCGGCCGCTTACACGTAGGTACCCACTGATTTTTTGTAAGTTTTTATTTTACAACTACACTTTCAGGGCACTTAGACACAGGCTATGTTTCTCCCTGTGGTTTTTTCACAGATTTTATTATGTTTTGCATAGGGAAAATCGCCAAATTTCACGAAAATAAATAAAAATAAATCTCGCTCAAGAGTATAAGTAAATCTCGCTCGACGCCATGCATGGGTAAATGTCATAATTGACTATGATTTATTATTAAATATGACAATGACAACACAATTTGCACGTCTGTCTGTATTTGTGATGCATGTCATTCAATTCAGTCAGAACAGTTTGTTTGTTTGTGGCACAGACAGGCACAGATCAGTTATACTAAAATCTATAGTTTGTTTGTTTTTATTTCAATTCAATCGTTTTACTTGCATGTTTTCCAATTTTTCATATTTTCATTCAAACAATCTTTTATCTTTTCTACGTAAAACCAGAAATTATTGAATGTTCATTGTTAATTTGTAAAGTTCAAAGTATAGAAGCCCTGAACCAGGGTGGGTGGATTATCTGACGTAATCAGCCGTGACAACATCGCTGGAATTTGCTATGTAGTCGGCGTTAGAAAATAAATATTTATTAAAAAAATTGGCTTGTAATTGTTTCTAATTTGTCCGCACTGTAGTCTGGATGGGGCTGCAATAGTTTTCGCCACAACGGGTATCGATGTGTAAGCGTGGCAGGGTGTTTCGAATAGATTCTGGAAGAAAGGCTGGGCCTGCGCCGCTGATGTAATTCGCTCGTGATGGATGATCCGTGGGATGTAAAATCGGTGCGGCATCCGGGACAGTACACCTCTTGCATGAAGCTTAATGGAGCACCCCTACTTCCACCAGTTGTGAGTTGTTACCTTAGAACTTATTATTACCTTATGATATTTCGGAAAACAATAAACTAAGCACGCTTCTGTCTGCCTCATGTAGATTAGTGGTAATGATAGCATAAAATAAGTAATTTTTATCAGGGAACTGTTGTAATATATTTATACTACATTTTTTTATAAAAATACTTTTACAGCAGGCCTATTCAAGTTATTAATATGACATACAAATTACTGTTCAGAATTCAACACCTTATTGATACATTTATATTGAAAATATTGGGTAAAATTATACAGATTATGATGAAAGCACATTTCGAGGTGACAAATTTTTTCATTTGTGAATTTTCGACTAACTGACTGTTAATAAAAATATTTTATTAACATTTCAGTTATCCAAAGAATGTCGCAAAGAAATGCAATATTACAAACTTTTGGCTAAAGAAGTTGAAAAGCGAATCTCAATACTTCAGCCGTACGTAGATAGTGATACTGAGTCGAATGATGACAAAACTGATGCCCCAGAAATCCCTGAAAGTGAACAAATCTACGAACTAGCCAGAGATCACGTAGAAACTGGGTTTGATCTCAATGTTGACACAATTACAGCTCTAGCCAAACAAAAAAACATAGAAACAGAGCTTCCAACAGATACTGCCTCTTCAAAGTTTGTGATAGACTTCAGTCTGAGCATCAACCAGACTGGTAGGAATGTCCTCGAAACTGTTAAAAGGAAGTCCCCATGTCCTGTCTTAGAACTTCCAGAGAGAGATTACAACTGTGTGAGAAAGAAAGAATTACTATTAGATTTGGAAACCAACAAGCCAACAGAACTAAAAAAACAAAAAGTTATTGAAGATCTCGTCAACTTTAAAATCAGCCTGAACAAGGATGAGTTAACAGATCCCTTTTCAGAGTCCATATCTAGTCAAGATGGGCCTCCTTCCATTAGCTCAAAGAGCTTCACTGGCAGTCTCAATGACTTGCACACTGAAAGTGCTAAAGCAGCGCCGACAAAACTGATAAGGCAGCGGTCCTACACAGTTCTGAACCCAAGTCCTCAACTCTTAGCCCACCTCGAGGTTCAATCCTTGAACACTGGTATAGAAATGAACTGTATTTCCATGAGCGAGAGTCTATCCAACTTGAGCTCGACAAACAAGAAGCGCAGGAGCTGGGATCTGGAGTCTGCCAAGGTCAAGTGGTCATCAATGGCAATGGAGCTCAAGACTAAAAAGTTACCTAGCTCTACTACCACTACCAATAATAAAAATACAGTAAAATCAGCAAAGAATTCACCTCAAGCTATTTACTTCCAACCTAAAATGAAATCGGCAACCCCGGAGAAGAACAGACGCAGTAGCACACCTGCTAAACATACTCCTAAATCTGAACCCATTCAGAAACGTAGACCGAGCCCGATCAGAAATATACCATCCAATGTGACCATAGTCAAGGTCCCCGCATCTCCTAAACTGGCCAACCAAAACAAGGAACCACTTTCCCCCAAATCTCCTACTCCAAAGCCTATCGTTTCCGAGTCTGAAGACCCCGCAGCGAAAGTACGAGAGCTTTACGATAAAATCCAGAAGCAGCAGCTAGTTCAGATGGCTAGTTTAGTAGAAAAACAAAAGAGGGAGCAAATGATGCTGCAGCAAGTTTTCGAGGAACAAAACACTCTTCTTTTCAAGCAATTAAAAACTATAGTCCCCAAGTCTCCTGTTGAAGCGAAGGAGGCTTGGGGGGAAAAGAGTTTAGAAGCTGACAGAGGCCCTGTCAGTTTGAGCCAGCTCATCAATCAGAAGTCACCAGAACAGAGTGATAGTCCCATATTATCTACCCTCACGGACACAAATAAGTACATCGACAAATGCGACGACATCTTGAAGAAGAGTCGCGATCTTTCTGGCAACATAAAGAAACCTAAAACCGCTACCCAAAACGGGACTAAGGTCCAAAGGCAGCCTGAAGGAAGTAGAACCAGGACTCATTCTCCAGTTAGAAACAGATCAGCTTCTTCATCTGTACAACGAAACTCTTCAGTCCCTTCGCATGTTCAAGGGAACAACTCGGTCAACTCACCGGTTCAGAAGAATACCTCAGTCTCTTCTCCTACCCAAAGGAACACATCACGAAGACTTAACTACGATACAACATCATCTTACGACCCGATTTTAACCGATCGAACGAACGATACTATGGCCGACTTAAACGTGACCTTCCCTACTGACGTTAGCGACGAATGTGAGCCTTACAGCTATAACAATACGGCGTTCAATCACTGTGGGAAGGAAGTGACTGTTATCCACGCAAGTCCTTCTCCAACGTCCAATCTGTTGCATTGTACGTCTACGGATTCTGCCATCAACTGCATGGAACGCACGATTCAAAACTCCATCAATAGCTCCTGCGTCCGCCCGAAGTCTAATACTTACTACCAGCAACCCACTCCAAGAGAGGTAACTATGGTTTAATAACCGGTAAACTTACTTTAAATAAGTATGTGTCACAGGATTTTCAGAATAGAGAATAAATGGCACCAATTTGTGAATGTCTGCGATTCTGTGTAGTTTTATTATTTATATATCTGTCGGTGTCTAGGTATTCCTTGCTCTTTCCAATGTGCCATGTTTCACTTGTGGTTGTTCTACCCATTCTCAGATTTTAATGTGTTTATTTACTGTCTCTGCCAAAAATAACATGCGGTAGGCAGGCACTAATAGATCTGAAAGGATAGTCGAATGTTTTGTATAGCCACAATTTTTTGCAGTTACAGTATCCTGTTCATATTTTACTTCTGTGTCAGCCTACCTTGACCGATCTATCATTTGTATACACTTCCCGGAAACCTAAATTCTTCCATTTCATCCTCTCTACTTTCCCTTGCCAGCTTCCTTCCTAAATTCTATCCCTTCCTTTCTTCCTTATCATACGCTACGTTCCTTACCAGTCTTCGCCTTTTCCTTGCTATTTTCCCAAATTCAGTCCATATTCGTTCGTCCATACCACAATTTTATGTATTTTCCACAATTGTAGCTTGCAGCGGCATCTAAGATAGTCGCGTTCGCCAAGGGTTGGCTAGTGCGTCGTCTGATGCGCACTGAGCGTGTGACAGACACGGTGCAAACCATCAGGGACGCGCTACTCTGTGCTCTGCAGCTGCATCAGGATAGGGAGGGCATTCGCGGAGCTGACGTCGACTTACACCGACGGCTGATTCAGCAGGTAGGTAGCTTCTGGGCTTTTGGGTGAAGTTTTGGCAGCACATTGTGAATTATAGCAGATACCTTCATAGTTTTCTAGCAGAAGTAGTCGGTATGTTGATGTTTCACTCTAGGGACGAAACTTTTATTGTGGTCTCAAGCATTACGGCACCTGTACCACGTCTAGTCTTGAAGTTCACTACTGAACGACTGGCTTCTAATAAATAGGTTGTTAGGAAGAACGTTTTGGAGCTCCATCCAAGCTCCTTAAGACGATTCTAAATTATCCTAGTGATTTTTCTAAATAAAAAAAATTGACTTTGACATCCAACTCCTCACGATCTCGGCTGTCCGTGCACAAGGCGCACGATTATTCGGACTTCCATACGCCGTCACAACGTCAAGTTGCCGATGAGTTTTGCGATGTTACAGGGTGAACGTATATTACAGATAACAGCAGCGTGCTACACCTTACACGACACATTCATAACCAGCTCGCCGAGCGAGCGCTGTGCAATGCTGGCCGCTGACCGCGCGCGGCGCCGCTCTCTGGCGAACCGCCCGCCGGTGAAACCGACCAGACACTCGTAAGTACTCTCATGACTGTCAGTCTAAGTGGTGCCCGTTTAAAAAACCTCTAGGTACAGATTGAGGAGATACAACGTATCAACTTGTACGACAAATCTTTGGTCAAAGCAGGCAAGTTATGAAGGCCCCCTCATGATGGGCGGTTACAGATGCCTTAGAATCCCACCCTGTTCTTGAAGACTGTAGATTCTTTACTATATTTTTGAAGCGGTGCTAATACTCTGGTTAGATAGTACGTTTTTTAGGTCGCCAAGTGTCTAATTCACTGCTAACTTTTTTCTCTATCTATACACATACAATACAAGCTTCGTCTCTAAACAAGTACCAGAGAATGCTAACTTATTCAATCTCGATGTAAACAGGGATATAATGTCACAAAGCCACAGCGGGGTGTTCCCCGCGCGTCCGAAGCGGCATTCCACCTCTTCGCTCATGACTCAGTCCACTTATGGTAACCATGGAATCTGTTGAGAATGCGAGCTTTCATTGTTATGTTGCCTAGCTCCAACTGCCTCGAGAATGTTATGCTTCGAATGTTATGTTGCCCGTTGTAATTGTTAAATGTTTGTTTCTCTAGTTTCATAATTACCCAAATGCCTATTTTAGCCTTTAGTTTATTAAGTTCCTCGACTTAACGGACCCTATTACAAAATATACCTCTATGTAGATACATAATATAGAGGTGGGACTTGTGTAGGCAGGTAGCTAAGTACGTACCTGGCAGCCGAGTAGTTTCATTCTGCTGAGCTGTCATGTTATTTTAGTCTGCTGAATCATCTAAAAGCCAGTTGAAAGTCTCGGAGTCCCAGGCTATGCTGCCGACGAGCTGATGTCCACATGATGCATAGAATAGAACCTACGCGTACGCTTCATGAATGATTGCATGCCTCATCCATTTCAAGTTGTATGCAAGACTGTCAGCAATCATTTCGTTTTCTCAGCTTTAGCTAAAGTACCAAGTTACCTACTAACTTCTCACTTTGATCTGCCTCTAATAAACCTAAGGATTTTACCCAATCCTGGGTATTTTGTTTTTGTCATTATCAGTGATATTTTAAATGAAAACTGATGTTGTTTTCAGAGACTTATAGCAGCGACAAGGCTCGGCGCGCGCGCTATATGCCAAGCCCGCGGCGTCGCCCGTGGCGCTGACATTCGCCCACACCCACCTGCCTACCAAGGTTCTTTGCCCACTGCTGGGCAAGCAGGGACTACGTCTAAATGCACAGACTGACTGATTGTGAAGGATTTTGCAAGAGTAAAATTGCGGAAGTGTCTTTGAGATTTCTAGTGATTAGATCAAAATATGATAGTACAATAATCTGCACTCTATAGGGTAATTTATTTTTGCTTAGCGCACGTAGTGAGCGTGTTTTGTATGGGATTTGACCAGCGTAGTTTGATGCTGTGTAGTATTAAACTATGACTGAGAATTATGTAATGGTAAATGCTAGAATGTTATTAGTCACGGAACAGTAAGAACCAAACTCTGGTTTTCATATTGTACCTCTTTAGTAATTAAAATCTAGTTTCAGATTATAGAGACTTTTCAGTTAAAAGCTTTGTGAACATAGTACATACAATCTAGTTGTAGATTTTTAAAGTAATTTTGGAGATTTGTGATTATTGCAGTTTTCTAAACTCATAATAAAAGTTAGTTTGTTGGTGAAGGCAAAGTATGGGTGTGTGTGCATGCGAATTCTGTTGATAGTTGTCTCGTTTGTATTCTAACTCTTGCTGTACTAAATGACTATTTGATCTCAATTCAGTATATTACTTTGATAATGTTACACATAAATGTTGACATGTGAAGGCCTAGCAAAAATTATTTATTTTTTAACTATTTTACAAATGATTGCCAAAAAATAATTATTACGCTTACTCTAGGCTTTTGATAACTGTATTAAGTTCTCTTGAATATTTGATCCAAAGATTTCAATTTGATAAGTATTTTATTATATTTTCTGTGCATTCCTGTATTTACCTAATACAATAAAACAAACATATTTGCTTTTTATTTATTTTTCCATAATTATAGTACAGACACATTTTGATTTGAAGTTAAAATATTTGATAAAATTTGGTGTACAGAAAATCAATCAAATCTCACGTGAACATAAACTAGCGCTTTCTCGAGAAGATGAGCAAATCATTAAAAACTACTATAAATATAATGAATTTCGATAGACAAGCGTGTTACAAGCACATACTAAAACGTCACACAGTTTTATTTATCACTGTACAAATTGCGTCCGTTGCACCAATTTAGAGACTCCGAGGCACTCACTAAAATCGCATCACAAAAATACCCTTCGATTTGTAAATTCACATAGAACCATCGCCGGTAACTATTTTGCTAAATGCCTTTTTATCACGACCAGATGAGGTACATGAGGTTCGTGAATTTTCGTATTATACTACATGCAGCCCCTCTACTAGGGGAGGGTGTACTTCACGTAGGGTACCTCCACGTCGCTGCCCAGTTCGTCGTTGCAGCACAGCTCGAAAACTAATGCCTTCACGTGCGGTTCTAGCTTCTTTTTCGAGACCTTTGTGACGACTTCCGACATGGGCAAGTTGAGTCTCTCCTGGCGCTTAGCCTTCGGCATAAAGAAGGAATACAGCATGCACACTCCCTGAGACAACATGGTGATCTCTAGCTTGTGTTCGTTCTTGAAGTAATCTAAGAACTCCTGGAGAGTAACCTCGCCCTTGACTTCGAATCGGTCCCACAAGGTCCACTTCTTATCGTAGTAAGTGTTGGTCGGAGCGGCGATTGGCTCTGAGAATCCGAAGAAGGGTAGCGCGAGGTTCACGAAACCGTTTTTGAAGGCTTCAAGAACGTTGTAACCCTGCGCTAGCTTGTACAGCTCTAAGCACACCAGACCGGCTACAACAGACGTGGTCGTAGCGATAGCGGGAATGATCTTTCCAGCAATGAGTTTGGAGCGATGTCTATCCGCGGGCGGGATTTTGTAGTTTGCCGCGCGAAGGTTAGACGCGGCTACGATAAAGTCCATGTGGAAGTTTGTATCGTCATCCTTCTCGAACTCGAGAGGAGTGATCTTCAGGGAGGAGAGCTTATTGACGGGAGGCAGTTCGGTGATGATGGTTTTGACGCGATCCTGGTCCATGTCATCGTTGTTCTGTTGCAGCTGGGCGTCGGTGATAGCGATCTTGATGCCGGATTTCGGGCTGAACTCTGGGACCTGGAATGTGAGACATTGTTTAGTAGATCAATATATGTATCTTCTTCAAATACCAATAAGTATTATTTGACGCTAAGACAGGCCCATCAATGAAACAGAATGCTTTGTAAAAACATGACGAAACTGCGTCTCTTTCTCCTCGTATCCCACCAGATAATTTACCTCAGCAACTAAAATCTCACCTCTACATTAGTAGCGATCTTCGCGATACAATCTCTATCTGCACAGTTGGGGATTCCATATAAATTGGCTCTCAAGTTAGCCGCTGCCACCACATAGTCCAGATGTAAATCCTCCTTAGGATCAAACGTTATTGGCGATGGGCAACGTTTAGGGCCGGACCAGAAAGGAGCTCCACTTGTGGTTTGCTGGTCTGGAGGGAAGTTGTAGAGGAGTTGTTTGATCTGGTTAGAGTACTGATTCTCAAAGTGTTGACGCGCCCATACAACACAGTCCTCGAAGTTAAGCGGGCGGTCATTGATCGCGTTCTGAAATAATAAGTATGACATTTGAGCAAACTAAGACATGGTCATAGTCGTGCAGTAAATTTGAAATGTGAATAACAACCCTACGTTTTCGTTTGGGACTGGATTCCCAGGTGATAAATACGCGCCAAAATCAGTTTTATCATCACCACCTTTAGAATGTTTTTTCTATAGCGAATTACATTGACCTGCCTCGACGCGGAATGCGCGGGTAGGAGATTAAACATTATTTTTTTAAGATCCTATTATTTTGTCACTATAAATCAGTGACTTACCCTGACGCTCTCCAATGCATCCAGCGGCTGACTGCCCGGCAGTTTCAAGGTCCTATCGATGAACTGCGGATCTTGAAGATACAAGGCCGCATGTTCCGCAGCCTGTCGGAATAGACCCTCAAACTCGTCTCTGGCCCATTGCAGTGTGTGCTCAATCGCGTTCGGGAAATTCTTGAGGGTGCAGATAGGGATGGACTTCTCGGGGGGATCCTGGGATGAGCTGTAGGACTCGGTTAAGGATGGAACTACGACCTGGAAAGTAGTATGTGCTTTACATCAGTTGCTGTACTATCATTCTTGGTATCACGCAGTGTAACTACTAATGAGTCTTACGGCCGAATACTCAAACGCTACTTATATTAAGTTCATGCTTAAATTATTGCCATCTCTTACAAATGAGTAATGTCAAACAGAGGCAGAGCAATTTTAAGTGGTGTTTAAATTTGAGTGACGTTTCAGTATTCTGCGCCTATACTCTTACAAGTAACTACGTCCAATTAGTTATATGTTTAACCAGTTTAACTTGCTAAGTTCTCGCGGCCTCAACAGAAGACCAGCACAGGTTGTAAAACCGGCACATGCTGAGTTTTGGCACAATTCGTGTCCTAAAACGTGTTTTAGTTAATTGTGCACTTGTTTTTTAAGAGTTTACTATCAAATGTTATGATGTAATTAACAGTAGTGGTATTTACCTGCGTATTCCCCTTAGTACCGAGAGTGCCGCTCTCTAGCAAAGGCTTATTGTAATAAACACATCGGCGATCCATGTAGATCCTAGCATCGACATTGTCCAGCGCATTGGCAACGCCGTCCAATGCTTCGAAGAAATAGTCGTCGTAAACGGATTCTGTCTCCGGACAGACTCGGTTCTCTTGAGCCACTACGTTTACTAGTGGGTTCATGCGTTTGATTGCCTGGAAAGAAGAATTTAAGTTTGAGAGGAAACTGTGCGCTTTCCTAAAACAATATGAAAAGAGTAAAATAATTGATCAAGCAAGCAAAGGACTCAGGTAAATCCGATCTACAAGAAGGTAGGTAGAAAACAATTTATTGCACACCACATAAAATTTAACAATTAAAAAAAAATACGACAGTGGAACTAGAAAGTTAATAAGTCGAGAAGTACTTATCAAGATTTACTGGTAAGATGGTGGCTAGGAGCTACTTATACCTTGAGACTGACCATTCTACTGCCAAACTACTGAAACGGTTTTGATAAAAAAATTATGGGACCAATCTGGAAGTATAGCCTTTCAGATAAAAAATACATTTTTTGAATCGCTTCATAAATGACGGAGTTATGGAGGTAACAAAATACAACCAAATTCAGAACCTCCGTTTTTAAAGTCGGTTAAAAATGTCTGAGATGAATTTTACCTTAGCCGCAGTGCTAGACTTGGGTTTCTGCACATCATGCGGCCGGAAGAGGAACTGCCGGTTGAGGTTAGACTTCTCGATGAGATCCATGTCGGTGACGGTGAGGCAGCCGCCGTCAGCGCCCACGCCCATCATCGCGAAGTTCTTTAGAAGTTCGCAGCCGATAGCACCCGCACCTAGGATAATCAAGTTTTAACTTTAATTTATTGTTAAAAATTGAAAATTGAAATTGAATATTGTTAAAAATTGAAATCTAAATTCTCCAATTGTTTCAGCAAATTCAATTTCGGAAACGCAGAAATGTCTATATGGATTGCTAGACTTGTTTGAAAAACAACGCAACAGGCAACCGCGCGGCGTTGCAGCAATGTGAGATGTATTTAGCTTGTTGCTGAACAAAGTGGTTGTGTGTCATCACTACATAGTATTATAAAGCAAAGTCGCTTCCCGCGTCTGTCCTAATGTCTGCATGTATGTATGCTTAGATCTTTAAAACTACACAACGGATTTTGATGCAGTTTTTTTTAATAGATAGAGTGATTCAAGAGGAAGGTTAATGTGTATAATACATCATCATCATCACTGCATTGCATCCGTGCGAAGCCGGAGCGGGTCGCTAGTGTGCTAATAATTGTAACTAACTATAGACATGCCTTTGATTGACTACCAGAGTGAACTACAGTTTACTTTTAGATCAGTGTCTAATCACGAAAACCACATGCAAATGAAATGCATATCCACATCATTGAGAAGAGGTTGATGACCCTAATGTTTATTTATATTTTGCTTCGCCGTCAATAACCCGCTGAGTTCAACGACCTACCTTGGGCCTTTTGCACCAAGTTATCAACTTTTTTGACAAACTAAAACTTACAGCGGCTCTCTTTTGGTCACCTTGCCTAAGGTCAGTGACCAACGATGTTTGGTTATCTGCTATTGTATTGTATCTATTGTTAGTTTAGTTATCAGGAAATCGATTGTGAAGTTAAAATGTTTCTTCAGATAAACTGCAATTTCAAATAATTTCCGAGGAACATAAATCTTGGTTGATAGGAAATAAAAAATTTTAAAATATCATATGACAAATTCATATTCCTTAAACTTTTCCCAAAAAGTATTCTGGCAGCGGTGGGATTCGAACCCACGCCTCCGAGGAGACTGGTGCCTTAAACCAGCGCCTTAGACCGCTCGGCCACGCTACCCATGAGCAGTGACCCGAAATAACGCAACGCATGCTGAACTAATTTCCAAATTCCACATTTTAATTTAGAAATAAGTTACAATTGGATTGCCGTGGTTCGACGCAGAAGGGCTTCGTTAAATCAATATAATCACAGAATATGATCAATGTGCAAAAACTCTGTATAAAATCATATTTTCTTTTTCAACATGAACATAGGTAGGTACAGCGTAAATTATTAGGTTAGCCTGACGAGGAGCACATAACGGGATTATGTATTAGCGAGCGTAAATGATTCAATACGATAAAACGTCATGCGCCAAGGTGAATGTGCAAACAAAGAAAACTGGTTGTAAATATAGTTTTTTCCGGTTTATAGGTAGGTAGGTACGTAAATAATGCACAAGTATTTACTAATTCTCATACCCACGTTACCGGGTAATTTTATCGCACGAGGATCAAAAGTAGGCAGTTTTCAAGTAGTCGCGGATATTTTGTCTAGGTAGGTACCTACGTTTCACAATAATTATGACAAAATGGTTGAACAACTGAACATAGTGTTACAATTTAGAAAATAGTTTCAGTTTTTGTATATTTTTGCTGAATGCGTAATTTCAAGGAATGCCCATTCAAGGCAAGTGTAATATCCTCGTCGCCAAGGCAAGGTTATTTGTACATAACGGCTTCAATGCTTTAGTTGTAAATAAAACGGAAATAATACATACGCGCGGTACATATCTAGGTAGGTACCTACCTTTAGTCCTTTTATTTTTTTTATTATAGCTTTTGTGCTTCCAGCACTTGAATGTTAATAAAAAGGATACAAACAGGGATTATTCAGAGGCACATCCAAATATTGAGAAAATAGCAGTAAAAAAGACAAATCAACGTTTTACTCTCCCGTCTTCACCGGTAATTTTTCATAACTTACCTACTCAGATATCCGCCTTTAGTTAAAAGATTAGTGAACAAAGGCCGATAAACACTGACATTGGCAAATTCATAGCAGCCCTAGCAAACAAACAGCCACAAGAAAAAGAAAAGCAATAAAAAACTCACCAACAACAAAGTACTTCAGAGACCCCAGTTTCTTCTGGAAGTCCTTGCCAAACACTGCCACCTGACCATCGTATCTGGATCCTGATGGTTTGCAAGCCTCCTCGGTAAGGATCGAACGGTCCTTGGGCAAGCATTCGATAGCATCAAGGTAAAGCCACTGGACGATGGGGTGGAACTTGCCGGAGCATGCCTTCATCACTTCCTGGGCTACCACTCCACCGATAGCTGCATTCATTGGGTTTAAGTCACCCGAGGAGACCTGCAAAGAAGTAAATTCAGAATTTATTGGCTATACCGAAATTGAATTTTGGACTTGAGTATTCATTAGTTGATGTTCAATTCAAGCTTGTAGTAATAATTATTCTACAAGCTACAGAATCTGTAATGGTAAAATCAATATTTAAGTAGAACAAGATGGGTATTAATGGTTGTTTTCGATGGAAACCATCGCTCAAGGCTTCTTTAATGGAGTAATGCATAAATAATGGTTGTCAGACCATACTAATGGATTTATTAATGATAAAAAATATCTTGTTTGAAGTGTTCAGTTATTCAGATTTTATTATCAGTATGACGAAAATATAACTGAATTGCTCACCTTACAGAAAACTCCAAGAAGCTCTTCATTGAGATCATCCTCTACTTTCAGCTCGCCCTTCACAGTCTTGGCAAGTTCTAGAAACTTAGCTGCATCACCAGCACTCCACGGCTTTGGGAGACGACCCTCCACTTCCTGAAACCTATGGAGCGCCGAGAACCCTACATGTAACTGCTGGGGGTAGTCAAACTTTCCAAAATCTGCTATCAAGAATTCCGGAGATTTTATTGATTCGCTAAATGGTTTGAATGCCAGTTTCTTAGGCATTTTGACTTGGGAGACTATTCCTCCTCGAATATATTTGGAGAAGGTGGTTGTGTCTCCGATGCTGAAGGTGTAGGGGCCAAGGACTTTGATCTTGCGAGGTTCACAGCCATTCAGTTCAGTCATTCCTTGAACCTGCATGGAAAGAAACTTGTTACAATGATGGTATAGAAATATGATGTAATAAATGACTAGGTATAAGTAGAATGACTTTAAAATCCCCAAGGAACATCTCAAAGTCAAGTTCATTGCAGTTCAATATATACAGTGACGACAGGCACGGCAGGTCACCCTAACATTAAGCTATGAGTCATCTTAGTTTTGTTTTCACAACAAATTAGGCATAGCAACCTAGGTACATACTCAACTTATAGATTATAATGATGATAAAGCAGATTTTGTTAATGATGAATTTTAAGAACAGCACACACCTCACTAAAAGTAACAAAGTCTCCATCTTCCAATCCATGTCTGGTGTCGTCCAAACAAGTGACAACCGCCTCATACTCATGGGTGATGTCAGCAATCATAGCGGACACGGGGTTTTCACCAGTCACGTCCACCACTGTGAAATCAGGTCCAAAATCACAGAACACTTGCGAGAACAGACCCCGAGTGTCGGCGATCACAAGCGCGATGTTGTGCGCGTGGGTGATGGCAGCCACGCGCTCCTGCTCAGCGCTAGAAGCTCCAGTTAACACTACCACTCTGAACTTCTTCAAAAAATCCTCCGAGAGAGGACCAGTGTATGCCGTCGTAGGCACGTAGTGGTTCAGCTCCGCCAGCTGCTCGTACGAAGCCTCAGCCCTGTTCTTGCCGATCAGACTCTCCGATAGATAGAACTGAGAAGACAAGTCTGAGATGGAACAAGTTTTCTCGTCATGGAGAGTGACGGACTTGACACCACCGAGGATCACATTCTTCGCGACCTCGACTCCGAGCCCGCCCAGGCCGGAGACGAGTACGTCTGAGCTGGCCATGCGGCGCATCGCATCATGCCCGAGAACGTACAGCTGCCGCGAGTATAAGCTCTCGTCGATTTCGTTCTCCACGCGCGTCCCATTGTTCGCCATTGCAGAGTTGTGTGAACGTGCCTCTCCTGTGTTCAGTTTCCGCTTTTTCGCCGGGGGGTCAACGGAATTATCGGCGACTTCAGCACTAGACATCGGGCACGAACGCGCACAATTCTGGCCGAATTTTGCTTTGCTTTTTCGAATTGAGAAGAATATTCTAGTTGACAGAAGCCGACATTCGCGCTTCGTTCGACAAGGCCCGCTTACTCACTGTCTTGAAGATAGCTACGAGTCGAGTGGCATACAAAATGATTTGCCGGAAATAGTGTTAGTTGATTTTAGTTTTAATTTGTATTACACTGTTGTAATATAGAACTTTTAATTAAAAATCCAAGATAATAAACGAATTTGTTATTTTAAATGACTTTTGTAACTGATTTTATGTATTTATTTATAATAGGTAAAATAATGACGACCTGAAACGATGTTTCAAATACTGGGTTGCCAGGACTACAAAATAAAAATATCATTGAATCGAATCACATGAACATAAAGTCATAAACGCTTAAAATAAGCATCAATTACTCTAACCATCCAAGTTACACACAATGCACAGAGATCGAGTTAATTGAAGCCAAATTATGACCCAAATAATTAGATATTTGAACTCAAATAATAACTCGAGTTTAAAAATTCATAACTCGTCATGTACAGTTAGACTTCTGTCAAGTCAATTCAGCAATCAGTGTCACCCATTTGTAGCTAGCTTCATTGCAAACATTCTCATTCATTTTTGTGATTCGCGTCGAAGTTTTTGTTCGAGATCACGACGTCGACGTCGCGCATTTTCTCTCTGAGTTTCGTTTATTTTGTTGATGAACAATAAGTTAGTGAAAGGCCGGACAGTATGCCTTTTCTGTGAAACTCTGTTACTGCTAAGGATTTCGGAATCCTTGTAAACTTTCTTCTTGTTTTTTGTGAATCTGTAAAAATGGTCCAGGAATATGTATCTCCCGTGAGGGTCCACAAGTACCCCTTCGAAATGGTGATGGCTGTGAGTATTTTGAAACTCTTTTGTAACTAGTATAGTAGATACAGTAAAAGTGAAACAAAAAGATAGCAAGGTCAGAGGCTGTTGAAAGTGCTTACCATCAAGGATGAACTCTGTAGATTCCTTCACCTTGAGTCTCAGTACAAACTTATGTATTAAAAATGTAGCCAGCCTTCTACTTGTTTATAGGTAGTTATAACTCAAAATGAAAGCTTATACTGTCACCGAAAGTTTGGTACCTATCTAAAAACACCTACATAACATAGCTACCTATTACAAGTAGGTACATGACAATTATTACTCTTTACTATCCTGCTTCACTCACTTAAAATTCTTAACACACCTACATCAGGCACTAGAAACTACCAGCGGATCAAACAAAACAACAGCTTATATCTATGAACTACATTCTTGGACTATAACTATATGTAGTAGGTACCTAATAGAGTTATTGTTTTGGGCCCACTGTAATGGTAACATCTATGTGAAATAAACTATTTGAATTATTTTCCATCACACAATAAGTCAAAATTGAGGAAGAGTTTCAGTCTCTCTGAATACGAATGTCAATGATGGACATAATCACTGTTGTAATGTAAAATGCCTCTTAATTAAGACTTTGTGTGGAAGTATACTGTTTTTGATATGGTCTAGAATCTAGTCTAGACTTAAGATGTTGAACAGGTGATTTGACCTTGAAGACTAGAAGCTGGGTCAAATCCCCCCAAACATGGGTTTGTCCTAACAAATCCTGATCCACCCTTGGGTAAACCCAAAGCTTTAGGAGGGATGAGACCCTTGGCCCTCCCTCTGCATCTGCTTGTTATTGTGAACATTATGATTATCATCATGTATGATAATCATGACACTCATATTCATTTATTTGGCTTCATGTATGCTTTGTACAATGTCATTTTAGGTACTTACTAGGATATTAAATACATGAACCCTGAGTAAGGGTGTTGTAATGTTTAAGATAATCATTTATACATAACTATACTTTTATATTATAATATCACTTACCAATAAGTAAGTAGGTACTTGCCTTCCAATGAAATAAATGACCAGGCTTGGTACACAGACATGCTTAGATCTCCGATCTCCATCTCACAAATCAGTGAGATTCTATTGAATAAAAGCTTTTTTGACTTTGACTTCCTTAGATTTATTTAGTTTGTGCTTTACTTGCATAGTACACTTGGAGTCTTGAGGTCTGTAGGGAGAAGTCGGTGGAAAGATCAAAGATAAGACACATGCTTACATTTTCCACTTGCAAGCCTAATGCCAAAATACTATCTGGTTGTGCTACTAAAATAATGGACAATATACCTACCATAAACATAATAGTTTACTAATATGCACTTGAGCCGGATGCCTCCTAATAGGTGAGGGCGACCATCTGCATATTGGGTTCCTGATGGTCGGCGGTTTTGGCGTCGTCCGTCGATCGTCCCGAAAACGTTGTCGGGACGATCTTGACGCTTTCAAAAGAAGATGGTGGAAAGTAGCTTGGATTGGAAGTCTTTGGGATAGACCTTTGCAGGTAGACCCAACAGTGAGACAAGATAGGTTAAATACAAAATATGTGCCTAGTACCTAAGGTTAGGTTGGTAGGTCATAATATACAATTTATTATTCTAAATCTATTATAGTACCTACCTACCAATTGTCTATTGTTATTGTTTGCTTTGTTGTTTTGTCCTTTCAATTGCAATGATTTGCCCTAATGCCCTATTAAAATTGGAATTACCTGTTTCTAACGATACATGCATGTAATAAGCGTAATCTTAAATGTAAAATAATATGTAGGTACTAGGTATCCTTATAATTGTTTCACAACACAGTAATGTACAATAGCTACATTAAATAGTTACAAAAGTTATCCTTGAATTCGTGTTCAAATGGCAAGTTACTGTGATGTGATGACAGGAGAAGTAGAGGAGACCAAAGGTTAAAGAAGTGACGGCCGGGCCGTCCAACAGCTAGAGGTTCTCGACATCCCATCAGCATTGCCAGTTGTATTTGGATGGACTGTGGCGGGCTGGTGGCACAAATAAAAGTCCTCTAACCCTCAAATTCATAAACGATGTTGAGGCTCTGCTGGATTTGTTTACTGTTATGTGTATGAATTTGTGGGTGAAGTCATTGCAGTCTGTAGGCGATGATGACTAACTTAGTACAATTAACTTTACTAGGTAGGCAGGCACTTGGTATGGTTTACAGGAGTCAGAAGCGTCGCAAAAGAAAACTAATAAAGTATACATACCTTCTTGCAATGTAATGCTGGTTTCGTAATATTGAATGCTCTGTTTACGACAGTTCTTAGGCAGTAACCGGCGCCTCTAGGTCTCATCCGAAAGGTTTTCCATAACATTATTACAAATATCTACAGAAAAGTCTAACACCTAGTAGGTACCTACATGTTCAGTTCGATATAACCTCGAAACATATAAATAATACTTTTTTTCGCAAAATCTGAAGCCTAAGATATACCTAACGATTGGTACAAAAATAGAGGCTATATTAGAGGTGATTTATAAAGAAACTACGTAAGCATGATGAGCAGTAGACCACACGTATCACTTAACACGTAAACACCTACCTCATATTCATTCATAGCCTTACCAAAGATGGAGAGAGAAAAAGATAACGATAGCACGTTTTCAAACTGCACGAGTGTGGTCCACAACACAATGAACTATTACTTAAGCTGTTCCTATAGTAGCGGTGGCCGCGGTTTGACGGCCGTATTAGTGGAGGTCATTGTAAAGACCATAATTAGCGTAAATACGCTGATTCACAAGAAATAGTTACAAACAAGAAACCTACAAACGTGAGCTCGAGCGTGAAGTTCGTGACTTGTGCAAGTAGGTATTAATTCAGTTCAGTAACAGTTGTAAATTGTAATTTAGCTATAAGTGACCGATTCTCACGCGTTTTTGTTCACTGGTTCACCTACTAAGTTTTTTTTGTTTGGATTATACAACGGTTTTACGAAACTGGATAATAATTACATAAACTTTACTGTAATTTCAGACATGCATGATATCCGATATCGTTTCAGATGTTATTATTTATTTTTTAAAAGAATGGATACTCAACATAGTTTTACACAACTCAATTCAAAGTGCATTTAAAAGGAAATAAGATTAGCTGCTCCCATAATTAAAGGGTACCACAGCATGCGTATAAGAACAAGCAATAACTTATACAATTACACAGATCATGTAAACTAGTAACAATAGTAAAACTAAATAAAGTACAAAGAATAACAAAGTATTGGTTCACATAAACAAAAATAAGTTTAAGGCAATTAGATCTCTGGGCAGATCTCTAGGCACTGAGGATGTCTATAGACATTATTTAAGAAGTAGCATCAAAAAAAGTCTAAATAATGCTTATTTTATGGGCAGATCTAAATTCTTCTTTCGTACAAATAAAAATGATCTCAAGGTTACTAGTGTTAAATCAGTAAAACAATAGTATAAAAGTATAAATGCACTCGGTTTTATTCCTCTCAATCTTTATAATCCTTATTTTTTTATTTTACATTTTTCTTTTCTTAGGCCCTCATTTTCTAATGTTGCCACTAGTCCACATCCCAAAATACCTCTAAAAACTCCCACAGATAATATTATATTTTGGTGAAGACTGATCTATCGATTACTATACTTGGAAAATAATCAATTAATTAACATTCGACCATCCTGACCAGTGCCTGTCTCTAGGCACTAGTGAATAATTAGTTTAGAATCATTCAGACAAATAGATAAAGCTCCATCAAAATAGTTAATACCTAAGTCAAAACTAAGTTATTTTATTAGGAGGTTATTTCACATTATTTTTGAATGAATCAATATTTTAAATTATATAATATTACATGTATTATATTCAATGGATACATTTATTTCTTTGGCATAATACAATAATTTTTACCTACAATGTGCTATATGGATGAGACACATTGAGGTACGTACTAAATCAAATAAAATGTTTAGAACCAAATAAACAATAAAATTAGTTAAGAAATTGCCCACAACATTTAGGTAACATTCATTCAGTCACTAAGGATTTTTACCATTATTATATAAAACATGTAGGTAGCAAGTAAATAATCAGCTTTAAATTTTTTTGAATTAGGCAAGTAATCATAATATAAAAGAAAATAATAATTAAAAAAAAAACAATAACCTCTGACCAAACAAAAAAAATGTAAGTAGATAAATGAACGAATCAACGTAACTCTACATTGTAACAGGTTTAATCATAAATGAAATCCTAGCCGCATTTGTCATTAACCACATAAATCACACTAATGTGCATAATCGGCCATCCTTTTTTAGAAGAATGACCCATTCTTAGCTTAGATTTTTAGTTAACTTACAAAAATGTACCTATGTTACTATCTATTAATATAAAAAAAATGAATTACAAGTAATGTTTCTCACGAGTTAGCTTAAACATAGTACACGAAGGATTTGACCTTTACTTTTACAAAAAAAATAAAAAGATATGCGCGCCGACTACAAAACTACCGACGGCGGCGGCGGCGGCGGCACTTATCAGTCATGACATGACGTAATAACTATTTAATCTTATCAGTCTTTATTGTGATAATTAAACAACCGACTAACTACCACTTTTGAACCATTGTATTCACAACACTGCACCACACTATACAGGCCATTGAATTACGAGTATACTCGTATAAGCACTTAGATGTTATAGCTTGTTTGATGAATGTAACTGGTAACACGATTCATACGCCTTGCACTGGCCCTCATTGGGCAAGGCTCAACGAGACTTAGGTCTCGTAGACTCTCGATCACTTCTGGGTGGCCTTAATACATTGGCCAACGAATGCTCTTACGTTTCAGCGTAGTTGTTTGAAGAAATATTCATGTATCTTGTTGCTTACCCACTCAAGGGGTTTTGCCATCATAGCATTTATGAATTTGTTTATCGACGCTTACTCGCACAAGGAGTTACGTTCTCAGTGTATATGATTTGTCGACGCGTACCCACACAAGGAGTTACGCTCTCAAGGCATTGATGTATATTATTTGTCGACGCTTACTCGCACAAGGAGTTACGCCCTCCAGACATTGGTGAATATTATTTGTCGACGCGTACCCGCACAAGGAGTTACGCCCTCAAGACATTGGTGTTTATTGATTGTCGACGCGTACCCACACAAGGAGTTACGCTCTCAAGGCATTGATGTATATTATTTGTCGACGCTTACCCACACAAGGAGTTACGCCCTCAAGACATTGGTGTTTATTGATTGTCGACGCTTACCCGCACAAGGAGTTACGCCCTCAAGACATTGGTGTTTATTGATTGTCGACGCTTACCCACACAAGGAGTTACGCCCTCAAGACATTGGTGTTTATTGATTGTCGACGCTTACCCGCACAAGTGGTTACGCCCTCAAGACATTGGTGTTTGTTGATTGTCGACGCTTACCCACACAAGGAGTTACGCCCTCAAGACATTGGTGTTTATTGATTGTCGACGCTTACCCGCACAAGGGGTTACGCCCTCAAGACATTAGTGTTTATTGATGGTCGACGCTTACCCACACAAGGAGTTACGTCCTCAGACCTTGATGTTTATCGATTGCCGACGCTTACCCACACAAGGGGTGACGCCCTCAAGACATTGTTGATGTATATCCACCGCTTTTCACTCACAAGGTGTTACGGCCTCCTTTTAATGTCACATGTGTCAAATAAGGATGGAGCGAATGGAATTGTCAAGTCAGGTTAAGGCTAAAGGACAATATTAAAGGAATTAAGGGAATTGTGATAAGGATTGCCTCCCCACAATTAAATCGTTATCAGTTCACTCACTGCCACTAGACGAGCTTTCGGATTCAGATTCAGTGAATTTACACCATGGTTTAATCTTGTCAACCGAAACATTCAGGGTCTTGCTTAAATTTACGTTGAGCAAAGTGCATTGACTGCCCGAATCCACAAAGGCTTGAAATGGTTGATTTTCAATTCAAACTTGCTTGTAGTATTTATCAAACCCATTCTGTCCGAATGCAATGTTTAAAACACTTTTAGCAGTAGTAGTTGGAGTTATTGCCGATGGAGTTCAAAGGTCTTTGTTGTAACGGTTACCTAGAGGGTTTTTACAATTCTGTTCGGTGTGACCGAAGCGACGACATTTCGTGCACTTTAAAATTGGCTTAGAGCACGCGGTGACCATGTGACCCAATTCTTTACAGTTATAGCATTGTATTGGTGTAGGCAACTGTTCTTTTTCATTTGGATTATTATAAATCTTCTTGGACTGATATTGACTATGGTCACTGATTTCGTCAGCATTTTGAGGTTTCCTGATTGCTTCATTTGTTTTATTACATATATTTCGGAGGTATTTCAGTACTTCCTCTGGTTCTTTAAAATCACCACCTTGTACGTTCATCCTCACATTGTAATCGTAGATTCCGTGACTTACGCAATCAACTGCACGTTTGCCCGAAAGTTCACACCTATTTATGAGTGTCATTTTATCATAATAGTATTCTTCGAGGGTTTCGTTTTTGCGAGATCTTCTGGCCAGCATTTCAGTTAGTAGGTCTCCATAGTTGTGCTCGCAAGGAAACGCAGCAAGTAAATTATTTTGCCACTCAGCCCATGTATACTTGACTGTTATTAATCCTTCATACCATTTCTTTGCTAATCCTTCCAATTTGGGTAACGCATAAAAGATTGTTTGTCGCTCTGTCCATCCAAATACGTGTGCTGATTCATTGACTTTAGCTAACCAGTTCTTCATAGTTTGTGATTTACCATTTGGATCAAACCCAGGTATGACATTTTGAGATCCTTGTAAGCTCGACCCAACTGAACTAGGGGCCCCGGAGCCACTTTTTGCACTAAGTAAGTTTACTAACTTCTCTAATACATTTGGGGTATCACGCCTACTCTTCTTTTTAGTTTTGCGTCTAATTGGGGACGAACTGAGGGAGCTTTGTGAACTGGAGCTCACATCAGAAAGTCTACGCGACCGTTTAGATTTACGAGACCGTTTGCGCGATTTGTATCCGTGCTCTACAGGAGAAAGTGTTCGACCTGAATCTGAATCACAGTTTTTACGCTTGCGACTTTTTTGTTTTTTCGTAGGAGAGGGCATTTTTTTTTTTACGGATAGAAATAAGGATCTTCAGAAAAGGAAAGTGAACAAGGAGACACAGTATAAATATCTGAAAACAATTCCAGGTTTTAATGAAATGAAAACACCATTTGGTATCTGCTAATCAATCATAAAAGGCGTTAAAGCCGCCATCCACAGATCCCGTCCGTTAGAGATGTGCCTCGGCGCACATCTCTAATTTTAAATTAATTATCAATTTTTACTTTTTTTTTTCGTGACAATCTAGAATGATTAAAACATAGGTTTAAGTCAAGTCTTCTAATCAACACACTAATGCAAGGTTTACACAATGCCAGTGACTGGACCCAGTTATCTTGGTTTTGGACCCAGCCACTGCCAAAACAGCATAAAACTATTGTTTACATGCACCCAGTAACAAGTCAGAGCTGGACTGGGTTACTGTACTGCCATGTTACTGACCCCGTATAAACCGTCCATAAGTTCATCGTGGTGCATTGTTTGCAGTGCAACTGTATTTCAATAATCAATAAATTTTATATAGGTACTTTAGAGGTAAGTAAATTATAACACTGGATACCTAATCAATCAAATCAGGTGCATTACAGAATTAATATCATTATCTTTTAGTCTGTGCTGTAAATTATCGCAAGTATGCCCATTAGAGAAACAAGAAAAGTTGCATGCTTAAATAGTTTAATAGCTGTGCTGCAATTTTGTCACACTCATATTTGAGCAACAAGTGAAGTCACATGCATCTAGTTGTAGTAGTTAGTGCTCATATTTATTTATTACCTTTATATTACCACAATTAATTTCTGCAGTAAATCGATTAACAACACTTTATGCAACGGATAAGCAATATACTTAAAAAACTTTGTAATACAGTACAATACCCACTTTGAGTCTGAACACTTAAACCTCTACTTACTTATAAATTGTTTAGTTCATTATTAACATTATAATGTTGGATTTTCAATTCATAAATAAAAAAAATCAACTACATAAGCACTGTGCTGATGTTAAATAGGTAACCACATAAATAAACCTTAAGCACACAAACATGCGACCAATATACCCATAAAAATTTAAATAAGACGGGTTACATACCATACACAGCACAAGCATTTATCTGCCCATGTTCTCGAGTAGGTAGGTACTCTGGACAATTCCTTACAGTTGGTGCTGCAGTAGCTAGCTAAGTTATTTGATGTCAAGAGAATACAAAATGTCTCTCTTGAAAAGTAGAATTGTAATTTCTGCAAGTCCCTATGTGTGTATGTTTTCAGGGTGGAATATAGCTAAGTACCTACTACCTACCCTACATAAGATAGTCTAGTTGTGAATTCTTTTCCAGTCCAAGGCCATTTTAGGCAGGTAGGTAGGTACAAGATTCGTTTAAAGGCATTTGATACTAGGTACCGATCTAAAGTGTAGGTACCTAACTATGTTTTAGTCCATACATCCATCTGGTTTCGTCAATTATTTTATTATAAAATTCGAGAAAACTCACCGGACAATTTCTTCAAACTTTGATTTACCTTTTCCGCCGTTGTGAACGTGGAGCACACTTCTGATTTGTTAAATCAGTAAAACAATAGTATAAAAGTATAAATGCACTCGGTTTTATTCCTCTCAATCTTTATAATCCTTATTTTTTTATTTTACATTTTTCTTTTCTTAGGCCCTCATTTTCTAATGTTGCCACTAGTCCACATCCCAAAATACCTCTAAAAACTCCCACAGATAATATTATATTTTGGTGAAGACTGATCTATCGATTACTATACTTGGAAAATAATCAATTAATTAACACTAGTGAGAAAAACAAAGCTAAATTTCTCTCTTCCGGTTTGGTTGGCTGGCTTTCCTTTGTCGTCTATTGTCTGTGGACTTATGGCGTTTATATTCGACGTTGGAATCAGTGATTCTTAATTATCATATCAGCCTGCAGAAGTCTGGCCATAGGCTTTCTCTTAGATTTAAAGAAAGAATAATTTTGATCATGCTCTGTTCATGATTTCTTCCTCTGATCCTAATAAATTCATTATGATAGGTATTTAGAGGTAGACCAAAGAAAACATGGATGGATTGCGTGAAAGATGATATGGGTAAGGAAGGAATGACAACTGAGATGATGGCTGATAGAAGAGCATGGAGGAAAAACGCATGTTCTGCCACAAGAGCAAGGAGATTATGATGAGGAATTTTGTTTTTGTCATACGTTGGAGTTGTAAACGAAGATACGAGTACCCTTCAGTCTTGTGTCTAACACAGACAGTGATTTTAAGTCATCAACACGATTTGATAAGTGATAAGATAACAAAGGGAGTAAACATACTCTTTCACAAACGCCTCACGAAATAGTATTTGGTTTACTCGTTATCATACTTGTACTAATATTCTGTGATTATAGTAAAATGTAAAGGTAAACAAAATGATGACCTTCTTTTAGGAAAAACATTGCGATATAAAGATGTTGATAGCAAAAATAAAAAAAAATTGTTGTAGTTTTCTCACTCAAAGTCAGGAACAATATCACTTAAATTCAAGGTAATCTAAGTCAGTTCCTCAAGCAGAACCAAGTCAAAGTCAACACTCATCATCATCATCATCATACCCATACCTATTTATCCTTTCAGTAAAATCATGGGTCATTTGGAATTGCCTCGTACATTGCTGATTCTATGCCCCAATTTTATGGGACCAAGCCCAGAAGTCTTGGCAATAAACTTGTAACTACCCTAGCGTTTTTTTGTCTGATACTTTTAACAAACTTTTATAGGGAATTCTATACTAGAGCTAGTATAGAATTCGATGAGGGTCTACCGAATTTAGCGTTATTTTTACAACCACAAGATTTCGAGTTTTTTGCAATCATTGCGCATTTGGTATTTTGTTTCTTCCTCAATGTTTTTGCATGTTGTGGATTATAGTTGCAGTGCAGTAACATAATTAGGCCAAGCTCGCAGGAAGTTGGTAATTATCTGCCGCGGCCAAGTGAGAGCGGCTACGAAGAAGGCGAACGAAAACAGCTCGTAACGTGAAGCATGGGTTCTTAGAGGTTAGCACTGATTGGATTGGCGTGTCGCAAGTACGAAGGTAAGGAGTTGGTACTTCTGACTACCTATGAAAGACAATCGTGGTCATTCGTGGTAGAGGTAATACTTCGCTACACAGATCCAGAGGTTTTGAAGGATTCGGCATGCTTGCAAATTTTTTCCAACCAGCTCTAGAAGTAGCTCTAGCATCAATAGATCATGCAATGATGATGAATAACACTAGTGACAGATCAGGGACTCATAGAGATACCAAAGTGTCCAAACTACTCGTAATACACGGTAAAACTAAACCTTTGAGCAGTTTAAATTAGTAACTTTATTTCGAACCAGGTAAATGGTAATATTACTATCGTACTCGAAACTGGTATGGGAACCGGTTTCAGCGAATAATGCAATCTGTACGTGTCTGTACTTAACTGACCCTTGCCGTGTCGATTTTAAGTTTTGCTGGATATTGTTTTTGTATTGCGTGAATTTTTCATAAAACTGTATAGTAATTGCGCGTGAATAAAGCTCCTCATTTAATTCCAAGAAATATTTGGTGTGCAGAGTGTGCAATTTCGTAATCAACAAATCAATGATTTACGCGTAAAACCACTATTCAGACTTTTTCAAACACTCTTAAATGGGTAGGTAGGTACAATATGGTATACCCATTTGGTAGGTAAGTGAGAGTACTTATACTATTCTAACATTTCCAACAGGATTTGGCACTTTGTGAGGGAATCTCTGTAGGTACTTAGTAAATTCAGCGTTTGGAAACTCAGCACTGAAGGTTTTACTGAAATGCTTGTCAAATGCCAATTATATTGCTAAATCTTGGAAAATATTGTGTGAAGGTTAGTTGGCTATGTATAGTTTGTTAAAGTCAGAAGGATCATCTTGGATTTTCTTAGCGCCCACTCAGCTCGCTTTTTTATTACAAAAAATAATAGAAAAGCTTTTGCCAGGTGAGTTTACACCAGTTTCTATATAGTCAGGTAAACCACACTGGCCTGCAAAAATAAGTACAACACTTTTAAAATTTCAATTTTTTTCTAAACTATAGAAGTTAGAGATTTAAAATAAAAAACTTTATAGCAATTTTTATCAGCTTTCTTTGAAACTATAGTACCTAAACTAGTGGCTCTGGGAGCTGTAGACCTCGCGAGCATACTAAATATTCCAATATTCAACATCATCAATGTCGTGTAAGGTGTTTTCTGAAAGTCTTTAAGTGCACTTTTATTAATTTCTAATTTAAGGCTTATTATTATGCTGATGCTCTCATTCAGTGAAGGAAAACATCATGAAGATAATTATCAGTTAGTATTCTAACAGCGACGAAACGCTTGCAGCCTGTCACGTATTGAAAACTAACTATAATGCAAAATTTTGTGTGTGTGTGTGTGTGTGTGTGATGTTTTTTCTATTTAATTTTGTAAATTTTTGAGGAATGTAATGTGCAAGTGCATTTTCCGTTTTGTGATTTTTTTGATCTTTTTGATTTTTTTTGCATCATCTTGTGTAGAATGAGGTCCTTTGTGTTTCTCTCAAATTTGATTGAAAACCATCGATTGTTTGATGAGCTATCCTGTTCATCATGCTGAAGATCCTTATCAGATCTTCGCCAAACTTTTATGAGACCAACTTATAGTTACTACCTTTCAAATAAAAAAAGAATAATCGAAATCGGATCTCATTTGGTGGAGATATCCAGTATATCAAATAGCCCCCTTTTTGCCCTTTTTTACCCCTCCAATCAAAAATCCCCGACGACAAAAAAATTCTAATAAGTCATATAACCTGTGTAGCAAGTTTCGTCCAGATCGGTTGAAAAATGCGACCTGTAGAGGAGAACAGACAGACATCCGGACAAACGCATTTTTGGCCAATGTGGAAACTGAGACGCTTCGCTCGCTTCGCTCGCTCGGTCAATTAAACTCTTTTTCGATTCCTTTTTGTTTCGAAAGTATATCTTGTGTACATAAAAAGATATTGCAATTTTAAAAGTGTGATAGTTATTTTTGCAGGCCAGTGTAATTACTAATTAGACGATCTTTCACGTACCCACTCTTCGTCTGTCTTCGTTTTTCCAACGTACTTGAACACTTCAAATATTGTTCATCAGCTCATTATTTTTGATATAACACCTTCCAAGTACGCGCTCGATATAAATTGTTTGAACAAGGCTTCTGAGACGTGACCCGGGGCTTGCTGACGTGGGCACGAAAACGGCCCTTGTAAGATTTCCCTCAAAGTTATCGATATTTTATACGTGTGGGAGTTAAACATCTATCTAGACGCCGCCGCTCTGAATTTGATTAATAGAGTTGATTTTGGTTGACTTTGGTCAAAAATAAAAAATCAGAGATTTTAGAAAGTACCTTTCAAAATTCTTGTCTGTTTCGACTGATAAGAGGAATGGTAAGAGAAGCAACGCCAACGGTGGCTCAGTAGCACGAGGTCTCGACGACATTGGTTACCTACATAGACGACAATAGATGGAGTGTAGCCGAATACCGCAGAGTATGGCAGAGCAAAGAGATTGATACTCAATACTCAATATATTTATTGCTTTCACATGGTTTAGGTAAATTTTACATTGGTGGTGGATGTAAATAGATATGTCTCATGGACCCTGCTTAGGGTATAGCAATATGAAGGCAGGCCGAGGTTTATAGATAGCTAGTAGATCGTTAATTAGTATTACATAATAGGTAGTCATTTTATTTAGGATATTTTATACTAGCAGCGCCTCGCGGTTTCACCCGCGTAATTCCCGTTCCCGTGGGAATTCCGGGATAAAATATAGCCTATGTTCATCAGGGATAATGTAGGATTCTAATGGTAAAAGAATTTTTTTAATCGGTCCAGTAGTTTCGGAGCCTATTCAATTCATACAAACAAACAAACAAACAAAAAATCAAACCTTTCCTCTTTATAATATTTTATATAATGTACGGGTCAGTTAATAGAAAATATTTTAAGGTTTGTTGTTCAAGTGTTCATGTAAGCGTGCGAATAGTGTTTAGTGTCAAGTTTTGTCTTTGTTGTAATTTATTTCTTATATTTAGTAATTAGTTTAGAGTTCGTAGATTTAGTAGGCAGGTGTATTTAGGTTTATTTATTTATTTATTTAATACTTTATTGCACAAAATTACAAATTTGTTACAAAGGGTGGACTTAATGCTGAAAGCATTGTCTGCCAGCCAACCCAAACGTGGTGGTGTAGTGAGGAGGTTGGCGTGCGACATTACATTGAATAATATTTATCTTACAAACTAAGAGCTATACCTACTATATAATTTAATATATAACTATATATATATATAACAAGGTTTGTATGTGATCTCTACAGCTAGGCTAAATATAAAAACGAAATACCAAGAATACAATTATTGGCTAAACCAAGGCTAGCAGACCAAGCCATTCCACTATTTATACACCACACAGACACGTGCTGAAGTTGAACCGCAACGTGCAAAAACAAACAATCTTACATAACTATCCAAGTTTAGATAGTTTATTTATCTGTAAACTACGAATGCTTGCTTACATTTCTTTAGAGGTCAAGTCTTATCGGCACGTGAGTTTACGAGACACTTGATATTGATGCATAAATGTAATGGAGGAAGATCCAATTTCGCTTTTTGTAATAAAACAATGGGAAATAGCGACCGATATCGTTTCCGCCGCGTTTGGGGAATTGCTTCGCTTTGAGGATATTACGATGATCCGGCGTTTGATTTGAGAGGAAATTACTCAGACAAATCAAACAGTTGTAGGTAATTGCTTTGTCTTGAAAATTATACGTGACCGCAATAAATAATAGTTTTTTTTTTTTTTTTTTACACACAACGCTCTCTAGTCCCAAACTAAGCAGAGCTTGTACTATGGAAACTAGATTGCTAATATAATACTTATATATTTTTTTTTTGTAAATACATACTTATAATACATAGTAACACCCATACACAGAACAAACATCTATGTTTGCCACACACAAATGTTTGTTCTCGGTGGGGATCGAACCCACGACCCACAGCACAGAAGGCAGAGCTACTACCGACTGAGCCATGACGCCTGTCAAATTGTCTTCTATACTTCTCATTTTATCCTGTTATTTAGTTACTAACTGGAGACACTGTTGACAAAATAGTTAGTCTCGTTACCTTTGGAATTTCCAATTAGAGTTTTTGAACTCAAGCTTGTTTGTTGAAATTACTTTTTGTTTATTGAATCAACGTTTCATTGAATTCTGCAACATGTTTCAATTGTGGTTACATTTCTCATTAAAACTTTGGTTACGATGTAACGTATGTTATTTTTAATTAAAATTGTAACTATAAAAATCATTTTAGTTTACAAATCTCTGTTATTTTTATTACATTCTGACATTTATTTAAAATGGTTAATGTTTTATTCAGGGTATCTTTGACCCTAAGTACTATCTTCGTTTAACTAATTGGGTCACGTTCGTCCTAAACTAATAACGCTGTCCTACCATAACTTGAAACGCAAAAATAATAATTTTCAAGATTATTCATTTACTGATTGTTGAATGTTTTTACAAAAATTATTATATCAGTATTTCTTAAATTTGTAAGCCAGCTGTCTATAGCCGGGCTTGTCCCAGATATTTCTAAAGTGAATCTCATTTAGATTTATCAATAGCTTTGTCTTATTTGAGGTCAGTCAATGTGATAAAAGACCATTGGTGCCGGACCCACTTCCTGGTATACGTTTGTGTCGCGAAGAAAACAATTAAAATTGGTTTATCGTTCTGTTTTGAAAACATTTATAAAGATGTTTTTTTAATCTGTTATTCTACAGAAGTATTTCACGTCTATCATCATCATTATAATCTTTAGTTTACTTCTACAGTGGTTAAACTTACGTACTTAAACGTAGGTATGTCGAACTGATAGGTACTATTTGTGGAGTTTTTTCCTCGCACACATCTCTAATATTAGTATTTAATTTTTAACGAACTTAATGGATTGGGGATGGGGAGTTGGGGATTAATAAACTTTTTAGTTCACAAATTAGTGGAATAAGCCATGGATGCGCAGCCTAAGTAGTTAGACCATCAATACACTATCATTAAAAGAATAATTTATTATGTAACCCTCTACAGTTTACACGTCACCTGTTTAGGGCTGAAGTATATCGTCGACTGATGAACCCGAGAATAATTCTAGTTTGTAACTCTTACCATTTTTATAATGGGCCTAGTTGAAGTTGAACCCGAGAACAATTCTAGTTTGTAACTCTTATCATTTTTAGAATGAGCCTAGTTGAAGTTGAACCCTAGAATATATGGCAACTAGAACTGAGTGTTGGCGCGCTTTGAACCCCTGAACCCAACGGATCATAAATCTGAATTTGAAGATAAGCGTAGACATAAACTCTGCAAGTAGAAATAACCTTTCGGTTTAGTTCGACCAAAGAAAAATAACTTTGAATAATCTAACATTTTAACTCTTTTGTCGCTGACTGCACGTCAGGCCACGGGTTATTCATATATTAGACCAGTCACGCAATCCCCGAGGTACCAGCTCAATGGGTTCCATTCTACCTTTTACGTGAATGAAAAACCTCTTGTGAATCCCTAGATGGAAACCGTCGCAACTTACGAAGATGGTTAGGCACTTATGGTCTAGTCTAGATTGAATACTGTCTTTGACAGATCAGCGAGCCTAAGATGCGCACCGCGAGATATTTGTCATGTCGTTCTGTTAAAATGTAAGCATTTTGCACCAGTGTAGGAACTATTGCATTATCTGTGGTAATGTTGTCGAGAAACCGCGGCTTTGAATTTTCAACTTTTGACATTTCTGCATGACTATTATCTCGTCCTCAGAGAGGTACGTAACAAATGTCAAAAGTGTACTTTATGGCGCGTTTTGTCGACACCATTAGGTACCACAGATAATGCAATAGTTCCTAAACTGGTACAAAATGCTTACATCTTGACAGAACGACATGACAAACATCTCGCGGTGCGCATCTTAGGCCTGCAGCTCGAACTTATGTTTGAAAATATTTCACTTGGATCTTTGGTACCAAACCGTTTGGTACCAAAACTACGAAGGTATTCGGAGTTTCTGTTAAAAATCTTTTATGATTGTCACTTAAAAAAAAGAGTGTGCTTAATATTGAACAAGTCGTCCACCTTTCCATACAAACGTAGAAGGGTAACTACTCCACTGTTTGACGTTGAACAACCAAAATATCAATTTATCTCGTCATAATCTATGTCTGTATACAGCCCAAACCGTAAAAAAAAGTTTTCATTTATAAATACAAGCTTCTTAACTTTCGTATTATTTCTAAGCCATACCAAAATCGGTTTCATTCATATTTATTATCTAAAAGTTTTATAAGCGCAAGAAAATTCCGGATTTTTCAGCAGACATAAGCTGAAATTGTATTGGCACAGTATCAAGCGCTGGCGTTAATTACAGTAGTTTTTCAGGCGTTTCATTAACACAGTCCAACACGAATTTGGTTCGTTGACCTTTCTCAATAATTGCTCAATGTCTTGGAAACTTATTGTGTGACTCTTGTCGAGCTGCTGAGTATTGGATATTTCTTTGTTTTGTTTTTCTTACAAAGCTCTCTTTTATTAATCGTAATGATTCTGCTTTTCTTTCAACTTTTTGAGGACCAAATCGTTTTTATATGAAAACGATATTGTATGTATATAGGTAGCTATTATAAAATCCCGTACGTCATCATTACATTACAAGCACTTTTCTCTGTAGGCGATTGTCAGCAGGGGTGAAGTGGATTTCGTACCTATTTGATTTTTTTGTACTCTTGTTATGTACTTGAGCGTATTTCCTACATAAAGCTTGTCTCATGAATTGTTTCTTCAATAATGCATTTTCTTTTGCCATAGTTTAAAAAAATATCTACTTCGGAATTATTTAATTTGGAAATTGATTTTTCAAGGTATCTTGAGTAGGTACTTAGGTAGTATGGGTACTAACCACGTCACTAGTTAGGTACCACGAGTTCTGAGAGGATTTCTGTCTAGCATGCTTGGGGATAAAGTCGTGGATGACTCTATAATTACAGTTATTTTTTGTATGGTTTTACCTAATGTGTAGCAATACATTTTCTGCTTTAGCCATTACTTAGTTAGTTACCATCAAAATATACAAAATGTGGTACTTCACTTCTAGCAACATTCATTCATTGAATGAATTAATGATTTAATTCTAGCAACAACTATAACTTAATTATAAATTACGCGCCCGGTTGAAAAAGTGATAGAAAATCGATGGACAGCGGCTGCTAATGCTAATATACACTTAACCTAAGTGGAATTAGAAAACGGAAAATGGTAGAGCCTTCTCGAATAAAGACGATGTTTTGGATCTAAGTTAAGTTTCGTCTGTAATGTAGTATGTAGGTGTAGGTAACCTTAACACAGTGCACTGCGTTTAGTAATCGTTTAATCGATTTCATATCCTAATGATTTGAAGGTTATCGATCCAATTTAGTACGATTGCGATTGCAAATTCAGAATAAATCTGAATCGCAACTCTATAACGTGGAATTTATTCTAGAGATTCGAACCGAGCACAACACTTCTCCACTTTTATATTCAATTCGAATAATCGGTTGGTTTGGAATCGATAACACCGCAGTATTTATTGGTTACAGCAGCGGTTCTATCCTCAAATAATTGAATTTAAAGATGGTCTATTAAAATTTCGAGTAACCTATATCGAATCTTTTTAAGGCCACGCTTAAAAAGGTCAGGCTTTCCAGTTTATGTTGGTTTCGTAGCGAGGGAACAATTTTATCTGGTTTGGACCTATTCTTAGGCTATGGCTCTAGAAAGGTCACTGTGACCGATTGTAAACGAATACCTAACCTTTCTTGGTTATTTGCCAATAAATTGCAAAACACAATCTAATAGAATACAATAGCTAGAGGTAAACAAAAAAAAACATAACCCAATGAAACTTAATCCTTGAAGCCCTTGCAGAAACAAAGAGAGGTAATGGACATCAAAACTTTACTCTTCATTTTGACAAAATCAGCAGGTATTGTTAGCTCGATAAGTAAAACCATCACGAAATAAATTATACATATAGGTGCATACTATCAAGGGTGTGGATACTGTAAAGATTATAAAATGATCGCTCAAATATTAATATTCATTCATACATTGGGTTTACTTCAAAACCAAATAAAAAGACACATTTTCCAGGCTAGTTCCATGCATTAGCTGGTAATCAAAAACAAAAGAAAAGATACACAAATAATATACTAACCACTTCGAATACGTCGTCGTGTACAGTTTCCAATGCTTTTGTTTCGTACAATAGCCCTCCATAGACGTGACAGTCGACAGATATCGCTGTCAGGCAAAGTTATACGGGCGTGGAGTGAGCACATAGCTGTATTGAATACCGTTGTCCTCTGATTGATAATAATGATTATTGTTTGGGATATTGAAAGGACAGACCGAGGCACACGTTTTGCCTGCAGTCATACTGACATTAATTCATCTTTTCAGAGTTACATAGACTCCAACATCTACCTTGTTATCAAGTTCGGAGCATTCTGATCAGTCCACCCTGGTTTAGTTACCTCGTGTTTTATCTTTTGCATTTACAAACAGTTTCAAATTTCGATAAGAGACAAGACACGGTGTATGTGGTCATGTGGTGTAACTACTAGTATTACGTATTACGAGCTTATAGTTTACTAGCTGATACCTGCGACTTCATACGCGTGCGAAACCACCAAAATATCTGTCAACCAGTATAAAATGAACCTCGTAGCAAATTTTTGGTTTAGAGAGTTCAAGCTGTATATAAGAATCCACGTCTTTGATTTTAATAATATGTTTCAATCCCAAAAAAAGTACTTCTGGTCTGAATGGTATAAGTTTCATTGAAATTGGTCCGGTAGTTAAGGAACTATGGGTCTTATAATATAAGCGTACTAGCGACCCGCCCCGGCTTCGCACGGGTGCAATGCAGTGATGATGATGATGTATTATACATATAAACCTTCCTCTTGAATCACTCTATCTATTAAAAAAAACTGCATCAAAATCCGTTGTGTAGTTTTAAAGATCTAAGCATACATACATACAGACATAGGACAGACGCGGGAAGCGACTTTGCTTTATACTATGTAGTGATAGTGATGATAGGTACAATAGACCAAGTAAGCTATTATCCAAACCTCCCAGAGGCATACACTTGTATAATCTATGTATACGTAACGTACATTACTTGTAGATACAGCAAACTACTCGCAAACATGAAACGCCCGAGGGACCAATGTTTCATATTACTCAGGGTTCAAGGGTATGCTACGACTTAGGGTCACCTTCAATGCCGTAGTTCTTCGTGAAACAGTTTAGTTTTCTTGTAAATATGCGTTTAGATGTTTCTGTGCGTTTGTTAAAATGTCCTGTGAAAAGTGTGAAAAGTTAAAACGGTTAATTCTCGCTCTAATTCATCTCCTTGGAAAGTGTAAGTTTCACAAAAAATTTACGCGGTCACTGGTTTTTGTTTATTTATCAACACTTGAAAGATATGTTCGCAATTCGCGTGTTGAATATGTTGATGTCATTTACTAGGATTTAAAGCGTTGCTTTGTCGCTGGAGGTGCAGAAGTTTACCTAATAGGTAAGTAAAAGATAAGTAAATACCATAACAGTATTTATTTGTATGAAAATGTAAAGCGTTTCCTACTAGCATTTATATTGCAATAAAGAATGTACCAAATGGCAAACCAATGTAACGAGTAGGTACATGAAAACTTCCTTAATTTATGTCATACAAAATCGTTAGGTACCATAATTAACCCAACTGCAAATAGCTGTTAATATTCGGCAAAAAAAAATTCGGAAAATATTATTTATAATCAAATAAAACATTTTGGAAACATCGCAAACATAAGTCACAGCAGTATAATGAAGATATCATGAGATATGACCCACATTATATTTTCACATAACTTCATGCCTAAGCTAAAATAAATCGCATTACAATGTTAGCCGACGACTGAAAAAAATACAATTTCGCTTCGAATGCCTAAAAAGAATTATGGGCTTTAAGAAAATAATATGAGCAGCCAAAGACAATATTTTCTTTTTATATATTAATCGTGAATCTATGTATGCCTAATGTATCACGCTTTCGGGTTTAGGCTTTTGTTAAATCAGTTGGAAACATTTGGGTAATGTAGAGTATGTAGATGTAGTTTAATTCTGGTTTCGTTCTCACAGTTTACAAATTGTATAATGCTTTGAAACAGATCAACTAAACTTGATTCGTATAGGGTCAATGTCGATAAGGTTGATGACGAAAGGGGCGTAGGGCGTAGGAGCTTGAGTAATCTGCATAATGCTGCTATAACTGTTTATAGTTGTAACAGTCATTTATGCGTTTATTTATTGTTAAGATTATGCTTACAGTATCAATTTAAATATACTAATACAAATCTTTGTTAGGGATCATTGTTTGCTAGATCCAAAATAGAGGCTGTTTCCACTAATCCCCGTTGAAAATCCCCGTCAACGGGGGTTAGTAGGTGGACAGGTTTGGAAAGCTTTGGAAAATTTATACCTCTTCATCCGTCTTCAGATTAATGCTGGGTTCGAAAGAATCTGTCCTACTCGCTCAAGCTTGAGATTTTTGTCGTGATTCAATTTATTTGCAAGCACTCAACTGACAAATTGTGTGAGTTCTATTTACACTCGAGTGAGTGTTCAAAATCTTTATTTTAGTGATACTAAACTCGATACAAAGTGATTCAAAGTTTTATGGAATAAAAGCATTTGACTTTGACTTGAGCTATTACGGTGTAATTTTTGCCCAAAGGGGATTTTGAGACTGAAGGAAGAGTGTCAAAATCGCCTTGATTTTAAAATTTTTGAAATCAAAGGCATTATGAGACTATCCCGTCAAAACGACCTACGTACAATCCAGCGTACACTGTTCCAAACTGAACCAAGCCTTCCTCGAAAAATCATGTGATTAGGACAATCAAATCATTATGCGAGTGGGTTTTATTGAACAATTAAAATGTATATAGCAGTACATAGTAATTAACTCTGCTGCTTGACCGTTGAAAACAATAAAGCAATACTAAGATTACTATTATTACTAAGATGTGAGAACAGTGACTGAGATGAAACCTGCTTTATAAACGATTTTATTAGATTTGCTTGGAAAATGTAATGGATATTCTACTGAAGAGACTACTCTCTCTCTTCCTGACTATTGGTCCCACATGGTGGTGGGGTCAGCCTTCCTCACATTCTTCCTCCACTTCGCCCTATCCATGACGTCGTCATCGGAAACATTGCATTCCTTCATGTCGCGGTTTAACACGGCTGTCCAGGTGGTTTTTAGTCTCCCTCTAGGTCTTTTGCCGGAGACGGACAGTTCCAGTACTCGGTTTCCAACGTAATCGGGTGATCTTCTTTTGTCATGTCCATACCATCTTATTCTGTTCTCCTGCAGCTTGTCTGCGATGTCGCGTACTCCGAGGCTACCTCGCACGTTCTCATTGCGAATCTTATCCAGCCTGGTAACGCCGCACATCCACCGCAACATCTTCATTTCTGAAGAGACTACTAAATAAAAGAAAACACAAAGATTTTGAAAATGTAGGTATAATTTTTTTTCTCTAAGTAGGTATTCTAGCTTTATTTAGTTTAGCACTAGAGGGCGTTGTGTGAAATATCCATATATTTATTTATTTTAACGAAAATGTGAACTATCCCAGTGACATTTAGTACTCTGGGGACACGTAGGTGTGGTTAGTCGCTAAGTATCGTTCAACGCGATTACAGTGAGGATAACTACTTGAATTTTCTGTCTTCAAAGGGCATGAGCTTAGCTCGAGCTGGTCAGGGGTCTATAGCAGTCTTTAGGGCTAGAGAAGGGCTTCAAGGCGAACGGAAAACTCTTCTGCCAAAACCACTAGCCCATAAGGTATTAGGCCCTTATGTTACTCAGCGAAACACTCAAACCTAGATACAGTTCAGAGTTCAAACGATTTGCATCAAAGATTGCAATCTTAGTTCTGTCCATACTGTACGATAGCATTATTATGACTAATCATCATACAACGCGTGTTGACTAGCACGTGTAGGTCAATTTGTCGTGTTCGTTCACGTGTTTGTTTTCCTGCTTGAGAATCGATCACTACACTCGATAGCTTGTCTAATCATCTCTCGCCTTTGTTGTCCATTAAGATTTGATTGAATTGTAAAGTCTAGTCTAACAGTGTTCACTGTTGTGGATACTGTTCAGGGCCACCATCAATTTGACCGCCAACAGATTCTGTTCTGCAAATTCTGCAATTCGAAATTTGAATACTACCCTTGTAAGTTGAGAAACCCAATTATTTATAGGCGTAATCAGAATTACGTAGTAGATATTGATCGATTCTTGCCAAACTTCGCTTATTATGACGGATTTGCTGGGCTTTCTCCATCGAACTGCCAAGTTAGGCTACGCTTGAGGGATCTCAAGTCTCTACAATAAAATATAAGAGCGAATTTCAGTCAGAGACTATTCTCAATAGAAAATCAAGGCTATAAGACTGGTTTTAGTGTAGTTTTCACATTACTGTAAAATGTATTGTGTCGATGAAAAATTTTTAAGCTGAGCTCAAATTTCTTTTCTGCCCTTCACACAGCACACTCGTTCTTTCTTGGCTAGTTTCTGATTAGTTTCCTCGAAGAGGACTCTGAGATCTATGATCAAATAACTAATATACGCCTAACTATATTATCACTACCTACTTTTTTTCTGTTTTCTTTCACTATCTACAATTCAGGCTAAGAGGTGACCTAGATATTAGTTTTTCTTTCTACGTAATAATATAAAAGCTGGAGTAAGCAACTTCAAAAGGCTTTTCTTAATAAACCTTATTTTATTTCTTTTATCTTTGACGTCGTGGAAAATACATTTGATATTGCTTAGCTTTTCATTATTTGTTTTTACATAACGACTGAATTTTATAGATGAGAAAAGAATGCCAGGACATTTGTTGACCTGTATCTGTCTCAGCTATTGAGCGCCTCAGTTGTCACGACGGCTATGCATTGCAAGTTTTTCTAATTCCTCTTTTCTTTCGGACTTGTATCGTCAGGTGAAAGAAGCAATGTGCTAAATGCGTAATTATATGTGCATTACAATATCACCGTACACACTCAGTTAAAAAAAATCGTCTAACAGCTAAACAACTTGCTTAGGTGTACTCTTTGTTCCAGGCATACGAAAGGCGGTTTCCAAACTGTCCGCAGATCCCCGTCGTCATCGATTGCGTCATCACTGAGGACAGCTGGTCTTCCGACGACTCCCAAAGAGACACAACGAGAAAGTGCCAGCTGAATGTCGAAGCACCATATTTATTGAAGAAGGTAAGATATCGTCAAGAGAACTGACATTTTGGGAGATATTTTGTAGAATGTAAAAACCTCAGAAGTGGAAGAAGTTCATACCTGAAGGTCGTCTTTAGAAGCTAAGCCATTTCAAGGGGTCCTACGAACTCCAGCAGTACGTTATTACACTTTTATCTTTAGATGGCTTAGTTATTCATCATGTAACAGTGTGAGTGGTTCACGCTCCAATAAACTACCAGCAGAATGCACGAGTTTGCTGTAAATAAGGCACGAATCAGTCTGACAGCACTTTGAATTCCGACGAAAATAAACGCAGAGCAGAACGCTGCCTCATAACAGACTAAACAGTAAACAGCCATATGTCTCCCAAATTGAACCACTTGCCGCTGAATGTTATCCATTCTTGAAAGACTAACTCTGTGTTAGTATATGTGTCTCTATCACGCACCTGTCTATGTGTTCATGACTTATCATTTACGTCATACGTTATGATATTGTGTTGGGCTTCGACATTTACCTTGACAAAATATCTTGTAACATGATTTCTGCGAAGGGTATTTGGATATTTGCACTTACATTTACATCTTCTATGTGGCAACTATTTGTTTTAGGTCTTTGTTCCTGTAGGAAAAGTAGTTGCAATATTCCAGATAAATCAATTTACCGCAATATTTAAAGCTTCAGTTAATCTTGCTCTGTGAGGTAATGCATTGTTATAGGCAGAAGTTACCACTTAACATCAGGTGAGCTATCAGCATGTTCCATTACTTTTATCATAAAAAAAACTAGAATTGTCTAGGTATAACACTTATACGTTTCTCGTTTGTAGATGATCGGCGTGGACTACGTCTACTTCATCCAGAAGAACCATCTGGATCTGAAGAGTCGGTTCTTGGAGATCGAAGCCACAAACGAGACCTTTGCATCCCGGGTTGGCGTTCTCGAGAAATGCAAGTACTATGTGAGTAAAACTACTGTGAATACATTACACTGAAAAAATTTAGTATCACTTTTTGATCCTTACTTGTACTAGTAGTATCATGGATTGATTTGACAGCAGCTGTGATAAGCTTTGGGTGTGCAAGATGTGGCCAAAACAAACATCTGTAACTGTATAGTATTTGACGCTTTTTGAAATATACCCGACTTCATTTCGAGTGTTTGGTCAATAACTAAGTTTAGGGCACTGTAGACCGCAAGGATGAACTCAAATTACACATATACGTCCAAACAAGTAATGATAATCACCCGTAATCACCAACAGTCGTTGTCCCAACTCCGTCGAGAGTGGTTTAATTAAACGAAACAAGTTAGGTCTTTTAATTATGTTTTGGAAGCAGGGGTCACCCGCACTGTGCTGATTGTGACCACTGCTAGCCGAAAACAAATTATTGGACGCGAAACGCGGCGAATATTTGATGATTGAGGACGTTGTCCATAATATTACACTAGCTACATACTGTAAACGTATTGGTGATAACAGAACTCTGAAGTAAAAGGTTTTAGTATGAATATAGCTCGGAGCAGATTAGTATTAGTACGGGTGTTGTTTAATATTTCTGTTAAAGTTGAAAAATCTATAGGTCCTTGATTTTCGATTCCGACGTGAATTAATTAACTTAAAGCACCCTTATTTGACTTGACAGGTTACGAAGTATTCTTTGATACACAAATATACTAAACCATAGTACATTGTTCACCGAGAGGAGAAAGTGACCGATTACCGTCGAGGGTGTCGTTTGAAGCCCTCGCCTACGGCTCGGGCTTTAAAACACCCGAGATCGGGAATCGCACTTTCTCTCGAGTGATACATAGTGCTTTATACTACACCTACGAGGAAAATAAAAACGTAAAACTGAATCCTCAAACAACACACAAATTGAAAATGTCGCCAATGGCGTCTGCAATTTTCACATGTTCTTTTTTCAAATTGTTTATCCTGCCGCCGCAGGGTCGCACTGCCAGCCCGACACCATCCAACAAAAAGCTAGTGGCCAGTGTCATTTTGCGAACTTGGAGATAAAAACTCACTGTAAAAACTTTTTGGCTTTTGATATTTAGGTTACCGGCGCATAGTCTTACCCAAAATTAAAAAAGAAAAACCACGTAAGAAATGGATTTTTATACACTTTTCTCTCCCGCTCAGATGCGTTTTTTCCCCGCATATTTGTTCGATATGCAATGACGTACTTTCTACCGTAAATTTGATAAAGTATCAAGGTACTTTCCAAGCAGGTGTAGTATAAAACAATTTTCTTGTTTTGCGTTTCAGTATGATGGTCTGGTACATTTAAAGCTGTCTCATTTATATTGTTTGTGTTCTAGAAACGCTAAATATTTCGAGTGAATCTACAAATATTCCGTTACTTCGAATTCACATTCAAATAATGAATTCAATACATTTTCCATATACCTGGTACACTTGTCTATACTGTTGACCTAAATACGGGCTCCGGGCTTAATTTCCTTTTTGCAAGCGGTTCTATCGATTGAATTTAATATGGTAGATATTATTAATATGTCCCACAAGTTGAATTCGTCCATAGAAATGTGGAAAGCTTCTAAGTTTAGTACACATATAACTACTTATAACTACTTAGAACAATTGTTGTGGTTTAATTTCCCGAAATACCCTACATTCCGAGCAACACTACATTCATTAATTCAATTTGATTGTATATTCAAATGTTTTAAGTGTGTCGAAAAGCGTGTTGTCTTCTATAGCAACGAAGATATTGCCATCAAATCTTTTTGTAATATAAATACATACAAAATGCGTAAATTTTTTGCCTTGAAAAACTTGGCCGGTTTTTCCATTTCCTGGTATCCTAACGACTGTAATGAAATTCCTGGGATTTCGGTTGGCAACGATCTCGAAAATGCGACGGAATGTCGGTAAACACAAATCGAGAATGTTGGGAATTCTTGGATTCTTGTTTAGCTTCTGGATGATTGCTTAAGTTGGATATGGGCTTTGTTACACAAACACGCTTAGTTATTTTAATCGTGTATTTTGTATATTTCGTTAATTCCTCTCGTTCAAGCTATCATAGCTAAATGCCTTAATGATATAATAAGGTGCTGCATTACATAAAAGGCGTAAAAAAAATTCAAATTTGAGTATCCCGAGGCCTCGACCTCGCGCACATTTCGCGGAACCTTCGGAGTAACTCATGTTACGCAAAGTGTGTTTTGCTGTCGTATTGTCAAAGGAATACGTGTCGTGCTCTTCAAATAGTATTCTAACTCCTGAAAATTTAACCTCATGCACCTTGCAAAAGGTAAATTATTGGACTCAACCTAAACAAGAAGTTTTTTGACGTCGTGCCATTTAAAGGCTATTTTTGAATACTCATTACCTACGACGTATTTAGGCAATAGTTAGCTTGCGTCAGATAAATTTGCGAGTTTATCAATAGCAAGGATGTAGGTAATCAAATTCGAAACATCCGCTCATGCAAAGGATGGGTCGTGCAATCGCACTGGATGCTTCATCATTATTTGTTACATATTACTGCTGAATTGTGATGCAATCTTGGAAAGTTGGATAGTTGATGGATAGTCTAGTCTAGACACGGATTATTACGTGCAATAAGTAGGCAAATATTAAAATATCATATTTAGAACTTGCAACCATGCAAAAATGCCTCTAAAATGTAAAAGCTCACACTGTCTCTTTAATCTCTATGTTCGTGACATACGTCGAAGTTTAACAAAAATATAAGATGCCAAAATCGGTTTCTGGTCTGCGCTAAACCCCCTGAAGTATTGACAACTTGACACCAACTCTCCAGGTACTTCCAAACAAACCAAGCCCCTAAGTACTACAGACATCGTGTGAACTTGAACGTAGGAACGCTCTCGAAGCTTCGACGCATTTCAAGGTTTCAGAGTTCTGAGAATCCAAGAATTCGTTGAGTTTAGAATATACGTCTCGCGAATTATTTTACCTAAACCATATAGTTACGTTTAACTAGATAGGGTTTTATTTTCGACTATCTCTGAAGCGCGGTTGGTTGGCTGGGTGGTTAAGGCGTATAGTTTCTTTCCTAAGTAGATTCGTTTTTTGATCTGCAATTATTTCTTCAGTTTTTGGGTAATGTGGTCCCGTGCTATTGAAATACTAACGATTCAAATGATATGTGGTCTCAAGGCTGTGGTTAATTTGGTCAATAGTGATTGTAGACATTGTGTACGCTGCTTAGGAATGTAGCAGGTGCAAAAAATCACATCATACGTTATGTATGATCCAAGGCAACTACTTTTTCAATTATTCAGCCACGTTCTATGAATCTAAGGTTAAATAACGATAAAACATAATGTAGAGTTTCCACGTTTAACGGAATTAATCTGCAGTAGGTATTATATGCCGGTCAACTATGAACTCTATTCTTTCATTGCATAAAGGTTCTTCAGTATTTTAAACCTTGACCGATTGGAAATTAAGTCCATCATGCTATGCTACAAAGTTATTAACTAGTACTTATGTAATTATTTTAATGATTTCTCTTATGATCGATTCCTTTGCGAATGCTTGACACAGATATCGGCATATGCTACCAAGGCTAACGTTCCTTTCAGTGGGATTCCTCTTCATAGCTCACGTTGGATGATTTTTTTATGTCGTCAAATGACCCAGATATATTTGAAACTCTTTCTAGACAGAAGATACTTAAAAAATTTAAATTCAGGTGTTGGAATGCCAGTTGAAATGCATAAAGGTTTCACAATTCCTGTTATGATACCATCATCGATTTTACTGTAATATTGCAATATACCTATTTCGCTAATTTTATCCTTTTAAGAATTATGTTTCCATTCCAGCGAAGCACAATTCAGACACACATCACTTACATTTAGGCATTTACTTTAGACTACCAATATATTATTTTTCACTACATCGGTCCAGGCTTAGCATAAGCATCCTAGACAGCCATTTGCCTATGCAAGATTAATGCCATCCGGGAATCCCAAAGGACAGTGTGATTGATCTTCTCTTCAGTTGGGGCCTTTATGCCTACAATATAATGTGGCCCGTCGTGCTACTCATCAGAGAGTCAAGTAAAACTTAATCTCGTAATTTTTTCATATTCATGTGTTTTTATAAACACAAAATTGCCATTATCTAAATGCATTGCAAATGAGGAAGCGCCGAGATAAGAAAATTACAAAGGATATGACAAAGGACGGAAGCGAACCCCTGTCTACCCCGGAAGTGGCGGAAGGTATTTGCGTGATGTGATAATAAGCTGCGTAATTCTATAGCCTTTTCAGGCGAGCTCATTATTCACTGGTCTTCATATTTTTTTAAATCTCGACTAATGAGGTTTTGACATGTGTAAATAGGCCTTAGCTGTGTTTCTAGAGGCTAAAAATGGCTTGTGTCTGATAATAACTAGTAGGTAGGTACAATTATAAAAATATTCTTGGAGAGTTTCAAGGTCAATTTTTTTGATAAATTTCTTTGTTTTGTTATTTCTACAGTCTCATTAATTTCCTACCTCAACCCACACTCAAATGCCTTTTTGCGAAATACGTGTACAAACAAATTCTTGTAGATCATTCAAATTTTTGTCTACAACGGTAATCGAACTAATACCTCTTGCATGTTAGCTGGTTAGGTAGTTTTATGTAAAACACAACCTTTGATAAACAATGTTGTTTCCTTATTCCTATAAATAAACCCGATGCTGATGTCTTGACGGCCTTAATAACAAGTTGTATAAAATGATTGTAGTAAAAGAACTACTGACGGTATAATAAACGAATACTTAAACGTCAGTCAAATTTAAACACCACTTAACATTACTCATTTGTAAGAGATGGCAATAACTTAAGCATAAACTTAATGTAAGTAGCGTTTGAGTATTCGGCCATTAGTTAGTAATTTTGACAGCTCTGACGTTATAAATGAATGTTTTTTCTTTGTCGTACTTTCGTGTTGAATGCCCTTAATCCAAGTACGTCAGTGATATATTTATGCGTGATGATAATATTCACCATGATACGAGTAATCTGTCAGATTATATTTGAAATGATTGATGTTTTCCATGACCAGGTACATCCGGAGAACTCTGAGTGGACGTGCTTCGAGCAGAGTGCTCTTCTCGATGTCAAGAGTTTTTTTGGGTTAGAAAACACCGTGGAGAAAATCTCCATGAAGCAGTATGCTGCTAATATTGCTAAGGGTGAGTGGAAATGTCCTTCTAGCAAAAGTCTATTAACTCTCTCGGCTCCTCGATTTGAGGTGACCTGTACGTACACTAGGAATACTAGGTTAGGATCAGTACGCATACTAGGAATACTAAGGTAGGATCACTACGCAAACTAGGAATACTAGTGTAAGATCAATAACACTATTTCCTATGCTATTTTAGCACAATACACTGAGGTAAATCTCCCTTATCGAACTATAATAGAACTTATGCATCTTCTTGTATCACCAGGCAAGGAGCTCATCGAATCATTTATGCTGGAAGTGCACGCTGAGGGCGTCAGGGACCTGCGGCCGTGGTCTGCTAAGGATCCGGAGCAGAACCGGTTCCTCAGGGCAGTCGTGTCCAGAGGAGCTCAACCTCTGTCACCTAGACCCTCTATTGAAACTCGTTCACACTCACAACCAGGTATGTGAAAACTTACAGACTACTATTTCAGACTATTCAGATCCGCGATACCTGCCCAAATCTCTGTCTACAGGTGTGATTACTTGTTACTTGGCAAAACCGTGTTCTTCTTCGATTCTGGACAACAACTCTACTAGAACTTCGCTACTTTTACCCCATCTTCTGTGGCGTTCAAAACCGTATTGAAACCTATCGATAACTTTTCTTTTATTTGTCAGAGGCATTTGAGTGTCCTACTTGAATTTCCACCAACTGATTCTTGATCATTTAATGCCCTCCATCCTGTTGTACTGTATAAAACGGGCCCCGCAGAATTACCGACGTCAATTCTCGCATGAAGTTCAGCTCCCATGTGGGCTATGATGGCTTCAATTTATCAATTGACGTAACGTGCTATAAAATCTGAAGATCAACACGATCAACATTGCAAGGCGAGCTACGCAAAGAATAGGGTCCTGCTTGGGTTCACCTTCAAGTTAGTTACTGATATCCCATTCCACGGGGAAACCAAGTGTGCGCTTATTATAACAAACAGTAGAGTTGGAACTGTCATCTATACTTTGTAGAGTGGTTCCCACAGATGCAATGCAAGTACAAGAAAATTAAAATTGAATTGAAATAGAAGTGCTATTTCCCCCATTCTTGAGTTCCAAGGCATCAAACAGCTTTGGCCCTTACCACCATAAAATTCGCGACTATAAAAAGTTCAAGCACGTTTTATTACGAAGCTAGTAAGATTTAAGAGTGTACCTAATGGCTGATTTATATCGGGTGTCGTCACTTTCCCCGCTTTTCCCCATTCGTAGAGTAACATCTGGCTCCAACTGCCTTTGTCTGAATTTCAATATTACCTTTTATCTCTGATCTTTATTCGTTTGCATATTCTCATATTGCGATATTTCTATAACAAGATACTTACAAGATTTATTTGTAAAAACAGATTTTACGTGGTACCAGACCACGTAGAATTTAGATTTTTGCAATTTTGCCGACTCAATCGAGTAAAATTTCTCCTAAAGTAAAAACGTGATTTTCAGAAAGACTACCACTGAATTAATATTCGTCTGTTTCGCAGACAATATTTTGTCAACCGAAATTAAGAACTCAGCTAAAATTATTCCCAGACCAAACCTATTATCATTGCATAAATAAATTATAGCAAGACCTTCCGTCGTGCACAATACAAATACCAAAAAGCGTAATCAAAAGTGACGATTGGGAGAATTTGTCCCAAAATATTTTGTCCGAATCGTCACTAAGTCAAAAGCGTGACCAAACCTGGCTGACGGCTTGGTACATAAATTATTTCGGTAGCCGAACCCGGGGGGTCGGAACGACCTACTAAATACTAAGTGTCATATAAAAGGGTGTAGGGATGAATATTTACTGAAGGTGGCCCTGGGGCTTGACTCAGAATTACGGTTTATATTAGGAAAAGTGTTGTTCTTCTTGTAAGTTTGCGAGTTTTTCGGTGAAGAGATACTAAGCGTTTTAGCGGTGAAGTTACAAATTGTAAACATATCTGTATCTGTATCTGGACGTGCTTCTGATTACGTAAGCAAGCATGTAGTGTTAGTGATCATAGTTCAACCAGTTGTTTCATGCTAGAGGGTATCGGGTGTCGGAAGAACCTTGAAATGTTGGCTAAGGACATACTTTGAAAATACGTTATCTAATACGTCTTCTTTTAATTAGGGCCAGCCGCCTTAGCATGAGGTGTGAAGAAATGTACCCTAGACAAAGATTTTGACGAGCTAGGACCATAGTCTGGTCTGGTCTCTTTCGACAGATATATATATGTTTGGTTTTCTCTCCGTTTAACAAAAAGTTGTCTTGGGTGGTCAATGTGATTATGCTAAGTTGTTCATTGGAAAGATAAGTCCAGCCAGATTCTTCAGTTGCCAGTATTTACTAGACATAAAACAAATAGGCGAAAATCATTCCGGGTAGTAAACGATATTAATTGCCCAAGGGACCCCTTATCATAAAAGGGTCGAAATGTCAGTTATTTTCAAGTGCGTGCGTGGTCTCTTGTTTTATATCCAAACTTCAGAGCCATAAAATGTCTGTTGACATTAGAACTTTGGCATTACAACCTTTGGTGATAAATGCTAGGTTGTGCCATGTCGTACGTAACGAGCTATTAAATACTCTATAGTCACATACATTGTCGAGGCGCTAACCACACCACATATAGTACTGCGTGTTCTAACTACCTATATATTTCTATTCTATGCCCCATTTATTGGGATAAATCCCTATAAATAAATTCTATTTTCCCACTTGATTTGCTCTGGAATCCATTGATAAAATTCTCGTTGGTTTATTGATATTGATACGAGAACGTTTGTATAATCACAAATGTATAGACAGATGTATCTGTTGATGACCAGTGATTTATGATGAAGATGTTCTAAGAGTTTTCACTCTTACATTTTCGTAAACTTGTCTTATTTCAATAAAGTACGACTGATCGTTTTTAGAGGTTAGATCACCGCCAGGATACCCTTTAAGTGTTTTGACTGGCTCTGGTATCACCAGGGATACCCTTTAGGGGTTTTGGCGAACCTACCATACCCACACATACGGTGAACTAACACTATAAAAACATGTACGTGTTCTAAAACTCCACGAAATACTTCAAATGTTAAAAGTTCAAAGCGTTAACCGTCCCATAAAAGCTAAATTATTCACAGCGTTCTTGGAAACGACTTATTGTATAGTTTTCAAAGTATAGTTTTCACTTCCAAAGTACCTGCAATCGTATACTGTTTCTGACCCTATCCATTTTGCGCCACGCCAGAATTCGTATTCTCTGGTCGTCAGGGAAGTACCTTAACTAAACCACCTTCTCAAGGTTAGCTGGAAGGGCGCGTGCGTAGACAGACATCACCTTGTCTTTATGAGAATAAATTTAATTAAACCAAACTCGATGTCCTTGAAACAAGAAACCGACTCTGATACTGCCAGCTGTTGAACTTGAAAGTTGAGACAGTTCCAACTCATGAATTTGGTATAAGTAATGGTGTAAAGTTGTATTAGGCACTTCTTGGTAGCCATCTTTCAAGTAACATCTGGTTCACAAACGCATCGACTGTCTAGCCTAAAGTTATTGACAATGATTTCAAATAACAATAACATTCAAACACATAATATGCCAGCTTTATTTTCTGTTAGGGCTAGCTACGATTTTCACTTGCTATCCCAACATACCACTCTTAGCTGCATCGCAATCTCATTCATCAGAAATCTTAAACAAGCTTGTCGATTGAGATCTGGACTTTTTTCTAAAACATCTGCAATGTGATCAAAATAGTAGTAGGTACACCGAAGTTCTTCCAAGATAACCTAAGTTAACTAATATACTCGAAATACTAATAATAGCTAGTACAAAAGAATAGGTCAATATCTCTTCGGAATTACTTTACTTATTATTTTATTCTGATCGTAATACACAACATAACTCTCCACTCCACCCACGCACTCGTTAGATCTCTTTTGCGGTAAATATAGCAATTATCTCTTTGATACCAAGTACAATTAATTTGAAAGTGAATGAGTTTGTTGGAATAAGCCCAGTAGATCCCCTCGAGAACCTATGTCTCCGTATGTGTGCTCTTAAATGAAAATAGCTCATTCCAAAGTTCAAATTAGAAATTCTCGCCATTCGTGACTTAGCCTTTATTTCTATACTCACTGCCTGGTACGTAAAACGAACGCAATAAATCCAATCACCACACTGGTTCTCTCGGCATAAGTCTAAAATAATATTTAGGTTCATACTGCTGCTGGACTCCTGCTCTCCAACTCTGGTTAATGACTTGACATAGCTGACCCAGAATAAGACTGAATAAGGAGCATAAGAACAAAAACTAATAAAGATTCGAGATTATTAAATATTGAGTACAAAGAGGTTTTAGGCAAATTCAATATTATAACGGGTTAGACCCTAAACCCTTGTATCGTACGGGGAACTTGGTCAAAGTTGCGAGCTCGCTCACGAATGATGTAAATTTTGGCTAATGTTTGTACAGATTGTATAGAATCCTATTTGCATGGGTTATCCTATCCCGGGTAATTTGACTTTGTAAGTTATTGCTTGTTTAGGCCATTATATTATTTATCATTTTGCAGTCTCCCTGAAATGTCTTTCATGGTTTTACAGTGAAAATAAATGAAAATTGTAATCTCGTTCGTTATCGTATGAATGATAATTCAACAAACTGCGTATAGGTAAAATTGTTCCTAACCTAACCCATCTGTTCCTATCCTAACCCCTTCTTCCTATCCACAGGTACATCCTTCAAGAAAAGCTATCTCAATCTGATCAAGTCCTCTCAAAACATCAAGTCCCCGTCATCACTGAACCCCGGATCCTCACATAAAACCTTACCCACCAAATCCAGCACCAAAATGAGTACTCCAGATCTGAAGAAATCTGTCACTGTCAAAAGTAGTTCCAATCTAAAAACCAGTGCGGGCGCTAGCAGAAAAATAAGTGACGGCGCCAGCTATAGGTCTTCAGCGTTAAAATTAGCCAAATCAGGGACATCCTTCAGTGATGTTAGGCGCAGGAAATCAGTAGAGATAAATGAGAGAAGATCCGATCACAATGATCGAATAAAACCGCGTGATACTGGTCGTAAAGATTCAGATGAAACTTTGAAAGAAATACAACAGAAATTAAAACCGGTGTTTGATTCTGGTAGGGCGAGGGAGAATGTAGTGAGTGAAGTGTTAAGCAGGTGGGATAATTTGCTGACGGTATTGATACTAGCGTTGGTGATTGTGCTGGTGATGACAGTGCCGTTCGCGTTTTTCCTAGGACGGAGGAGAGATAGGTAACTAAGTGGAATTATACTATTTATTGAGATTTTTGTTTTTTTTTTCTAACGTACAAAATAAGCTCATGCCTCAAGCAAGGGTCTAGAATTGAGTAACTAGATTTTAGAAATCAAAGGGTATTTATGACAAGTTTTAAAATCGACAGGGGAGAACTCAAAGGGGATTTTGAGACTAACCTAATGATTATTAAGTCACTGGGGAAGGTCTATCAGCATTTGAGTTTTTTAAACTACTGATGATAAAAGTAATTTAGAGTTACTACTTTATCCCCAGACTGGCACGGTAGGTATCCTCTCAGATCTCTTGTCGATGTTTAAGGGGGGTGGTTAGAGGTTCAAAGTTCCAAACATTTGACAAATGACCATATTTTTAATATTTTGCTGACGATGCTAATAACTGGTAAGGTGACAAAAAGCAAGAACAGTATTTCTAATCAAAACACTGTTGTTTACTCTTAGTACGTGACAGAGAATGCAAAGCACGATTTTGTGTGTCAGTACCATTAGCATAAGCCCTGCGTTGAGCTTATGTTAATAGTGCCATAGATTGCTGTGGACGGCATAGGATTTGCTTGCTAAGCTTAAACCTATTCTGGTAATCAGTTGAGTCTCTCCAGCCATTGTCATTCTACAGAGGCTGAAAAATTGAAAACGGGCAACCGGTAACAATGTAAAAATGGTCATGTGACTTATAGAGCCGTCAGTTCAGTTGTGTTTTCCGAATTTTCCGATACGGTTTTGATTCCCGTGACATTGGAGAAATTACGGGCAACACTACAAAGGCCATTCATACAAGAATTGATTCTTTTTCTTTTGGCGTTTGTGGCTACTAACTTAGAAAGTTATAGAGGGTTAGTCCCACGAATGCGATGCCTCTATACAAATGAGATACCTACGTTTTTAATCGACAAAATACCACGGCTCTGCATACTCCCACGTATTACGCAAAACCAATACCAGTGAGTTCATAATTCTAATATTCAGAGGGGATTTAGAGGCAGTCGCAGTCTGGAAGTATGAATACAGCCTGGGAAACTCGAGTGGGCGTTTGTACGCCTACGCTTACTGACAGTGTATAAATATAAATAAGCACCATGCAGTCACATACCCTCTATATAGGTTACTCTGTGGCCACATAGGTACATAGAAGGGTGTGTCCACACTAGGAATAAATGCAGATCATGCAATCATACCGGCGTCATGGCTCAGTTGGTAGTAGCTCTGCTTTCCGTGCTGTGGGTCGTGGGTTCGATCCCCACCGAGAACAAACGTTTGTGTGTGGCAAACATAGATGTTTGTTCTGTGTCTGGGTGTTTCTATGTATTATAAGTATGTATTTACAAAAAAAAATGTATGTATGTATTCTATCAGCCATCTAGTTTCCATCGTACAAGCTTTGCTTAGTTTGGGACTAGAAGGCGTTGTGTTAAGGGTCCGTGAATATTTATATATTTTATTATTTATACCCTGTTACTAAACTGGCATGAACAAATTTTTATACTTAGGTATTATACTATAGTTTTTTTTTCATGCGTTGAAAAGTGTCAAAACAGAAATAGTCGGCCTAGCTAAATGCTTCATTTGCGAGGCTAGAAGTATAGGCTGTAGAAGTAGGAAAATGGTCGATTTTTTTTAATACACCTTGTCTACAAAGTTAAAAAAAACTGATTCGTTCCGGAGAACTGGGTACATGACCCTAAGAAATTTTACTTACAACCATTAGAAACTCATATAAACATCTGTCTGTTTCAAACGGTTTCGGACCAGCACCTGTAACGACAGGTCACATCCAAAAAGTAGCACAGTGGTAGTCCAAATTCTACCTGCGAATTTTGTGTGCGTGTACGGAATTTCGTGAATAATTTTGAAAAGCGTGTATAAAATGAAATGAACGGAAGCTCGCGTGGGTGTTTCTGCCGCCCACACTTTTGGACTGACAAAGTGTTCACCACATTAAGTAATGCGGTCAACTGCTGCATCATTTTTGGATCAAAAGCTGTAGCGAAATTCTCGTTTTACTTTGCCGTTTTATATCTGGTGGAATGTGCTTATTTGTTTATTCACACAAGTTATGAATTTACTTGCTTGCTTTACAATGTATGAAAGTAAAGACACCTTTACAAGGAATATGGCTTATTTACAAAGGACCTGCAGTAACTATATTCATTTATGCATTGTTCACAAGAGTTTGGATAGAGTTATCGTGATGCAAGGGACAAAAGTGAAGAGTTCTAAATAAAATCAACCGTTTATTTCAACCGAATAAAGTGACCGAAAATTTTATTCAGAAAACTGAATTTTCTAAATGGTAAAGTAATTTTTAGACCACAAAAGGTTTGGTAGGAATATTTTTATACGCAGTAGGTACCGCTATACAATATTCAATTTAAATATAAGGTAAAGCGTACCTTCTAGCGGTAACATAAAACTCGAGCACAAAATTAATTTGAGCCCGTACGAAATAACGTTACAATGAAGGCTGTATTTTTGAATAATTTTATTTGGTAGTTCAGTTTAAAGCGTACCTCATAACCCTAAAGGATTCATTCAAACAAAATAGGATATGTTCAGGATTATACCCTTACCTAGTTTACCAATACTGTTGAGTAAATGTTAACCCACGCTGTAAAGCGATGCCAAGTGTACATTTTACGATTGATTGCCAGCATATTGCAGGGCAGGCTTTGTGCCAGCTTACTGCAGTACTCGGGAGATTTACGAGCTCAATTGTGAAGGAAAACATCAGGTACCTATATCATGAAACATTGAACATTGCAATATGATTGTGGGTGCATAGCATGTGGGAGACATATTAAATTATTTTATGGTTTTTCTGCTATCTAAAAGGAAATCTAAGGGAAATCTATATGCTTCTAGTGACATAAGAAAAGTTTTGGTGTAGTTTGAAATTTTGCCACTGAAATCAATAAAAACATTAGGACAACGGGAAATAAAGGACAAAAAAGTAGATACACGAGAAAACACCAATTTTCTCGACCATTACAATGCTTCAAAACAGATAAATAACAAAGGATAAGAAAATAGCGCCGTAGGAGTGCCGTAATTGATAGAGGTAACATTTGACGGGATCCGCAGACAGTGGTTACGGTAGAGCTTGGAATGTTTTACTCACAGGACGCAAATAATTAGCATAATGTGCTCCAAAGCGTCGTAAAATGTTCACTTTATCCACTCTAGAAGAATGTTGTCTTAAGAATTATAGATTTAAAAAAATTATGATTCCGGTTGACGTACATTTAAATCATTTTAGATGGTTTATCCCATCGAGCCCACTCATTTGCATAGAGGGCTCGATGGGAATTTTTTTCCCATCTACTAATTGTCACAGAGATATTTGGTCTGCTTGTTGGGGTAGATTAAACCACGGTTTCTCACGACCACGTTTTAAAAGTACCTAACAAAAAGTTCCGCTGGACCACTATTTTATTAAATGTACCTAGTACTGTTGGAAAGAAAAGTGCTAGGATGAGTACTAGGGTAGTAAAATAAAATTTTATTTCACTTTCAGCTTTGTCTCACATATTCATATGAACAGAGGGCTACCTTGGTAAAATGTGCTTCAGTCCCTACAAAATTAAACGACTTACTAAAACTACATTTTCTTTTTGGTTAGAGATACCTTCCACACAGCGATGATAGTTTGTATAGAAATACGTAATATCGCGGAGATTCACTCGGCCGTCGCTAACGTCCTGTGGTTTGATCATCCAATCTGTCGATAAGTAGGCGCCCACATCGTCCTATCCCGCTGATTTGTGACGAGACTGGGTGAGCTTCGATCGAGATAAATATAGACATGAGGCCTGTGGGAACAAAAGGATTACGCAACGCATTGAACCATGACGATGTTAGAATACCGCGTATTATCTAGATTGTGGCAAAAAAAAAACTTATACTTACTTGTTTTAAGGTAGTTTTCGTTTATCTTTCGTAAGGCTTAGAAAATGTTTCCATACATTTTGGTTTACTTTTCTAGTCATATATTTGTAATAGGTGGGTATTTATATTGGTAGATATGTATCCCAATTAATATAAGCGAGTATTTTATAACATAAACATGCGATGAAAAAACAGGTGATCATAAAAAAAGGTTGATACCTGCTAAAAGTTTTAAACACCAATTACTGACGGCAGCAGGCGCCCTTGGCCTCGCTGACTTGCAAAAAGTTTCACGTTCCTACCTCGGCTGGTGCGGGAACCTTGTCCAATTAATCTCAACAATCTCAAGTCCTTCTTACCTCTCGTGAAGGCCAATGAAAGTTCAAACTAATGTACATAGAGTCACATCATAAGTATTTTATTAAAATGTAACCTCTGTGAAATCAACTGTCAGGAATTGGTTTAAAATTCCTGCAACGCTACAACTACAAGGATGCAAAAAGCATGCACTTTGTTGTTTGAGTATGTGGTTCTTTTCAAGGAAACCACAATATGCGCTCAAATGAAATGCGACCTTAGTGTAGATTCACTTCGCATGTTTCTGGTAAGGATTTCTGTATCTACCAACAACGTTGCGATTTCTATGCACATGAGATTCTCATGCCGCTACAGGTTCTCAATGAAACGTAGTGTTCAAATAAAAAGCAACCTTATCTGTGGTAGAGAAGTTTCAAATTACAGATAATATGTTTCTGAATGCACAGAAGTTCCATTCAAAAAACTATGCTTGGGTGTGTGTTGTGTACATAAATCTAGTTCAAAGGAAAAACGCCTGTAGCTGTGACATTGCAAAGTCGCAAGTCGCCTGTCCATAGGATATTGTGTGAGGTAGGGTGTTAGATCAATGTTTCCTCTGGGATCTATGGGAACTAAGGATGTATTCGATAGTACGAGCCGTTGATTTGAACTTGTTAGTCGGCCCTATCAATATTATTGCTCCTTTGGGATAAACTTCGTAGATGGTAGAGCATCAATTAATAACAATATGATTGATTGACCGATTTCTCACTTTAGATGTAAGTCTCCGACAAAATAGCTTTTGGTGAATTAAATCCTATCAACACACTGGCTCTATAGCAATCCTTGGGGCCTTTTTAGACTAAATATGCCTCTAGAGGTTGACCAATCACTGGCACGATGGACGAACTTTATCGGAATTTTATTTGCAATTTTTCTGGAAAATGCCCTCGCATTTTCCACCAGCAGATCTAATAAACCTTGACCCGAGTGCCAGGCGTAGAGGCGGTGCGGGATAAACGGATAAACCGGCATCAGATAAAATAAAACCAAAGTTGTAGGAACATTTGAAATAGTGGCTGCAATTCGCGCCGAGCTTACAAATAAAGCTCTGTATAGTTTTGTAAGAAGCGGTGATGATTTTGTAGCCGTAATAAAACGAAAACGGTGGGTTCTCGCCTTGTGGTGCTTAAATTTACCAACCAAGGACGTTGGTTTAAAGTTTAAAGAATTAAAAAAAAAATAGTTCACCTGAACGAAAAGGTCTAGGCAAAGAAGCGAACAAGCTGGACGCATGGAGTTAGTTCGAGTCTAAAATAAATAAATAGGAATCAGAAAATTGGTACATACACTTTTGCATGCGTTTTTTTGTCTTCGTTGGATCAATGAAATGAAGAAGAAGAAGTAATGTCATAATAGCTGGTGGTCATTTTTTGGTCATAATTTGCATTTCCGACCAAAATGCAAATTTTTTGGTTAGAAAACTTGTTTGGATCAATGTGATATTTTTACTGAACCTTTGCATTGTTATTCTCTCGACACTGAAGCTCTGCAATTTCACGTAATTACATTTAATTATATTATATCTTCAAAAATGTTGAAATGTGCGAGCGAGAGGGTTGTCTGCATTTTACATACGCCTTAACAAGCTACGTACAAGCATTTATAATGTTCTTGCATATCCCCAGATCAATATACACTGGACAGCGAATACATCAAGCGAAACCTCGGCGAGCTGACTCCGATGCAAGAGTCTCGGCTTCTGCAGCTCAGAAAATGGATTGCTGATCTGCAAAAGGGCAAGGTACACATTACTGACACACACACTGGTGCAGCAGGCGTCCATTATTATTATTATAAGCTAATGCTACACAGCTACACTTACCACCAGGTGTGCTGGCAGCCAAATGCTTAGCTATAGCTCATAATGGGTGTTTCTATGTATTATAAGTATGTATTTACAAAAAAAAAATGTATGTATGTATTCTATCAGCCATCTAGTTCCCATCGTACAAGCTTTGCTTAGTTTGGGACTAGAAGGCGTTGTGTTAAATGTACGTGAATATTTATTTATTTATTTATTTATAAAAAAAAATTATGTCCCATTTTTTTATACAAGGTGTAACATAATTACCCTATAAGCCCGAAGGGGGCGTAATCAGACCGACCACTTGAGTGCTTAGACATGTGCAAAGGGTCTATTTTTCGTAATTGAAATTTTCATCATCATCATCAACCTATATCGGTCCACTGCTGGACGTAGGTCTCTCCCAAGACGCGCCACTGAGCCCGGTCTTCGGCTCGTCTCATCCAGTGTTTGCCAGCTACATGTCTCAGATCGTCACCCCACCTAGCCGGAGGGCGTCCTACACTACGCTTGCCTAAACGCGCTAAATTTTCACACAAAAGTACAACTTTTATTATTTTAGATATTTGCGACAACCCTAAGTGTTTGTTTACTATTTGCGTAAACCCGTACACAAGCATGAACACGTTGGTACCATCTTACCGCGTCGCACGCACACGCTAGCTGTGTGTAGGTACATTTTAAGTATAAGTTACGAGCTCATTTCATGAATGAAAAACTTCGAAATCTCAAAAGTCGTAGAACAAACAGTGTTCGCCGTGACCTGTAAAATACCCCCCTTCGGACTTATAGGGTAATTATGTTACATCGTGTATTTTTCTTGGGCAAAGGCCTCCTCCAACCCTTGCCAGTCTGCAGGCGTCCATAGGCTACGGTAAACGCTATCAGACGGGTCGTACGCATGTTTGTCTACTTTGTTGTATTAAAAAAAAAGTTGTGACAAAGCTTAAAGACGAATACAGTTGTTTTTTGGCGTAAGAAGTTAGCGTTTCTTCAAAGTGACGTACAGCTGGATGTTTTAAAATGACCCTTATGTTGTTAATGATTAAATAACATTTTACTAAAGTAGTGCAGTTCTAGACTTATTAGAGGGACTTATCGTTGCCTAGGCAATTTAATTTGATTATCGAAATAATCAATAAGCTAGTCCTTACCTTATAAAAAGTTAAAAACAGGATTCTTATAGGTATTAGTATTTTATTTTTAACAAGGTGCCGCCCGCGACTTCGTTCGCGTCCCGTTGGATCCCGTTAATTTTTCGGAATAAAAAGTAACCTATGTGTTAATCCAGGTCACGGACAATATATATTCCAAGTTTCATCCTAATCGGATCAGTAGTTTTTACGTGAAAGAGTAACAAACATCAATCCATACTTACAAACTTTCGCGTTTATAATATTAGTAGGATGTAACGGGGATTAGTGGAATAAACCCTTGTTTTATTCGTGCAGGTGCCGAGTGAAACGACACTACTCCGCTTCCTCCGCGCGCGAGACTTCAACGTGGAGAAAGCCAGGGAGATGCTGTCGCAGTCACTGCTGTGGAGGAAGAAGCATCAGGTACATTTGTTTTATATTAAAAAGAATCATGGACATTTTACAACGCCTTCTAGTCCCAAACTAAGCAAAGCTTGTACTATGGGAACTAGGTTGCTGAAAGAATACTTATATACTTATAATGTTTTTGCTAATACATAAATACTTGTATAGTACATAGAGACACTCAGACATATAACAAATAATTAAAACTCTTTTGAAGCTGAGTTAGAATCAACGCACAGCCTAAACTATAAGTCCTAGAGGTTTGAAATTTGGAGGGTAGTATCCTTATATAGTGTAGGGGTGCACTAAGAAAGGAATTTTGAAAAGTCACACTCTAAAGGGTCTATTTAGCACGCGAGCAACGCCGCGGGCGACGGCTAGTTACAAATAAAAACCATCCATATTTGTGACACAAATGTTTGTTCTCAGTGGGGATCGAACCCACGACCCACAGCACGGAAGGCAGAGCTTGGATCTTAAAAATCTTCTGGGCAAACCACAAGGACAGCGGCGCTTTGCCCAGAAGATCCGTTTCCTTCTGGTGTTGTTATAATTTTGGTGATACTTACGTTTCTCTATTTAATTTGAGGTGGATCGCTTGCTCGCTGAGTACGAGACTCCAGATGTGGTCAGGCAGTACTTCCCTGGCGGATGGCATCATCATGACAAGGGTCAGTGGTCTCTTCATACCTTTAAAAAAAACCAGTATTATGCTGAGTCAGGGGCCAATTTGCCCCCATATTTATTGTTGTTTTTAACCGACTTCAAAAAAAGGAGGAGGTTCTCAATTCGTCGGATTGTTTTATGTATGTTCACCGATTACTCCGTCATTTAATTTTATAAACCGATTGGAAAAAATCTTTTTTTATCTGAAAAGGTATGCTTACAGATTGGTCCCATAATTTTTTTATCAAAATCAATTCGGTAGTTTTGCAATTAAATAAGAATAACTGGAAAAAACACGTCATACACGTACACGACATTGCGTAATTTGCTTTTCTGTGACGTTTCTATGTAACTTACGATCAATAGAACAGTCTCAATGAACTGCTGTCATCATCATCATCATAATTTTTTTTTCATGACGATGGCGTATCAAATTGAAGTCGGTTTTCCAGTTTTTTTAACTTATAAATTATCCTACCTACCCAATTAAGTTCCTATAACTATCGATTATCGATATTTTTTCTTATGTACTTGTACCTACCTACTGTATAGACCTGGGGAATGGGGATAGTTAAAGATTTATCTTATTTTATCTTTGCACAATGATTTGAATTTTACATCTAAAATCCTCATACAAAAAGCTTTGTCTAAAATGCAAAAATATAGAAAATGTTGTAATCTTTGTGTTCTAGACGGACGTCCGCTGTACGTTTTGCGCTTAGGACAAATGGATGTGAAGGGACTCCTCAAATCTATTGGAGAAGACGGTCTTCTGAAGTTGGTAAGTAGACCATGGTGCTCTGGCCGTTTATAAGCGCCCAAGAGGTTTAATGATAAAACCTGTGTAGTGGGACACCTGCGGGCCTAAGAAGCGCACCGCTAGATATTTGTCATGTCGTTCTGTCAAAATGTAAGCATTTTGTACCCGTTTAGGAACTATTGCATTATCTGCGGTAATGTTGTCGAGAAACCGCGCCTTTGAATTTTCAACTTTTGACATTTCTGCATGACTATTATCTCGTCCTCAGAGAGGTACGACGACTAAGAAGTGTCAAAAGTGTACATTATGGCGCGTATTAGGTACCACAGATAATGCAATAGTTCCTAAACTGGTACAAAATGCTTACATTTTAACAGAACGACATGACAAATATCTTGCGGTGCGCATCTTAGGCCCGCAGGCCCACCTTCCGGCCTCGTCCCACTTCTGGGCAAAGATTTGTCCCTCCATCTTCCAGCAATAATTAAACAAAGTTTGATTATGAGTGTACTCTAGAGTAAATATTAATTCTTTATTGTAGACGCTGCACGTATGCGAAGAGGGTTTGAAGTTGCTGGAAGAGGCATCTCGCAGCACAGAACACCCCGTACTGTCGTGGTGCATGCTGGTAGACCTGGATGGACTCAACATGCGACATCTCTGGAGACCTGGTGTTAGAGCCCTGCTTAGGATTATTCAGGTAACACAAAACATTCTTTCTTTATTCTTTACTAGCTGATGCCCGCGACTTCGTACGCGTGGGAAACTTTCCAACAAAATATCAACCAGTAAACGATGAACTTCGTAGCAAATGGCTGCTTTTGGTTTAGAGAGGTCAAGCTGTATCTAAGAATCCACGTCTTTGATTTCAATAACAAACAAACAAACAGACAAACTCAATTTTCGGAATCACAGTCTTTTATTTTGTACATAGGTTTGCATATTTAGTTTATCCATATCTTTAATTTGTTTTTTTACTTTTTTACAGTTTTATAGTATTCGTTTTAGTAAAGACTCTGTCGTCAGAGCTCTCGTAGTTCCATTACACATGACCATGACAGGCGTCATGGCTCAGTCGGTAGAGCTCTGCCTTCCGTGCTGTGGGTCGTAGGTTCGATCCCCACCGAGAACAAACATTTGTGTGTGGCTAACATAGATGTTTGTTTTGTGTCTGGGTGTTACTATGTATTATAAGTATGTATTTACAAAAAAATATGTATATATGTATTCTATCAGCCATCTAGTTCCCATAGTACAAGCTTTGCTTAGTTTGGGAGTAGAAGGCGTTGTGTTAAATGTCCGTGAATATTTATTTATTGTATTTATTTATTACCCAGCAGTATATTTACAGTAGTGGCATTTACATCTGAGCGCTTCCGTGCTTCGGAGGGCACGTTAAACTGTCCCGGCTCTAGCAGTCGTTAAGCCACGACGGAGGCCTTAAGGCGGCCTAAAAAGTCCGTCACCAGAGTTGGCCACTAGCTCATACGAACTTGCTTGCTTTACCCAGCAGTAGGTGATGTGGATGATAATATAGTGGAATGGTTACTTTGTGTTGTAGATAGTGGAGGCGAATTACCCCGAGACGATGGGTCGTGTGCTGATCGTGCGAGCTCCACGTGTCTTCCCGATACTGTGGACTATCGTCAGCACTTTTATCGGTAAATCATCAATACATTGATTGCTTTCACGTGGTTTATACATGAATTTTACGTAGGTTTTGGGAGTATATAGGTATCTCATGGACCCTGGTTAGGGTAAACAACATGGAGGTAGGCCGATCACTACATAGTATAAAGCAAAGTCGCTTCCCGCGTCTGTCCTAATGTGTGCATGTATGTATGCTTAGATCTTTAAAACTACGCAACGGATTTTGGTGCAGTTTTTTTTTAGGAAGGTTTATATGTATAATACATCATCATCATCACTGCATTGCACCCGTGCGAAGCCGGGGCGGGTCGGTAGTCCGAAATATAATTTGTTTTCTACTACTGTTACTATATACTATAAGTTTGTATTTACTTAAAAAAAAAGAATTGAAGTATCCTATCAGCCATTTAGTTCTAAAAAGCGAAAGGTCGTGAAAGGTCCAAAAATATTACATGTTACAATAACTATATCTACACCATGTTTTATGAATTTTATAACGAAAGTTTGAAAAGTATCCGGTTGTAATCACATGCATATGAGACTTAACAACTTTGCATCTTGTATTGGACGCAGTGCATTGCTTCTCAGAGAATATCCTTAATGGACTTGCTCTGTGAGGTAAGGTATGGTTATAGTCGGAGATAATCAGCTTGTGCCATTATTTTTCTCATAAAAAAAGCATCGCTATCATTCATTTATCATTTAATCAATCTTCTCGACCGAAATATTAGAGTAAAATATCTGCCGAAGTGATTATAAGGCCGTGCTCACTTTGGACATAAATTTGTTCGTACGTAAACGTACGAGTAATGTTCGTACGAATTCAGTGCTCACACTGAATACGTTTTTCTCCGTCAAATAGTACGAGTGCGTGATAAATCCCAACAAGTTCGGATTGTATTCGGACGTCGTAAGTAAACGTACGTATACGTACGACTGATCGCATGCAGTGTGAGCGTAGTCGTACGAATCAAATTCGGATGAAATCGTATCCAAAGTGAGCACGGCCTTAGGCCCCTTATCTAATCGCTTATTTTTTGTGCTTTTTCAGATGAAAACACACGCAGTAAGTTCTTATTCTATGGCGGCAAAGATTACCTCCAACCGGGCGGCCTTCTCGACTACATACCCAAAGATCTGATCCCGGACTTCTTGGGTGGACCTTGCAAGGTAAACCATTATTAGGCAAGCGAGCAAGCTCGTATGAATTAGTGGCCAAAACTAGTGACGAAGTGTTTAGACCGCTTTAAGGCCTCCGTCAGCTTAACGACTGCTAGAGCCGGGACCGACAGTTTAACCTCAGATGTGATTGCCACTAGCGGTCACCCACCAAATAGTGACCGCGCAGAACGTCGCTTAACTTAGACAATCATTGAAGATTGACTAAGCAGGCCTAGCCACGAGCGCTTCGCAATTATTTGGCAAAGAAAGATCTTGATTTTAGGTCTCTTTTGTTTGATTACAAAACCCAATGATCAAACTGGCTTGTATTCAGGAACGATACTTAACTCTCAATCGAGACTCAAACGGATTTTTTAGTTTTTCATAATGATAAATCATCATCATTATCGACCTATACGTTCGATTGCTGTGACGTGAAGAGCCACTGAAATCTACGTGGATTAAAATAAAATCTATACTTGAGACTTACACTTACATTGGAACTAACGACTCACGAATATACGAGTTATACACTGCGCGACAATAAAGGTTCGACTGCCGAAAGCTGCATCGACAACGCGCAGTGTAAGTCTAACAAATTTGTGATTTTCTTCGTTTCTGAATATGGGCCAACTTCCAGTACCTAATCTTATTCACAAATAACTTGTTTTATGTTGTTTGCGGCAGACGGACATAATAGAAGCGCCATTACACGTGCCGCGACAGTATTACGATTATGTATGACGTGAGAATTCAATTTACGTGTACTAGTGTTGTGCTAGTAAACTTGTCCTGTGCTATGTCCCATCACTAGTGAACACGGTGATGTCTGCTCTACGATATGCACATAATCATTATTATTTTCACTATAAAACACATTCATTCTACACTACACGTCATAAAGGCACGAGAAACTAGAAAATAAACATACATCATTACAATTTTTTTCCTATGGTACTACTAGTTGTGCCAAGCAATTGTGTCACGGGGATCAAATTATAGCATAATATTTTATAAGATACTGCGCTTTATACAACCAGTGTCCAGTTTTTCAAAGTTCCAATAAATAAAAATACAATTAAGGCTAGTCTCGATAGCGAGATACGTGATCAAAGAATGGTCTATCTAAACTTTAACAAATAATCATATTCAAACCATAACAGATACTGTTGCCACTTCTCATGCAAACTAAATAGTGAAGGGAATTAAATTAGCAGCTAATGTGACTAATAATGTGACTATGACTAAAGATTAATCCTCAAAATAACTAATTTTTCATATTTTATTATGGCAAATGATTTTGATTTCACTGTATGCAAATATTTGATCCCTGGACTGGGTATTTCTGCATTATAACCATCATAATAAGCGCCCCTCGCGGAAAGTTTAGACAGATAGAGAGTGGTAGAGAGAGTTAACCGTAGTTCATTTAGGTGGACCAATGGCATAGAATAGATAAAGTACTCCACCGCGGCTTGCATTGTAATGTGTTGCAGAGTTTCGTCCACGAAGGAGGTTTGGTTCCGAAGAGTTTGTATGTGAGTGGCGCCTTCACGGAGCGCGAAGGAGATCCGCTCTGCGAGGACAGTATCTATAGATCTGTCAGCATTGGGAAAGGACAGGTGAGTGGCTTTTCTAACAGTTCTTCAGTGAGCAAGTGTTCCCGGCGAAGGAAAACATCGTGAGGAAACCCGTGGCTCAGTCAGCATGTATTGACCTAGTTTAAGTTTTGTTTTGTTGATCGAGAAGCGCCTTGCGAGATATTTTGTATGATCATCCGATAAGCGCCTCTAATGGATGATTTGCAAACTATTTTTCTCCATACAAAAACTGCGAGTTTCTCGATTCTCGCTTTGTCGCAAATCAACATTTCCATTTCAATTCGATACTATGTAAATATTATTTGCTAAATAAAATATCCTTAATTTGTGTTTGAATCTTAGTGACTCAATCGTGCCGCAACAGCTGTATAGATTTTGATGAAACTTGAAATATAATAAATAGAATGTAAGGTTTTATTTAATCTACACGATTTTAAACGGGCAAACGAGAACTAGCATACAATTTTTATTTCAATTTACTTTTCTTTACTTTTTTTAGTTTGGTTTTTTATTAAAATTCAAATTCATCAAATTATTTTATTACGTACATTTTGTTTTTCTGGATTATAAAATATAATATCGGCTACATTTCCAGGTGCACGAAGTAATACTACTGAACAAGGATCCGCAGAGCGTGCTGACGTGGGACTTCGACGTGCTCCGACACGACATCGCGTTCACTGTGTACCGGAGCGAACGGGAACTGAGGCTCAATCCGGTCGATACTAATAATGGTAACCATACTCACATTATAACATCCAACTACCATACCAGTGTACCATCATGCCAATGTACTATCCCACCAATTTAGGTACCGATGTACCAATGTACCACCTTACCAATGTACTATCCCTACCAATATACTACCCCATCAATGTAGGTGCCAATGTACTATCCTACCAATGTACCATCCTACCAATGTACTATCCCACCAATGTAGGTACCAATGTACCATCCTACCAATATACTATCCCACCAATGTAGGTGCCAATGTGCTATCCTACGAATGTACTATCCCACCAATGTATTGTCTGGAAGAGATCGCTTTTAGCGATGAGACCGCCCCTTCTACTGTCTGTTTTATGTTATTTCCTGTACTTATGTAATTTCTCTTTGTGTACAATCAAGTGTTTATCTATCAATGTAGGTAACAATATACCAATGTACGATCCTACCAATGTAAAACGCATTGCTGTCCGCTCTCTACTTGATTCCCTGAGTACACGTGTCTCATCCCTCTACATTTGTAGGTACCTATATACGTGGTTTCCCTATTACATTACACACTATCTTGCAACCATGCTACTGATTTATGTGTAAATAAGTGTGAGTGTGACGTGAAGCCATGTGCGTCAGTGTGCGTACGTGCAACTGACGAAGCTCTCAAAGTCATTTATATTTTGAACTTTATCTCAGTATCAATAAGTGTGTGTATAACCTCACTAACAAACCATTTTTCCTTACTGCTAGTCATGCCAATTTTACCTTTATCCTCGTGTAAATAAGTGTGTATAGCCACAATGAAAGCTTTGTACAACTGGTCTGGCCATACCAATTTGAGTCTTATCCCCGTGTAAATAAGTGTGTGTGTGACTTGCAGCCCTGTGCGTAGGTGCAGCTGACGAAGGCTCAGTGCTGGAACAGAAGGGATGGCGCGAGGGTGATCATTTCCATCGCGTCGAGCCTACGCTGGTCTGCCATGATGGAGAGAGCATACAGGTTAATATAAACCTTATTTAAGAGAGGATAAGGTGCAGTTTCGAGGATTAGCTGCTATTTAGTTCTGTATGCAGAATTTGAAACCTATAGTTACCAAGCAAGCTCGCTAGTAGGCAATCTAGTGAAGAAGTTTTTAGGCCTCCATCGAACCTATAGTTGAAAGACTTAGAAGGACCGCTTGTATTGCGAAAATAATCTGAAATTTATGTATAAAGCGCTCACGTACCTTATGCTCACTTTGGTAGAGATATAACTCTAATAGAGATGACGTCATATTTCGGCCGAATAGTATATTACTGCAGCGGCCCGCAATAGAGGCAATGAGGGAAGAACGTGTAAAATGTGGGCCGAGTCGAAGACGAGGCACACATACGTGAGTCCCTCATTGCCTAGTTGTGGCCAAGGCTTGTATAGCACTTTCAAATAATGCGCGGAAATAAAAACTAAGTACCTAGGCAAAACTTTTTAGTTGAAAATACAATTACTTTTCAAAATCAATAACGAACAACGAAGTTACAGTATTCATTTGTTTTTTTTTTTCAATAATCAGCTTCCTATTTGAAAGCCTGTTCGAAATGTAACTTATCAAAGGTTTTATGTTTTGAATAAAACCTTTGATAAGTTACCTCCTTGGTTGCCATGTTATGGAGTAAAAGATCGTTCCGTTTTTAAATAACACGACAGTAATGAGTTTTGTATGTAATTTATATGTCCGCTGAACACGCCAGCAATGGATTTTCATTCATTTATTGCCGGCCGCTGCTCGCATGTGTTTGGTCCGTACTGCATTTTCGATTTATCTCGAAGAAGCTTGTCAAAATAATGCTTTAATTTCCAAGCATGTTTGACAAAATGTTATATTAGTTATGTTTGTGATAGGGTTCCCACGTGATGACGACATCCGGTAGCTACGTGCTGCAGTGGCGATGCGAGGCAATGGACACGCACCGCGCCGCACAACTCATGTACTTCTATGAAACACTCGATAGCCATCACTACAAGTGAGTATACTACACTATAAATATGCACATCTACTATGTAAACGATTCTGATTCCGAAAATAGAGTTTGTCTGTTCATCAGTCTGTTTGTTCGCGGATCACGCCTTAACTACTGGACCAATTTCAATGAAACTTATACCATTCCGAAGCCCTTTTTCCGGATTAAAACATAGGCTTTATTTTATGGAAATCAAAGACGTGGATTCTTAGGTACAGCTTGAACTCTCTAAACCAAAAGCCGCCTATTGCTACGAGATCGTCGTATGCTGGTTGACAGATATTTTGGTGGAAAGTTTAGCACGCGTACGAAGTCGCGGGTATCAGCTAGTATTACATATTCGTTGATGTATTGCAGAGGTTCAATGTCGAGCCTGCAGTCCGGCGCCAGTGGGTTCTCGTGCCTGAGTGTGAAGTCGAGCGTGTCGTCGTGTCCGTCGCGGTGATACGCGCGACCCGCCTGCCTGCCGGGCGGGCACCACGCCCCGCCGCCGTGTGCCGGCAGCCACGCCCCGCCGCTGTCGCCGCCACTCCTCGGGGAGGACGACTAGAACCTTCATAGTGAATTGTGTGAACTTTGAAAAAAGAATCATGTTGAAAATAAGACAACAAACCTCTTTATACCGGCTTGTTTAATCCACGCTTTAAGAAGCAAAGAATATGTAGTACTGCATTTGAAAGAATGACTAGGATAACTAGAGTCTTCATAGTGAATTTAGTGAACTTGAAAAAAAGAACAATGTTAGATGATCCGATTTGATTACTGAATGATCCTGTTCGATTACTGAATGATCCTGTTCGATTACTGGATAATGCTATTCGATTACTGGATGATCTGATTCGATTATTCGATGATCGATTTACTAGATCCAGGTTCATTTGGGCTAGAACACGCACCTCTCAAAGCTACCCCTGCATTATATTCATCACCATTATTACTTTATATAATACTAAAAGTAATCTACTATTTACGAAATACAAGGATTTACAAAAGTGTTAGCAAATAAATACAAGATTTCATTGACGTGAGTAAAATATTGGACTCTAGGTGATAGGAATATTTAGGTACGAGTGTATCAAGTTCCGTGTGGAATTTAGTGTCAAATTTGAGTACCTTATGGGCGAATACTCAAACCCCACTCAATTTAAGTTCCGCTTAAATTATTGCCATCTCTTACAAATGAGTAATGTCAAACAGAGGAAGAGCAATTTTAAGTGGTGCTCAAATTTAAATGACTTTTGAGTATTTCAGCCTATATTTATCTAATTTTAAGACAGTTTTAAAAATAACTGTTATATGGCGACTCGGTGCGGCAAAAATTAGAATCTTATTAGAAAAATGGATTTGTTAAATCTTATATTTAAAATGTAGGTTTTAAAAATAAAACAAAATAGTGTAGTGAAATACTTTATTTTTTGGTGCCGTGGTCAAATGCTTACATAATTTATGGATAGGTAGAATAATTTATAGTTATTGCTATTTATAAATTTGCTTTGTAGTTTAATCACAGATTATAAGTATTGTACAATCATTGCGTCCGCCATTAAGTACAGTCACAGACAACAGTACATTGTATGATAACGTCACGTCACGTGCAAATATTAAGCACCTATAAAATTGCTTGGTTATATAAAATTAAAAGAAATAATTTACGATTGCAAAGTACCTATATTTTTTCAAAAAAAAATATGTACATATACATTATTATAATAGACACATTATTAGCATAAGTCAGTTTTACTTGTAGTTATAAATAAATATCGTTGGAAAAGAGACAAGTATTCGTGTGCTACGTTAACACAAGACGAGTAACTCACCCTGTCACTCGACTGCCGACTAGCCCATACAAAATTTTCAACTAAGTACAAGGCAAGAGCGAATTCGGCGTCTATGTACTGTTCCTTCATAAGTCTCATCACTTACCATTAGGGGGTTGACAAAGATTTAAATTTGTAAAAAAGTGCATTACAACATTTTCAACGTTTGTTATGTAATAACTTCTTGTTGTATTACAAGAAACAACTCATTTATATTTACATTTATTCAAAATTAATGATAGTGTTTTAGAGGAGACAAGACCCTAAGAGTTATAGGAGAGAGAGTAGGTATAACTAAACAATTTTACTACATATTGTGGTGTGAAATGAATGTTAAGTCTTGATCTGAAACCTAGGTTTTGTCGTTATGACAACTGTCAAAGCACTTGCTCGCACATTTCAACATTTCTGAAGATATAAAATCACTGAAATTGAATATAAAAAATCTAAAACAACCATTTTGTGTGCAATAATATTGCACAAGGTTCAGCATAAAAAAATATGATTAAAACAAGTTTTATAAAATTATATGAAAAGTGGAAAGTGAGCTAAAACACTAAAAAAATCATTTTTTGGTCGGAAAACTTATTTGGATCAAAATTATATTTATGCTGAACCTTGTGCAATGTTATTGCACACAAAATGGTTGTGTGTGATTTTTCATATTCAATTTCAGTGATTTTATATCTTCAGAAATGTTGAAATGTGCGATCGAGAAGATGTTTGACGGTTAACAGCCTCTTAAATAAATATAAAAGCCTTTTCAAGCAAACCCACCGGCTCTCCATGCAGTCAAAAAGTTTATTTCATGAATAAGATCTCGGATTATTTACCTACGACAAAATCTAGGTTAAACATAACGAAAAGGTAACTCAATATTTGAGAATGTAAATTGTTCTATGTATCTGCCAATAAAGATAAAACAAATACGTATTTTTCCATATAATATTTTTAAACGGTTGTAAATAGCTTATGAATACCAATAATTTTATTATAATATGTATAAATAAGTACCTAGTTACTTTAAACTGTTAAATTGTCATTAGTCTCAGTCACATCGGCTAGTGACCAGTTATATACTAGGTATTTTAATGTTGTAGGGTAAAACGAAAGAACTAGTGTGGTGAAAATTAGATTCATGCACAATATTAGCTATACGTAAATTCAAATTCTCATTGATAGAAACATTTTAAATAATGTTGAATGTGTTATTGTGTAAATTAGGAAAAAGTGCGTTTACACTGCGCTAGTAGCTACCACTAGTAACTATCCGTTTAGTATAACAACGGATATTTCGTCTCTTTCGTTTGACAAAAAAGACGGTAGAAACTATTTCGTCTTAGATTTTTATATAAAAGTACATTGTTTATGAGTGTGCTATAAATATAGACTCACACATCAATAGTAATGCCATGTTGTATCGAACTACACAAAACTCTACCAGCGCTTATCGTAGCGGCTATAACTCTTTATTGAAAACAAATATTAATCTTTATAACCTCGCCGTAAAGCACATTTTGCATTACATAGCGCAATAATGGTCCAAATCAATTATTTTCCAATTAAAACTAGCAATTGTTTAGATAAAATTAATTGTGTGATAAAACGGCATTCGATTAGAATCTTTGTGTACATAGGCTTAGAGTATATTTTAGACTGAGATTGTTATCGAAAAGGCCAAGACAGAATACATTTACATACATACATATATTATCAATCTCTATACAAAATAAGGTTTTCCACTTTCCTATCTGTTTTTTTTTAAATACAGATTGAGTACAACACGGAATTGATTACTTAACACTTTTTAATTTATGCTTTTAAGATTTGAAAAGTCTTAAAATAACGATATTGAACTATCTAGTTAATTAAATTAATATAATATAACCTATTTGTGATAACAGTTCATAGAAAAAAAATAACGTTACTTAAAATAAAATTCTTTTAAATAAAGTTCTAACAAAACTTACAAACAATAAAAAATTAATTGATGTTACATAGAGTCAGCCACACTTGGTGTTTTAGTAAATGATTTCACAGGATATAACGTCTAAAAAATGTTTTTTTTTATAAGCCAATGTATTATAGATCTGCTAGAAAATATTTCAAATTGTGAAAATGCTTTTTAAACATCTTGCGTTGTGGAAAAAGCAATTTTTTTATAACTTTTAAGTCGCGAATATTAGAATTAAGTGGAGCTGGTATTCAGTTTTATTTATTTAGTTTAAGACTACTACTTAATAGTTCAATTTTATTCATTTTAAATAAAAATATCGATATATTATGCAAAATTTGTTTTTGTACCCATAAAATAGTATATCAATCTCTTAGAATCTTGTGCACAGGTACCTAAGTAACTCAGCTTCAATATATTTAAGAATTCAACAAATAGTACATACGTATCTTAAAAAGAACTTGATTAATAGAAGTTTAAGTTGCTAACTGTACCTACAATGTAATTTTCTGACCAACAACAAGTTTTCCGGTTTTATCGGATAACATTTACAGATAAGGTAAATATTAGGGTTATGTTGTTCATAAATAACAATGAAAAAATCAATTTTCTAATCCGAAGAAATCATACCTAAGGGCTCCATACTCGATATAAAATTACACAATTCATAAAATGCAATGTATTTCTGCAACAAAGACCTATAAAATCCGACAGCTGATAAAAACCTTATTACATAGCCAAGGTATTGCAATTTTATTTGTAACTTGTAAATATTGTGTAATGTTATTGTATTGTAAATGATATTGTATGTAGGTTGTAGTTTTTATGAGTACCTATCTACTACGAAAGAACTACAGAATAAGGGCCTCTACTGTGAATAATGATTACCGAAGATTCGGTAGTGACGTTTGTGCTACAATGCGCAGTACCGCTGTGACTTCGAAAGAGCCTGGACCATCGCTCGAGGCGACCGCGCAGTGTAACACAAACGTCACTACCGAAACTTCGGTAATCAATATTCGCAGTAGAGGCCAAGGTTTGAATGATGACCGACCCCACCGAACATCTATACCGACCCTCTGATTCCCTAACTCGAAAGGGGTCTGCGACAATCATTGCTGTCGAATGCGATGACAAACGTCACTTTTTGTATTGCCGGTACTTACCTATGAAAAAGTTACGTTTGACAGCTTGTGCGTAATCTATCGCTTATCGCAATAGTAGGGGAGCCCACGAGGCTAAATGGGGATTTACTCGAGCGTCCTAGAGACCTATTGGGATGCAAAGCTTAGATGATATGAAGAAAAAAATGTTATATGATATATACCTTTACATCGGTGGGGGAAGCGGCTATAGATTTTTAAATATGTAAAAAAAAACTGATGCATGGACATCCTCGAGCGCGTCAGATATTGATAGCATCAATGCCCTACGTATTTTTAATAATGTACGCATGTTAATCTGATCGTTTGCATGATGCGGGTGGTTGTATTTAAGGGTTGAAAATGAAAAAAAAAAAAAAAAAAAAAACGGGCGCGTCAGATTTTCTAAGGGAGTGTTAAGTGCACCCAAAAAAAAGCTCTCATTCACTAATCTGATGATTTCGATGGGACGCAAACTCGCGGCCATTTTCATAATGTGCAAAAAAAAATCGCCATTTTGAAATACTCAAGCGCGTCAGATTAAGATATGTATGGTTCATCTTTATGTTCTAAACGTACTGTCTCATAATCTGACGATTATCTAGAGGGATTGGCCTGATCTGACAAAAAAAATTAGAAAAACGGTTCACCTTAAAGGCCATCCCTGCAACTTCCCGCTAATTCCATTCCTGGGCTCTTAAAATTGTACTTATGACATTTTTGAGCGCAAAATATAATTTATGTATCGACCAATCAGGAGCAAGTACATCATTTCCATGGTTGTGATTTCCACGGGCGTGAATTCCCTACACGTGTCGGGAATGCACGACCATGGAATTGATGTATTTTTTTTGGTTTTTTTTTTTATAATTGAATTCCATGGTTGTGTTTTACCGGGCTGTGCAAAATCGGGCTGTACAAACTCAGCACGTGTCAGGAAAGCACGACTGTGGAATTCATGTATTTTATACATGAATTCCACGGTCGTGCATTCCTGACTGCGCTTTCCACGGCTGTGTTTTCACAGGCTGTACATTCCATGGTTGTACAATAACCGGACCCTAAACAGTATGCCACGAGTCTTTATGATCAGCTGTGATGGCGTCATGGCAACAGAAACCAGAGTGGGGACGGAGTGAGAGAGTAATAGATAGAGAAAGAGTGAGAGACGAATAGAAACGCGGAGAAGGAAATGTAGGCATCACGCCACTGCACGCATTTAACTTTATCGACGAATTTTTGTTATTTCGGCTTGCGGAAATCGTCAGATTATATATTTTTCATTATTCTTGAATTATTTCCTTCAAAATAAAAAAAAATTTTGCTACGCTCGAGAATGTCGAGATGACTTTTTTTTTTACAACTTTGTTGCCCTCCCCTTTTTTTACGTCACTCTCAAATTGTCAGATTAGTGGAATATACACTTTTAGGATGTAATTAACTCACCCTACCTTAATCTGACGCGCTCGAGAATTTCTGATGGTCAATTTTTTTTACTAATCTGATCCTGTATCCTTCACGGGCGGCCTTATATATGGGCCTCATGTTTTGTGGAGGTACTTAACCGGGTACAAGGTATCCCCCTGTATATTAATCTGTCGCGCTTTGGTAAATCCCGAAATCTCCGCTTGGGCTCCCCTACTACAAGATACGTAATCAGGGGCCAAAAGCTTTACTAAGCTCGGAAACTTTTCAACAAATAACATCGGGAGAGACTTTTAATCTAAGCTTCTACTAGGCCATCTTTTGTGGAAAAAAACTATTCAAGTTGACTCTACCTATCCAGAGCAGGTGGGTTGCTGTCGACCATAGAAAAAAGATACTCTTGCTCTTGACTACAGTGCCAATCTGCGGGCCTAAGAAGCGCACCCCGAGATATTTGTCATGTCGTTCGGTCAAAATGTAAGCATTTTGTACCAGTTCAGGAACTATTGCATTATCTGTGGTACCTAATGGTGTCGACAAAACGCGCCATAATGTACACTTTTGACACTTCTTAGTCGTCGTACCTCTCTGAGGACGAGATAATAGTCATGCAGAGCTGTCAAAAGTTGAAAATTCAAAGGCGCGGTTTCTCGACCACATTACCACAGATAATGCAATAGTTCCTAAACTGGTGCAAAATGCTTACATTTTGACAGAACGACATGACAAATATCTCGCGGTGCGCATCTTAGGCCCGCTGGATCCATAGATTTTGACAGAAGTCGTGTCATTTTTCAGTCCGAAATGACACAAAATCTCTCAAAATCCGGATCCAATTTGGAACGGCGGCGGCGGCGGTCGAGAATACCTACTGACCACTGATGAATGAACAATTTGCGCTATAAATACGACTATCCTCACTAGTTCTAATGGTCTATCGTTAATATTTTCCTGCAGTCAAAAATACCCCTCGTCTATAAATTGGGGAGTATCTTGCAGGGTAGCATGATGGTGTAACCGTGTATCTGCAAGCTCGTAAAAAAAACATTGATTGTATAGCCATAAATAAGAAACCCATGGCCGGAGAGTCGCGTTGTGCATTTTATACCTAGTAAAGACAATAAACGGGCGATAAGACTAGCTTCATTGCAAAGTTATACAGGTTCTAGTTGAGTGCTTTACGGCGCGATAAGCCAGCCACAATTTTACGCCACGCAGCGCTCGATGTAATGAATTTACGGAGGTTTTCTTTGATTGGTTTGTTGGAAGGCTTTACTGAAAAATTTTAACAGCAAACTTAGGGTTTCTTAGGCAGAGTACTTAAATTCATACCTACCTAGTAGTCAAACTTTACTAGCTAATAATACCGTAAAATGCCTAAAAGTTTAGCAGTATTATATGATCTGTGGTTTAGTTAAAGGTTTATTCAGTAGGCGTTATGTCCAGGTGTAACAGGTTTCTTTCATATTTGATGAGTTGATTGCTTGCAAGCGGAACAACGCGTCTAAACTCATCGAAATGACTAAATTACGAAAGTTTCAAATGATCCAAGTACCTACCTACCTATGTTAGTAATAAATTTTACTTTGAATTATGTACCTACCTACTGACTGAAGTTGTGAATGAGTGGCCGGTGTATGGGTATATCTAAAGGGACTGAAAAACATTAAAAACAAACAATTATAGGAATGCCACAATCGCGTGAACGTTTGTGCCATTCTGCCTGGTAACAACGTGCTCGTAAACCTGCGCCTGCGCCTGAAATAATTGCTTCATAACTAGGCCAGGCTAACAACTGCCACATAAAACAAAGCACCATAAGCTTTACCTACTTAGGTGCATACCTACTTCGTTGGACGAGGTATACCTCCTGATAACGTTTTTTCTCGATAATGCTTGGAAATAAGAGCATTATTTTGACAACCTTCTTCGAGATAAATCGAAAATGCAGTACTGGCCAAATACATGCGAGCAGAGGCCAGATAAAAATGTATGATAATCCATTGCTGGCGTGTTTAGCGGCCAGATAAAAATGTATGAAAATCCATTGCTGGCGTGTAATAAATGGAACAATCTTTTACTCCATAACATGGCAACCAAGGAGGTAAATACTTATCAAAAGTTTTATTCAAATTTCGAACAGGCTTTCAAATAGAAAGCTGATTATAAAAAAAAAACAAATGAACACTATAACTTCGTTGTTCGTTATTGGTTTTGAAAAGTAATTGTATTTTCAACTAAAAAGTTTTGCCTAGGTATCTACTTAGTTTTAATTTCCGCGCATTATTTGAGAAAAGTACAATACAAGCCTTTGGCTACCACTAGGCAATGACGGACTCACGTATTGAGGTTAATATACCTAGCTCGGAATATCACTTCTAGACCACATACCCATTACCGAGTTTCGTCTTCGCACAAAGGTTGTGGACGTGGGTACGCGAATCGCGAAGCTGAAGGGATGACGGGAGATGGACGAAGGCGGTCACAAAATGGTGGCCGAGGTATGCTCGTAGACCAAAAGGCCGACCACCCGCCCGATGGTCAAATGACATCGCACAACGAGCTGGGAATCACTGCACAAGACTCGCAAGGGACTGAAAGGAGTGGCGTATTAAATAGGAGGCCTATACTCAGCAGTGGGTGCAAACGGGCTGAAATGATGATGATGATGAAATATAGCCCCGACCGATAGGTATTGAATACTAGCTTCCGCTTGCGACTTCGTTCGCGTCCCGTTGGATCCCGTTGATTTTCCGGGATAAAAAGTAGACATAAAAGTAGTAGGTATGTGTTATTATGTGTATGTGTGGTAAAAATAGTAGGTATGTGTTAACCCAGGTCACGGACAATATATATTCCAAGTTTCATCCAAATCGGATCAGTAGTTTTTGAGTGAAAGAAGAACACACATACATAATATTAGAATAGATATGGATTTCCACAAGACATGACTGAAAACAATAGTATCGATTCTCTTGTGTTACATTTTTCTAAACTAACATAATTTGACAGAACTAAAAATGTTTCCGTCCATTTCTCATCAACAAGAAATCGATGCCACTATCTTTATTCATTTTACTCATACCTATCAAGTGAAGTTGGTGCTTCCGGTCTAGAGAAAAGCGACACAACGAAGTAACAAAAAAAATCTCAAAACAAACTTCAATTCACCGCTCAAATGATCAATCGTTGCCTCAGATTACCAAAATGCACTGCATAAAGTGGAAGTAGGCATGTCTCAAACAAGCACTAGGTAGGTACCTACCCCCCGAGGTCCTCTAAACCACGGAATACAGAATCTCTAAGCTCATTTGATTACCAGCGGGCCTAAGATGCGCACCGTGAGATATTTGTCATGTCGTTCTGTCAAAATGTAAGCATTTTTTACTAGTTTAGTTTATTTTGTATTGCATTATCTGTGGTCTAATGGTGTCGAGAAAACGCGCCATAATATACACTTTTGACACTTTTTAGTCGTCGTACCTCTCTGAGGACGAGATAATAGTCATGCAGAAATGTCAAAAGTTGAAAATTCAAAGGCGCGGTTTCTCGACAACATTACCACATATAATGCAATAGTTCCTAAACTGGTACAAAATGCTTAGGTACATTTTGACAGAAGGACATGACAAATATCTCGCGGTGCGCATCTTAGGCCCGCAGGCTGTTTTTCACGAAAAATACTCACTTTAGAACTAATTAAAACAAAATCCTTTTGGATTTCCGACTCCTGTCCTGCTGATCGAAGTTCTGTCGCGTCGATTATTTGACGCCAGCCGACTCGAGCCGGGGCGAACAAACTAGCGTGGCTCCATAGTTTGCTCATACCGCTCGGGTCGACTCGCTGTCAAAATCATCTTGCTTTAACGCCTTTGGTACTTTTTTGATGACATTTTCAGTTTTTTTGAGGTTATTTCAACGTGTTCTTGATTCTTCGGGTCAGTAAAAAGGCCATAAAAGAGTAGGTTCATAGGTCGTAAGTATGGTCAGTGCACTTTTCTGAAAAAGCACTTGAGAAAACCAGTGCAACTCTTTTGGTACTTTTGTAGGTACAATAGGTTCCTAGGTACTCCTAGTACAATAGGTATCTACTTTGTCTCGCCTTGAAACTTGGATTGTATTTTACTACTTATCTACTTACTATTTTGGATACCTTATGCCTACTTTACTCAGAGCCGTAAAGTTGTTTGGCGCATGGCGCTCGCAGTGATTTGTCTTCGTAAGCAACTTTTACCCTCTACCAGCTGTTATCCTTGCGGCTTTGAAGGCAGAAAACCTCGTCATAAAAAAAAAGCTTCTGGTTATGGTACTTTTCAGGAGCCAGCACTGAGTTGTTTCGCCAGATGTGAAGTCCATTTTACGTAAAAGTTTTTCAGGTTATCCATGTCGAAACACTTGCTAATAAAAAGTGCCCGAAGCTGAAAAATCTTTTTGCTGCCGAGTTTATGTCGTGAATTTAAATGTTTTTTTTTAATTTATTCACTTGAAAACTAAAAACGCGGGTTTTGCCGGAAGGAGCTGCGCACACGCACGGCTATCGAGCACTGCCTTAAAAACTAATAGTGTTTGCACAAGTGTTTTCTAAAACAATTGTAAGTTTTCTACTATTACTTCTGTTATGTCGCAGGGCAAGTTGGAAATATTTCTAGTTTTAATAAGTGCCTATATTTATCAACATTGTATTGTCGGTCCCTAGAGTCCCCCCTACAGGTTTTTTATGTGTATTTATTTTATCACCAAAGGCTTGTCTTTGAGATCTGCATCGATGAATCACCTTTTCAGCGCTTTACGACACTTTTTACACATTTTGTAAGGACCTGCGCAAGGGCGCCGCACTCGCTTAAACAAAAAAATATATGTATGAAAATTTGCTGTCGTGCCTACACATCCTAGCTGCGGTAGGTAGGTAGGTATATCATGTCGAAATTTGTTTTATAATTTCAATAGAGCTTGAAAACATCAATTTTTAGACATTCGCTTACTTTCCAAGCTAAGTATAGGTTTTTCATCTGTCTCTTCCTCTACCCCCTTTTCCAGCTCACCCCTACCTCCACCTGGCTCATCCAGCTCACTCATGTGGGCTCGCTGGGATTTTTTTTCCCATCTGATCTGGCCCACCAGTGGACTCCGCGGTGGGCTCGATGGGAATAACCCAAGATACCCTTGCCCAAACCAGCCGAACCTAGTAATTATACAGAGCCCTGATTCCCCCTACTGCCGCAGCACAAACACAAGTGCTCGGCGTCCTACATACAACATACCTACCTACCTACGGTGCTGTGCGCTGCCGATCAACTTCTTATCAACGCTGATAAGTTACCAGCGGCCAACTCCGTGAAATCGCAGCTAGCCAATCGCAGCAGGTCTTAGTGGGGCTTTGCAAATTCTAACAATAGGTCCACTGAGACTTAGGTAGGTACCAGCTTATTGACATCTCTTACCATTGACACTTCGCTTTTTGTGTGGCATGTGTGGTCTTTGAGTGTAGTATTCAGCAAGAGGCTGGAATAAAGTTTACCTACTATGGAACTTAGTTTAGATTTTTTAGTAGGGTTAAAATTTATACAGCCAGTAGAAAGGCCTTCATTATGTTTCTATCATTCAGTGTCCGGTAGACCGATTCCACAGATCATAAATAATAGGTACCTACCTACCTACCTACTTACCGATTCTCACGCCCGTACTTATGCTAATTTACTGGTCAAACACTGATCCGGACTCAAGTATGAGTTTTTGTATGAAAATCTCTACTCAAATCAAAGCTTGAGTAGCGATTTCTTTATTTATTTACTCGGGCTCTGTAATAAAAAATTTTTTTTTTGCAAAATTTTTTTTTTGTTAAGATAAAGAAAAATTTTAAAGAAAAACTAGAATTACTCATTAGGTAGGTAGGTACCAAAAACCGGTATTATGTATGTCTTTTGTACCTAGGTACCTATCTACCTAAACTGAATAAACAGGCATGTACCTATGTATTATGTACCTACCATGATCATGATTCAAACTGCGCATTATCAAAATGACCGATGTAGCTGAACAAAAATGGTCACCGCGTTTCTTTCAGTAGGTAAGTGAGCTTATATTATATATAATCTTAAAGTAATAAAAAACCCCGGAGACTAGGATTCTAGCAATAGTTTTTTTGCGCTAGTAAGAAGTGACTTATAACTGCCTATAGCACCCCATAGGTGCTACACTCTGCGCCTGTCAAGAAAGTAACAAACCGCTTCATAGATTGAAATTCAAAATAAGTAGGCACTTGCGAAAACTTAAATGTTGTGATGTAATGATAGCATTCTTCAAAACTGCAATGTGTTTTTTATTTAGGCCAATGCCTAACATTAAATTAAAAAAGTTACATTTCATTAAAATATACCTTAGTAGATAAATCTACTATAATCGTACCTGCTGTATCATTAGTAAATGATGATGATGAGACAAAGTTTCAAACTCAAGGGGATAAAGCAGTGTCTTCTGTCGCGGGTGACGATTTAAATCGCGAGCGTAACGAAGGACTCGAAGTTTACTCCTGAGCGTAGCGAGGGTGTTAAAAACTTAAATCACGAGCGAAGCGAGGGATTTAGGACGAGTCCTGAGAGTAGCGAGGGATTTAAGTTCACCCAAGACTAAGACAGCTTTATCACCGAGGAAAATACTCTACTTTTCGTACCATTTGCGAAAAAATTAACACAATAATAATATGAGATAGCATTTTAGAACATTAACTTATTTATAAAAATAAATTAAAATAAACTTAACGTTTACGTATTTGAAGAAAAAAAAAACGCGGCATTTTCCTAGACTAATATTTTTTTGTCGGAAAAGCAAAGGCATCAAGCTCATACGGCCTGCATAATAAATGCGTATTCCTTTTTCAATAAGATGTATAATGCTTTGTATACAAACTCAATGGTGTAAACACAGATGTAATTCAGTATAAATTGTATTCCAAATTTAAATCACTTTCTCCCCCTAGAGGATGAAAGAAATCCAGTACAATTTTCTCTCTCTGTTTTTAACAGATTAAAAATGACTATTGCTATGTTCGCTTTTTGTGGCATAGAATGTCACTTTTTTGAGCAAGTGGTACGAAAAAAATATTTCCTTAGGTAGCAATGACACTAATTATTTTACATTAATCTTATTTTATTAGTGTAAAAATACCTAATGGGTATTATTAGGTAGGTATACTATGGTATAAAATGCATAAGTAGATTTTTAATGGGTCCAACCTATGCCTGCCGTGCCTACTGCCTACCTCCCTCAAACCAATCAAAATTTTTAGTGTTGTGCTTACTCGCGCCCAACGGGTACTTACTTATCGATGAATTAGTAGGTACTTAGGTACATTTTTTGGTTATTTTTTAAAGATATTTATTTTTATTTTCAAAAATTGTCATTAGTTTAATTAAATGAGGAAATAATTACAATCATTTTTAAAACTCTAGAACAAGTTCTACTACATTGGCCCTTTATTTTTTAGTTTTGAAATGACGAAACTCTGCCTTCGTGCAATATTTATACAAAAGTAAGTGGTTCGATGTTAATTTATAATTACATTATTTACTACCTCATTTATGAAATACCTACTTAACTATGAATAAAATTCATGCAAAAATGTACGAATACGATAAAGGTGTTTAAAATAATAATGTTGCAAATGGTAGGTGGTATAATATTCATTACTTTACTTTCTTATCAGTCAACATCTTATACTACGTGATGGTACGTATAAGCAGGTACGTACATTACATGCACGATAAGTTTACAAAGAGAGATTTGGAAAAAAACTGCCGTCTGTGATATTGTTTCACCAGAAGATAATTGATTATTTACTTATTCGAAATAAATGTATTGGGTTTAGAGGTCGGGTACTGCGATGACCACTGCCCAGACGCTATCACATCGCTAAACTTCAACACACACTCCAACGGGAATACCGGATACCAACGCGTAGTACTCAAAACTAGTTTCGTCCCTTTCACATATTCCCTTCGAATATGTTAACTCGCAGTCTGTCCCGTTCTTGCAACAGCAGTGTTAGTCCTATCATTACGTAGTATGCATGTATACAGAACCGCAGAACGCTGGTAAACTATTCACTTTTGTGTTGTGTAGTAGTTTTGCCAACTTGGTGTCGTCCGAATTAGACTCGCTTCATGTGTTTTGTGCGGGAAATGTCGAAAGTGCCGTGAACGTGTTTGATTATAATAGCTATATAGAGAGCTCGTGTGATCTTATTTTATTGGTTTTAAGCAAAAAATGTTGCGATGTGCAGCTGAGCGTCAGTGGCGCGCAAACGCTGCATTTTTTAGATTCCGATAGACTTCGAAAGTTACTAGTTATTCATTTATTTTAACGATGCAATAGTGTAGTGCTAGATTGTTTGGTTTTTGTGATTTGTTACCTAGTGATATCTTGTGAAAATGAAAACATTGAACTGCAGTTTGTCTGACGTAAGTATAAATAATTTAATAATTTTACAAAGTACTGATTATAATGGTTCTGGTATTCAATATTCTACAAAAACACACAACACAACATGTCAAATGTTTAAATCCGAGAGCATGTGTCTGTAGGCGGTGATTTATTATTGTTGGCTTCTTTTCCTGTAAAATGTAATGACCAACATAGGTAATCTAGAAAAATTACCTATGTTGGTCATTACATTTTAAATGTTATGATTCATCTGACATCATCATTGCTTCTTATAATTTATTAAAATATATAATAAAGTCATATGACATTATAACTTTGTGTTGGGTAGGCAGGTATAAGAAAGGTTAGATAGGTACCTATATTATAATATTTTGCTATCTACTTATCAAAATATTTAATATGTCTCCTTATTTTCTTTGTAAACGCCCGTGACAGACAAATACAAGAGCTGGCACCAGCCCAGATTTCGACTAAAATACATCAATGATTGTTTGTTATTAATGTAAGTATCCAAATAACACGAACTGTTCATGATTACCCACGATGACGTCAGTTAACATACAAAGGAATTAGAACTCATAAATGATTATTTAATCTAGATAAACTAAGCTCAAAACAATTAAATAATAAAATCAAAGTTAATTTTAAATAACCTGCAAAAGAAGAAAACTTATTATTTTATTTTAGTTAATATTAATTTTACGTCATATTTTTTCTGGTGGTGCGCTGAGCCGATAAAGAACATGCTGTTCGTCTGTCTCACGTAAATATAGAACAAGATAACCGACCACTCCTACTGGAATGTGTCCGTTTCTTAACACACTACATCCTTTCAATAACCTCGACTCATCTTAGTCTCAAGAAAGAATTGGTTCTTCTCCGAAATAAGCACTCGTTTTTTTCCATTAATGGCGTTATAATTTTCGTTAATTGCATTATACTGCCTACTCATTTATAAAAGAACCTTGCCCTCCGTTGACCTGTTATTGACTCAAGCTGAATATTATCTGTCGATAAGTATATTTTGCTGACCAACAGCTTTCTGAAATAAATGACTGTTTTGTTTCTATGTTCGGATACCAATGCAAGAAAAAATTGTAACGATAGATATAGATTAGGTATCTATGTAGAAGAAAATGTATTGCATTAATGAAGAATTAGCTTGTTATGATCTAAAACTTGTTAGTTTCGAATGAAACATTTCCATATTTAGCACATTTTTGGGGTCAAATTTAAAATATTTACTTCTCTTAATTTAGTTAGATGTAGATGTTAGATAATTCAGTATGATTTGCTTAAAATTTATTTAAATCTAACCTACTTACATCACAAATACCTACCTACTTAGTAATCCTACTTTGTAAGTAGCTACACAAGCTACCTAGATTAGCTAGGCATGTCGACTAAGCATGTTTGTTTACCTAAAATATGCATAGTAGGTGCCTATTTTACCTACTTAGTTTGTTGTTTTAGTTGAACAATGCAGTGCGCTTTTGTTACTTCCACTACAAGTTATACCTACCTTGTTATCCAATCAATAAGTAGGTAGGAAACGTACAAATAATAAGGATATTGCTGTATATATAGAAATAACATTTTCTAAAGATATAAGAATGTTTAATGCAATATTTTTATTAATGTCAGCTGACATCAATCATATTAATTACAATGTGTGGTAAACTGATGAGAGACCCCTCGACGTACAATTGGATAATTCAATGAAAGCCATCGCGGTGCTTGAGTTATCAAATTATCTAACGCTTGATTTATTAACGCTATAACAATCCAGACCAACCACTATGCTAAAACTGATATATTTTTATGGCAGCAAACATATTAATAATATAGCTACTTTCTATTTTTAGACCTTAAAACGTTTTTAGTAAATTGATATTTTATTATAATTTATACTACCACTAGAATTCTATTAATACTCTATATTTAATTTTAGTTATGCAAATAAATATTTTGTAACTGTTACCTAATAAAAGGTTACCTACTTAATTATATGTAATATTAATAAATCCAACTATATTATATGCATTCGGTGATCGGTATCATGGTTTTATTGCAAACCATTGCACATGCACGCTGAATTTCGATTTTATATTTGTTAATCTTTATTAATTGCACGATTCAATTCATAAAGCTTGACAGAACATTATTGGATAATTTGATAAAAATCTATTGAGTTGAAGCCATCAAATCTGAGCAATTGACTCCAACACCAAGCGCGGCGGTACCGTTGTAATTACTCTTTAATTGCCCTGTAATTGCCGTAGTAGTAACTGTTGAAATGCTACGCTATCAAATTATATATACAATTGTGTTAGTAGGTTGTATATTTTTAAACTCTTTAAGAAAGTCTTTATAATACAACGTATTAAGAAAGTACTAGTTTCCACATACTCTTTCTTTATCGTCGTAATGTGCTTTTGTGTTTTACCATCTATAACGTATAGTATAGGTGATGTATTTATTGATTGTGTATTACGTACTCGTTCCGATATCGTTAGCTACTAACCACTAGACAGCATTAATATAGCACACATCGTCACTTTCCACGCGAAGTGAAAAGCCCCAACCGGTTGTTCTGTCTAAAGAATATCAGCTCTAGTTTTCCTTTTCTCTAGGTTTCATATCACTGAATTTGATTCCCATTATGTAGGCTTGTCCGTGCAGTTTCTGAGATAACAAAGTTATGACGTGACATCATTGATAACCAAAGTAGGTACCTATTAAGTTAATATGTACCTACCTAAAACACGATTTCTATTTTCAGAAATTAAATAATAATGTGCCTACGACTTGAATCCCTATGATTAAAATATAATAAATTGGCAGCATTACCGTATGTAAATTACTAAATTTATAAATATTTTAATTCAAGTATAATGTTTTAGTAGGTAAATGTAATTCCATAGTAAATCTATTTATAGTGAAGTATATATAAAACTTATGTGTGACATTATTGATCAAACAAAGCTAAACAATAGGTAGCGTAGAGCGTTATCTGCTCGAACAATAGTCCCTTTGTTCTATACTTCTTATGTTTTACAACACCTGAGAAATACCCTTCGAAATGTGAAACCCCATATTGAATAAATACAATTTCATGATTTCAACGATGATGATATATTTAACAAACTAAGTATACCAATAGAAATAAAGTTTCATATCTATTTGTCTTATAAAATTGACCTACCTACTATTGTAACCGAAATATGAGTAGCCAAGCCACACCTTTTACCTACACGTAAAAACCGTTGTAACTTATTCATCGCGATAAGCAGCGAACAATATTTTTTTTTGCTCGGACGGAGCACGGTCGGTGGTCTTCTATCACTGCGTGCAAGGCCGTCGACCCTGCAAGTATAAAACAAAATTGCTTCCGTCAAATTCGCAAGTGTGTTAAAATTATCGATAGTTTTGTGCGTGCGTTCAATGTGCGTCCCAACCAACACTAGTTTTATTCGGGCTTGTAAAAATGTCAGATAAAGGTTAGACCACACTAGGGCGGAACTGCACTGCAGCGGAGCGTCGCGTCAGTTAGCTTCTATATTCTTTCCAAGGTAAAAGAATATAGAAGCTAACTGACGCGACGCTCCGCTGCAGTGCAGTTCCGCCCTAGTGCGGTCTAACCTTAAGGCGCATGATATGATGACAATGAAAACTTTTGTCTTCCAAACTCCTTAGCAAAAGTTAAATATATCGTGAGTCGTATATGTCGCGCTCCTTGTCGAAAGAAGTTTAGTTACGTTACGTCAAGGTACCTAGTTAAGTAGGTACCTACGTAGGTATACAAATCGTATACACTAGTTTACCTACGTAGGTAATAATGACGCACAGAGACCTCGTTAATTTGTAGGTATAGGTAGTACCCACCTACCTACCTAATAGGTACTTCTCTGAATGTGGTAGTAAGTAGACTACCTAAGTAGGTATGCTAGTTTAGGTAGGTACCTATAGGTAATCATTATGAAATAAAATAACGTTAAAAATTATGTAGGTTACCAGTTGAGCTATCTGGGTGAATCAACTATTTTACCCACACAAAGGACCGATCCAAATTTTTTTTTTTTGGAAAAATAATATTTGAATTTCTTTATTTTAATCTGATTAGGGCCTTAGAAATATTATCTATTTTCATAACCTAGAAGGGCAGCGACGTTTATTAATATTTTTAGATAGTTTTAACAATAACTACAACACATACCCTCAAAAACTGTCACCTGAGTTAAATACAAATAATACAAAATGTTTATTTGCAACACAAACTTAAAAATAAAGAACACAATTAATTAAACACGTTTGAGGACACGAATTGTGCCTAAATATACAGTGTTGCAAAAAGGCCCCATCTCAGCATGTGCAGGTTTTACAACCTGCGCTGGTCTTCCGCTGGGACCGCGAGAACTTAGCAAGTTAAACTAAATAAATGAATAAATATTAAACTAAGTGGACGTACCAGTTACCTGCATTCAGCGTTACATAAATAGTGAATGAAACACGAAAACATTATTTATTATTATTTATTTACTCTTACATGCATAATCAAATAAATTGGCAATATCACTCTTCATTTATTTTAAAATTTTGGTACAAAACTAAGTGGCATTGGTCTGTTGCGTTACCTTTATACAAAAAATAATAGCTATTTTCTTAATAAAACTACGTATGAAAGAACTACAAATGGAAATGAATTATTTAAAGAAGCTTGCCAATTGGTAAAATAAAATACTGGTCATATAGAGATATACTGGAAAGAAATTAGTAAATTATGATCGGCAATATAATCTTTATACTGAGGACATAAGTAACTCTAAAGAATTTTCCATCATTAATTCGAACTGATACCTATTGGAAGGGAGGTACTTAGCACCTAGATAAGTAAAAATTAGTTAAATTGAGTCAGTTTTACTTTATGTGCTACAAACTACTCCCACTAAGTCCGTGAATGTCTTAGGAGTTACCAAGAATGTATACTGAGTTACCGAAAATGTAACTCAGTATACGGTAACTCAGCAGACAATCTGCGTATTTTCACTAAAAGAGCGCATTATAATTTGATTTTAGTACTCCGCGTAAACTTTAATTGTAAACATATGTAAGGTACTAAAAAAACATCTGATTATATCAAGTAAATAATAAACTTATATCGAGAAATCGCGGTAACTCAGCATACGACACAAAAAGGCACGCCCTCCCTCCGAACGTTCTTCAGGGACTGTCAGCTTGACGACGCTATCAAAAAACACCGCCGCGCCATGCGAGCGAAAGCAAACACAAATGAAGCTACTCAGGGTAAAAAAATCCATTTATGTGTTTCCAGGTAAAATTTACAAGAGTAACTCAGCATACGGGGGTAAAACCATTTTAGTAAGGGACACAGTTTAGGGTTTTATTTTTGAAAAAGTTATTTAGCATATTTCTATTTTGTTATGCTCACGTTAAACTATGGCATACTAACTTGTTGTGTAATAAAAATGAACTGAAAGAAAGAAGTAAAAGTTCATTTAAATTAAAGTTCACTTAGTGAATGTGATCTCAGGACAGCAATATTTTGTATGGAACGAGTTTTTTGTCTACTGAGTTACCATAAAATTTCATGAAAATTACAGATTTTCGAAAACGTAGTCAAAGTCTCCGTTGTGCCTAGTAATCGTAGATACTATTGTTATATTCGTTATGTCTGTAACTATTACCGATTAGCGTATTTTAATAAAAAATGGTCGGGGACAGCAAATTGTGGGTAAAATAGTTGATTCACCCATCTATAAATCGTCTGCACCGGTTTCTAGAAAGCTCAACCAGTTTCATCTGTATTTTGTAAATATTGTATATAAATACTGTATATATTGAAGTAGGTACCTACCTACCTAAATACGGTAAATACCTAGTCTTTGTGAATAAAATTTTATCTTAGGTAGGTTAGGTAGTAGGTACCTTCGTGAACTTTTAAGTTGTAAGTACCTATACCTACCTACATAATATGTAGGTTAGGTAAGTAATTAAGTAGGTACCTAATTTACATACCTACAGTCTATCCACTTATCTTACCGTTACCTACTTCGTGCTGACAAACAAACTGAGATTACTTTGAGCAAACAGTTAAAAACCTTGTTTCGCTATTTGCCTACTTGTACCTACTACTTGTATCAAGTATCTACGCAGAAGATTCTAATAATATGGTTGACTAGGTGCCGCCCGCGACTTCGTTCGCGTCCCGTTGGACCCCGTTGATATTTCGGGATAAAAAGTAGCCTTGTGTTAATCCAGGTACGGACAATATATATATTCCAAGTTTCATCCAAATCGGATCAGTAGTTTTTACGTGAAAGAGTAACAAAAGTCCATCCATACTTACAAACTTTCGCGTTTACCTATAATATTAGTTGGATTAGGATTAGAATAGGAAGGTAGGATAATACCACCATCTTTTAGTTATATTTTTAGATTCTGTTGTTGCAATTTTTGTAAAGTTTACATAAATATGCAGTTTAGAATATAAACTAACCTACCTACCTAATTTCACAACACTAAAAATGTTGCCATCCCTTTCTCATAAACTGAACAGACAAAGACGGCTATAATTTCAGCGCTGTCAAAGTTAGTTTAGAAAAATACAACAGTACCTCTATCACGAACAATAATGTGAGTCGCCCCGTTAACGTAGGTAGGTATTCGAGTTATATTGCGCGTCAAATGCCAGCTCGACTGCCAACCGTTGTAGTGTCACCGCGAAGTGCATCTCGGATACGCTAGCGTTACGATTTCGTACGTTTGCGATTGTCACATTTATTCGTGATCAAGACACGAATAAAATAAATGATAACCTCAAAACCGGAAGGCGAGTTATACACTTTGCCATGTGATGTGCCCAACAAACTTATCCTGAAATACAGGGTGTTTCAATTTTACGACACAAACAAAGGCGGGCCATCATGGGTGGGCCTGTTAGCTCTCAAACATTGAATCGGACGCATGCAGCGCATAAATTGTGGACTAATTCGTTTACCGAAGTTTCGGCCGTCGATGTGTTTACCGATATGGTGACCTTTTTGATAATTTGGGTCATTGTGGATGGGTCTTGGTTTGATTATAACAATAATATTGCTCAATGCTTATTATTATATTTATAACTATACCGTGTAGTCTGTAGTGTGTAGGTACCTAGGCACCTAAGAGAGAAAGAAATGTAAAGTCTAGTTTTGTAGAGTAACAGAGTCGCAGTAACATACCTACTTATGTAGTAAATAAATTAAGTTGTACGGTTTATAATTTTGTAGCAGACAGTATTCCCGAATGACTATAATTTGGAAATTTTCAAGAGTAGAGTGAATAGGTGTAGGTATTCTAGGTAATCGTGCTACATCGTCGACCACATTATCATCGCTTAACATCAATCAGGTGAGATTGTGGTCAAACGGTTACCTATTTTGTATAAAAAAAATCTGAGTTTCTATTGTATAAAAATCCAGAAGTGCTACGGCGTAGCATGCTATGTACTACGGCGTCGTAGCCAGTAAGGTTTACTGGGATAAAACATTAAAATTTGTTTTTCTATTTATTCACCTACAATGTTTTTTTTAACTTCGTAACTAAACAGTGGGTAGGTAGTACGATAGTGTAACACACAGTAAAACATGGTGTTATTGAGTCATACCATGTGGGCCATATGTGTGTGATCAACTTATCCATTAAATAATAATCTCGACATTTATAAATGGATCTCTTGTAGGTACCTATCCTCGTTATGGAATATTTGAATAGAGCCTACCTACTTTACCTAAAGTTAGATAATTCTTGTAAGATATCTAGGATATATATAATATGGGTGTGTAGGTATTGAAGTTCATTTATTATTTTGATCGAAATCATTTCTGAGATTTTTTTTCCTAACGGGAAAAGAGGAAATTAGTAATTACCATACATCGTAATAAATAAGTCAATTATGTGCTCGTGTGTATGATTTGAATACCTAACTCTACCGAATCTACGGAAGTTCATCAGTCACATCCAATATTTCTACATCTTTGTCTAGTTTATACGTATAAAAAAAAAACTTCTATTTATAGATTCTGTGGTTATGTATCGTATTTTATGTCTCTGGAATGAAATAAATCCTTGAGATCTAAATACATTATATAAACGCCTTTGCATCTAATCGAGAAGAATCGAGGCGATTTATACCTATCTATACATACAACACGTATATACGTAGCGATATACGTTGCGCCAGGGACTTTTATTAGAATTTTAAATGGAGTAACCTTACCCAACCCAGCACCTATAAAACAATACTCCCACACATATACAGAAAAGGCGTAGGTGTGTATCTGGTATACGTATACATAGGTCAATACGTGAGAGGCTGACTAATCCGCGGGTTTCCTCACAATATTTTCCTTCACAGTTTTTTTGTCATTCTCATTCATTTTGATTAGTTTATCAACTTGAATAGGTGACCACAGATCAATAATGTTAACAATAATAAGGTGTAGGCGCCTAGGGTAGGCAGATTTTTACCCGACTACGCGAAGCAAAAAGAGGGCTATCTATCCTAGATCCCCGTAGAGTCAGGTCAAGTAGATTTGTCCTAATTACGGTTGTCATCGCAGTCCCAGAGGCCAATTGTCCAATAGTTCATTTCCTCTCTATCAAGGTGGACGGGACTGAAATATCTCTTTGACCATACATTTCGTATTAAGAATTCTGTATAGGTTTGAACTAGAGCAAGACGTGTACCTACAATAATTTCAAATTAGGTAAAAGTAAACAGCATCTTTTCTGGGTCATTTTTATACAGGCCCCGACACGATTTAATAGCTCTCGGCGAAGTGGAGAGAAAGTTCTTTATCTCTTTCTGTCGCTGCGCGCAAAGCACCACCTACTTCTCCTCCATGGAAGGTCAAAGCTATTAAACCGTGTCGGGACCTATAACACTATACCTACGTAGGTAGGTACCTACCTAGTATTTGCTCTCGCCCACATACAGTTCACTATTTATGCAAAACTAATGATCCAGCGTCTTGATGATTAGGCACCTATCAATAAAGTGATTATTTTATCTTCTAAAATATATAAAACTCTTTTGAAGCTGACTGACAATCAACGCACAGCCTAACTGTCCTAGATGGATGAAATTTGGAGGGTAACCTTAAATAGTGTAGGGGTGCACTAAGAAATGAATTTGATAAGTCGCACCCTAAAGTGTCTAAAATTAGGATCAAAGATTTTAGACAAAATTAGCGTAGGTATGCTGCTATCACGCGAGCAAAGCCGCGGGCGACAGCTAGTTTCTCATAAAGTTTTATTAAATTACTTACTGAGAAACATGTTTTTCAATATTGTTGTTTGGTGCAGGTGGCACTATGGATCCTCGTCGTATACCTGACGCTGTACATCCCCGACATCGAGATGAGGGTTGAGGAATCCGAGCAGCCCCGGGAGGCTCCTAGGGAGGTAGGTACGATGCATCTATATCAACTAATGAAATGTAGGTACTTCGAGCAGACCCTGTATTCTTGTTTTATTTCTAAGAAATTGATAAAATGAAATAGCACTCAGCTGTTCTCAATGGTTTTTAAAAGGAAGCGGCATCTTCTGTCAAGAAAAAACATGTTATTTGCCAAAACAGCCCTAAAATTATTCACATTGTTATGTAGGCCTCAATGCAGATCGATTTTGATTAGCTAACCTTAGTAGGTTTTATAAGTATTGGCAGCACAGCTCGGTTTTATAGCTCTAGGAAGCCACAGTTGATAAATTGAGCTCTTGGACGAATCCGCCACATAGTGAAAGAATTAGGTAAACCAGGTTATTGTGTTTCCGAGATACCTTCTTTCCTGCACTTTTATGATACACGATGTTTCTGCTATCCCAGCAACCTCCACACGCCACCACCCCGCAACCGGAGCCGGTAGAGCAGTATCTGAACTTGGGCAAGTGCTTCCACATGCCGCGCGAGATGTGCCCCCCGGCTGGACACTGTCAGGCAGTGGGGGCCTCCGCGCTCTTCTGCTGTGACATCGACACTAATTATCTGAAGGAGTACTTGGGGCAGAACAGTAAGTTAGCCAAGAAGTCTTCTCAATTTGGACAAAGCATGTGAGCTGTGACGCCAGCCCTCAAACCTCAATCCATCCTCTTCTGCTGTCACGACACTAAATAGGTAGATACCTGATGGAGTCCTTGTGCCAGAACAATAAGTTAGTCAGGGTGGCATGAAATTGTAGTGTGCATCTAAGGCTCAGAATAGATATCTACTTAATTATAGTAATAGGTAGTGTACCCGGACACTCGTAGGTTTGAATCCCGCTAAGGTTTACCTATGTATTAGGATGGATGGATAAACATTAGGTACTACGTCCATGATATTAGGTACGTTCCAAGATTATAGCCAACTACGAGTAGGTACTCGTATTATTCATTCTTTTCTCAGTAGGTAAGATATTTTGCTTGTAGGTAATACCTATGACTATAGTAGGTATTATTAGGTATTATCTGTGCTATGACTAACTTTAACCAATCGATCAATTAAATAAATTGTTTGATTCGTAAATAACTGAATAAAATGAAGAAATCACTAAAGCAGATTGGCATTTCCCAGAACCAAAGTCTGAGTTTACCTACCTAAGTAGTTTACCTAGATACTGGTAATATCTAGGTAGATACCATAATAATCTAGCATCTACGGTACCTATTAGAAGTAACGGTGATTTATTTGCCTTGGAGTGGCTAATGACTATCAGTTAGCTTGTATTTTTAGCCCCAGCGACCTCTGAGGTTATCTGTCTTGTACTATCAATGCTGTGTATCGATATCACGTCATGGACGACTGAAGTGTCGGTAGTAGGTACCCACGGGTAGGTACCTATCTAGACTAATCATACTAAAAATATATTACGTAGGTATAAAATAGTCATAGGAGGGTTTGGTGGATTTTCGTGATGGGCATCTTCATCCAACTTTTGAACGAAGGGTGCTTTTGCCTTGGCTTCAGCGTCATCTCTGATCTTATAACGAATAGGTATTTATGTATGTAATAATGGTGGTTTGGGTGATTTGCTCTGTTCTGACGATGATGGTCTTCCATACAATGCTACGTTAATACCTATAGGTAGAAAAATACAGGTCACGAATATACCACCGTCTTATGATTTCGTAATTCCTGTCCATCCAAAGGTTGTCTAGAAGAGATCTTTTAGCGATATGGCCACTCATTGTACTGTCTGTTTATATGTTATTTCCTGTAGGTACTTATGTAATTTCTCTTTTTGTGCAATAAACCCCCTTACCTAAGATCACTGCATAACTTTATTCAGCTGTTTAAATTATTGCTGTCACCTACTAACAGGTAATGTCAAAGAGTGACAGAGCTTCCGTCTTATAAGGCCCAACCTATCTATTATATGTATGTACATTATGTATCTACCTACTCTACATCATTGGAACTCTTACGAGTGTCTGGTGTCGCTCTACCTTCTCTATATTTGTATATCTGTTCCAGTAACGCAGCAGAAGTCGAAGTACCTGCACGTGCTGAACGCCAGCATCACCGAGCTGGATGTGGCGCAGGCCATGTTCCGGCGACTGGCCTCCATGGCCTTTACTGACGGGAAGATCGGGAATATCATTGGTGAGTAGGTATATCAGCTTACTAATCGTCCACTTCATTTTATATTCTGTACTAGCGACCCGCCCCGGCTTCGCACGGGTGCAATGCAGTGATGATAATGATGTATTATACATATAAACCTTCCTTTTGAATCACTCTATCTATTAAAAAAAACTGCATCAAAATCCGTTGTGTACTTTTAAAGATCTAAGCATACATACATAGAATACAGACATTAGGACAGACACGGGAAGCGACTTTGCTTTATACTATGTAGTGAAGTGATCAGCATTCCTATTCAGCGTGGCAATGCAGCCAGTGTTTTGGACACGCTGCTTCTTTAGTATCAGCATTGCTATTCAGCGTGGCAATACAGCCAGTGTCTTGGGCACGCTGCCTCTTTAGTATCAGCATTGCTATTCAGCGTGGCAATGCAGCCAGTGTCTTGAGCACGCTGCCTGTTTAGTATCAGCATTGCTATTCAGCGTGGCAATGCAGCCAGTGTTTTGGGCACGCTGCCTCTTTAGTATCAGCATTTCTATTCAGCGTGGCAATGCAGCCAGTTTATGGGCACGCTGCCTCTTTAGTATCATCATTGCTATTCAGGGTGGCAATGCAGCCAGTGTTTTGGGCACGCTGCCTCTTTAGTATCAGCATTGCTATTCAGCGTGGCAATGCAGCCAGTGTCTTGGGCAGCTGAGCTATCGTAAATCGTTTGCAACGGTTTGCAGATATTACACAATCACTGTCCTTGTACCTAGTACGAAAAACTCACTCTGAAGGGTAGGTCTGATTCCCTGCTAACTATTAACTCTTAACTTATCAGCGTTTTTTCTTTATTTCCACCGCTCACTGGATCACAGATAGTGAACACAAAAACGGCACTGGAGAAAATGTGTCATTGAGTAAGTTAAACTAGGATCCGTTCTTAACAAATAACATGCTCAAACCGTCAGATGAGGCTTCAGCTTTTTCTTATTTTGGTCATAATGTTGGAGAACCTCTCTGGTAGGTCCCTATTGCAAGCGCTCATTTATGCCTACGTAGGTAAATGTTATTGATTTTAAAGATAATTCGAAACAGGGTTTCTTATTTCGCCCGTTGCATTTTCCAGGTCAATTTCCGAAGTACTCAGCTGTAGCATGTCTGAACATCTCAAACAACAACCTGACCAGCACCAATCTGCCGTCCAAGCAGCGTCCGTTCGCGTATCTCTTCAACCTGACGGTGCTGGACGCGTCAGCCAACAACCTCACCGAGTTCCCGCTAAGTCTGGTGCAAAGCAATCGGAAGATATCTATGGATCTGTCAGGTATTGTACCCTAAGAAGAATTAGGTTTTTCTGCATACGCCCCGCCGCAGGCGGAGTGAACGTTACAGTCGCGCTCAACAATACAAGAGAGGTTTGAATACTTTTCAAACGCTTTGTAGAAAAATATTGAATTCTTTATTGTGTAGTAGTTTGAAAGGAAAGCACTTGCCGTGATTAGACTTTGTTGAAATTTACCTACACTGCACCTGCACTTATCGGCCAAGTTACAACTGTCAAATTCCAGGCACAATAATATCTCTAGTGTAGTCATTGCACGTATACGATATATATACATATATATATATATATATAATGCGGTTAGTATGCATTTAATGCATACTAACAGCATTTCAAGTCAGGTTATTTTTAATGCATTTTTGAAGTTGTTGATAAACTTTCAGGGAACAATAACATATCCTGCAAGCACTACCAAAAAGCGATGGAAACGAATAACAATACTCTGGTCACGTTCCTCAACTACAACAACACCTTCTGCGCCTTGGACCTCAGCTTCAACTGGTTTAAAGATGTCGAGATAGTGAAGATTGATTACTTGAGGGTGCAGAAAGAGGTAGGTATAACAAGAACAGTCTCACGAGACTCTGTCGAAGGATTACTGGCCAGCGAGACTATGCACATGCGAGAGTTCTCTTTTCGTTCTGTCAAAGTGAAGGCATTTTGCACCACCAGTGCCGTTCTTGTCGACATTTAGATTCGTTAAAAACGGTTTTATCGACAGTTGAGGGTACGTTACCAACTTAGTCGATCGGTAGACAAATTCGTTAAATTTTAACGAATTGGCAATGGTGTATGTTTATTATGTTTCGATTCTGACAAACGAAAGTGATTAACATTGATATTTATAGTAAACTAGTAAATCATGGCAGCAGTGAACGAATGATTTCGATAAGCCCTGGACGATCGTAAGAGCGCTTATAGACGTCAGTTTTTTTCACCGGATAACGGAGCGTCAAAAACGGCTATCCTATAATTCTTTGCCGGACCGATGTCCGGCGCGTGTACATACATTCATTAGAAATCATACACCACCGCGAATCCGGCAAAAAACACGGTCCGGTATCCGGCGAAAAAAACGGACGTCTACAAGCGCCCTTAGGCATTGTTAAAATTTGTTTACAAGAGATCCGTACTCCCATGGAACGATACGATTCGATACGTTAATCGACTTTAGCGATCGATAAGAACGGTACTTGCACTGCAGATTTGGAATTACTTTTCCAGCTAAACGCAAGTTGCCGCAACATACTACCGTCGAATATAAACTGCGCGTGCGTGCCCGAGCTCGTGGAGGTGATCGGCCCTGAGGTGACCCGCTCCGTGGCCGTCGACTGTTCCTTCCAGAACTTGACGGAGATGCCTACCAACTTGCCCGCTAATACTGTGAAGCTTAACGTGTCTTACAATAATGTGAGTTGTATACACCGTGTATCTACAATGGCGACATTAAATTGACACACGGGTAGAGCTACTTATTAGTATTCATAAACAAATAATTAAAGCGCAGTCAGCTGCACTAAAATGTGTACAGACACACAACGCAGTCAAACTTATAACACCCCTTCCGTTTTTCAGTCGGCAATTAACCTATTTTATCCTCTAGCGACTGTAGAATGTGACTTGGTTGAAGCGGTTTGGATTTGTTTTTAACCAAGTGTGCATTTTTTATGCAGCGATTTCTCTCGAACTGCTAGTCCGATTTCGATGTCGTTTTCACTATGTTAATTTGCATTTCAGATAACTTCATTGCAGCCTGTGAGCGATGATCCAACGTATGACCACCTGCGCAGACTGATACTAGATCATAACGATATACCAAATATTCTAGAACTGGAAGGCACCAAGTTTATAGATAACTTCGTGTACTTCTCTATCACTTATAATAAACTTAAGACTGTGAGTACTTGTAACCTTATTACTGTGGGTTTCCATAAAAAAATATTCACAATGCAATCTGTAGCGCCATCTAGCTCGCTACATGAGAACTATCCTAGATCGCGCAAACGAAGTTATCACGGAGTTTGAACATAAGTAATACTACGGAATACCAAAGGTCGCTCGGTGTGGAAGATTTTCCCTTTTCGTAGGAGGACACACTTCCTACTTCTCAAATTCATGCAAACGATATGTTTTGTTGGGCTAGCGTTTCCACCTAAGAACGTACTTATGTAAAGATCTCAAGATTTGTCGATGCTGGCGTTTCCACTAAAAGACACTGTAGAATTGTATGTAAAGATCTAACGATTTGTTCTGCATTGCGTTTCCAGACCTTGTAAGTGTTGCGAGATTTGTACAACACAATCCATACAAACAATTGGCACAAGATTCCGAAATGTCAAACATGCAGAAGAGTTGGCAGTGGAAACGCAATTCGACACATTCACAGAGTTGTGCATATTTTGTATTCACTCTTGCCTTGAATACATTCAGATTATAGTGATCAAATTGTTTGAATAACTCTGTATTAGGGATGTAACACTCAATCGTATCGTTGTTACAGATCCACAGATACGTGTTATCAAACCGGTTCGATACGACCGGACCCGGGTTAATGATCGCCGGAAACACCATACACTGTGACTGCAACACTGAGAAAATGCTAAAGGTATAATACACCGCAAGTTTTAATTTTGCTATGTCTACTCTCTCAAAAGTATGAAAAAAGAATATATTCTCATGTAAAATTGTTATGTACTATAGTGATGTTTAGAGGATAACCGTGGTCATATCATATGCCACATTGCTTAACCACTACTGTTATATTATATGATATGTGCCAGTACTGTTCGAATTAATTGTTTTGTTAGGGGTGGTGGCATACGACCAAAGCTATCCTCTAAACAACCATCATTTTTGCGTCGCCGTAGTCGGGTAAAAAAGAGGTCTTCTCGGACATGTTTGTCTATACTACTATAAAACTGTAAAAAAGCCAAAAACTGAAATTAAAGATATGGATAAACTAAATATGCAGATCTACTAAATGAACGATTCTGATTCCGAAAATCGAGTTTGTCTGTTTGTTCGTTCGCGGATCACGCCTTAACTACTGGACAAATTTCAATGAAACTTATACCATTCAGAAGTTCTTTTCCCGGATTGAAACATAGGCTTTATTTTATTGAAATCAAAGACGTGGATTCATAGATACAGCTTGACATCTCTAAACCAAAAGCCGCTTTGACAAGAGTTTCATCGGTTGACAGAAATTTTGGTGGAAAGTTACGCACGCGTACGAAGTCAAGGTATCAGCTAGTTCCATATAATGAGGAGTGTTTTGATAGGTTTTTGATATACACAAAGTTAACTATTGCGTGGCTTTGACTGTAAATAATTTTATTTCAGCCATGGCTATTAGAAAACGCCAAGAACATCCCAGACTACAGATCGCTACTCTGCCAAGGCATGGGCGCAGTCGTCGACTTAGTAGAATCAGAAGTTTGTCACACGCCGCGCGATTGGACGGACTATATATACTACATCATCGCATTAGAAGTATTGATACTTGTGCTACTTGTCAGCAAGGTTAGTTACGACTACTGGGTGTTCAAGACGGCTGGATATCTGCCGTGGCCGGCGAATAAAATGCCCAGGCTGCCTTGTGATTGGCTGTGTGAATAGTTGCAAGAATTGACAGAAGCTTCAGTCTCGATCAGAAATAATTGTTTTGGCAGTTGGAAAAGACAAAGTTGGATGGACTACTAAATCTTGATACTTGTTGATTTACACATACACAACACACTTGTGTAGAAGTAATCTAAGACTGGGTGTAACAAACTGTGTCTAAAAAGACAACGTTTTGGTATTAGTGGAAATCCGTCTCTCCTTCTTGATACTTGAACTATTTTATATCTAAGTGAGTTTTGACAGCTTTTAAACGGTGTTTATCAAAATGCGAATCTTGTGTGATGTGAAGTCATGTTAATGTGAGTGAAAACTTTTCCCGAAACTTCCGGAAAACTCTTACGGAAATCGGAACTTCAGAATTTCCGGAAAGGAAACTATTTTGTTGAAAATCGGAATAGTGGTATGGTACTTTCCAACCATATGTGACTGTGTGGGTGTTTCATAAATATTTGTACTTTTTATGGATTATGATAAATATAGGTATTGCAAGCGTTTATAACTGGTTCAGAATTTTTATTGAAAATACTGTGTTATTTTTTGATAGAAGTGTATAAATAATACGAGAGTGATAAAATAAGGTCGATTTTGGTTTGATATCTTTCTCTATATAAGGGAAAGGCAGAATCTCCAAAGCAGTGTCTCGATTCAAAATATTCCGAATTTGTACTTCTAATACTCTAAACTACTAAAGAGGCTAAGTAGAACTAAAATAATATCTAAGATAAAATTTTGAGGCTTTTTGGCAAAATATACTAAAAACGTAGAACGAAAAAAATAACTGTATTTCAAAAGTAATGTGTGTTTGATTATCTTCGTACAAGGTGTAAACTACTCCGGAAAACTTATTTTGATAGGAATTTCAACAGCCCAAAATTTCGAGAGTAGTTTTGTTACAACCTGCATAATTTACTAATTTAAGTGCCATATTTAGAAATTGGCTAATATAAAGAAATTCAAAGATTAGTTTTAAGTCCACAGCTTTCTTTCGACACCGATGTTTAAAGATTTTTTTTTTAATTAATATTTAATTTAATAAGTGGTTTAAGCTTAATTCGTTTAAAATTAACGGTACACTTTGTTGTGAGCCAAGATTATTTTTTAATGTTATTTTTTTGGTTCAATTCAAAGGAACTAGCATTAGGTTCGTATAAAAGACGATTCAATGTGATTCTATTGAATAAATGCGATATGATTTTTGTTAAGATTTTGGTTCAAATGATTGTGGAGCTTATTGCTAATACATAATATTATTTTTGTATATAATTATGAAGAAGACTGTATATTTTGTATGTGTTTATAAAATAGGTACATATTGATGTCTATTAAAATATCTAGACTTATATTATTGTTTTCTTTTTCTTATACCTAGTTATTAGTAAGAATTTACAGTTAAAAGAAAAAAATGATATTTAATTAATCATTTTATTACTTACATAACTAAATGTTACTCAGCCGGTTTAGTTTTTTTTACAAATTTCTTTTTCTTTTTACTGAATTCCGTTTGTTTTTTATTTGAGTTTTCTTTCTTTTTAAAACTTTTGGATTTGCTATCAAAGTTCTTTCTCTTATCGAATTTATTTTTCCTTTTGTCAAACTTTGATTTATTTTTATCAAAATTCTTTTTGTTACCCTCAGTTTTGTTCTGTCCGCCATTTTGTATTTTTCTGTTCTTCATGTTTTTACCGGTTTTGACTGCTTCTGTGTCTTTAGTCTCCACCTCGCTGTTTTTGGAAACATCTAGTTTTCTTCTACAAATAAAGAAAATATAGTTACTGAATAATTCATAACTGATTAAACTAAAAATAATAGAATTTTGGCGTTACTCCTCCACTTGGCAAGCCTATATTGGGGAATATAGGCCATAAGATATTATTCTCCATTTGTATTCTTGTTCTGAACCTTTGTGTAAGAAAAATAAACGTATTTATTATTATTTATTACTAGGTGCCGCCCGCGACTTCATTCGCGTCCCGTTGGATCCCGTTAATTTTTCAGGATAAAAAGTAGCCTATGTGTTAATCCAGGTCACAGACAATATATATTCCAAGTTTCATCCAAATCGGATCTGTAGTTACGTGAAGGAGTAACAAACATCCATCCATACAAACTTTCGCGTTTATAATATTATTAGGATTTATATTGGTGAATGGTATCTAATCTAGTGCCTATTGGTTCAACAAACACGTTAGTTTTTACTGTAAGTTGGTTGAGCATTATTATAAATAAATAATTTTAGACCGTTTATTGTACCAACATTTAGCTTATGCTGAAACACATTTAAGGTTCTCCGGGGTCAGTGGTAAAAATGGGTGTACCACAAGGATCAATACTAGGACCGTTCTTGTTTTTAATTTACATTAACGATCTACCACGAGTGGTTAGAAACGATCATGAGATTGTACTGTTTGCAGATGACACTTCACTTGTATTTAAAGTGAAACGACGACAAACTAATTATGACGATGTAAATAATGCAATCTTTAAGGTTGTCAACTGGTTTAATGTAAACAATTTATTACTAAACGAAACGAAAACTAAATGTATTCGGTTTATTCTACCAAACGTCAAACAAATAAATGCCAATGTAAAAATCAAAGAAGATAATATAGATCTCGTGGACACCACAGTATTTTTAGGCATAACTCTAGATAATAAACTTCAATGGGGCCCACACATAGATAAATTGTCGAAGAGACTTAGTTCTGCAGCATATGCAGTCAAGAAGATCCGCTTCCTTACAGATGTGGAAACCGCAAGACTAGTCTATTTCAGCTACTTTCATAGCATTATGTCGTACGGCATTTTGTTGTGGGGGAGTGCTGCAGACATAAACACCATATTTGTGTTGCAGAAGAGGGCTATTCGTGCAATTTATAACATGGGTCCCAGAGAATCACTAAGAAATAAGTTTAAGGAAATAAATATAATGACAGTACCTTGCCAGTACATCTATGAAAACTTATTGTATGTTCAAAAAAATATCAATCTATTCAACAAAAAAAGTGATAATCATAATGTTAACACTAGAAATAAAGACAAACTCGCTGTTCCCACCACTAGGCTCACAAAAATTAGTAAATCTTTCAAAGGGCAATGTGTACGCTTCTTTAACAAAATCCCAAGTGATGTGTCTCAGTTGTCGATTGGCAAGTTCAAAAACGTAATAAAACAGAGACTTCTTTTAAAAGCATACTATAAAATATCTGATTATTTAGAAAACAAACCAGCTTGGGACAAACTAGCTCCAACTCATCCAATAAAAAAAAATGTAATCATAGCTAATCATAGTAATCATACAAAACGTAATGCCGATTCAAAGTGATCAGTGAGATTTTATTGAATAAAAGATTTTTGACTTTGACTTTGGTTGCAAAATAATGTTATAAATGGAATTGCGTTATTAGTAAAAATGCTTCGTACTATTAAGTTGACGAATACTAACCTCAGTGCCTTGATCACGAATAAATATGACAATTGCAAACGTATCGTAACGCTAGCGTATTCGAGCTACACTGCGCGGTGACACTACAACGGTTGGCAGTCGAGCTGGCATTGACGCGCAATATAACTCGAATACGTTAGCGCGGCGTCAGATATGTTCGTAAGAGGTACAGATCTAAATAAAATACAATAGAAAATAAATTGAAAACTCAGCCCTTAGAAGTCTCTTCTCTTCTATCTAATTCCCATAGTACAAGCTCTGTTCAGTTTGGAACTAGAGGGCGTGTGAAATGTCCAAGAGTATTTATAAAATCACTTTCATAGGGAATGAATGAATGAATGAAAATACTTTATTGTACGTAGGTACACCTTACAAACTAATATGCGAGACAGATTATGTTCTAATATATTACATTTTGTACAATGGGCGGTCTTATCGCTAGGGAGCGATTTCTTCCAGACAACCTTTGGATGGAGTGGAGCGTATATATAGGAAGGTCGGTTAGGGTGTCCTATAGGACAAGAAAAGATTATAAATAATAATACTATGATTATACCTGCTTAGATACTAAAATAATATAATAATATACACAAATAAATACGAATATATACATACTTATATACACTTTAAAAATATATACCATATAAAACTATGACGAATCAGATGAACGATTGGTATTAGGGACTTACTTGTCAGCCTTTTTGAGAACTGTAGAGATGTCATCTCTGTTAGGAGCCTTGGTCATGCGTTTCTTACGTTTGTTGGCATTCTGTTTCATCTTCAACATGTATTCGGGGACCTCGCAGCCAGATTGCTTGATCACAGACGCTATACTGAGAATGCAATAAAAAATCACAATTTAAACCATCTTTAACCGACTTCAAAAGGAGGAGGTTTTCAATCAGGTTGTAATTTTTTTTAGGTTTATACCTCACTAGCCGTCTCCCGCGGCGTTGCTCGCGTTAGAGTGTGACTTTTCAAAATTCCTTTCTTAGTGCACCCCTACACTATATAAGGATACTACCCTCCTAATTTCATACCTCTAGGACTTATAGTTTAGGCTGTGCGTTGATTCTAAGTCAGCTTCAAAAGAGTTTTATATATATTGATAACTCTGTTATTTATGAGCCGATTTGAAAAATCTTTTTTTTTTCTGATACTTCCAGATTGGTCCCTTAATTTTTATATCAAAATCGGTTCAGTAGTTTGAGAGTTAAATAGGAATAACTGGAAGGAACACGTCATCCACGTACACGTCACTGCGTATTTTGCTTTCCTGTGACATTTCAATGGTGTTAATCAATAGAACAAACCCATTGAACTACCATCATTATCATGGTGATGATGAAGCTGTATCAAATTGAAGTAGGTTTTTCAAGTTTTTAAACGAGGTGTATAAAAGTACTCTTTTTAGCTAGTTTCCATAGTACAAGCTTGGCTTAGTTTGTGACTAGAGGTCGTTGTGTGAAATGTTTATATACAGGAATATTTATTTATTACAAGGTGCCGCCCGCGACTTCGTTCGCGACCCGTTGGATCCCGATAATTTTTCAGGATAAAAAGCCTATGCGTTAATCCAGGTCAACATATCCGGACAACATATATTCCAAGTTTCATCCAAATCGGATCTGTAGTTTTTACGTGAAAGAGTAACAAATATCCATTCATCCATACTTACAAACTTTCGCGTTTATAATATTATAAGTAGGATTTTATGTATGTACCTACCTTCTTAGATTAACAACATCGTCTTGAGTAAAGAAAGTGATCGCTTTCCCTTTCTGACCCGCACGTCCGGCTCGACCCACTCTGAAATTATAAATGGTAAATATATTCAGTTGTATCACAGAAGAATCACCTTATTGCCAAAAAAGTAATATAAAACTAAGTACAATATTCACAGCCATTCTGTCTCTTTAAAGGAGTTGGGCCATTTTAGGTCCCGATTTGCATACATTTAGTTATTTTTTTTAGATTAATTTTGTTATTTATAACTTCTGTTGGTTTTATCTTAATCTATTATGCAGTAACAGTCACGAAAACAAAATAATAAATAAATAAATAATAAATATTCACGGACACTTAACACAACGCCTTCTAGTCCCAAACTAAGCAAAGCTTGTACGATGGAAACTAGATGACTGATAGAATACATACATACATTTTTTTTTGTAAATACATACTTATAATACATAGAAACACCCAGACACAGAACAAACATCTATGTTTGCCACACAAATGTTTGTTCTCGGTGGGGATCGAACCCACGACCCACATCACTGAAGGCAGAGCTACTACCGCCAGAGCCATGACGCCTGTCATTGCATGTTCAAAAATGATGTGAGACGTGGGCTCCATCCAATTTGCCCCAGACCCTTTACACCCCCCTTTACTCTACCGACCCGAGCCAAGAATAGTGTCAAAGCCAAGCTATGAACCATTATGCTAGTAATAAGATAGATCACCTGTGTATGTATGAAATGGCAGACGGTGGGAAGTCATAGTTGAGCACCAGGTTGACTCCTCGGAAGTCAATACCTCGTCCCATCAGCTCCGTGCAGATCAGAACCCACACTCTACCCACGCGGAAACTGCGCACTACATTGTCCCTCTGAAAATTTAATTAAAATTTAATTTATTCTGTACTAGCTTCCCGTTGGATCCCGTTGATTTTCCAGGATAAAAAGTAGCCTATGCGTTAATCCAGATCACGGACAATATATATTCCAAGTTTCATGCAAATCGGATCAGTAGTTTTGGCGTGAAAGAGTAACAAACATCCATACAAACTTGCGTTTATATTAGTAGGCTTTATCGGGTCATTTCGAATAGTTTATACAGAGTGTCCCATTCAATATTGTCAAGTGGAAATCTGAAGACGGACCACTTCTAGGCACCCGAATAATTCTACATAAATGTTCAACTAGTCTTTTTTCATAGTTTGGTAATTTTAAAAATAAATATGATATTATTACATAATGTATGTAATATTTAAGCCAGTAATTACCTGTTGTTGAGTTCTATCGGCGTGTATGACGTCTACGTTGATGCCGTCGTATATTAGCTCCTTGAACAGCTGCTTGGCGCGATCCTTACTCTGCACGAATACTGAAAGTTTTGTTGGCATACCAATACAAATAGTTTATTTTTAGTTAAATTTATTTTTGGTAAGGTAATCTACATTGTAATCTACGGCCATGTTTGCCGTAAAACCGACAATCGTTGGAGCAAACTAATACTCGAGTGGATACCGCGTTTAGGTAAGCGTAGTGTAGGACGCCCTCCGACTAGGTGGGGTGACGATCTGAGACATGTAGCTGGCAAACACTGGATGAGAAGAGACATGTATCTGGCAAACGCTGGATGAGAAGAGACATGTAACTGGCAAACACTGGATGAGAAGAGACATGTAGCTGGCAAACACTGGATGAGAAGAGACATGTAGCTGGCAAACACTGGATGAGAAGAGACATGTAGCTGGCAAACACTGGATGAGAAGAGACATGTAGCTGGCAAACGCTGGATGAGAAGAGACATGTAGCTGGCAAAAACTGGATGAGAAGAGCCATGCATCTGGCAAACGCTGGATGAGAAGAGACATGTAGCTGGCAAACACTGGATGAGAAGAGCCGAACACTGGGCTCAGTGGGCGACCTACGTCCAGCAGTGGACTGATATAGGTTGATGATGATGATGAATCTATGGTGAGTCATATTCATAGGAAATTCGTACCTAACACAGGTGGTTTGAGTCCTTTTTGTACTAACTGCCTGAATGCTACCAGTTTCCCGTTTTCGTTGCCACAGTACAACAACTCTTGTTCCACTAGATTTGTTGCTGCATTCCTAAAAATAAAATAGATTGATCTTAATAAGTGACAAATGGTTAATGTTCCCACAAGAAACCCGAGACATCATATAACCAAAATTCTCCATTTTGTAACCCCAATACTGGGGTTGTATTTTTAATATTAGTTTTAACCACGATGGGCCACGATTTAATCACTATTACAATCAAAAATCCAAAAAAAAATGGCCCACCCTACTAAATAGTATAAAAAAGGTTCCAAGAGTTATGTAGTTACCTCTGTCCAACAGTAATATTGACAAGTCCCCTCAGTTGATGTCGACACCACTTGGCGAGCGGCGGCGTGTGCGTGGCGCTGAATAATGCAACCCGACGCTGTTTACTGCCACAAGAGGCCAATACCTGCAAGGTTTATAAAATACCATTATATTTAACATGCTTGGAAAGAGCATTATTTTAGCAACCTTCGCCTCGGCCGTCATTTACACGTTCGTTCATCAATGCCTCTTGCTGGCCGCTGCAGTAATGTATTAAAACAGACGTTTTGTGAAGTCAAGCTAAGCATCTCTAGATAGATAGATAGATAATACTTTCTTGTACATAAGGATTAGGTACATAAAAATCTTAAAACTAACTATGTATAGTACAATGGGCGGCCTTATCGCTGAAAGCGATTTCTCTAGCAGCGGGATAGCAATTTTCTCCATACAAAAACACTGCACGGAGAGGAAAACTAATTGCTGCTGTGTTCAAATCTGTTTTTTTTACTTCTAGCATTCAGATTTGAGCATTGACTTTATTGATCATAATGCAAATCAATTTCTAAAGCCTACCTGTTCCAGCTGTTGTCTGAAATCGGATTGTTCTTCTACGGAGCCTTCAAAGAGCTTGTCAGCCTCGTCAATAATTAGCCAGCGAACTCTGAAATATTGACAAATTAATAACAAAACCAACGAATTTATTGTTATGGCAACACTTGAAGAGACTACAAAGATTTTTTGAATATACCAAATTACTTTTTTGATGGTAATTGAGTAGGGTTCAAACAGAGGACAGTTTTTTTTTATTTATAACTTACTTGTCTAATGTGATGTTGACATTATCCTGGTTTAGTAGGTAGCACAGCCGGTTCGGTGTGCTTATTACAATATCTAAAAAAATATTCAAGTTTACTTTATCGGAAAAGATAAAAGATGGGTAAAAAATGTGCAAAGTGTAATGTTACACTTTGCACATTTTGTACCCATCTTTTTGGTCCATCAATTCTTGTACCCATCAATGTGTCTTGTGTATGTTTTTGACTTTTTTCTTTGTCTTTGTTTGTTTGTATGTATGTGATTCCAGGAACAGTTGTTATTTCATAGCTTCTGAAGACTTTGATAAAATTATATTTGTGTCAAATGACACATTTTGACATAGGCTATGTGATGTGAAGCCTTGCTTTACCTACAGAATAAGTAGTTACGTAATATACTGACATTTTACATAGTTGAGTTAAAATTTTTTACGTATTAATCTTTTTATTTCGTTTGTCATGCAAGAAAGGACAAATTGCATTAACCACAATCCACATACCACTTTTCCTAATAGTAGCTTCTCGCTCCTTAACTTTGCTCTCCTTCATGTTTCTCACCACACTGACCCTCAGTTCAGAGGCTGCACTTAGCCGTAGGGCTTCTCTATAGATCTGCTGGGCTAGCTCTCTCGTTGGACAGAGAACCAGAGCTCTGGGGCCGCCTTGTGGAGCCCCGAGTGAGTGAAGTATTGGGACCAAGAATGCGGCAGTTTTACCAGAGCCCGTCGGCGCACAGGCTAGAATTTGTCTGTCCTAAACCAGTCTCAATAAATTAAAAAATAAGATAAGTTGTAATAAGAGAGTTGTTGTCATGTAGAAATAAAAAATAAAGAAGTAGACACAAATTAATATTCATAGTTTGGTTTACATTAATTAAAAATTTAAAACCAAGATATAATTTTTTTAAGTAATAGGCATACTGGCATCTGTCTCACCTGATGGTAAGCGGTCACTGTTGTAAGCCTAGAATAGCTACTTAGAATATTATTAGTGTTATTTGTTCCTGTCTTGATTGTTTTGAATAGGTGCCGTTTATTTTTTAAGTTTGCACACCAACCATTCTCCCGACCTGTACAGTTGGCAGGTAGAAAATGCTTACAGCATTAAGCCCACCTAATTGTACATTTTGTGCAATAAAAAAATACCCATAATTATTTTCATGTGAAAAGAACAATTAAAACAGTAAAAAAACACTTAAACTTACCTCTAACATGCAAGGGATGGCCTGCCGCTGTATAGGTGTCGGCTCATCATATCCACATTGTGTGACAGTGTTCACTAGTGCTCGGGACACATTGTACCGAGACATCAGCTCTGAGAAGTCTTTGAGGGCAGGTGGGACGTGACGACCAACTGTTTTGATGCCATGTTCATTGCGGAAACGATTATGCTGAAAGTTTCATAGACATTGGTATCGATTCGGTTGTTGCCTTTTTCTAAACTAACCTAATTTGACAGCTCTAAAATTATAGCCGTCCTTGTTGTTTCAGTTTATGAGAAAGGGACGGCAACATTTTTAGTGCTGTCAAATTAGGTTAGTTTAGAAAAATGCAAAAACCGAATCGATACCATTGATTCACAAAATTTTGCAGTTATAAAACTAGATTTGTTGCCGACATTAGTATTGAGTTACTTGTTGCATTTTTTTGAACTAACCTATTTTGACAGCTCTTAAATTATAGGCGTCTCTGTCGTTTTAGTTTATGAGACAGGGATAGCAACATTTAGGGCTGTCATATAAGGTTATTTAAAAAAAATGCAACCAAAGAATCAACCTACTAAATAAAGTTTTAAATTTTCGGTATAAAATTACCTCTTCCTGTTCCAGTTTCTTTTTCAAATCCTCAGTTTTTTCTTTTTTTTCTTTCTTTCTTTTCTCTCCAATCTTCACTCCTTTCACAAGCTGGATGTTCTCATCATTCTCATCGCCAGAAGATACTTCAGACTCAGGATGGGACACCTCGGATTGAATGTCTAGATCAGCTTCAAGTTCATTGTCAGATAGTTCTTCTTTTTTTATTTGTATTTCCTCTTGTTTGATCAAAGGTTTTGAGGTTGGGGTCTGTAAGGTAAAAAATTATTTTACTATTAAAAGGGTCACTGGTCTTTAATGAAAATGCTCACAAACTAGAAGAGTAAGAAAATTAGTAAGTACCTATACTTACCTACCAATTAATTTGAGTTGAAAATTGATAAAACACCAGCTTACAAAAGAAAAATAATAAGATAGGTTATGTACCTATTTGTACTTACATTATTTTTAACGCCTAATACTTTGTGTTTAAAAGTGAGACCTTTAGTCAACTTTTTAAATATATCGTAGGCATCCATTTTATCAACATTTAAATAAAACTATGTACACTGAAGTCTAAATAGTTATTGAAAATGCGTGCGTTGCGTTTGTATACATGTTTACATTTTTTTTTAAATTTTAATTTGGTTTGGTTGGGGCTATCTGTAGTTGGAGTCTTGTCCTTTTGCCAAGTCTTTTCCAAGTAAGTTCTATTTTGTGCTTAGTGCTGCCAGCACATAAACCCAAAAGAGGTTAACGCTAAGGTCGCCAGAAACTTATTTTTAACTCCGAAAGGTCCTACCTAAATAAGTTAAGTATTAAAATAAATGAATACAAATATCCTGTCCGTCTGTCTCAGATGATTAGACATACATCATTACGCATTAAGCTAGCAATGCTTTAGTTTTGTTTCGGACTTGAGCATTAAAAATAAAAAATATATAGATATTCACGGACACTTAACACAACGCCTTCTAGTCCCAAACTAAGCAAAGCTTGTACGATGGAAACTAGATGGCTGATAGAATACAAACATACATACACCCTACATTGTTTCAAATTCGAGCCTAGAATAGAAATCGTTACTCAAGCACAGATTTTAAAAACATAAATGTATGATTAAGCCCAAAACAGTGTTATACAGTAAACACGTAAAAAGTTTAAAAAGTTGCAGGTCTTAAATGCTAAACTAGGTATGTTTAATTTGATTTATGTAAATAATCTTTACTATGCTCCAAGCTATTACTTGTACACTGAGCTTGTACAATTTGTGCATACCATTATTTTATTCTTCTGAAAACACTAAAAAGCGCTAGATCAAGCATTAAAGAAACAAATATGGCAGCACTAAAATACAATCAATCATATTCCAAAAAATACTTGGCAAAATAACAAGCCTCCAGATCCAGAACAAAAAAAAAATGGAATCATATTTAGGCAAATGTCATTGTCAACTTTTTTTTCTAGAAGAATCTCAAGTTATACCAACGTCAATGTCACATAGCAAAAGTAACCAAGATTTGGTGTTGTTTCGGTTCAAATGTGCTAGATCGTTATTTACTCAGTCCGGAGACTAGGTGTAATGTAGGTCAGCACCACCATTGCACCACCAATGCAGCGTGTTACTCCATCGCCACTGCTGCCGACTTCGCTTCTCGCTGACTGTCACCAAAGCTGCTACGACCGTCATGGCGCCAACGTGCACTGCTCCCAGGATGCTTCCAGGGTTATTTAAGGTAGGTAGGTACGTAGGTAGGCAAGTGGTACGTGAAGTGAACCTAGGTATCTAGACTACCTTCATACTCTATCACGATGACGGGAAGAACGAACAAAACGAGAAAGTAGCTACAGTTGGGTTCTGGGTACCTACAGACCTACTACTGACCTCATTATGACTCGATGAACATTCCTCTACTTCAAGAAGGGATAATAGTATCCTGTCTGTGATAGGAATCTACATACATACATACATACATACGTAAACAGCTGTATCTACGGCCACAAATGCTAATCTCTACTTAGTCCTTTGTATTGTTATTGGACAGTAGGAGTATGCAGGTAGATAGGTACCTACCTATCTGTACGTTATATTGCTTACTATCCTTGTGTGTGCCGGACATCACGAATGTGTAGACGCGTTAGCATTAGCTAGGTAGGTAGGTACCTACAAGAGTTCTCGTCCTAAAGATAACCTACCGCATTCACTCCTTATAATATTGATTTGTTCATCTAAGTTCCTACATTTTACCTACTAAATACCTACGTACGTACCAGCCAGTATTTCATAGACAAGATATGATATAATTTATTCTATTTAGGTCCACCAACTTGTAGGTAGGTAATGAAGCCTCGCCATTTCTTGCTACAGAATGGGTAGGTAGCTGCCAAGTTTATTGATAAGCAGGTTTCATCATCATCATCAACCTATATCGGTCCACTGCTGGACGTAGGTATCTCCCAAGACGCACCACTGAGCCCAGTCTTCGGCTCTTCTCATCCAGTGCGTGCCAGCTACATTTCTCAGATCGTCACGCCACCTAGCCGGAGGGCGTCCTACACTACGCCTACCTAAACGCGGTCTCCACTCGAGTATTAGTTTGCTCTAACGATTCTGCGGCAAGCAGGTTTACTAGGTACATAAACTACCTACCTAATATAGGAAACAGGATAGGGATAAATAAAATGACACAAAATCAATGGAATCACCGCGAGTTTTATTTTATACTTTTACATTCAACCGATGCATGACATTTCTATGCAATTTCGAACAAAAACCAGTTTCATTTACCGAATAGTCAGATCCAAAGATACTTATAGTACTAAGTTCCGCCGACTGATATGTAGATGTACTACCGATAACCCGATTTGATTCCTTATACACAATATCAACAACATCCAATTAAGTAGACACCGATGCTTTACCGCAATTGGAACTACCAACTAACATCGATTTTATAGTCGGTAGGTGTTCAAAAATTACGCCGAACTTTTCTGCCTGGTCACATATGGATGGCTGCGACATTCTTTGGAGGCCTCTTTACGCATGCTTGTGGCGCCTTGGCGTTTACCGTAGCTGCGAAAGTCTTGAGCTTTACCAATTTGGAGAAGACCTTTGCTCTGCCGTGGCACTCAACAACAGGTTGACTTAAAACATATTTGAGAATTGGTATATTTATGTTCAGTAATGGATCTAAATAGCATTAATAAATGATGCGGGTTTTAAATGATGCGAGTAAAAAAAAATATTAAGTGATGCGAGCTTTTAGAAAAGAAATTAGTTTGAAAACATGAAATAGTTTTTACGTAGGTATGTATTTTACAAATATTCTGTTTTAAATAGGTGTGACTTGGGATCACTCTCTGGATTATAGGCAATAGTAAAAATGTCATTGAAGTTTTTTAAAAATAAAAGTTATGAGTTTGGTAGTTCCAGCAGCGATAAAAGCAGCCATTTCTCTTCTCACTACAACAATAGTACTTTAAGTGTCTTCATCGACTGCGTGGTCTTACAACAACTCCTTCGAAGCCTTCAGGTCCGTAACCTACCCTTACCAATCATTTACAATACTAAACATTCTTTTTACAACCCTACGGACCCATACAAACATTAAAAGTATAACAAAACTCTAACTAAATGTATTTAACACATATTTTCTTTGATCAACGATGGCAAACTATAACTTTTAGACAATAACACAAATATTAGTTTAGGCTTATAGAACCCGAGAGGTACTCACCCTCGACCAATGCCTAATTTTATATTACCCTTAATTTAATAATTTAATTTAATTTTGATTATTTTTTAATAATTCGAGGTCGAGTACCCCTCAGGTTTGCGTAAGAGAAAATATCGATGCTAAATAAAAATGCAGATCGTGCATAAATTAAATTACGAAAAAAGAAAAATCTAATCCTAAGCGTGTCAGCAAAAATATAAGTGCAGTTAAAATTAAATTTGCCACTTATCTATACTTTGACAATAGATTGTTAAATTGTATTTTTTTCGTAAAAAAATATTCTGTATAAAATGTGTCCCCAAGCAAGTCTTGAAATGGGACAATTTTGCTGAATCTATTTACTTATTTGTATAATACGAAGGTGTTGGCTAGTTTATTCATAAAGTCCCAAACTGTTATATATTACACAAGATTTAGTGTTTTTTTTTTGGGTTTGGAGTTTGTAACTTCAGCGTATGCTTTCTTTATACAAAAGATTTGAACGCGCACCTTTTGAGTACGTCCAATGTGCTGTGTGCTTTCCGTTTAGGACCTTTATGAACAGGGAGATCTTTACAAATACAACAATATAGGAACTACTTATTATTATTGAAAGATATCCAGAAATAATTGACTAAAAAATGTGCTCTCGCTAAAGAGTGAAACGTTATCTTCAACAAAATTGTCCCACAACCCTATTTTACTGTAGATTATAAGTTATTTCTAAATATAACTGTCAGTATATTGTAGTCATAAATGTATATTGTAAATAATTTATATTTAGGTAAGTAAAGACGGGAACAACAGTGTATCTCGGCCGGAGATAAGACGAATGAACTACTTAGTATTATAATACTTATTATTTTTATTATATTAAGGTCGTAAGTGCACTTTGAGTTACATACGGAACTATGTTATAGTTGTACGGTAGCAGAATCACTACGATAAACTATACGAATCAGATCTCGATCAAATTGTGACGAACGAAAAGAGTTTATTTTGAATTTGAGAAGAAACTACTCTGCTTAAATAAAGTCGCTTATTTATAAAAATTTATACATAAGACTAAATGAGGTACTATGGCTGATTGGGAACTATTGCTACTGGGTCAATAATTATTATTATTTATAGGTGGAAGATACAGATAAATATATTAAAGCTATAGTTAGAATACACCGAGGCACACAACGCGACCCCACCTTAATGCTTGGTACTGTCACAGCCAAGAACTTTATCAAATAAAAATATTAAATTAACTTATGACGAGGTTTGTTCGATATAACATCAGTATTATAAAGTAATGCGGTCGGTGTATTCGTATAACGGTGTCTCTCCCCGGCCGAGTTTTAAATTATTTCATATAAATAACTATTGTAAGTACTGGAGATCTATAATAAAGTGTGAAGTATCACTTCTCACCGAATCACAGAAAAAAAAACTATTGCATTTTATTATGGATATGGTCAACGAAAATAATGTATGTATTGTGAAATTATTCAACAACTGCTAAAATCTTGCATGACATTTACAATATATTAATTAGATAAAAATATAAAATCGGTACTTATTGTATTGACACATTCTGAGTGGCGTAGACCCCGGCGTAGAGGGTCTACGCCGTAGCCGACGGCTTTTTATTATTAATTAATACAATAAAATTAAAATCATAACTATATGGAGGTAATACTTAACATTACTGGAGGTAATAATACTTATATCATAAAAGCATTAAATTCTATGACAATTTTTGTGAAATATTGTGAACATGGGTTTTAGGTGAAATTATATCAGATAAAAACTGTTATCTTCAATACGATTAAAACCTATCTTATAAAAATAGGTTAGACGATTAATATACCAATTATATTAAGCTTTTTGTATATTGGCAGTCAGTATACCAAAAGAAATAATCGTTTGCGAATAAAAAAATTAGAATACTTTAAAATGACTTAATGTGCAACAAAATGGGGTTTGAATACTGAAAATAATTTGTGTAAAGCTAAATCAGAGAGCTAAATCCGAAAACGTAGTTTTGTTCTGATCAAACACAAACTTTCAGTTAAAACTACTCTGATTTCCTAAACATCTTAGCTCCTAACTATAGAGTAATATTTGTGTTTGATCAAACTAAGCCGTTTAGTTACCATTGTTTTACTGAAACCTACTTTTGTATAATAACATATCGATATTTTGACGATCCAGAATAAGATATTTTACTTAATTATAAGCTTAGTTTATACGCGCACCGCGACGTCATTTTAAAGTATCTATATCGACGCTTGAAAGGCAATAATGACTAAGCGACATATTGGCAACTTTACACCAGAGCATTTTAAAGTTTTTATTTTTGGAAAAAAAATCGTGAAAAATCGCCTTTTTGTCGTAGCTACTCGATTCCAACGTATTTTAAATGCAGTTTAAAAGCTTTATAAATTGACATTTAAAATTTATGCATTTTCTTAATACTTTAAGAAATAATGTCGGTTAGTAATATATTAATCAAAATCACAAACAGGTAAAAATTACTTATCGACAATTTTTTTTTATTATAAAACATGTAAAATTAACTAAACCCTAACATTTTATAATTGTGTTTCAAGAAAAATGACGCATCCAGAAGTAACAGATGTTTGACACATAGGTAAAATGATCGAAATATTGAAGCAAAAAACTTTTCTGCCAAGCAATTTCAACCATAGTACAGATTAATTAAGGTAAGTGTAGGGCATTTTTAGACAAGTAACAAAGAATTTAGGTTTTAGTACGCAAGATTAAAGACTTTGGACAAAGGTTTTCGATAGATATCATCATTATCAACATCAAAACAGCCCTTGTAGTCTATCATATTGACTATGTATGTACATTGTAGTAGATCTACAATAACTGACTACTGATTATGGGCTTCTGAAGAGTGTATCTGACGATGAGTATCTGACGAGGGACGAATTAGTTAGAGCTTACTCCGCCACGTTGCTCTTGTGCAGGTTGGTGGAGGTTTTAGGCCTGTCACTATTAACCCTTTGTTAAAAAGGTCTATATAAGCCTCTAACACACCAATATTGCAGTCAAATCTCGGAAAGTGGATAGCTGATTTTATAAAGAACATGATTTGCCGTGGTTTTGATCGAGTGAGCGAAACGAAGATTTTAGTGACAACTTGGGCAAAAAGGCTTTGTATGTTTGTTCGTCGAGATCTTTTGAACCACTTATCTGATCTTCACAGAAGTTAGCAGGTATACGGATAGTAGTCTTAAATTTTACTGGTTTGAAAAATGAAGTAAATCGGTCAAGGGTTTGTAAAGTTATGAAAGTCCAAAAAGAGTAAAACAAATTCTACAAAAATATCAAGTGGGGTGTCATAATAATATGATAGGACTTTGTTTAGATATCCCAAAACCCTTTATTTTTATTCTAGGTAAAATTTTGAGTTGTAAAAATTATAAACTTAGCATAACCAGTATAACGTGAGTTATCATTTATTAGAGTTTTAAGGATTTTGTAGTTCAAGTAAGTCTGGTAATTAGCTAGATGGCGGTATCGATGCGATTTGCAAAGTTTAATGTAACCATGGATATTCATCAGCTGTGAAACCCGATTTTGAGGAATTTCAGGTATAATTGCAGTTTGAAACATTTAATTCATCTCAAAGTTTTAAATTAGATGAGCTGGAGTCCATACTCTAAGATATTAATGATCATCAATTATGAAAAGGATTTAAGGAGACTTTCATAGTCGGGTAATTTTATCAGGAACATCACAAGATCTCAGTTCGGGGCAAACTACTAGTTCAAAAACAATCACAGTAATGTTGGAGAAAATGGCTGTCAAAAATTAAGAACGTTTTTTGCGAACTTGGTCCAATTGTTGCAGTTTTTCGTATTTATTTTTGTCTTCTTCTTCTAACTTAAGAGCTCAGCTCTTGTCGGTGTAATTTAATTATGCAGTTCTCGCCATTTGTCCCTTTTCAGTGCAGCTTTCTAGACGTCCTTAAACGACATGACAGCGATCTTTTCTTTCAGCTGGCTCGTATAGCTTTTACGCGGTCTTCCCTTTCCTCTCTTACCTTCTACCTTTCTTTCAATGATATTTTTAATTAAACTGTCATGTCGTATGAGGTGTCCCATCATTTTTCCTCTCCGGTTTTCAATGGGCTCTTTCTTCATTCAGCCTACTCAGTACTTCCACGTTAGTAATTTTCTCCGTCCAGCTTATCTTTTCCATTCTCCTCCAACACCACATCTCAAATGCTTCCAGATACTCTCTGTCTTTTTGAGTCATTGTCCATGTCTCACACCCATAACGGGCTATACTCCAAACGTATGATTTAATGAATTTTTTCTTAACTTTTTGACATTTTAGATGTGAAAATTTGTTTTTTATTGTTAAATGCTTGTTTTGCTATTGCTATTCTGGATCTGATATCTGGTGTGCATCTAGAGTCGGCCGTTATGAGGCTTTCTAAGTATCTGAACGTGTTAACTCTCTTTTTGTAATGACGAGTATATCTTCTAGGTATGTACTTACATATATCTTGGCCCCTAAAAATTTCAATATTTGATCAAGTGCGCGAAGCAAACGGAGATCTTAGTGACAACTTGGGCAAAAATGCTTTGCATGTTTGTTCGTCGAGATCTTTTAAACCGCTTATCCGATCTTCACAGAATTTGGTAGGTACTGGTTTTAAAAATGAAGTTAATCGGCCAAGGGGTTGTAAAGGTATGAGGGTCCAAAGGTCGTAAAAATAAAATAAGTTGTACAAAAATATCAAATGGGGTGTCATATGATAGAGCTTTGTTTAGACATTCCAAAACATTACGGGGATATCCATCAGCTGTGAAAACCAATTTTAAGGAATTTCTGGCATAATTGCAGTTTTAATTCATCTCAAAGTTTTGACAAGCAATTATGAAAAGGATTCCCAGCCCAGTGGGCAGTGAAGTGCACTTACCCAGTACACTTCACGCTACGCGATGAAGCACTATGTGAGATGCGCGCGAGCACACAGGTTACCTATGCGACAGTTCAGTGAAGATGAAATCATTTTTTTGTTCCTAACAGCCACTCAAAATCTACTTTACAGTGCGGATAAGCGACAAAACAAAATAAGTGCATCAGAGATAAGCTCACTTGTATAGAAATTTCATATCAGAAATAGTTTCCTAAGTAACAAAAACAGGAAAAAAAAACGGCAGGTAAAAAATTACCAAACGACAATATAATATACTTTTTAGGTAGGTAAATATTACTACTTTACGTTTTTAAGTCCATTGCATTTAGGTAAAAAGTACTAAATGAAAATTAATACATAATTAATGTGTGTTAAAAAGTCTTAAATTACGAAATAAAAAATAATTGTATCAGGTAAAATTTCTTAAGCAATATTCATACCTTAATTAGTGCCAGGCAAAAAATACTTTATGTTTAAACGCATTATTTCGAATCTAGGCAAAAATTACTATATGTAAAAAATAAAAATCAAATGCATACTAAGTGAAAATTATTCATAAATCGGTAAAATTATAGTCGCTTGGACGCCGAAAACTGAGAAAATGTGTGTTTTTTTAAATGACCAAGCGACAACAAACTTCGTCCTAGCGGCATGAGAGTAAGACCAATCGACGCAGGATTTTTTTCTGATTCTAATGATATATATAACTCAATATCGCCCAAAATGTCGCTTGGTCATTATTGCCTTTCAACCGTCGATATGCTTTCTTATTTAGCTATTTAGGCTATTGTAAATTGTACTGTAAAAAGGCATTCCGTTGTGTGTATTACACTAATTAGTAACACAGTCGGTTTTATAGTTAGTTTAGTAATTAGAGAAAACTGGCAAAGAAGCGATAAACTATATTCTGAATTTCGAAGAGAATTCAATTGAAAAAGAAAAGATTTCTCACTTTGTCTTATTTAAATGCAGTATTTTGGTATACATTGCAAAATATAATAATTCCTATTGTTCCGCTGCTGTTTTTTTTTGTTATTTGTATGTTAACGCTGCGATTTAATTTTGCCGACACTTATCCAAACTTAACGTATTTTTTTTTATCCATAAGACATAACAACAATCACTAATGGCTGTATCTCCGAATGATGTATTACGCAGCTGTCAAATGAGATCAAACATTTAGAACTATAAAAATGCCAAAACCGAATATAAAATGGTGGGTTTGATTCCAAAAAGTTTTAACGAAGCAACCAACAACAAGCTAACAGTAAAACCAATACGAATAATTGCGCAGCGAAAACAAACGATAAACACGAACATAAACTGTAACTCTAAGTTTTACTATCGATAAATCAATTAGTAGAATATATAAAAATCGTTTTATTAATGATTTCATCTATTCGCTATTTATTTAATATCACGAGGCTCTAATCCACGACGCCACGATTACAATATTTAATAAATGTACCTATTCGCTAAGTTATATTTACAATTCAATCTACCCGCTTGCTTCTTTCTAAGCTCCAGCTAACAGATACTATCGTTATATGGTTATTCCCGAAAAGGTTCTATCGAACAACAGAATCTAGAACAGCCAGTAACATCGTTATTAAATTAAAAACAAAATAATATTAGTGAGGTACTACAAGTAAACGGAGGTATACGCGTTGAAGCGGATATACCTACTCTCTTTAAATACAAAACTCGTCTATTTCATAAAACGCAACCGTTATCAAGTACTAATAAACTATTATATACCAAAAAAGTCCCATTGCTTGATATCACAAAGTATACAATGTAGATTATAAATGAAAACTCAAAGTTAAAATATGAACCTTAACCGAAAAATCACTAAAATTTCATAAAAATAAATGCAAAAGTAGCAATAATTAAAAATATAATTGCATTGAAGTTAAAATTATAAAATTATTATAGGGATTGCATTAATATTCGATTGTAAAATGTTTCTGAAACATGTCACTTTGAGTGCGACTGATATGTCCATCTCCATACTGAAGGATATGGCACAACACTAAAGTGTCAATCTAATATGTTTTTCAAATGCATTTTATTTATGCTATGGATATTAAATGCAATAATTATCCGTTTTCTTTGGCCTTGTGAAATATCACGGTGTTAAATACTTTGTGTTGAGATATTAGACGCGATATGTCGGGTTTGAATGATCCTGTCCTTGGGCGATCGAGGGTTCTCGAACCCTGAGTAGCAAAGAGATATGTCGATTCATAACGAATGCGGTTCTCAAGCGATTTCCTACAATATAAGTAAATAAAATATTCTTTTACAATCTGCAGCCATCTTATGGTTATTCCTAAGACTTTTGAGAATAATATAATAATAATCTAATAAATTTTCAATAACGAGACGTCCTCTACGTTGGTCGACATTTAAATAAGAACCACTATACACTCATAGAGAGAAATCCGAAAATGGATACAGATTAAATATGATTCTATCGATGAATACCTAAATCTACATTCTATACAGAAGAAATGATTATTTATTTCATGATTTGAAATCATGCTCACGTATACGATAGTCGAACCGCTTTTCGAAGACCCGCGTTCAGGCTATCCGACGCCCCTACCCCCGCCCCGCTGCAGCGGAGGCCTGGGCCCGCGAGGAACTCCAGAGCCACCGCTCGCTTCGCTCCCCGACGCGCCGACTGGCCCTGACTCGTTCGTCGACCTGCTTGCTTTGCTCACTCCTCACCCAACAGATATACTTCACTAATGTAATGGCATGAAGACGAACGAAGGCACGGCTACATTATTATTACACTGATCATAACAATTTATCATTATTAAGCCAAATGCACATAGAATAGAATTGTTCAATTAGACGTTAATTTTGTACTTTCGAAATCAGATTCTAAGAAGTCTTTAATTTTACTCGACACCAACACCTTTAATCTAAAATTTTGGTAAATTAGTTCCTAAATAATCTGATTTTTATTAATTTAGACTTTGGCGTACCGAAAAAAGTTTCTTTAAAAAATATTTTCTTTCCATTTAAAAATTACTGGTTTTAAAATTTGTACGTTCACTTTTTGTACAGTTACCGAATCTAATTTGACACTAATAGACAATTTTCGAAAAGTGATTTTACAAAATGTATTATTATTTTAGAATACAGTTGGCAAACATTTGGCAGTACTAGAAATATTAATACTTTAGTATTGCTTGGATTACATTGTCATTTGAACACTGCGCGACGACATCCCGGGACGCCGCGCCCACGTCGCTCGAAGCGAACTCCGAGTCTCGAAGCGTACACTAGACAATACTGTATGTAACTTACGCTAACGTCAATATTTTACTAATTATAATACGATAAACCGAAGAGATGCGGCTTGTGCTGCATCGTTTTGGCATTGTCCGTAATATTGCACACGTGCTCGGGTAGCGGGGTTCAGCGCATAACCTGTCATTGCAAGCCGGGCGGCAGAGCCGGGTGGTCGCCGCCCAGGTCAAACAGATGGTGCGGCGCCGGCGCCAGTGCCGAGTGCAGCGCTGATGTCTTCAGCAGCCGCTTCAGCATGCCGCTGGAGCCGCGGTGCTGCAGGCTCTTGTGCGTCGTCAGTGAGTTCTTGGTGCGGTACCGCCGGTGGCAGAACTCGCACACGTACAGCGTGTCTGACTGCTCGTGCTTGTCCTGGAAGTGCCGCTTCAGCGAGTAGTAGCATGAGAAGGTACGTCGGCAGTAGGGGCACTCCTGCGGCTCGTTGATCCCGCCCGCTGTCGGCGGCGGCATGCGCAGCGGCGCCGCTGCAAAACCAACATCTAAGCTCACATCGCCGCTCGATACTTACTCTACTCTCTTTAGGTTATGGCAACTGTTCAGTGTAAGCTCTGTTAGTGGCGACACGGATCAGGAAAGAGTGATGTCAGATTTCGTATGCATTATTATTTGAAAGTTTCGTATTAGGCACAATGTATGAGGTTAATTATAATAATAAAATAGTACTATTATAATGCACTGTACACATCGACTAACTACACAGTAATCACGAGATTTTATAATCAAAATTCAAGGAAATCGTTTCAACCACAATGACACAGAAACACGTGATAACAAAAATGATAGAAGCATGCTCCAAGCAACACAACAACATCAAAACTGCGAAACCTTCAGGGAGGGGCCTTGGCTGGGAATAATTATAATAACCAAACCAAAATTTAAATTAAACACTAAAAAAAATAAAGGAAAAAATAATAATAAAACGAAACGTGAAAGGACCCTTAACCTATCTTAGTCTATCAGAGGAGTCGTGTTAATGAGTTAGCTTTATCCGTATTTGTCTAGAAGCGGGGCTAACCTTTGCAAGCGGCGTGTCGGGCGGGGCGGGGCGGCAGGGCGGCGAGGTGGCTGACGTTCTCTTTGCTAGCCGAGCACTGCCGCCAACTCCGCCCGAGTAGTCACTAAAAAAACCGGATTTGATCCGTCTCCCCTGGCCTCGTTTTGTGGTAGGTGTATATGTGCGTCATCAGGGAGTTCCTCGAACAGTATACCCTTTCGCATATAGTGCAGCGGTACTCCTCCTGTCTCTCGGCATGCTTGTCGGCGACGTGCCGCTTCAGCGACGCTTTCGAGCACAGTACCTTCCCGCATAGCGAGCACGAGAATAACTTTTTACCTGGAAACAGATCGAAAAACAAACAAAACAATGGGGGTGGGCCCCGTACGCGTCAAATCAAAATAATTGCTACCCTAACTCGGGTGTTTCAACACACTTGAATTCACGCTTCTATTTTTGTTAAAATAAAAATGAAAAATCAAAATAATAAAAAAAAACTAAAGTGTAAATGAAAAAGGATAAATTAGAAATGATGGCGAAGCTACGGTGGCCGATGAGGAGGTGTTACAGACAGACAAACGCATGCGCGGGAGCAGAAATAGATAGGTACTAGTAAATAAAAGTGAAGCCAGGAAACAAGAAAACAGTGCATACAATGTTAATACGCAGGTTCGGAAAAAGCGTCCACACAAAACATAACTTTTAAAAAACTAAACGGGATTTTCACGAATAAAACTGTCAATTTTTGTATATTTGTTTTATTAAAAACGCCATTATCATCAATATTAGGATTTATGAAGTTTTGTTTAACGATTACAAATTACATTTTATGAGTAGTTACTTCAATTATTTAAATTTAAAAAGTAAAGAAAGAAAATGAACTATTTTATGGGTATAATAATATGATGTGGATTATTATAATAATAATTAGGATGTTGCATGCAGCCCATTTAAACGTTATAAATATATTAAGGCATGAACCAGTGCAATAACCAATATTAACTTTTCAAAAATGGAAGACAAAAAGAAGTTTTTAATAATTTGGCACAGACATGAGCTACACATCCAATGGACTGCATCATACATAATGCCAATTGTCAACAAAAACAATCGAGCTTCGCGAATAGAACAATAATTTACAGAAAAAAAATATAAAATTTCAATACAACAACCAATAAATTAATTTAGATGCTTATAAAATAAGTAAAAATGCCAACAAGAAGTATAAGAACACATTGGATAAAGTCTGCGCTCGAGCGCGCTTGAAAAATTAACCTTAACACGTTAAAAAGATAAAAACTTAAACAGGTCACAGAAACAGTCTTAAACTTGCTAAGATCCTAACAACTAATGAAGTTTAACAGGGATGTGTTCTGCTCCTTAGAACACGGTGTAGTACTCGCCTAGTTTAACCCTGAGGGCCGACTCTGAGGGCCCCCTGAGATCCCAATTTAACTTAGCACCTAAAAAATTCCAACCAAAGATCACAAAAAATTTCGAGTTATTAATACCGAAAATCACGCTTTTGACTTTTAGCCTCCTGTGCGGCTGTATTCCTTTAAACAATAATTAATTTAGTATATAACGTACAATTTTTCCTATAATACGCCTAATAGTGTACAATCAAACGCGATCTTAGTCTAATCAGTCTATAGCGTTTTATTAGATTTTGGCAATTTATCCAACGGGAGACAATTTTTCTCTATATAATTTTCTAGTGCTACGTTCGTCTCTCCAACATTCAGCCTACGCGCAGCACATCCCTGTACTCGTAAAGTAAAGTAGTTTAGCTACAACTAATGAATCAGATAAACCTTATTCTACTTACTCTACTAACTTTATTCCCAAACCCAAATTAACAAGTAAACCTATCGCTAACATTACCTACACAAAAACAACAATCCTACGTTTCACGTTTGCAATTATATGCAAATAAAAACTTAACATTTTCGCCATAAACGGAATGTTACGAAACAATTTGATTTAACTTTCGAATTTCGTATCCTTATTTTTTCCTAACATCTTTCCAATTTAGCACCAAATCACTAGTCTTCCAATTCGACAAAGTATTACAATAAGCTTACTAATAACTAAACAAAATAGTATAATGGCTAAGCGTTTTACGTACCTAGACAATAACAACAGAATCTTATAACATTTAGCATTACTTAGGAAGCCTCTCGTATTTAATTGTTAGTCGTTATTGCAGGCGCGTTTGCAACACGCCTATACTTCTTAACAGAAGTTGCGAAAAATATGTCTTTTTTTTAGAACACAATAATAATTATATAAAGCAGGCACTAATTATATAATGTGTATATAGTTTTACAATAAATTATGTGTTAAATTTACACGATATAATCTTAATGCTATTCAAAAGAAATAGTAACAATATTAATTCACTGACATATGTTGTCACATGCATTAATTAATAATTCAATAATGTGATGTATGTTTAACTAGAATAGTGTACTACGTGATCACTGTATTATTATTGTTTTATCTAAGACCGGCTTCAATAACGAAGTTTCAGCTGCAATTTTTTTTTGAGAAATATGATATATATTTCATAGTATTTATATATTTTTTTTAATTTAACGTAACATTAAACTCTTTATAATCAAGACATCACGAAAAGTTAAAAAAAATCAAGTAATTTGCATTATACACTGACGCATTTTACGTCTAGTAAATTTATATTTTTAAATTGTTTAATCGTTAGTGAAGACCGGGCTTACAACATGGGTTATTATAGCACAATTTTGATTGTAATTTTGAGTTTTGTAAAATAGTTATTATATTTAACAATAAAATTGTAATGTTTACTTTTGAAACTGTCTTTAGATTATTTTATTTCTTTATTATTACGTAATATAATTACTTTCAAAAAGATCGGCTCAAAATAGTTGCCAATGTATGTATAGTTGCCGATTGCGTATTAGAGTAAATACATAGAATATTGTAAAAGTGCTATAATAACACACGATAATTAACGATAGTCCTATTACTGCAACAGTTTTCTATAATTAATAAATTACTAAGTGTGATTTAGCATCGGAGTGACTATTTAAACTACGTTTTATATAGTATATATGGCAAGCAAAATATTGATTACGGAACATCATAGATCAAAAAATTCACACTGTTTAAATTTAGGAACATTTAACACTGAGAATTATCAAAGTTTTATTCTATTACCTATTATGTATCTATTATATAATAATGTGTTTTAATTACAATTGTACAACGAAATACCAACAAATGTACAAAAATATTAATGTAAATTTTTAAAAAGGTACAAGATTGTTGAAAATTATTCTAAAATGAAGGCTCAACGAAACAAATAAAATAAAAAGAAACGAACACAAACTTGTGCTAAAACTAATTCTTGAAAAAACAAAAAATCTGACTACACTAAATAAAATAAAATTAAAAATAGCCATATTCTTTTTGTTAAATGGCACTTTGCGATTCACATTGCAAAATACATGTGCATTGTTTTTCAAAAATAGCTCATAAGAAAATAGTAAGAGTGAACTGAACTTCAAAAAAATAAGAATAAAAAAATGTAGGTCGTCTCAAATACAATGCAATAAAAGTGTTGCATATTCATGTATTGAGTGTATTCGGGTTGTAGTAGGTAGTGCTGTCTGTGTATGTATTATCCAGTATTGTGTTGGTATTGTATTAATCCGGGTGTATGTCTATGTGCTATCTGCGGGTTGTTTGTTTGTGTGTGTGTGTGAACGAAATCCATCTTTTGCCTCTCTATCGGTGCTATGTCCTCGACATTTCAGTCTTGTAAGTGAACAAAAAACACCTAAAAAAAGTATTTTTGAAAAGCCTCATAAGCCAATTACATATCTGCGTATATAATTGTAATATATTTTTTTAAGTAATCTCGTATAAATATCTAAGAGTGAGATCATGCAGGTAAAATTACAGAAATAAATAAATTGCCGAAAAATGAACACAACGTCGAAATCAATATGCCTCTCTCGTTACTTACACGAACACTTTCTTTTCATATCAATTTAAGCCTAATATATAAATTTACAGCACCAAGATTTTTCATCTTTCTCAAAATATTAATTTTTTCTCTTCGCCTTATTGTCGCACATTTAACATAGTTTAAAATTTCAGGAATAATAATTACCGCAGTATTGCACTCTGGGGCGCACCTCGACGGCGCGGAGCCTCGGCTCTATGGAATGTCGGATCGGTCGGTACTTATCGGTAGCTTCGGCCGCAAGTCGCAACGCTCGCACCCCGGCCACGGACACAAAGTTCAAAGATCCTAAAAGATATCGTAAAGTTTCTAATATAAAATATATCAACGAATCCCTCTCCGGAGATAAAATATTATGTAAACTAAAATCGAAAATAAAGATAAACCGTCTCTAAACGTTAAACTGATCTTTGAACTTGTAGAAGTCGATGGTGTGGTGCGGAGGTGCAAGCTTGGAGTCGGGCGCAGTGGAGAGATTCTGCGGCTGCGCGGGGGGCGGAGGCAGCTGCACGTGCTGGTTGTGCTGCGCGTGCGGCGCGTGCGGCAGCGCGCGCTGGCGGCGGTGGTAGATGCTCTTGTGGTTGTTGAGAGAGTTGAGCGTGCGGAACACCTTGTGGCAGAGCGTGCAGCGCGCCGAGTGCAGCGGCTGCAGGTGCTGCTGCTCCGTGTGCCGCTTGAGTGTGAGCCGCGTGGAGAGCAGCTTGCCGCACACCTCGCACCGATGGCCGGCGCCCAGCGGGCCCACTGCCCAAACACATAACGACCAACATTAGCGCATTAGTCAAGAAGACGCGCGTCCCGCCCTCCGGGAGTCGGGACTCGCGTCGTAGCCAACACCACTGCGACCGCTCGCATCCAACGGGTCCCACGCGAAGGAACCAATTGGCACAAATGCGCCCTTAATTTACATGTAGAGGCAATTCAACGTGTTTCTACTTGGAATTTGACTAATGCGCTTAAAAACGTTGGTTGTTATGTGTGTGCTCGCGGATGTCCCAATTGGTTCCAGATAGTTGAAGGCGTGCGGGCGTAGCGCGACCGCCGCGGCGGACCGGTCGGGGCACGCGCGCACTCCGACATACACATACATACATATAGAGGTAAGGTCTGCGATGCGCATGCATAACTATGCTATATACAAATGTTAGGAACATATCGCGTTACATATTTTATAAACTTAACAGATATCTAGGGGCAAGAGTATGGCGTTTTGTTTAGGTGGTTAGGATGGCAGGTCGATTTGACGTATGGCACCGGGTCGATAGGACGCGGGTGACGGTCAGTTGACCGGGAAGAAAGGCCCCTGGCCGGCGGGCGACGACGGTGGCGGCTGCTGCTTGCGATGGTAGATGGACTTGTGGTTCCTGAGACTGTTCAGGCTGGAGTAAACCCGCCGGCATATGTTGCAAACTGGCTCGCGCGAGGGGCGCATGTGGACGTTCTGAATGTGCCGTTTGAGCCGGGTGAGTGACGATAGGCTCTTGTTACACGGGTCGCATCTGTAATCTTCTTGGGGGGTGCGGGCGCCACCTGGTCACAACACAAGCAGTTTAGCCCCATCGAAGCTTCGAACGCACTTTTAATGCACTCTCCTGATCGTAGCCTCTCTCAAAGCACCGCCACCCCCCGTGATGAATGCCTTCGTCCGTCGAAGCAGTATTAGTACGCAAGTCTCGGCCGCCTACTATCGATTTAGTTAAGCTCAGCAATGAATGTGTGATGGGACGCTGCCGCCGGACACTCGGATTTCTCTCGAACAAAAGCATTATTCCTCAATGAACCGATTGTAACTCGACAATTATTTTGAAATAAACCGACACCGCGTTACCATTACTAAAATTCCATTGTTCATTGCGATCGTCCCCAATTATTTTTACACGATATTCGTTTCTCAAGACATTATTATGATCTGATGTAATTGGATAGTGTATTTAGAAATATAAATGAGTCATGGGATCCGCTGCGCTTCGCAAAACCGAATATAACTAGCGCGGCAGTTCGCCGCCTCCCAATTTATTTGCATTGTTTGTACTCGGAACCTGATTTGTTCATTTTCTTGACAAAATTTTGCTGTTGCATTTTTAGTTTAAAAAAACCATAGTTTTATAGCCAATTGGGTATAAATACAAGTTGAATACTTACATAGAGTATTTCGTGAAGGTTTGGGTGTAAAAGAAAAAGAAATGAGGGTTGAAAAAATAAAATGCAAAAGGAAAATAAGAACAGAAACCTGAACGGAGATACGGGAAGGATTCCTAGCACACATGTTTCAAGTCACATCTAATAAAAACAAGCTGGCATCTTCATCGTATAGTATACATTAAACTATGTTACAGTACAATTACATGCACGCCACATTGCGTTTTGGTTCAATGGTCACAGTCTCAGGACTTGCACAGAACAGACAAACGTTAAATACAAGAGATAAACTACATATCCTATCCGTCACCATCGAACCACAACTCAAAAAGCTAACATTAATTTAGATACAGAACACAGAGCACAATGAACATATACAAAGGTTAAGAGGATAGTTATATATAAATACATATATTAAATATATATATCACGTGATAATTGCCTCATACATTTTATTAAATATAAACCTAGTATGATATATAAACCTAATAATGACAGAGCAGAGAGGAAGCGGTGATGGTGGCATACGACAGACAGTGCATTAAAAATATCGTTGGTTTCAAATATGTAGGTAATGCATAAACTTGTTGCTAGACAAGCTGGGACTCACCTTGAGACGAGCCGGCGATGCCGTCCGGGGTCAGCGGGCTCTGCAGTCCTGGGGGCAGAAACACACCTATAGCACAGAGTGGAGTTTGCTCTATGACACAAACATTCAGGGTACAAATAAACAAGTAGCTAGAAATATATTTAAAAAAATGCAATGATCAGTTTGAAATTTGAATGTCTTATAAGTGCAGAAGCACCTAGTAACACAGAGGAAAGAAATGTTTTCAAACATGTGAAGGATCACTTTGGAATTGTTATCAGCCAGAGACTATGAAAATCCTCCAAAACATAAAGGCACTCGGGTAGAGTCCGATTTAGATGAAACTTAAATAGTTAAATAGTAAAAAATAAATAGTTCAGAACTTGGAAAAAACCTGCCCATGAAATGTGGACATACTATGTGAAAATACTATGTGTAGGTGAAACACTATTGCTACTTTAAACATCATTATAAATAAAAAATAATAAATATTTAGATCACAAAAAAACTTTTTTGGTTTTTAGTCAAAAAGCCTCTCATAAATTCTGAATAGCTTATTATCAAAGAAAAAGATAAAAAAGCACTCTTTACATAATATACGTAAACAAAACGCTTAGAGTTTTTTGACGTCTTCTAAAATCCTAAATCAAACATCTAGTTTCCATAGTACAAGCCTTGCTTAGTTTGGTACTAGAAGGCGTTGTGTTAAGTGTCCGTGAATATTTATTATTATTTATTTATTTATCTATCTATCTATACTATTATAAAACTGTAAAGAGCCAAAAACTAAAATTAAAGATATGGATAAACTAAATATGCAGATCTACTAAATAAACGATTCTGATTCTGAAAATCTAGTTTGTCTGTTTGTTTGTTCGCGGATCACGCCTGGACCAATTTCAACTAAACTTATACCATTCGTAAGCCCTTTTTCCGGATTGAGGCTATTTTATCGAAATAAAAAACGTGGTTTCTAAGATACCTACTGCTTGAACTCTCTAGCCAAAAGCAGCCATTTGCTACGAGGTTCAACGTATGCTGGTTGACAGATATTTTGGTGGAAAGTTTCGCACGCGTACGAAGTCGCGGCTATCAGCTAGTTTAAAAATAAACGTGCGTATATGACAACAAATAAATGCTTACCAGACAACGCCGAGTGTTGTTGCAGAGCCTCCATAGTAAAGTTGTAGGTGCTTGACGGGTTGAACATCTTTGAGTCCGGGGGGTGGACGAAGGGCGAAGGTGGTAGCTGTGGCGGCGGCGTGCGATCTTCAGCGTCGGCCGAACTCCCACGGGAAGGAGGCCCGCCGCCTCCCTGAGGCAAACGGAATAGGCGTTTAGTTGTAGGTTCCTATCTGTATGTTCGTCTTTGTGGTATTACGTACATAGCTCATTTGAAAGGTCTAACAATATGTACTCATAATAATGAAATATGTTTTTTCAACTAGGCGTTCAAATAACGCATAATAAATAAATACTAGCCGTCGCCCGCGGCGTTGCTCGCGTTCTAGACCCTTAGGTATAGGGTGCGACTTTTCAAAATTCCTTTCTTAGTGCACCCCTTCACTATAATATAAGAATACTATCCTTCTAATTTCATACTTCTAGGACTTATTGTTTAGGCTGTGCGTTGATTATCAGTCAGCTTCAAAAACGTTATATATTATATTGATTTGCATACCTACCTGCTCATATTTTTTATAAACTCAAAATTATGTTTTATTTAACCTAACAAATTATTATCTTTGATACGGTTCCATTAGTATATAAATAAAAAAAAAAAATGTATTAAAAACTGCTAAATCATCTTGACTTGATACAAATGCTTGATTTTTATTAGACTATAGAAATACTAGTATTTTTGAGGCAATAAAACTTTTGCAAATTAAGCACTTTATTTTCTTTCTCTGAAGAAATGTACCTTGAACTTTTTTGAAGTAATTTCAGGTAGGTATAATCTGAGTTATAGAGTAGACTACTAACAAGGATAATCTTCTAAGTTTAGATTGAGAAATAAAAAGACTACAAAAAGTACAAAAACCGCCGAATTCCATCGAGTTTTTTTATAATGTTGATATTAGAAACTCCGCGTCTAGCTACGAGTAGTTTAAAGTTGTGCCAATTTAACTTCGGAATAACTGAAGTTTAGCAATAAAAATAAAATTAAGTACGACAGTTTACCGATTGCCTTTGCCTTTGTAAATTAGTATTTAGTAAGAGATTTAGACATTAGTAGTTTTGTTTTTTTCTAATCGATTGTGCAAAGACTAATGTATTACGTAGTTCCTACGTAAGAAGAAGCAGGACTCTACCAAAATTAAATAATGAAAATCTCGTTTTGAATTTTGACCTCCATTTCATACATTGTTCGTTTTTCGAAAGTACGAGTCTAGTTCGATAGTTTCACCAGTCTGGATTGTGTTTCTTTTTAAAGAGAACTGTTTTAATTTTGAAATAAGGATAAGACATTTTCGCAAATAGTTTTAAAAACAAAAGTAATATTTGAAATTGGAACTCGACCTTCATTCATTCATTGCATCGGAGTGCTAAAATGGTGCTTTATCGATAGCGTCGTACACAATGCAAACAATCGCGTAACCTGACACTTACAAGTTCCGCGTACTATTCTAGCCAGCTAGACGTCGTCTAATACCCAGTAACGTCAATGTCACCCATCAAACCGTGCATTCGATTTATATAGCGTACATTGCTGGCTTAGTATCGATCTATTCCAAGAGATGGTGATATATAAAGCAATGGTTGTTGAAATTGATCTGATGCCGAGTTAAAGGTCAGGTTAGCAATGTCAAGGTGAACCCATGTTTAGACTGATTGTTATTTAGTCTAGTCTAGATCCATGTCACGAAATAATTTGGGCGTACAAGTATCTAACTGCTAAGTACCCACAAAGAGTGTGACTAGTGTGGCTTAGACATGAACTTCTTGCTTATCTTATTATGAGCAGGTTGCTTCAATTGCTTTTTTTGATACAACTAAATGATGGAACAGGCCAATGGCCATCTGATGTTAAGTGACCTGTAAGGATTCATTGCCTCACTGAGCACATCCACTGAGGACGTGTCCTGTGATGCATTGCGTTCATAACTCTGACACATGAAGGTGTTAAGTATTATGTCATGTGCCTGTAATTGCACCGGCCTTTCAAACCGAAACACATTTTTAACATTCACATTAATACATTTGCTATTACCTTAATCAAAATACCTACAGAAATGAATTTAAGAAAAATATTGAATGGAAAAAAATGTGGTGTGCGATTTTTACCAACTCACCATAGGCCTATGCGAATGCGGAGGTGTATCATCCGTGCTCCTATCCATGTCCGCATTCGACGCGCAGATCATATCCAGGGGCTCATTCTTCACCTCGTCCATCAGTCTCGGTGACGGCGAAGAACTGCTATTAGAGATCCCATGTCCATTGTTCCCAGACTCGTGAGCCCGCGTATTATTTATCGGATGGTGGTTCTTAGTTGAGAAGTCAGCGGCGTGGATCTGCGGCTGTTCTGTATTGTTATTATCGTGACGCGGACGTTTTATGACGTCAGGTGAGTTGTCAGCCGACCGGCTCATACGGTTGGAAGGTAGTGGTAAGCGGCGAATCATCGGCGGTACCGTTGACGTTGGTTGTAAGAGAGCTTCTTCGAGCTTCTCGGTGAAGCTGGGCGTGTGGCCATGGTGTGGCGTGTGAGCCGCATGTGGTGGCGTGTGCGGCGATGGCGCTGTTGCTGACGCGCGCATCGTTTGCAGGAGGGGCTGTTGAGAAAGCCTCATTATACTCATGCATTTGCACATTGCACTAGGAAGGGTTGGAAGCCTTAGTGCTCTCCGTTGGTACATTTACAAATGTTTCCTAAGACTTATGGTTTAGTTAGAAGTGTTTGACTGCTGTGGGTGAAAAAATGGTATGAAATGTTAATAATTTGTTTCATATATCCCATATGGTTTTCCTATTTTCTGTTGTGGGAGAATGAGTTCCTAGTGTGGGGGTTATATTTGAGTGTGAGTTTTTACACACGGGCCAAAATGCTGTTAACACCAGTTATTTTATAGCGGTTCTGTGAAATATCCCGTCATTGTCATCGGTACCTATGTCCACAAAAATAGACTGATTTATTTAACAGATTTATCATCCTTGAGAGGCAATGACAAGCCATAAACCAAGAAGTTAAAGTTAAAGTTGAGAGGCAATGACGAGTAAGACTAACTTACCCCTTGAGCATCGTCATTGTGCGTGAGCCCCGACACGCGGAGCACCTCAGCCGTCTTCAGGAAGGAAGACAGGTTCCGCTGGTGGACGTTCACCTCGCCGTGGTAGATGAACTCCACCAGCGCCTGAAGGTCAGTGAATGCCACGTCTTGGAGCACGATGACTGGGTGCTTACATGGCGTTGACTGGAACAACACATAAGTTGAAGCCTAGAAGAACTAGGACCTACTAGAACTTACATGGTAAGTGGCATAAGTTTGTTTCTACAAACTTAGGCACTCGTATTGTGTGTTAGTTAGTACCTACCTATGTTACACATGGAAATGACAAAGGCATAATATGTAGGAATAGGTATCTATGTATGTAAATTCTACTGAATTATATCTTTCTTTCTGTTTGTCTCTCCTTAGAAACTTTCCTACCTAGAGAGCTGATCAGTGCTGATAGTTCTTATGCTATATTGTTTTCATGAGGTTCAAATAAAGTAGAATGGTATTTTATTCAAAACATAAACAAAAAGTCAATTACTGCGGAATCGAAATAAAATATTCATAGACCATTCGATAAAACTCACACAGGATAGTAACGACATCGGCATTTATTGACTGAGCTATTTTTGCTTAAAACTGAAAAACACAGTTTGTACTATGAAAATGTAAAATTACCTTTACGAAAAACTCAAAGCGATCGCTTCAAGCGATAAGACCGGCTATTGTACCTCACAAACTGTCACGCCCAAAAAATCCTTATCAGCCCAAAAGCTCATAACATCGTATCCACAGCAGAGCAGGGTAGGCGTTATTAGCTGGTGACCCTAACCAAAGTAGTTTTAAACCTGATGATTGCCACAAGGTACGCTTATACCTTTTTCATGCATAAAAACTGACAGATGTGACCAGGGTCTGAATTACAATCAAAATATAGTTCCTGACTGTAACGACTGCATCACCGCATAGAGCAGTATTTATGAACTTACTTTCAATAGTTCCCTGAAGTAAGGGCTGCATGCTGAGAGCACAACTCTATGCGCCTTCAGGCTCCGGCCATCACACGCGAGGGTCACATCCACAAAGTCCTCGTCATCCCTAAGGTTCTCAAAGGCGCTGGTGATACTCGACTGGTAGTTGTTCCACCTCAGGCAGAAGTGCTGTGTGTCGACCATCTTGAAGCTTTTTAGACGCGGTTTGGAGTCATGTGTTTATCTGTAATGATGGATGATGTTATTCGAAGTAAAGTTTATCTATTCTTATAATAATTTAAAAGTTGAAGGCCATTGAGTTGTATGGTGTATTTGTTAAATATCCTGTCACTGTACAAAAAACTAGCAATAGATTTATCAGTTCATTTTGACTTAGAGTCCTTAAAGACTGATATGGATTTAACTACGATTATTTTGTCACGCCACATGTGTTTAAAAGCCTATCTGGATGAAACTTGAAATAGATAGTAATTACTACTCGAGTAATTACCGTAAAACAAGGTAGTTTTCAAATCACAAAGATCACTCAAGGTCAAGATATACTTTAATTTGTTTTGTAAACTTGGTGAATCTAAGTTAGGCTTAAAAGTATCTACTGACCAAAAACTTATAGATGTCTCGGTTTCCTAGCATTTTTTTAATAAGCTTTTCTAATAACTTTAATGAAACTTTGGTTTTATAATACAAACTTAGTGAGGTTCTACTTAAATATTATCTTAGTTACTCAATTTACTGCCTAAGTTAGTATGCTCAAGTAAGTTAGTAGGTAAAATATTTGCAGGTAAGTAGGTAGAGATCCTTTTCAAATCTAGTGTCATTACTATTTTAATACATTATTTAGATTAAATAGGTATAAATTAAAACAATAACAAGTTTCAAGTGTTTTTGGCTTAGATAGAGTAGTCCAAGTAAATTTATTGTTATTTAACTAAATGACCTATGACTTTGACCTTCCTTTAGTGTGCTTAAGGTAAATTGTAGTTAGACGTAATAAATATTCTATCCTATTAATATTATAAATGTTAAAGTTTAGATTGTGTGTTTGAATGTTATTGTTTCAATCACGCTACAACTGGTACGAAATCTGGGTTAAAACATAACTACTTTTTATCCCGGAAAAATGGAAAATAAGCAGGATCAAGCGGGTCGTGGACGAAGTCGGGGGCTAGTAGGTAAATAAATATTCTTAGACATTTCATACAACGCCTTCTAGTCCCAAACTAAGCAGATGATCTAGTTGATCATTGACAGAATGATCTAGTCAATGATCTAGTTTCCATAGTACAAGCGTACTATGGAAACTAGATCATTGATGGAATTCTTTTACATTTTTTTTGTAAATAAATACTTATCCCAGACAGAACAAACATCTATGTTTGTTACATACAAATGTTTGTCCTCACGGAAGGCAGAGCTATTACTGAGCTGTGACGTCAGTCAAATTATTAGATTTTGTAAACTAAACAATACATACTAATATAATACGTCTGGGAAGACTCCGCCTGGAAAGTCCTCGGTTAGATGTGACATTGCTATAAATATACATTGGAATAATTCTGGATATACCCAAGATTAGTGAATATAAATTGACTTGAAGTTCTACATTAAATTTTAAGTTAGCCAGACAGAAGTAAAGCAAATAGTTACGGCTAATGTAGGTACGTAATTCAGTGAGATAGATATTTAGGCGTATGTACAAATAATGTAGTACACGGAGTACTACAGGATATAATGCGATGCCTTTAAGGGTAGATAATAGATATATTATTTGTATAGAAACTTTAAGTAATAATATTGGCAGTATAAATTGAATTATTATAAGAAAAATTCTTAGTGATAGACTATTGTAAAAACAATGTAAAGATTACAAAAACAGGTCAATGATAATGTGTCTTGCATAGGTATAACAAATGAGTTATTGTGTGCCTGGCCTATTTTCCAAAGAAATTACATATATACCTACAATATTTTATAAAACTAGGTATATTTATATTTACTGAATTGTATGCATTTTATAAAAGGTCTTTCTTTGACCTGCTGACCCTATGATTACCTAGAAATTATATTGTTGTGAGATCTACTTCATAACTTTATGTAAATGGGTATACATAATACGATTTTAACTTGCCCTTATGCAAGAATTGGTTCAACCAACTTTTCACAATGCCTTCATTTTACGTCCATAGTTCTAACTAGCGCATTTCTTACATTCACTCTAACCACTTTCATATACCGTAAGCCATACAATTTTGAACTCTAACCCGTTGAAAATACAAACTAAAGATACTGAATACATAGTAAGGTTGTTTTTTAAAAACAAACTTAGACAATAAGGGGAGATCTTGGGTAACAATGCTAGGTAATCAAGTTACCTATTTGTTTATCAACCCAGTATGTTTCTAGACGTAATTCATCTATCAGAAGATTATGAAACCTATTAGTATGTTACTTTAGATTCCAAATACAGTGACACAGTAGGTACTGGTAAAAAAGAGTCAAAGTCAAAGTCAAAAATCTTTTATTCAATAAAATCTCACTGATCACTTTGAATCGTCATTACGTTTTGTATGATTACTATGATTAGGTATGATTACATTTTTTTTTATTGGATGAGTTGGAGCTAGTTCGTTCCAAGCTTGTTTGTCTTCTAAATAATCAGATATTTTATAGTATGCTTTTAAAAGAAGTCTCTGTTTTATTATGTTTTTGAACTTGCCAATCGACAACTGAGACACATCACTTGGGATTTTGTTAAAGAAGCGTACACATTGCCCTTTGAAACTGTATTATCGAGGACCAGAACCTATTAACTACCATATTTGGCACATAACTTAATTATTTTTCCAAAGTAACAGTAGTTTTTTTGATATTTCATACATCGGAAGCTTAACTTTACAGTGCAAGTAACTAATAACTAGTGAAAAGGGAGATTTCAGCATTTCTCCATCGTAAACGTTTTTTACCAGTTTTCAGTAATAAAACTTTACCATTTATCAAAATCACAAAGAACGCCTTGTCAAGGCTTTAAAAACAATAGTAGAGCGAGATTTACATACAAACACAACTTTGGAAGTTTTAATTTTGAGTTATTTCAGCGGCTTCCTCGTACTTGGATATTTCACGAAACTTCGCAAAGAATTAGTATGATTTCTTATTGTTTTTAGTTTAGCTTTTTCTATTATTTCTTGTAGCGTTCTGTTTGTAATTGAAAGGCTTTTAGATGCTGAAAACGTGTGGTTATGTCAAACTATACCTACTCGCGAGCAAAAAGTACGTACTCCCCAGTAAAAAAAAATTGTAGGTTAGAAAATTTTCGCTACATTTTAGGCACACATTTGCAAAATTTTTAATACGAGATTTTTGGAACCTATTGCAGTAGCTTAAAATACTCATAGGTATTTTTGCAAAACAATGATATACACAATAATTTGACATCCAAGAACTAAGTAATTTCACTCAACCCAGCCTAAGAACTACTGGTTTTGTTCCTCTGTTCGGATAAGCATTGTTTTTCTTAGTCGTATAAAAAAATAATCACAAAATGTACATACCTCGTGCAGCGATACGTTTCGCTGCAACTAATACCTATACCTACCACTAATCATAGTTTCTAACCCGCTATCTTAGATAAAACCAAATTCATATCAGAATTTACGTAAAACTTTACTTTTTAAAATGCGGCGACCGCCTTTTATATGTACCTAAACTAGCTGATACCCGCAACTTTGTACGCGTGCGTAACTTTCCACCAAAAAATATCTGTCAACCAGCATACGATGAACCTCGTGTCAAAGGCTGCTTTTGGTTAAGAGAGGTCAAGCTGTGTCTAAGAATCCACGTCTTTAATTTCAATAAAATATAGCCTATGTTTCAATCCGGAAAAAGGGCTTCTGAATGGTATAAGTTTCATTGAAATTGGTCCAGTAGTTTAGGCGTGATGCGCGAACAAACAAACAGATAGACAAACTCGATTTTCGGAATCAGAATCGTTTATTTATTAGATCTGTATATTTAGTTTATCCATATCTTTAATTTTAGTTTTTTGCTTTTGTACAGTTTTATAATAGTATCGATAAGATGTAAGGACAAAACTATTGATAGAATAGTTGAATCATCATTGAAAGTAGCAGTCAAGTTATGAACTGGTGGTCTAGTGGTAGCTGGTAGTAGTCCAATCGTTAGATCAGCAATACGGCAAACACTGGATGAGAAGAGTCGAAGACCGGGCTCAATGGTGCCTCTTGAGGTAATATGTATGCTTCTCTAACAAAACCCCAAGTGATGTGTCTCAGCTGTTGATTGGCTAGTTAAAAAATGTAATAAAACGAAGACTTCTTTTAAAAGCATGCTATAAAATATCTGATTATTTAGAAGACAAATGAGCTTGGGACGAACTAGTTCCAACTCATTCAATAAAAAAAATGTGATCATACATAATCATACAAAACGTAATGACTATTCAAATTGAGGTTTTATTGAATATAAGCTTTTTGACTTTGATGATGAGGTTTTTTCTGTGCATTCACAGGCTCGTTTTTTTTTAAACTATCAATTACGGCCGTGAAATAGCGGAGATAACATTTTTATAAACCCACTGAGCTAGTGCATTTAGATAACATGTTACGTAACTTTTCCTGTTTTTAGTGACCTGAATTTATCAAATTGCAAAAATAATTAGGTATTTATTTTTGCAAGTTTAAATCAAGGTCAGGTATTCGATACAGAACCAATTGTTATCGTCTAATTATTAATATAAATTAAATAGTGTATCATCATCATCATCATTTCAGCCCGTTTGCATCCACTGCTGAGTATAAGCCTCCTCTTTAATACGCCACTCCTTTTAGTCCCTTGCGAGTCTTGTCTTGATTCGAAGTGCGATGTCATTTGACCATCGGGCGGGTGGTCGGCCTCTGGTGTCTAACGAAATAAAAAGATATTCACGAAAAAAATTACAACGAAAACAGCCAGCGTATTAGCATTGCTATTCAGCGCGGCAATGCAGCCAGTGTCTTGGGCACGCTTCCGATTGCTACTGATTTGGACCAGTCGAGCTATCTATAAATCGTTTGCAACGGTTTGCAGATAGCTCAACTGTTTCTGTACCTACTGTAGGGTGAGTTGTAGTTTTCTTTGTGAATAAATAAACCCTATTTCGATGACTAAAGTAATTACAATATCCTACTAATATTATAAACGCGAAAGTTTGTAAGTAAGTATGGATGGATGGATGTTTGTTACTCTTTCACGTAAAAACTACTCATCCGATTTGGATGAAACTTGGAATATATATTGTCCGTGACCTGGATTAACACATAGGCTACTTTTTATCCCGAAAAATCAACGGGATCCAACGGGGCGTGAACGAAGTTGCGGGCGGGATATAGTTCATAATATTTACAAAATAGTATAAAAAAAATATCATTTGTTCAAATCTAATTAGTCTCTATCTATCGCGTCGCGAGGAAGTGGTATTCAAGGCCACCTAGTATACCTACTCGACTCTAAACTATCCTTGTAACTTCACTTCACTGGGTCGAACATAATTGCCTTTGATTTTAGAGCAGTTATTTAGGTCGGCTAAGGCTATGCGTTTTCCACTAGAGGCTGCGCCGATGCTAAGGATGTGTTTGAAATCCACCAATAGGAATCGTTTGTATTCATGCAAACACTTTTTTTTTAAATAAAATAACACATCAAAAACTAAATAGTGCCTTAAAGCGTACGTAAGGTTTATCTAGACACTAGGTTCTCGTAGGTATCTTTATCCTACGAGAACCTAGTGAACCTAGTTCCTTGCGCTCTTCTGATACCCTTCAACTTAAGACGCCTGTACACTCTTCTTACTTCGACAACTCTTTCACAGTGCAGGCTGCTCGCCTTTGGAATGCATTGCCTGTTGCTATCAGACGTGCTAAATCACTACCGATATTCAAATCGATGGTCAAGGAACACTATCTGTCCTGTTGTCACTAATCATGCTTCATTCTAGATTTATTATTTTCCTAGTAGTTAAGGTATAGGTATATAATGTTATAATAGTATAGTAGTCTATGTAGTTTATGTTATGGTATTGTAGTTATGTGTGTAGTTTACACACTAGATAATTTATTTTTCTATAGCACACTATCAGCAGTAAGTACCCCAGGTAGATTACAACACAATCCTTTCCATTCAAGGTTGTCTGGTAGAGATCGCTGTTTAGCGATAAGACCGCCCATTGTATGTCATAGACTTAAGTTGTTTTGTTTCCTGTATGTTTAGTTTTTAGTTGTGGTGTGCAATAAAGTATTTTCTATCTATCTATCTATCTATCTATCTATCTATCTAGCTGAGTCGGGACCGATTTGGCTGCATACAGCGCGGAACGAGAATAGCTAGTACCCACTTGTTACGTTAGGTTACCTATAGCTGTTGCTTAACTATTATTTTGTTTGTTTCATGTAGGTATGTTCATGTTCGCTATATTTTCTACGTCCGTTCTGTATTTTTCTGTGTGTATGTCAAATAAACGATCTATCTATCTATCTATCTATATCGAACGAACGAGCGCACCTTACAACGTAACTCAAGCTAGAAGCGCTCGTGGCTAGGCTTGCTTAGCCAACCTTCACCGATTATCTAAGTTAAGCGACGTTCTGTGCGGTCACTAATTGAATGGGTGACCGTGACCGTTAGTGGCATTTACATCTGAGCGCTTCCGTGCTTCAGAGGGTACGTTAAACTGTCGGTCTCGGCTCTAGCAGTCGTTAAGCCACGACGAAGGCCTTAATTCGGCCTAAAAACTCCGTCACCAGAGTTGGTCACTAATGCCGGCCACATACGTAGCGGTATACCTGAATGGTATACCGGAACTGAAGGCTTGTGCAAGTATACCGGAGCGTGTGTGTGACAAAACTTCCACAAGTTTCCAGACTTGCACAAGTCTGGTAGGCAGATCAAAACTACGATCTGTATACCTGCGCAAACTAGTTTGTGCAAGTATGCATGAGCGTGTGTGTTTAGGAACACTTTCAGTCGCACGCGCGCCAGTGCTTCGGTCAGTTTGTGTGTTTATTTTCACGCCAAAATGTCCGTCGATTCACGCTGCAGTAATAGAGAGAAATTAGAAGAGTTTATAGATTTATAGTTTATTTTTATTTATTTACCATTCTTTACACCATACAGAACGTTTCTTCTTACACATCTCTTTTTTCTTAATAGCTAGCACCAAACCAACAATAGCCAAAACGTCATCATTTGTGGGTGCCGGTGGCATATTTCACAGAATACTTATTGCACAACACGACTTCTTCGGTTTGTCACAGGCGCAGAACTGAGACTGCACACGCATACTTGAATCGTGTGTGGTCACTATGGACGTTACGTATACTTGCACAAGCCTTCAGTTCCGGTATACCGTTCAGGTATACCGCTACGTATGTGGCCGCCATAAGCTAGCAAGCGCGTATGAGTATAGGTAAAGCAAATGTCTGTCTGTCTCTACAAAATACGATTCTCCCTACCATTTTTTTCTCACATAAAATTGTAATGCGTAAATAGATTATTACAAAGAGGTCATACCTATGTCTGAAACACCGTTTTGTATTGGCGACAAAGATAAATAGCAATTTTGTCCCCTTTAGTTGCTAAAGGGGACAAAATGGCCACCATTGATTAAAAACTTTTAGGATGTTAAAATTGACGTAGACTTGATATTTTTAACGGCTTTTACAATGATTTTAGAATTATATTTATCAGCGTGTGGTTTTGGTTATGTATTTGGACCGTATCGTAGGTATATTGTTGATTGAGCGAGCAAAGCGAGCGAAGGTGGGCTTCACGAACTGGAAGATCAGAAAAGCTACTAATCCACTTTTAAAAAAGTACTAGGTAACGTATTATTACCTTTCGTGTAATACTATATTTAGGTTATGAAACAACTGTGACCATTTTTAAAAAGAACCATTAACAAATGTAACCTAAAAGTGTTTTTATTAAAAAAAAAATGGTTTTCGTATATCCGCGTTTAATCTCCGAAGTATAATTTATTAATCGATGAAAAAAAAAACGTTATTCGATATGTCTTTTAATGTTTTTTTACACTTTTATACTTGACCCAACGGTAAACGGTCTTTTCAATTTCTTGAATGGCCATAGGTGGTATGTTTCGGTTTAAGCCTATTATATTTTTACAAAGAGTTAACACTCCAGTGTATATGGTTTGTTGTAATGGTAATTCTATGTATTCTTGTTGATACGTAAATTGTAATATAACAAAATGGACGCACAGATTAGTTATAATGTACTCAGGGGTTAAAGGGTAAGTCACTTGTATTTCTTCTTCTTCTTCTTTGAATTAATGACCTCTGTCCGTCATTTTGACAGACAATTTTGTCCAGTGTCAAGTGATATTTGAAATAATATAAGTCAAAGTCATTCATCTTGTTGCAATTTTTAAACTAGAGTCCTTTCCATGAAAGAAGTCCCGCAGACGCGTCGCTGTAGTCGACCTTAAGTATTATTTCTCGTGCAGCACTTTTAACAACTTTAGACATTAAAAACAAGACTTTGATCACAGAAACCAAATAAAAACGCACTAGCATCCGAACACATTAACAGCACCTGACAACTAATTTAAAATTTAGTTTTAAAGTTTAGTTCCGCAAATTTCCGCGGGACTTCTTTCATGAAAAGGACTCTAACTTAATTTGACAGCACTAAAAATGTTGCCGTCCCTTTCTCATAAACTGAAACGACAAGGACGGCTATAATTTTAGAGCTGTCAAATTAAGTTAGTTTAGAAAAATGTAAGAAGAAAATCGCTACAACGGTGAGAAAGCGTTAGCAAATAGAAATGTTAATTATTGATTGATTTTAAAGAAGAGTTTTTCTTGTACCTTGCTTATTCCTATATCAGAGCTAATTCTAGTCCGCTGTTACTCAGAAGTATTCCTTACTCTATTGTAATAATATATTGTTGTCTGTGACTATGTTAGACTATGTCACGCTGTTATCAGCTTTTTTTGTAAATTTAGCGTTTTATCAAAACCTAGGCCACATATCTTATCAGAGTTAGGTTTCAGTGCATAGTGTGTTACTAGTTTTGGCAGACATTATTGATTTTTCAGATAGGACACGAGGCATCCATCCCAATAGAGCATTATTTTAAGGATTTGAATGTGCTTTCAATTAGTTGAATTGATAAAAAGCACACAGATTATTTACAGGGTTGCCATTATTGATAAATAAATATAAATAACATAAGTTTAAGTATTTTACGAACTTATGTAATGTTTTGATGCTTTAGTGGACAGTACCTATGTTTTAGTTTATGTACCTAGTACCTAATATTTTGGGAATCCCCAGTAAGTATAATAACTAATATAATTCGAAGTTCATTAAAATTCTATAAATTCTCTCTTTCATATCTAAAAGCCTCATTTCGTTTATTTTTTAATAGAAGACTCATCTATAACTTAGGCAGAAATATGGCTACATTTAGTACACCGCGGTTGAACCATAGGCAATATTTTTGGTAATTTAATTGCGTTTTATTTTTCTATTTCTACGTAACAACTGTTTCTATAAGTAAGTATTATTTATCTGACATACAGGTGTACGAAAACTACCGCTAAAAACCATCTGACCATACTATCTAAAGGTCGCATTTAATTGTTTGATATGTAGTCTCTTTTTACGACAGAAAAAATTCAGTAAAAATATTATATAAAAATAACAATAACAGTTATATGTATACTCACTGAATTATTTTTATACATAATATGAAATAGAGTTATTTGGTGGTCAGAAAGATCATGAAACAATTTACAACCATTTTATTCTTCTTGCCCAGTACCTATTCCATCACGGAGCCGTGCCAGCACAAGTCACGGTTTCAACTGCCGAGCAGTTGAAAAATCCACCGTGCGTGTTGCCTTCAAAATAAATGATAGATGATGCTTGCGCCGTCACAGGGTACGAAGACGACGTGACGGGTCGGGACTTGTGCATGCTAGAAATAAAGACAAACTCGCTGTTCCCACCACTAGGCTCACAAAAATGAGTAAATCTTTCAAAGGGCAATGTGTACGCTTCTTTAACAAAATCCCAAGTGATGTGTCTCAGTTGTCGATTGGCAAGTTCAAAAACGTAATAAAACAGAGACTTCTTTTAAAAGCATACTATAAAATATCTGATTATTTAGAAGCTTGGGACGAACTAGCTCCAACTCATCCAATAAAAAAAAAATGTAATCATACCTAATCATGCAAAACGTAATGACGATTCAAAGTGATCAGTGAGATTTTATTGAATAAAAGATTTTTGACTTTGACTTTGCTCAACCTTCAGTTTTCAGGAGTGTTCTTTTACACCTTGTGTTTGTTATGCAAAAATACCTATTGCTTTCAGTTTTATTCGATAGTACAGATGTTTCCAATATGTCGGTATAATGTATTGCAGAGCAAATACGCGCGTTGGTTAGATTCGCAATTTTACGTGTCGAGTGACCTTGGCTTAGTGTGAAATTGCTTGAACAAACACACGATTGTATATAATTACTTACCTAGAACAGTACGTGTACGCGTGTCAGGTGAGCTTGAATAATTTATTACTTTTTTCCAATTTTACTTACGAACGCGTTTAATAAATTTTTTTTTTTTTACATTATTTTATTGATTATACAAAATATTGCTTAATACCTCTTTTATCTAGATAGCATACATCTTTAGTTTTTTTAGTATTAATATACGCACCAATAGTTATTTTTGAAATAGAATTTAGTATAAAAAATATTTATTTTACTAAATGTTCTCCCTGGATACCCAAAGCAAGCTACAAACGCTATACTTAACTACCCTGTGATAACCAAAAATACCTACCCAGTTAGGCGCCCAGGGGCTCGATTCTACTAATTTAATGGCTAACGTTTTATTTAGTTCCAACTATTGTTCGATCGAGCTTCAGCTCATTGTACATCTTGATTTACGATCCAACTTTATTTCAGCTGTCATTTTTGTTAGTAGAATACGAAGTAACTTAAAAATAGTTCGGTTTAAAGATCTTTATTTCTTATTAAGACAATTTGTCACTTACATGAGATAAAATTAAATAAATTTTATATGCGCTGCGGGTAGACTTGAATAAGTATCGTATTCATATTTACTACTCAAGCATTGACCAGACTCGTTGTATGAAAATCTCTGCGCAAATGTAGGTAAGCTCAAATCTGTGGTTGAGTAACGATTTCTTTAACAGAATACGAGCCTAAGCTGTTGCCTAGTTGAAAAACTTGTCAGCTGAAACGCAGCTTAATCGTATCAGCTGCGTTTCAGCTGACAAGTTTTATAGTTGAATTATACCCCAGCAAAGATTATGCAATATTATAGTATTTATCTTAAAAACAGTCTAAATTTTTGACTTTATCTAGCTTAGGTTCAAGCAACCAGCCATCTTGTGACCTCACTTATCATGTGATGTGCTAATTAAAGAGGATAGGTATAAAAATATAGAGACTCTATTATGCTTCACTTGCAAGTACCTACCTACCTACTAGTTTATATCTACTCAGTATAAGTTATTTGAAATGAACAAGGCTGATAGTCTAATTTTATGTTTTGTTTACACTGATCTAAGTTTCAAAGCATTTTTTCTTTACTCGTGTAAGTTCATAGCAATTATTTGGTATAGTAAATTAATAATAATAATATAGCCATTTATTCCAAACATTGGGTTTGCATAGTTCTCTTCTTGTTATCATGTTATGAGCTCTAAGTTTATAGAATGTCCCGCAATTTGGTGTGCCTCTCGGCATAGGCCTCCTCTAACGCTTTCCATTGGGTTCGATCTTGTGCTACCCTTCTCCAGTGTTGTCCAGCTGTAAGTTTTAGGTCGTCTTCCCATCTTGTTTGCTGACGGCCTCTATTTCGTTTACCATCCCTGGGGTACCAATCAGTGACCCTTTTACACCATTTATCCTGAGGATCTCGGATCATGTGGCCTGTCCATCTCCACTTCTGTTGGTCTATTCGGGTAATTATATCTACTACTTTAGTTTTTTCCCTTATTATGCTACTTCTCACTCTGTCAAGTCTAGTAAATTAATAAATACTATTAAATAAAAACAGGATTTAAATAAATTAATAATCATTGTTAAAAGAACATTTTCAAAGTTTTTTTTTTTTAGTTGAAATTTTTTATCGAGTCTACAGTTGGCCCGTATGACTGTCAATGTCAAACTTATGTCAAAAATTACAGTGTAGTCAGAAACTCAAAGCCTGCAAGTATTTTTATAATGACGATAGCGTGGTCGCAGCTTTTAGATAACACAAAATTGGCGTAAATATTCAATAGATAACAGTTTTATAGGTCGTGTTGAGGCAGCACTCAGATGCACCTACTACAAGCACAGTTAAAAATATGTACCTCATATTATGTTGATTGATGTTCGCGGATCACGCCTTAACTACTGGACCAATTTAAATGAAACTTATACCATTCAGAAGTCTTTTTTCCGGATTGAAAAATAGGCTGTATTTTATTGAAATCAAAGTTGTGGATTCTTAGATACAGCTTGAACTTTCTAAACCAAAAGCAGCGATTTGCTCCAGGGTTCATCGTATGCTGGTGACAGATATTTTGGTGGAAAGTTTCTCACGTGTACCAAGTCGCGGGTATCAGCTAGTATATAATAAATTTGTGTCTAAAGTGATTTTGAACAAACTCAAGTTATGTGTATTTTTTATTAGTTTTTTGCGACTATGTGATGTCATTGCCATTAGATGGTGTAATTGTGATCTCCACTGTGTTGTTGTTCTCCGTTCATAGTCCACCACTAAACCCCGCAGCTGATAGAAGCTGAAGGAATTTATTTTATGTGTAAAATAACCATAACTATTATTGGAAAATATTTTCTTTGTACGGAACACTGCAGGCGCTTTAGTTTGACCTGCACTTGGCCGTTTTTGTATGTCTAAATTCGTTACTTCTCTAGACTTACCTTAATTTATTGAGTTGTCCTCTTAACGTTTTCTTTTGTTACACCTGTAAAAAGCAAAATGTTGTTAACATTTTGACAAAATAATATTAAATAAATAAATAAATATTCACGGACACTTAACACAACGCCTTCTAGTCCCAAACTAAGCAAAGCTTGTACGATGGAAACAAGATGGCTGATAGAATACATACATACATTTTTTTTTGTAAATACATACTTATAATAGAAAAAAACACCCAGACACAGAACAAACATCTATGTTTGCCACACACAAATGTTTGTTCTCGGTGGGGATCGAACCCACGACCCACAGCACGGAAGGCAGAACTACTACCGACTGAGCCATGACGCCTGTCAAATTTATTAGATTTAGACAACATTAGATTTATTCTTCTAAATATATTTCTCTTTTTCTATATATTTTTTTTTTTTTTTTTTTTTTCTCTTTTGAAGCTGACTGATAATCAACGCACAGCCTAAACTATAAGTCCTAGAGGTATGACATTTGGAGGGTAGTATCCTTATATAGTGTAGGGGTGCACTAAGAAAAGAATTTGAAAAGTCGCATCCTAAAGGGTCTGAAATTAGGATCAGAGATTTTATTCAAAATAATGCGTATGCTGTTAACACGCGAGTAAAGCCGCGGGCGACAGCCAGTACTACTACAATAAGCTAAATGTATTGTTAGTGCGTCATGCGTCATGGCTCAGTCGGTAGTAGCTCTGCCTTCCGTGCTGTGGGTCGTGGGTTCGATCCCCACCGAGAACAAACATTTGTGTGTTGTAAACATAGATGTTTGTTCTGTGTCTGGGTGTTTCTATGTATTATAAGGATGTATTTACAAAAAAAAATGTATGTATGTATTCTATCAGCCATCTTGTTTCCATCGTACAAGCTTTGCTTAGTTTGGGACTAGAAGGCGTTGTGTTAAGTGTCCGTGAATATTTATTATTATTTATTTATTATTTGACAAGCTTTCTCAGACAGCCTCAAGAAAAGACGGTAGTTTTATTCAGTGTACAAGTTCGTAATAGTTAAACACATTCCATGTAGATGTTAGATTTTGTTTTCGATACACGCAAGCGTGAAATCCGAGTACGCCTCTAAATAATATGAAATCAAAGCCTCCTAAACACCTAAACATCACATATCCGTACACATTATTTCCGTATGTCGGTATATAGGATGAGTCGACCAATCACGCTAAAGGTCAAAGTTGGCCCGACCAATCGCGTTAACGCGTGCGGAATTTGGAATATGTAGGCTTCGTGCGAAAGTGAAAGTTGACCAATGACAAGTGGCGTGCGTTAGTGTGCGTGTGTGGATGAATGAAAGCCTTAAAATCTATTGTTTTGGGTTATATGTAATGTTTACTCGGGTTACGTGCCTTACTTAAGATAATTTGATAGAATATCCTGCAGGTGGCAAATAACACCGCAATACAGGTCATTCACCCACCTTCACCACGATGTCGCAAAATTTCAATTTATGTATGGTAAATAAACACTAAGAGATTCGAGCGATTACTGTCTTAGCGACAGGTTTGTATGGAAAGCGACAGAATTAGCCATTCATAAATTGAATTTTGCGACATCATGGTGAAGGTGGGTGAATGACCTGTATTGCGGTGTTATTTGGAACCTACTTTATCTGAATTTTAATTTTAATGTTATCGTTGACCTCTGTGGTGGTTGTAGGTTTGATTCCGGTCTTTGGACGAATGTTTGCGTGTACTGCAACTATAGTGAATTTACTAAAGAGTAGATTTATGGTTTTAATATAAAAGTTAGGCTGGAATACTCAAAAGTCATTCAAATTTGAGCACCACTTAAAATTGCTCTGCCTCTGTTTGACATTACTCATTCGTAAGAGATGGCAATAACTTAAGCGGAACTTAAATTGAGTGGGGTTTGAGTGGCGTTTTAGTATTCGGCCATTAGAGTTGTAAAATTCAGCCCGTAAAATTCCATTATTCTACTCTAAGTGACGACGGAGGACTTAAGGCGGCCTAAAAACTCCGTCACCGACGAACGTACGAGCGTCATAAAGTTATAATAACAAGTTAAGTAAGATAAAAGTTCAAACGCTTCCTTGTTACATTTATAAGGGTTTTTTAACCCTGCGGTCATTTACTTATTATAATCAGCTTACAACATACTATATAATTATATAAATAATCTAATAGACACTGCTGCCGATTCTGTTGTTGCATTTATATAAATTAGACAAATGACGGCACTGCAATGTTAGCTGTCTTTGTTGTTTCAGCTCATAAGGACTCATTCGTCAACTCGCGAACGTCAAACTTGCGAATGGGCGCGAGTTGGCACCTTCCGATTTTACCAATTTTTTTATCGTAGGCGCAAGTTGACGAAAAAAAACAGGTAAAATCGGAAGGTGCTAACTCGCGCCCATTCGCAAGTTTGACGTTCGCGAGTTGACGAATAACTCCTCATAAGAAATGGATGGCAACGGTTTTAGTGCTGTCAAATTAGGTTAGTTCAGGAAAATGATACAACAGAATCGGGGGCAAGGGAATTATCTGATATAAAATTACTAAACTTTTACCAACATAAATGTTAATGCAGTAATAGGCTCAATTTAATAATAATTATAATAATAATTTAATTATTATTTAATAAAAAAAAAATTCAATTTGCTGCAGTAGCACACATTACATACGTACATCGCTCTCTTTTTTTGTTTTCTTTTAAAAATTTTAAATATCTAGGGTAGGTTCGATTTCTCTGTGTTGTTTTTTTAGTGTTATATATATATTTTTTTTACTCTACCTGCTTGTATATTTTGTTATTAGTTTTTAATTTTCTGTATGTTGTATTGTATTGTATTGTTTGCTAACGCAGAAATAAATATGTCTATGTCTATGTCTATGTCTATTTAAGATTATATTAAAAACAAAAAAAAAGAATTTGAAAGAATTTGAGTTTAAAAAAAATATCGTTGTATATTTAAAATCAGTTTTTTAACTTAGAACTTAAAAAATCTCGAACGTGGCTTGAAGTACAGTCAGTAAAATAAGCCGATTAACAAAATATGTTTTTTTTTAAATCAATGTTATAAGTAATTTTATCACTGAAATTAGTATAAAATAAAAAGATCCATCTAAAATCTAGCGTAACTCACACTAAAAAGCAAGCAAGCTCGTATGAGTTAGAGGACAACTCTGGTGACGGAGTTTTTAGGCCGCCTTAAGGCCTCCGTCGCGGCTTAACGACTGCTAGAGCCGGGACAAATTAACGTGCCCTCCGAAGCACGGAAGCGCTCAGATGTAAATACCACTAACGGTCACCTATCCAAATACCTAGACTGCACAGAACGTTTAGGGTGTTACCACACCAATCGATCGACGGATACCGTTCGACTAACCAATCGATCTATGACCGGTCGATGGTATCGGTCGACGTCCCCGGCTGTATTCCATCTATTTCTTTCGAAATGTATTCACAAGAGGACGGATTGTTGTTTGCCAGTACAATGTGGCTCGTGCTGCAGCAGCTCGATCGACGTCGACTAATCGATTCTACCATCGATCGATACCGTCGATCGATTGGTCTGGTAGAAACTACCGATCGACGTCGACTAATCGATTCTACCATCGATCGATACCGTCGATCGATTGGTCTGGTAGAAACTACCGATCGACGTCGACTAATCGATTCTACCGCTGATCGATGCAGTCGATCGATGATCGATCGATTGGTGTAGTAACACCCTAACTTAGACAATCGGTGAAGATTGGCTAAGTAAGCTTAGCCACGAGCGCTTACTCACAATACAAATTGTCAAAAGCTCCGAAAACTTAGACAATCGTAATTTCATCAACTTGTATTGCTGATTGTACCTATAACAAGACATTGCTACAAATATTGCAAAATGGTGAACGAAACCACTAGAAAGATAACACTTTATATATTTTCTATGCAAATATAATAATATTTGTAGATGGCATTAAAAACGTTAGGTGTTCGATAAGGCAAGTGCAATGTTTAGTGATGGGGTAAAAACTAATAATACATTTTTCTATTAATATATTTTTTTAATTACCTGTCGTATAGAATTAGAAGGTACACTTCTTACGAAAAAATAGAGCCAGCTCTGCTCTAGGTGATAAATAAATATTCACGGACACTTAACACAACGCCTTCTAGTCCCAAACTAAGCAAAGCTTGTACGATGGAAACAAGATGGCTGATAGAATACATACATACATTTTTTTTTGTAAATATATACTTATAATACATAGAAACACCCAGACACAGAACAAACATCTATGTTTACAACACACACATGTTTGTTCTCGGTGGGGATCGAACCCACGACCCACAGCACGGAAGGCAGAGCTACTACCGACTGAGCCATGACGCCTGTCAAGCGGTGATGAATAACAATAAAAAAAATAGGCCGTCATGGCTTAACGACTGCTAGAGCCGGGACTGACAGTTTAATAAAGTACTTTTTTAATAAAATAATAGTTATTAACCCTCCTTCCACTTAGATCCACAGTCTTGATCCACATGTAGATCCGAGGATACTTTTTTTTCCTCTTTAATCCACTGGTGGATCATTAGATACTTTTGTTTCCCCTTAAATCCACTGGTGGATCATTGGATACTTTGGTTTCCTCTTAAATCTACTGGTGGATCATTGGATACTTTTGTTTCCTCTTAAATCCACTGGTGGATCATTGGATACTTTTCCCCCTAATTAAAATAATAAATAAATAATGCTGGACAATTCACACAGCATTATCTAGCCCCAAGCTAAGCAGAGCTTGTGTTATGGGTGCTAGATAACTGATATACATAATATAATACAATACATAGATAGATATTTTTTATTATACATATAAACGACCAGAACACCCTGAACAAATGTCTGCAGATCGTACACACATTTGTCCCGAGGCGGGAATCGAACCCGCAACCTCCTGCGACGCAGGCGGACCTTCGTCCACCGCGCCACGGAGGTCGTCTAATTCTTATTCCCAATAATAAAAACCTTCGAGCACTGGTTTAATGCTCGAAGATAAAAACGGTTGGAAGTAGGTATATTATATCTTTACATTTTTCTATTTTATCTAATGAGTTCTTATACTCATAATAATGATCAATCCTTCTTTCTACTCGACGACAATCTGTAGTGCTACTACTTGAAGTTGCTTGTCATATTGACACAGTCTTTGTCAATTTGGTCTTAAAATTGATTTATTTTAATAAAAATATTAAAATATACATATATATTAACTTAAAAATGAATGAAATTAAATATATTAATAACAGAGGAGTGGTTATGCTGCATTCTGGATATCAGTACCATAAAAAAAGGAGTTTTAAAAATGGTTCAGTAATATGGCGATGTTCAAAATGGAGAAAATTTAAATGCAATGGAACATTGAATCTCAAAGTAAGTCATATCACTCATTGATACTTATCTCGTACCTACTCGTTTTGAGAAATAAATAGTTTATTATTATTAATTACATTTACAGGATGGCGCCATTATTAAACAAACAAAACACGTATCACACTGCACTGAAAACCAGAATGAGATCGAGAAAAAAATTATATTACACGAGCTAAGAGAAAAAGTTATAAATGAAGAATGTCGTCCTATACCCAGCATTTATCAAGAATGTCTAACAAACGCCGAAGACAAAGGGATAAATTTAGTTTGCACTTTACCAAAACTTGATTCTATTAAATCAGGGTTATATAAATTACGAAACAAAAAATGGAATGTTAATAAGACATGTTTTACGAACATTTCAGAAGTTGAAATACCACCATCTTTGTCGGATTTTGTTCTTGCAGATTATTTCTGCAACGATAATCGTATAATAATCTTTTGTTTGCCAGAAACTTTAACTATCCTACCTAAAATGAAACACATTTTCTGTGACGGAACATTTATGAGTTGCCCTCCGCCCTTCGGACAATTGTATGTATTATGTTCTGATATAGATAGCACTACAGATACAAATAATGTCGTTCCGCTATTATTTGCGTTAATGACGAACAAAAAAAAGGATTCATATTTCACTTTATTTGAAATGATTAAAAGCCAAGTACCTCTATTTAAACCAAATAAATTCACTTTAGATTTTGAACAAGCAACTATCACAGCAATAAGTGAAGTCTTTCCTTGTGCTGAAATAAAAGGTTGCTATTACCATTTTGTTAAAAATATATGGAAACATGGAAAAGAGATGAAACTTTTGAAAACAAAACGTGGAAAACGAATAGTTGCACTCTGTGCCTCCTTACCACTAACACCAGAATCTTATCTAGCTGACGGATGGATATATATATGTACAGAAATCGCAAGAAATGATTGCCCAAAACTCATACAATTTCAAAAGTATATGAAAAGGTTTTGGTTCAAAAGCAAATTTTTCACACAGATGTGGGCAATCGCAAAAGAACGGCATCGTACCAATAACTGTATCGAAGGTTTTAATAGAAAACTAAACAAGAAATTGGGAAAAAAATATTGTAACTTAGTAAATTTTTTATGCATATTAAAACAGGAGGCAAAATATAACTTTTTGCGCATAAAAGAAAATATTGTAAATAAGAGAAAAAAATCAAACATTGATAATGATAATTTTATTTTAGAATGTCAAAACCAGTTAATATCAGGAGAAATCACAGTTGCACACTTCTTAGAACAAGTGAAGTAAAAATATTTTTTTTTGTTTATTTTTGTTGATTAATGATTTTTTTTCATTTTTATTTCACAGAAGAATTATTATTTATTTTAAAATTTTAATACAAAATTACACTTCTGTTTATCAAGTACGGAATTAAAAGTTGTGTATTTTGGTCTATTCATATATCTAAGCTTTGTCAGGATAAACTTAACAGTGAAAATTTCGTTTATCTATTTTTATTTTTATTTAACAATTAAGTTGTTTACATTTAAGTGAAGAGAAGAGAACTTTACGTTTATTTTTGTAATTTATAATTTTAATAATTAAAATTTTTTGTTTGATTTATGTTTAATTTTTTCGCTCCTTGCCCGTGGTCCAGTTGAGCTGGTCCCGTTGACTGGACCACGGAAAAATATTTTTTCGGTGGTCCAGTCAACTGTACCACGGAAGAATTATTTTTTCGGTGGTCCCGTTGACTGGACCACGGAATGAAAAAATAAAATTTTAAGTGGTACAGTTAACTGGACTACGGAAAAAAAGTTTTTCCGTGGTCCAGTCAACGGGACCACGGGCAAGGAGCGAATTTTTTAATGAACAATATATATTTTTTTTATTCTTTTTTAGCCCTCCTTCCACCTAGATCCCACTGTGGATCGAAGTGGCATAGAAATATATTAAATATTTTTAGATCCCCTTCATTGTGGATTCAAGTGGAACAGAAAAAAAATTGTAATTTTAGATCCTCTTGATTGTGGATTCAAGTGGAATAGAAAAGAAATAGTAATTTTAGATCTCCTCATAGGTGGATTGAAGAGGAAAAAAAAGTATCCTCGGATCTACATGTGGATCAAGACTGTGGATCTAAGTGGAAGGAGGGGTTATTAACAGATATCGATACCCACGACGTCACATCACTAACCTAGGGCAGGGCTATCAGTTGAAAAGATTGCGAATATCTAGATTCTAGATAGCGTCCGAATTAGACACGATTACATAAAATAGAATTTGTTATGATAAATATTTTTATATCGAATTTTTGTACTTTTAATGTATTCTTTCAACCCTATTTTTAAGCGACTTCAAAAAAGGAGGAGGTTCTCAATTCGGTTGTATATTTTTTTATTTTTTATGTTTGTTACCTCAGAACTCCGTCATTTATGAACCGATTTGAATAATTCTTTTTTTATCTGAAAGGGTATGCTTTCAGATTGGTCCCATACATTTTTTATCAAAATCGGTTTAGTAATTAGGCAGTTAAATAAGAATAACTGGAAAAAACACGTCATCCGCGTACACGATATTGCATATTTTGCTTTTCTGTGACTTTTCTGTGACGTTTACGAGCAATAGAACGTAAGTACCGACGAACAAATCTGACAGTCGCCGCGTTAGCGTATTCGAGTTACATTGCGCGTCACTGCCAGCTCGACTGCCAACCGTTGTAGTGTATCTCTGATACATTGCGTATTTTGCTTTTCTGTGGTGTTTACGATCAACAGAACAGTGTCAATGAACTGCCATCATCCTCATCATTTGATGATGAAGGCGTATCAAATTGAAGTCGATTTTTCCAGTTTTTTAAACTTATAAATTATACTATAGCAAGTTAAGTGCAAACAAAAAAAACAAAAAAAAAATTCAGTGCGTGCAGTCCATACGCGCGGAAGAAGTTATACTTCGAGTGCCACGCATTTACTCTCGCTCTGTGTTTAATGTGAAATTAATTTAGTATTTATTTTTATGTACTTAACCAATATGCAGTACTTATTTAGTTAGAAAAGGTTCTATGCTCATGTTGCTTAAATCAGACCTAGATGGCGTTGCTAAGCTCGGTCGGATCCTAGAACGCGCTATCGAATTTTTTTGCGTTCTGTGTCGCAACCTTGTTGGAAGTCGCATTAGAAGTATAACTTCAAATTAACTAGAGCAGTAGGTATACCTAATGTAATAAACATAGCTAAAATGAATGCGAAAAAAATAAGAATATTGATAACCTTTCACCAGCAGACAATATTTGAATCAACTATACCTAATATCTTGCGAACTCTGATTGGGTTAGTCTCAAAATTCCCTTTGCGAGGATTGTGTCCTCTTTAAGGCGATTTTGATATTTTAGTCTCCAAATCCCCTTGATTTCGAAAACATAGAGTCATCATCACAGACTATAAGTCCAGGAAAACCGACATTGGGCTTTCTCTATCTATCGATACCAATTTGGCCAACAATCTTACTAAAATAAACGGAATAAAAGAATGGAAAAAAAATCCTAATAATAAAACAATTGATGCACGACTGGATTTGGACCACCTCACCGGTTATTTTTATGGCGTGGTTCAATTTGGCAAGTGCAACCGCTGACAGATGCTAGTAAAATTATAAACACAAAATAAATATCCACCATTTTCTCACAAAACAAACGACAGCCGGCTTGACGATGACTTGAGTTAACTTATATTATTTTAAACTAGTGACCCGCGACGGCTTCGCACGGGTGCAATGCAGTAATGATGATGATGTATTATACATATAAACCTTCCTCTTGAATCACTCTATCTATTAAACAAAACCGCATCAAAATCCGTTGCGTAGTTTTAAAGATCTAAGCATACATACATGCAGACATTAGGACAGACGCGGAAGCGACTTTGCTTTATACTATGTAGTGATATCACTGGCAAAATTGCCTGTCGAAATGCTTTTGGCGACTTAGGACTATCAGGAATAATGACTAGGTATAAAAATGACTATAGTAGGTGTCAAATAACACCGCAATACAGGTCATTCACCCACCTTTACCACGATGTCGCAAAATTCAATTTATGAATGGCTAATTCTGTCGCTTTCCATACAAACCTGTCGCTAAGACGGTAAGCGCTCAAATCTCGTAGTACTGTTTGTTTACCATACATAAATTGAATTTTGCGACATCGCGGTGAAGGTGGGTGAATGACCTGTATTGCGGTGTTATTTGGCACGTAGTATAGAACGTGATATTGTCAAAAAAGATAATCTGTCCGTCATTTCGACGTACAGAAGCGTTATTAATAAAAGAAGAAGAGGAAATGACGAGTTTCCGTCATAGTTGCGCGTTGCTAATGTTTTAATTATATTTGTTTATTGTAACCCAAGTGTAGAATATTTGTTTTGTTCGTTTCGTCCGGTAGAAAGCGTTCAGTTATCGACGTGAGTCAAAATATTGAGTCACCGTTTCGCCTAGACCGAATGGTCATTAGTTATTTATCTGTCCGGCTTCGGGACGAGACAATTATGATCACGCTATGCTAAATAACATTAAATCGCTGCAAAAAAGAATTTTCTAATCTAATCTGACTGGCGTCATTACTCCGTCGGTAGTACCTCTGCCTTCCGTGCTGTGGATCGTGAGTTCGATTCCCAGCGGAGACAAACATTTGTAAGTGGTAAACATAGATGTTTGTTCTGTGTCTGGGTGTTACCATGTAACAGATGTATTTATTTAAAAAAAAAATGTATATAAATATTCTATCAGCCATAGAGTTTCCATAGTACAAGCTTTGCTTAGTTTGGGACTAGAAGGCGTTGTGTGATATGTCCAAGGATAATTTACGAGGTTTTTTTGTAACTAACACACACATTAATAACGCCCAGACACAAAACAAACATCTATGTTTGTCAGCTCACAATGATCTTGTTGGGGATCGAACCCACGACCCTCAGCAAATTCATAACATTTTTCCCACAATCCAACGATTTCTTTAACATGATAATTTATTGTTTCATTATTAAGCTCCGCACATAAACGGAAATCCACTAAATATCTTAGAAACTGTAACAAGAGTGTCCGGTTAGGTGGTCTATTAGAAGTAAGGTTTCAAATTGGGGTCAGACTACATGTCATTGCACGCTACAGTGAGGTACGCGTTCCAATACTTTGCACGGGAGGTTTTACCAAGACCCATTTGTCTATACTTCTATACTAATATTATAAAGAGGAAAGGTTTGATTTTTTGTTTGTTTGTTTGTTTGTATGAATTGAATAGGCTCCGAAACTACTGGACCGATTAAAAAAATTCTTTTACCATTAGAATCCTACATTATCCCTGATGAACATAGGCTATATTTTATCCCGGAATTCCCACGGGAACGGGAATTACGCGGGTGAAACCGCGAGGCGCTGCTAGTTTATTATAAAAACTTAAGAGGTGTCAAGGGACATCCGGATGGAACGAAGTTCCTTGAGGTGTTGTTTTCTTACAGTAAGTACAAAGAAGAGCCTAAATTAATAAAAAAAAAAAGACAGAGAAACACGCGCACTCCGCACGGCTTACAACTATAGCAAAAAGTGTCGTTACTACTTTTGGTCTTAAAACTTCCTGCACCAATTTATTCGAATAACGTTGTCAAAGTTTGAAAAAAGTGTCGTTACAACTTTTGGTCTTAATTTTTTCCGTCTAGCCCCCTTTCGCAACGCGCGATAAGGAACTTCGTTCGAACAGTTAGCGACACTCGCTAATTGTTTCACAGGGTTTTATATTTTAACAGAATTTAACAGAAGATAATGCTAGTTGTCGCATTAAGGCGTATGTATAAGGCAGACAACCCTCTCGCTCGCACATTTCAACATTTTTGAAGATATAATATAACTAAATGTAATTATGTGAAATTGCAGACCTTCAAGGTCGAGAGAATAATAATGCAAAGGTTCAGTAAAAATATCACATTGATGCAAACAAGTTTTCCGATCAAAAAACTTATACCAATGCGATAAATTAAAGCAAATTTTTTGGTTAGAAAACTTGTTTGGATCAATGTGATATTTTTACTGAACCTTTGCATTGTTATTCTCTCAACCCTGAAGCTCTGCAATTTCACATAATTACATTTAGTTATATTATATCTTCAAAAATGATGAAATGTGCGAGCGAGAGGGTTGTCTGCCTTATACATACGCCTTAAAATGTCATTTTCATAATAGGATCTTTTAACAGGCAAGATTGTTATCAAAGAATATTATCTATACTCTCAGTCATGGCAATAAAATTACTTTTGATATACAAAAAAGTATATTGCAAAAAAAAAACATTAGAACGCGCGATAAAATTCTTTTATGCTCCGTATATTATTGTTTAGATGATGCTGTAGCAGTTGATAATATGTAGTTTGACCATTGCTATTCATAGTATTACGGCATTACCTCCAAGGTAGAATTCTTTGATGACGCAGAGTTTTAATAAGATAAAAAAATACTGTCTAGGAATAGATGAACATGAAACTAAAAGATCTTATGTGTTTAAAAGCTTACTTTATTTCTTAGCGAATAAAGTTGGTTTTGAGATAACACTGTGTAGAGTACTAACTATCGTAGGTGCCAAATACCACCGCAATACAAGTCATTCACCCACCTTCACCACGATGTCGCAAAATTCAATTTATGTATGGTAAACAAACAGTACTAATACGAGATTCGAGCGATTACCGTCTTAGCGACAGGTTTGTATGGAAAGCGACAGAATTAGCCATTCATAAATTGATTTTTGCGACATCGTGGCGAAGGTGGGTGAATGACCTGTATTGCGGTGTTATTTGGCACCTACTATAGTATAAAGTCGTATAAATTAACAAACTGTTTATAAAAAGCTAGCATTGTTAACCGACTTCAAAAAAGGAGGAGGTTCTCAATTCGGTTGTATTTTTTTTTTATGTTTCTTACCTCAGAACTCCGTCATTTCTGAACCGATTTGAAAAAATATTTTTATCTGAAAGGGTATGCTTCCAGATTGGTCCCGAACTGCCATCATAATCATCATTTGATGATGAAGGCGTATCAAATTAAAGTCGGTTTTTCCAGTTTTTTAAACTTAAAAATTATTTTCCTCACAATTTGTAAACTTATATATACCTGTAAGTGCTTCATTAGACTAGCTTTCGCCTGCAACTTTGCGTCATATTTGATCATGTCATTGTGATATTCTTGGACATATTGCACAACGCTCTCTAGTCCCTAACTAAGCAAAGCTTGTACTATGGGAACTAGATGGCTGATAGAATAGATATACATTTTTTTTGTAAATACGTACTTATGATACATAGTAACACCCAAACACAGAACAAACATCTATGTTTTCCAAAAATGTTTGTTCTTGGTGGAGATCAAACCCACGACCTTACAGCACGGAAGGCAGATTACTACCCACTGAGCCATGACGCCTGTCAAAATATCGCTACTTCATCTACCGTTCAACCTTGCGTAGTAAATTTTATGCAGAAAGATGCGTCGGCGCAATCCACGACAATTGACAAACAGTATCAAACAATCGCGCAAGAGTTACCGCGAATCCAACAATCATTCGACATCAGCACGATTTAGAGAATGAGGTGACTTTAAAGATGAATCATTATTGTAGGTACCTACTGACTAGAGGCGGTAAAGATCTTTTGGTGCTACACGTAGCCCGCACCGATTAAGTGTTTCTGGAAAAAAAAATACTTAAATCTCTCTGGTATTCTTATTACTTAGGGATTTCTTAGTGGGGATAACTGGAATCACTACATAGTATAAAGAAAAGTCGCTTCCCGCGTCTGTCCTAATGTCTGTATGTATATATGCTTAAATCTTTAAAACTACGCAACGGATTTTGAAGCGGTTTTTTTTAATAGATAGAGTGATTCAAGAGGAAGGTTTATATGTATAATACATCATCATCATCACTGCATTGCACCCGTGCGAAGCCGGGGCGGGTCGCTAGTACATAATATTTATTAACCGACTTCTCAATTCGGTTATATTTTTTTTTATGTTTGTTACCTCAGAACTCCATCTTTTATGAACCGATTTGGAATATTATTTTTTATCTGAAAGAGTAGGTATGCTTCCAGATTGGTCCCATGAACCTGGCAGAAAAACTTCACCCACGGACACGACATTATACATAACTAGCCGTCTCCCGCGGCGTTGCTCGCGTTACGGTGTGACTTTTCAAAATTCCATTTTCCCGCTTTTCTGTTGAATTTTCTTTGCTATAAACCTCACGGAGCCCGAGACCTTTCCAACGAATGCAAAACCGTGGAAATAGGTTCGTGCGTTCTGGAGTTATAGCGTCAGGAAGGAAAACCCGACTTATTTTTACAGAGGTATAGTAGATTTTCCTTTTGCTGTGACTTTTCAGTGGTGTTTACGATCAATTTCAATTGAACTGCCATAATCACTATCATCTAATAAATGATGAATGAAGCCGTATCGAATTGAAGATTTTTCTAGTTTTTAAACTTATAAATAATTTAAAAATAGCTGTACAATCTATTATTCTCATAATGAGGAAACATACAAAGGTACTCTATGCTATGGGCTAAAATTGACTAATGAATTTAGATAACTTTTGTCCTTGACTGTAATACTAGACTTGTATCCTGCAAGTTTAGAGGTATTTATAGTGTTAGTGTTTATCGGCGTTTGTGTGCAAAACTGAAATAATAATATTATGGGTACATGTTTTTACTTAAACATCCTGAATGACGTGATCTAGGCGAATGATAAGGTTAGTTGAAAATAAAAATGTCTGGATAAAGCCGCCATTTTGATGGTGATTTTAAATAAATACTTATGGACATGTTACATAATGCCTTCTAGTTTCAAAATAAGGAAAGTTTACTATGGGATAGAATACTTTTTTTGTAAATATGTAGTACATACTTATTAATAGTAACACCCAGACACAGAAACTAAAAAAATAAATAAATTAATTTTTTATTTACTTTGACATAAAAAATGTTACAAAAAGGGTAGTATTTGAATCCATAGGATCCCGAACTAAATTTTATTCCTTTGTTCGGTTTTTGATTATTAGAAAATAATGTTTTTTTTTTTAAATAAAATGATTTACTTGTGTACTTACATGTAATAGATACTTTAATTCTGGTACCTAGAAACTTATATATTAGATAACTTATATTAACTTATAGGTACCTACATAAACTTAAAGATAGCCCGACGTGATTTAGTTAAAAAAGTAAGACAAATAACAGATTTTAGGTTTGTATTATATTTTATTATAATGATAACTATTATGTTTATACAATTTATTATTGTACTAATCCAAATTCGTTTTAAAGTTAAAAAAATTAATATAACTACTTAGGTTTAGAAAGTAATTATGTTGAGCGGTATAAACTTAGAAAAAGTAAGTTCCTGTCTTTATCTCTCGCACAGTAGGTACACGATACAGGATATAGGTAGTAGGTTTGACGCAGGTAAAAGGTATTTTTACTGTAGAAAAAACCGCTTGCACAGGAAAAGTAGATGGTAGGTACCTAAGTTTAGAGCAGAAATCTTATTTTGTGTTGTTATTTTAAAATAGTTACCTACTATTTGAAGCTTAATTAATACTAACTGCAGGGAAAATGGTTTAATATAAATAAACGTTAAAAAAAATAAGTATACATTCGGATAATACCTAACTGTTTTTGTGTTTAAAACTTCAAGGACTACTGAAGCCACAAATATACGAATATATATATAGTACGAACTACATAGTCATACCCAATTACTGTTTTCACACTGCACGGACACAACTCACATCTACACGATATCGGGGAGCTAATTTTAGTACTATAGAAGTTGCCAAATAACACCGCAATACAGGACATTCACCCACCTTCACCACGATGTCACAAAATTCAATTTATGTATGGCTAATTCTGTCGCTTTCCATACAAACCTGTGGCTAAGACGGTATCGCTCGAATCTCGTTAGTACTGTTTGTTTACCCTACATAAATTGAATTTTGCGACATCGTGGTGAAGGTGGGCGAATGACCTGTATTGCGGTGTTATTTGGCACCTACTATAGACGATTTTACACTGTGTTTGAGCCAGTGACATATCGTGTATCGTGTCGGTTAGTGTGCAAACGCCCAATTTCCTATTTTGTTCGAGTTTTCATAAATAGTATAATTTACAAAGCCTTGGAGCTATTGTCGCTGCAAATACACAAATACAGGTGTTCAAACTGTGCCGACGCAAAATATGTCTTCGTAAGAATTAGTTTTTGTTGTTAAATATGATTTTGTAACATTATATATTACTGAGGTAATATGTATGAAACGTAGTATCTACTAGCTGCTGCCCGCGATTCGTTCGCGTCCCGTTGGATCCCGTTGATTTTCCGGGATAAAAAGTAGCTTATGTGTTAATCCAGGTCACGGACAATATATATTCCAAGTTTCATCTAAATCGGATCAGTAGTTTTTACGTTTAAGAGTAACAAACATCCATCCATCATCCATCCATCCTTACAAACTTTCGCGTTTATAATATTAGTAGGATTCTATATCTTAAAGCGGCCTAAAAACTCTGTCTCCGAAGCCACTAACTCATACGAGCTTATATCTCTCTATTTACATATGCTATCTATTTACATACTTTGTATTTAAAAAGGTTTTACTAACCCCACTGGGGTGGGTCCACTGTAGATGGTTCGATAACCATCTACAGTGGACCCACCCTAGTAGGGAAGAATTGTTATTAATACCGATGTATTAATAAATACCTTATTAATGTGTGAATAAAGCCTTAGGCCCTACTAATTACTAACTAGCCGCAATATCACCGTGTCGAGGCATGTTTTTATGAGAGTACGATCAACCCGCCCCGGCTTCGCACGGAAAATTACAAACCCCTAAAAACCCTTACCAACCCCTACAAACCCCTAAATAAAAAGTAAAAATTTAAAATAAAAAGTTGCAAAAAGCTTATCGCCTTGGATTTGAACTTGCGTCGGTCCAATCGTCCAATCGTATCACCCTGTGGCCAACAGGAAGTCTGTTACGATAGTTGAAATTACGGCTGTCTCTTATCAATTTCCAAATGTCAAATTTTCAAACATTACGTTAAGCTGTCAGTTGTGTTTTGCTATACCATTTCTATTTTTTACACCTTGGGTTACATTATTGTAAATTTATCAGTGTTTCTCTACAATATTATGCATGTATTATACATATAAATCTTCCTCTTGAATCACACTATCTATTTAAAAAAACCGCATTAAAATCCGTTGCGTAGTTTTAAAGATCTAAGCATACAATACAGACAGACGCGGGAAGCGACTTTGTTTTATACTATGTAAAGATAAAGAACATAGTAATACGCGGCACGATGATTATATCGCCGCGATTTATATATTTATATTATACGAGTTATTACACGAAAATCCGATAAACAAAAAATCATAAAAGTTTAAAACTAAAAAAATATTATAAAATATTTCTATGTTTTAGACTATCTTTTTAAGTTAAACTCTTCACCGAATTTTGGTGAAGTATTTCAAACCGAATCAAAGAACACTATAAAAATGTGCTGCGGTCCTTGCCCTCCTGGGCCTTGCTGCCCTACAATTACAATCTACACCTGCTGCACGAAGATTTGTTGAGCGTCCTGACCAACAAGACCTGGTCAACGCATCATTAAGCGCATGTACCAAAAGCTGACCGCTTCCTGTATCTTCGTCCAGTGTTGTTTTAGTGCTGATGAATAAGATGTGTGTAATAATAATTTACACGCTCGTGTGAATGGCGCCTTAGCGTGTCAATAAGAACTAGTAATTTCAAAACGTGTGTGCAAAGATAATATAAAAATGACTAAACTGAACGGCGCCTAGGTTTGCTAGGCTGCGGAGTCCCTTATCTAAGTTCATTGGCTGATGGGTGATAAAAATGTGGGCTACGACGATATACGAATGCATGGAATCGCGTTTGATTTATTTATTTATTTATTTAGGTAAGCCAACAATTTGTGCACAGCACTATCTTAACTAGAGTTAGTGGTC